>OZ005680.1:64729527-65384527 GCA_963930675.1 Gnaphalium uliginosum
AAAGATGTTTGTTATTTTCATAAATTAAGGTGCGTGTTCTGTTCTTAAAGTAAATACAAGATCACAGTTTATAAGTTCTAGACGAATCGCTAGATTTTGTTTTTGATAGCCACATGCACTCCAACTTCAACAAAACAAGATCACCTCTTTTTGAATGTACAAGCAACAAAATGTTTCTCGCTTACTGTTCAAGCTTCACATCGATACAAACGTTTTGCTTGCAGAGGTTGTTAGACAGTTACTTAGCTGCACACATTGATAGCTCCTTTCGCTTAGCGTCGCAACCACTTCTCCTCTTTAGTCTAGATCACCCAATGATATTCTTACACTTGTCATCATTGAATCATAATATGTTTGGATTTGAGTTTGTTTATTAGATGGATATTATCACCCATAATGTGTATGTGTATGTGTATGATGTTTTCATGTAATTTACTTCATTATGACATATACAATGCAATATTTACATCATAAAAGTTGATGCATACGTCAAAGTGCCACTCTATTAATGCATTTTGTACAACACTTTATTGTATATTTTGAATTTTGATGTATAAAATTTTCTGCTGTGAAACTCATCTCCCATGGACATATTATATACTATATTCTCTATCTCAAAATTCATAGCATCAATGCAAATGCCATCTAGATAACTTAAACTAGATGAAGTTCCTCAAAATTTAAGTACTAATAAAAAGAAAGAACGGAAAAAAAGACATCCTTTAAGGAGGTAAAGTTTTGAGGGGAATTGTTTAAATGAGGGGAAGGATGGACAATCCAAATTTATTACATTTTAGGACAAAATTATTACCAAGATTCACTGCATCTTACAAACGAAAGAATGCATTTTACACATATAAAATTGACCGCATTTTAACAACACTACATTTTACACCTACAAAATTATTCCTAAAAGGCAGTGAATTCGACCCGCCACTTCTTCCCCTCGTCCTTCCCTGTTCACCATCCTTAAAACAACATTATCATGAAATTTGACATCCTTTCGTTGTATTTTATTTTGAGTTTATCAAATCTCACACTTAAAATCTATCCTGAATCAAAACAAAATAAATGAACCCGAAATATAACTCAATCAATAATTAAGAGACTATTCTTGTAAAATGTTTCATTTTTATTTATTATTTTTTATTTTAAAGAAAAAAGGAAAATCGAAGGGGAGATGGAAAAGGGAAATTGAAAGGGGCGTGGGGATGATTTCTAAAATCCCGCCAATTCAATTAACCCTAATACCATAATTTTGAATTTAAATGTTTCTCATAATCAATCAGCAAAAGCGATTTAAACATAATGTGTGTAATAATATTTACTGAATTCGTATCGCTGTTCTACAATTTGTGAATTAGGGTTAGGGTTTAAGATAATGAGTTATAGTAATATTGGCGATCTTCATAAGGTTTGGGAGATCAGAACTTTAAAGAAGAAAGTTGGTGCAGATGAAGCTCGTAAATTTCTCGAGAAAATCGCCAAACAAGTTCAACCGATCATGCGCAAACATAAATGGAGAGTCAAAGTTCTATCTGAAATGTGGTAAATACAAATAAATCCCTAATTTTTACTGATTGGATTTAAATTACTAAATTGTGTATATATATTCAAATGGTAAAGGTTTTTGCAGTCCAAAGAACCCGCGTCTTTTGGGTTTAAATGTTGGGCATGGTCTTCATGTGAAGCTAAGGCTTCGAAGACCAAATACAGATTGGGATTTTTACCCTTTTGATGAGATTCTTGATACAATGCTACATGAACTTTGTCATAACGCCATCGGTCCACATAATGTCAGTTTTTACAAACTCTGGGATGATCTCAGGAAGGTATATTCGCAATTTTCGTAATTTACACTAATCAATACTAAACTTGTTGATCAATTTATACCATTGTTCAGTTGAATCTTTTAAAATTCAATGACTTAATTTCTTTGAAATTTTGATTCTTATACAGTTATAGTTGGTGGGGTGGGGGTGGAGGTGGGGGGTTGGCATGCTAATTTAATTGTTTATTTACTTATTTTAACAAAAGATAAGCAAATTCGAACACTTTATTGAAAACTGCTTATCTTAAAAGGAATAAGCACTTTACATATAACAAGTAGGTGGGTTCCTACTTGAAACACTTTAAACAAAACAATCCCGTTTTGTGAAACAATGATATGCTGAATTCAGCTTCATATGCTAGCGTGTTAATGTAGAATTACTATAATTTGTTTTAGTAACCCAGTCTCAACTAAGCCAAATAGATTACTGACACTATTGAAATGTTTACTGTTACGTATGCTACATTTTGTAGGAATGTGAGGAGCTGATGAGTAAAGGCATTTCTGGGTCTGGTGATGGGTTTGATCTTCCTGGTAGACGTGTAGGTGGCTTCACTCGTCAACCACCTCTTTCATCTTTACGCCAGACTTCACTTGTCGCAGCAGAAAATAGAGCACGTCAAGGAGCTCTTTTACCATCGGGACCTAAACGTCTTGGTGGTGATAAATCTATAATGTCTGCCCTAACTCCTGGACAAGCAGCTGCAATGGCTGCAGAAAGGAGATTACAAGATGATATATGGTGTGGCCTAGAGGAACTAGTTGAAGAACAAGAAAAGGAAAACAAACCTAGTGTCCCACAAGATCAAACTGCTAAAATCTCGGTTTCTTCTAGTGGTCTAGGTGCTAAAAGAAACCGCGAACCAAAGAATGGTCATTCAGAATCAAATTTTGTTGACTTGACTGATGTTCCCTCTGCATCCAAGTCATCAATTACAAACAACATATCACCTAATAAAAGAAGTCGCCAAAAAGAATGCTGTATTGATTTAACAAGTGACGAAGCCTCTACTAGTAGATCAATGAGTAATCAAAAAACGGGATGTGACACCGAGTCCTCTGGGTGGGAGTGCTTGACATGCACATTGCTGAATCCGGTTAGTGTCTTATGCTGTTTGTTATCAGTTTTTCGCAGTTTTTTAGTTGTTTAATAGACCAACAGCAGAAATTCATGTATCTGTTAATGATATAATATACTTATAATTTATGGCAGCCTTTAGCTCCCATCTGTGAGCTATGTGGAATCCACAAACCAAAAGATGTTAAGGACAAGTATAAGACATGGTCATGCAAATTTTGTACATTGGAAAATACTGTGAAGCTGGAAAAATGTGGAGCTTGTGGGCAGTGGAGATATTCTTATGGTCAACCCATAGCAACCCCTTCGCCAAATGTGGGTACTTAACATGAATTTGAAGTGGTCTCGGTGTCTTTTTTTTTTCTTCTTATTTTTTCCCACTATCTTGTGGATTTTGGTATCTTTCTGCCGTAAAAGCACATATTATGGCTTATGAGTCTGTCGTAAAGCACACATTTTTGTGTAATGTAAGGGTTCTAACTTTTGAACATGACTTTAATGATTGTTATAAGACTTTCAGCAGCACATTTTGGCATTTGAAAATTGGTCTTGCTGTTAACACCTTTGTATAGGGTGATTATGGCATTAAGTTTTTTTGGTTTCAATGTTTGCTCTAGATAAGCTTGATGCCTTGATAGCTCTTGACGAGCCTTCAAAATTCAGGCTCAAGCTATGCTCGATAAGGACTTTAAATGGCTTGTTTGAAGGAATTCAATATTTAGCCTTCAATTACGTTTAGAAGCAATTACAAATTTAAAAGAACCTTCACCCGGGTTATATTATGATCTCACTTATAATATGGAGCATGGTTCATTAGATTTGAGATAATAACATAAATAGGAACGTGTAAGAATTTGTATTTCAAAAGGATGAAACTCAAAACAAAATAACTGAACTTGACAAATTACTCGATCAATCAATAATTCAAGGACTATTCTTGTAAACCATTTATTATAATTTATAATTTATTATTTTTAAAGGAAAAGGAAATTCAGGGACTATAATTTTGGATTTGAATTTTCTCATCATAAATCGGTAAGGCGGTTTAACATAATGTGTGTAGTTATATTTACTGGATTCGTATCGTGGATCTACAATTTGTAAATTAGGTTTTAAAATAATGAGTAATAATAATAATATTGGCGATCTTCATAAGGTTTGGGAAGATGAAGCACGTGAATTCTCGAGAATATCGCAAAACAAGTTCAACCGATCATTCACAAACATAAATGGAGAGTCAAAGTTCTATCTGAAATGGAGTAATAATAAATAAATCACTAATTTTTACAGATTGGATTTATATAATTTTTTTATGTATTCAACTGATACAATGTTTTTGCAGTAGTCCAAAAAACCCGCGTCTTTTGGGTTTAAATGTTGGGCATGGCCTTCATGTAATGTTAAGACTTCGAAGATGGAAAACGGATTGGGATTTTTACCCTTTTCATCAAGTTCTTGATACAATGCTACATGAACTTTGCCATAACGCCATCAGTCCGCATGATGCCAGTTTTTACAAACTCTGTAATGATCTTAGGAAGGTATATTTGTGTCCTTGTTTGTTTCATGAGTCTAATATACACAAAATCTCTAAATATAGTGACTTTATTCTTGGAGGTTTTTGATACTTGTAGTTAAGGGCTGTTTGATGCTTGGTGTTTGGAAGTGCAAATAGCTTATTGTGGTTTTTCACAGCAGATAAGCAAACAGAAACACTTTTATAAAATTGCTTATATGCTTATTTTAGAAGAAATAACCACTTAAAACTAAGTAGGTTGGTAGCTGCATTTTTAAGCAGATAAACGCTTTAAAATTAGCAATCCCAAATACCATCTTAATGACCATTTTGTTACGACACTAATTTGTAAGTGATTGTGTATATTACATTTGTTAGGAATGTGAGGAGCTGATGATTAAAGAAATTTCTGGGTCTGGTGAGGGGTTTGGTCTTCCTGGTAGACGTTTAGGTGGATTCACTCATCGTCAGACTGTACGTGTTGCAGCAAGAAATAGAGCACGTCAGAGAGCTCCTTTACCATCAGGGTCTGAACGCCTTGGTGGTACCAAAAGAAGCCGTCAATCAAAGAATGGTCATGCAGAATCAATTTTGTTGACTTGACTGATGTTCCCTCAGTATCCAAGGCACCAGTTACAAATGTGCTTGCACCTAATAAAAAAAGTCGCCGAAAAGGATGTTATGTTGATTTAACCAGTGACGACCCCTGTAATTCAGAATCAAAATTTTGTTGACTTGACTGATGTTCCCTCAGTATCCTAGTCATCAATTACGAATAAAAGTGCACCTAATAAAAGAAGTTGCCAAAAAGAATGTTATATTGATTTAACAAGTGACGATCCCTCTACTAGTGGATCTACGACTAACAAAAAAAAATGGGATTTGACAAGTACAAGGCAAGGTCATGCAAATTTTGTAGACTGGAAAATACTGTGAAGCTGGGAAAATGTGGAGCTTGTGGACAGTGGAATATTCGTATAGTTGACCCATAGTGACCCCTTCACCAAATGCGGATACTTAACAGGAACAGATTGGAGTAGTTCTGGGTTAAAAAATTTTTTTTCTCCATGTGGAGTGAATTTTGGTTTCAGTCTGTTGGAAAGCATATATTATGGTTTATCAGTCTAACGTAAAGCATATATCATGGTTTATCAGTCTATTGTAATGCATATATTATGGTTTATCAGTCTATCGTAAAGCACACATTATAAAGCACCCATTTTTGGGTGATGCAAGGGTTCTAACCTTTGAACATGATTTCAATGATTGTTATAAGACTTTGAGCATCACATGTTGGCCTTTTGATAATTGGTCCTTGTTAACACCTTCGTATAGGGTAATGGTGGCATCAAGCTTTTTTGGTTTCGCTTAGTATAAAACAGAAGATGTATGCCTTTAATGTTAGGTTTATATCTTTAATGTAAGGATTATGTTGGATAATCCAATGTTTATAAAATTTGAAAAGAATTTACAAAATTTTAATTAAATTTATGAAAGATGCAGACTTATATATTACAGAGATTCTCAACTCAGACACACATTATTTACCTTAATGTCCATATTGAGAATATTCACTGTTGACCAGAATGTTGACTAAAAACTTGTCGGGCATTTCAAGTGGAGCCCGGTCCGATCATGGTCGATCTGCTGCATGTCATCAGTTTTATCACTTTGTTCTCTTGGTCGGTTGACTTTCTGTTGACTTGGATATATGTTGATGTTTTAGATGTATGATGATTGATGAGAAGTTGAGAACATATGATCACATGTATGCACTAACATTGTTGAAATTTCTCTGTTTCATACCAAGTAGTGAAACTTTGCTTTGTTGTATTAGGTATACTGGTGTATGAACATTTATACATATGCATTAGAGAACAATTTTATATAAATATTCAAATCCACACATAAAACATCAGTGGAATATTCTTGCTATTGTAAAGTTGATCCAAACCCATTGTTGATCTGTACATCCATAACTCTATACTTTTTTGATGCAATGGTTCTTTGTCTTATACTTTCTTAGGTACGATCTTTCGTCCTCGCTCTATACCTTCATGTAAAACCAAACAAAACTGCATAATTTAGTGTTTAACAAACAAGAAACCCTTATCATATGATTCAAACATTATAGTCTCAACCAGTCCTCCCCATGGATAAAATTTGTATCAAGAAAAGGTATTGCTTCGACAAAATCCAACGATTTGGACCACAACACTCGATTCTTTCTATCTGCACCTTTTCCTCTACAGTCGTATTCTCCAAACATTGCTGTCCTGTAATTCAACATTATTTTGTTATAAAATATTCAAGGGGGTATGTTTGGGATTGCCTTTTAATATAATTACAAATTACAATTCTAAACACTAGATATATAGTACCGCTGCCTCGATGGTTGATTCCAATCGCTCCACCCCAAAGGATCTATAATGTCATCGATATCACAATATGAATACACAGCCCGCGAATAATTCCCCCATGCTCTTCCTAAATAGACGGCCCCACGACTTCCTGTTACCGAACAGTTTACAAATGAGAATCCAGTATCTTCATCAGCTGAGTTCCTGTGATGAGCTGCAATTGCTCCATATTTATCAGCTACCGAATGCAATGTACATTCCTAAATCACAATAAACAAAACTTAAGAAAATTACTACCAGAATGTTACAATTTGTTGACATTTGTGAATTAGGAGTTCGGGGACAGGTACCTTATAGAGTGATTTAGAGTTGCCAAAAATGAAATCAACTGATCCTTGAATGTAACACTGATAGAGGTAATGAGATCCATTTTCATCAAGAAGAGTGTCTTGTGTCCCCAATATCTTTACTCGATAAAGCACCGCTTTATCACCTGCAATTCTCAATGCAACTGCTTGCATTTTATACCCTCCTGGAACCGCTACCACTGTATTCTGTATGACATAATTAAATAGGAAATCAAACTATATCTGCAAGTTGAGTTCATTGTTCATATGTAATAAATTACCTCAATGGTGATCCAAGAAGCACAAAAGTAGTCGGATTCTACAGCTACAGACGCTGTTCTATACGTTCCAAGTTCAGTACCATCTTTGTATTTATTAGAAGCTTTATCGTTCCAGCTTATAACCGTTTCTAAAGCATGATCTGGATCTCCAATGAAAGAAATATACGGTTTCGAAGCAGGAACAATCACTTTTTCTCTGCTTATATAAGATTAATGATCAAAACTCAAAACAATACTCAAACACAATAGAGTACTATATATGATGATGATTATGATATGATACATGCAGATTAACCTGTAGATACCAGGAAGAATGTAAATCTTGACTCGAACGGAATTGTTAAAAGGGACCATATCAACAGCAGCTTGTACAGTTAGCGAATCACCTTTCCCATTTTGATCAACCACAATAACTCTACTTTGATTCCCATTCCCATTATCAAAACTGAACCTTTCAGTTGTCTTTTCGTGAGGGTGATCTTGTTGTATCTTAATATCATCCCAAGTAATATACTTTCTCAAACTCTTGACTTGATTATCACCAGAAAATAGTAAAAAGAAAGCAACCAAAATGCTAAAACCGCTGAAATCCATATATTATGTGGAAAACAGTTTCTGACAACTGACAAGTAGTAAACTTTGCAGTTTCCAAATGAAAAAACTGATAGTATTACTGTACTACAAGAGAAATGTGAGGTTAATAAATGAAGGAGCGTAGGTACGTGCAGTAGTTTGAGTGTTACATGTTAAAGACTTGTATAAATTTAGATTTATAAATATATATGCAAGAAAGAAAGAAAGAAAGAAAGAACATTAGTTGGTGTGTTCGTCTTACATGTCAATTAATTAGATTACAAATGACTGGATTAGTTACAGATTTGCAGATTACAGATTGAATGAGAATTAAAGAGATGATTTTGTTGAGGAGTAGTTATGGAAGTGGAAGAATTTGATTTTTCATATTCTGAATTAATAGTAAACTTAATTAATGCATGAATGAATTAAAGTTGGTTAAAAATTTAGTAATCACTGTAGAAATGAAAATGGGATTCCGAAGTTGTAGGGACGTGTGCATTGTGGTCATGACCATATTGAGAAAATGTATTTATTTAAAATACATCAATATCCCAAAATAATAATTATATTATTCACTTTTTATATTGTCATACTTAATTATATATACATAACTTAATATATATAGTTAATTATCATTATTATAGCTCATGTACATATATTCATATTTCATATTATATTTAATTGTATTGTATTGTATGTATTATATGAGAACATTTCTATTTCGTTGCATTATGATTAGGTATGTAAAATAAATTAGATTAGTTAGTTTTTAATATTAAGAAATGTTTCAATTAAATAATTATGTTTTCACTAACTAATCTAGCTAAATAATTATACTTTTACTAACTAATTAATTTAGCTAATCCAATACTTTGATCAAATTACAATTAAAATATTAGTAAATGACAAATTCAATAAAAAGCAAAACTTTATAAGATCTTCAATACATTCTTTTTCATGTAAGAAAAACTTTTGAAATGTTTTTTTATCATTATAGTGAACAAAATTTTTGGATAAGAGTGTGGGATTTCTCAAGTCGACTGTATTAAAGCTTTGTGTGTGCAAGTACCTTTTTTTACAATAAAAAATAAAAATAAAACAAACCTACAACTACCTCACACAGTATATATATACACAATCATACATATTCACTTATTCCTTCTCACGTAGCTTGAACTCACAACCTCTAATTTGAAGGATAACTCATATAATACTAGGCCAAAAAACTCTTGGTTTGTTTGTGTAGCTTCTTTAAAAGAAAAATTTTTAAAAAGCTTTTTCTCATCAAATTGTAAAGGTTTTTAGAAAAACTTGAAAGAATATTACGTGACTTGCGAAAATGACTTTAAAAGGCTTTTTTTTTTTCTATTTATTTATTTATAGAAAATGCTTTCACATAGTTCGTTTAAATTAAACAGCTAGAAGCTTCGTATTTTTTTTTAAATAAATATATCAGTCAACCTCGAAAGAAAACATATGTACATAGAGATGTAATAAAGTGTAAGTCTACCCGCATTGATCTAACTTGTGGACGTAATTTTTTTCTCTGGCCTCTTGGTTATGAACTCAAAACGTCGCACAAAAACCGTTTATCGATAATGAAACGATTGTTTTATCAAAAGAGTTAATTTGCCACCAAATGGATTATAGACTAGCAATACGTGACGATCCAATAATAATCAAGAGGGGACAATATGTATGTATTATGTGGGATAGATAGATTGGGTTGTCCGTTCTAAAAAAAACTAAAATAATAAGAGTTGATTTGCCATTGATCTTTTAAAACCCTCTTATTTGTCATTAAACAAAGACCATATTTGATACCAAACATATCAAATTGTGCATTTTAGGTACTATGTGTTTAACATGGAGCCTCATGGAGGAATATACCATATGAAATAAAAATATTCCATTAAAATTAAAAATTAAAATAAAATAGTAACAAAATAACTCTTTTGATCATAGATAATTGATTATTGATGAATGATGATGAGTGATATGGTCAGTGGGACACATCCACATTCTACGACCGCAGCAACTTGTGATTTGTGAACGCAGCGTTCAATCAAACACTAACAAAGCCATCGTCCCTTTAATGTTTGCAAACAAATTGTCTTTTACTTTTCCTTTTTCTCCCATGAAACAAAAAGCTCTGGTTTTTGCCCTATCCACGCCTCCTTCAATACAATAATCTGCATCTGCACATGTATATATAAACATACCCCTTTTTCTCCTTTATTCAAAATCAACTTCTTCTTCATTCCATGTCTCTTCATTTTCTCGGACCATTACATTCTTTTTCATACAACAATTCCCCCAAAAAATTAGACAAAAAGATGACTGCTTGCATTCACAATTCAAGAACACAAATTTTTGATACTAACAACAATAATAGTTCAAATGCCCCAAATTTCTTCAGACCTGATTCACCTGACCAATTTTCATGTCAACCGATCATCTCAAAAATTCACACACAAACCCTTCTTCCTCCTATACACAAAAACAAAGAGGCTAGCTTTAATGATGATGATGATGTATGGATGATGATGAGATATGAAGCTGAATCAGATGTTAATCAAGAACCCATTTTATCAAACTATTATCACAGATCAATCTTGTCTCATCATTCAATTGAAAGTGCTTTAGCTAATCATCTCTCCATAAAGCTTGGAGATTTAAGCCTTCCAAGTGGGCCACTTTATGATCTTTTCATGGATGTACTTATTGATGATCAGGATATTATTAAAGCTGTTAAACATGATTTAAGAGCTGTTAAAGAAAGAGACCCTGCTTGTCTCAGTTTTGTTCAATGTTTCTTGAACTTTAAGGGCTTTCTTGCTTGTCAAGCTCATAGAATAGCACACAAATTATGGTCACACGATAGAAAAGTTATAGCCTTTATTATACAAAATAGGGTTTCTGAGGTTTTTGCATTGGATATACATCCAGGCGCAAAAATCGGTCGTGGGATATTGCTTGATCATGCTACTGGACTAGTTATTGGTGAGACTGCTGTTATTGGAAATAATGTTTCAATTTTGCATAATGTGACTTTGGGTGGTACTGGAAAGATGAGTGGTGATAGGCATCCGAAGATCGGAGATGGGGTTCTGATTGGGGCTGGAACTTGTGTTTTGGGAAATGTTAGGATTGGAGATGGCGCTAAAATTGGGGCGGGCTCGGTGGTGTTAAGGGACGTGCCGGCTAGGACCACTGCGGTTGGGAACCCAGCTAAGTTAATTGGTGGAAAAGAAAATCCGGTTAAACTTGATAAGATTCCTGGTCTTACTATGGACCATACTTTACATATAAGTGAGTGGTCTGATTATGTTATTTAAATAGGTGGGATTGTTTTTGTTCTTAATGTTGGGACTTTGGGAGTTATACATGTTCTGATTTGCTATATATGTGAAGTGTCTCTTAGTTGTACCAACAGATACTATTATTTTGATGAATAAAAGAGAATTTGTGGTCTTGCGGATGTTTATGAATGTCACTTTAGTATTATTGGGATATTGCTAGGATATGCATTTACAATTGTCCTGTAGTAGGAATGTGACAATGATTGGTTTCTCATAGGTACTTCACTAACCATTTGTATGTAACTATATATTATCTTTATGCAATTATATTAATTTGGATGATTAAAGCTACTTAGAAATATTAGTTCTTGAGTTCCATAAGGATTTCCTCTAAGATATCAGACATAATTATGTGCATATTACTTGTATACAATGACTTTCTAATTGAAATATATAGCATCTCTTGTATTTCACCTAGTGCATCCTTATGACCCGTATCTTGATTTAAAAAAACAATATTTTGTGCTAAAAGACTAGATTTCCCCTACACTTACCTCACAGAGACTGTCTTTCCGCTGTTGCAGTTCATCTTTTTTGCGTCCTCTTTATTAGAATGGGCAAGATGTAGGGGTTGGGTAACGGGTCAAAATTGGTCATATTTTAGTGGGTCAAAATGGGCCATTTTCTAATGTGGGCCCGAAATGGTCTGGGTGGGGTTGCCCTCTTTGAACCGGTAACATATATGCACACTACTACTCTAGCTGAGTCAACTTGAATCTTCATAAGATGGACATGTTGTAAATGGATTTGCTTTCATGAAGGATTACGTTCCTTGCTGAGCTGCTAGAGAAATAACTTTTCAAATTTCAGGTAGTTGACAAATATATGCATGGCGTGCAATAATTGTACAGAAACTATGTTAGGTTATCCCTAAACGTTGTAGCTCTTAGTAAGTTTGCATCTGGAATGGTTATGTGTAATTTCTGCATATCTTAATCTCATATATTTCTTGTCATATGCCCTTGTAATGACTTATAAGGCCAAATAACAGGATTTACATGAATATCTCAATTTAAATATTTTACAATATCCTGTCAAATTGAAAGATACACTTAATGAGCCGAAATCAGATTCTTTGACACTGAATAATCCATGATGGTATACTCTTGTTTTTTAGTGTTGGTATTGACATTCTCAAAAGCATCTTAGGCTGCATTTTTTGTTCTTTCTGTGGCAAAACACATTGTGTTAATCGGTCACTTTTCAAAGGTACTTGTCTGCCTCGTATCGAATTGCCAACAATGTTTCAAAATTAGTTATAGTGTATATTGAAAAAACTAGTATATAGTTTAGCTGTTGGGCTGTACTGATCCCAGATTCAGTTCCTCAATGGAGTTTACTTTTACTCTGTTTCAATTCATTTTCACATTTCTCTTCATTCTTATTGTAATCAAACTTTTAAAACAATTCAATGAAAGTCATTTGACTCCCAATCTACCTCCTGGGCCAAAAAAGCTGCCTCTCATAGGAAACATTCTTGATGTTGCGGGACCACTGCCACATCGTACTTTGAGAGACTTGGCACAGAAATATGGACCATTGATGCACCTACAACTCGGCGAGAATTCCACCATCGTCGCCTCGTCAGCAGAAACTGCAAAAGAGGTTATGAAAACGCATGATGTAAACTTCGCCAATCGCCCTTTTCTTCTTGCAGCACATATCATAGCCTATAAAGCCACAAATATTATGTTTTCACCATACGGAGATTATTGGAGACAACTAAGAAGGATCTGCAATTCAGAGCTTTTAAGCGCAAAACACGTTCAATCACTTAGACCAATTAGGGAAGATGAGGTCTCTCATTTCATTCACACCATCTTTGAACAATCAGGATCATCAATCAATCTCAGTGAATATATATATGCACTGACATATGGGATCACTACACGGTCAGTCTTTGGAAAGAAGTTAAAACATCAAGAAGCGTTGATATCACTCATTGATGAAGCCATAGTCTTATCTGGAGGATTTAGTCTTACTGATCTCTACCCTTCTTCTAAAGTTGTAGATTTTGTTAGTGGGTTTAGGCCAAAACTTGAAAAGATTCATCAGAGAGTTGATAAGATGCTAGATGACATCATTGGAGAGCATAAAGCACATGAAAAAGGAAAAGGAGATGTCAACAATTTACTAGTAGATGTTCTTCTCAAGGTCCAGGAGCATGGCAATCTTGAAGTTCCTTTGACCATGGACAATATCAAAGCAATCATCTTGGTTAGTAGATACGTATTTTCTGTTTCCATTTTAGGAAAATTAAAGCTGCAAGAGAACTGAACCAAATTTTAATAGGAATTCAAGTCGAGCTCTAATAAGCTCAAGCTTGGCTCGTCAAATGTCAACTGGAACAAGCTCGAGTCAAGTTTGAGCTCGAATAACTTGATAAAAACTCGACTTATTTGCAGCCCAAGGAACTTCCCAGTAAAAAGTATAATAACAAACTTTGGTCCCATTTTTTTCTTTCAAGTAACCAACTTTTTTCAGGCTAAAAAACCTGTCAAATATACCAAAAACTGGTTTCAAGGTAGGCTAAAAAATTTTTGTTTCCCTCTGAAAGCTAGACTGTTGTCACTGGTTTAAAATAAGTTGGTTTCTCAAAATAGAAATCAGACCAAAGTTTGTTACGTAGTATCTTCTTATGCAAATTGTATTCCTAGTTTTGAGATTTGAATCATGTTAATTCATATTTCAGGATATATTATCTGCTGGTAGTGACACATCTTCCACAGTTATAGAATGGGCAATGTCTGAGCTGCTAAAGAATCCAAGAATAATGGAGAGAGCACAAACAGAAGTTAGGCGAGTTTTCAGCACAAAAGCAATGGTTGATGAAATGGGAATCCAGTCTTTAGCTTTTTTAAAGTTGGTTATCAAAGAAACTTTGAGATTACACCCGCCTGCACCATTGATGCTGCCCATGGAGAGCAGGGAGAAATGTGTGATCAATGGATACGATATTCCCGCACGGACAAAAGTGATTGTGAATGCGTGGGCAATCGGTAGAGATCCAAACTATTGGAAAGATCCTGATAGATTTGATCCAGAAAGATTCTCGAATAGCTCAATGGATTTTAGAGGAATTGACTTTGAATATATTCCGTTTGGTGCTGGAAGGAGAATATGTCCAGGTATATCGTTTGGATTAGCAAACCTTGAGCTTCCACTCGCCTGTTTACTCTACCATTTTGACTGGAAACTAGCAGACGGCACGAAGAATGAAGATCTTGACATGATTGAATCTTTTGGTGCAACTGTTAAAAGGAAAAATGTCCTGAACCTTGTCCCAACTGTCTGTTATCCTCCTCGTATTTAGTAACGCTTATGTTATTTTTTTCATGTTTGTTTTGTATTAAAAGTCTCTTCTAACTGCATCGTGTTTCAGATTCAATGATCATCTTTTATCTCAATGTAATTGTAGAATAAAAGATGGATTCCGTTATATGCAGTTGTGAATCAATCATTCAACAATTTGATAACATTCGAGTAGAATGATGAAATGAACATGTTTATAGTTATGTTACTAATGCAAGTTATGATATATGTGTTACGATAAAATCATCTTACATACTACACTTTATACATGCGCAGGTTTAAGACTCAAAAAAGTCAACAAGAAATCAATCTGAATCTTTGTGAAAACTCAAGCTCAAACTCAGCTTGTTATTTTCTGGGTTGGCTTCTTATACTCGAACCCGATAATTTTTTTGACTTGAATAATCTGCTAAACCTTTGTAAAACTTGCGACTTATTTACGGTCATGGACAATGATACATACTAATATTTGATAAAAGAGGTGTAGATCTAAACTCTACCACATGTCCAATTTGTGATAATGCTCAAGAAACGAAATTTCATCTTTCTTGGAAGCTGTCGGGTTGCTAAAGATGCAAAAAAAAAAATTTTGTACGGTGCTCTTTTACGGAAGTACGTTCACCTAAATTTGATATATGTTCACATGGTCGGGCGGTATCCCAAAGGCTAACATTCGTCCAAAATTTGATGTTTTGGTGCAGTCAACTATTTTAGATTATATGGCATTATAGAAACGAGCTAACTTTCAATAAGAAAAACGAAAGAGGGATATTTCATTTGATGACGTCAAGCTCGGTTCTTTAATTTGGACTTCTAAAAGGAGAAGAAGCCCGAATATTAATCGGATAAATTGAATTTGCAATTCAAAATATATATCCAGTACATCTATTTGTAACTCTTCTACTTCAATATTATTAGTTGTGTAAAATAAATACTAATATTTTCTAGAAAGTTAAAAGAAATAAAAATTAAGAATGATACCGTACTAAAATGCAAAGGGTATAACTGTCATTTTAGAAAGTAATCCCACTTGATGAAAGTTCAACTTGCTTTCCTTTAACAAAAACAAGAAAAGAAAATAGGGGTTGGTGTTGTGTGGAACGACGGAGATGATGATGATGAAGAAACAACAACAACAAAACCCTAATCTCATCACATTCAAAAACCCTCTTCACAGATCCTAAACCCATCCCCCAAACCCCTAATTTCATCTTCCATTTTCATTTTTACCCCTTAGAATCAATCTATTTCAAGAAAGAAAGAAAAGTGAAAACCCACATGGATGTAGTAGCAGTTGAAGCCTTTTTAGTTTGGAATAATTCATCTTCATTATATAAAACAAGAATCCCAAAACCATCTATTTTCAGATTATCAACAACAAGAAGAATAAGAAGATGCAACCCTAAAATCTTACAGTGTAGGAGTTATAGTACATCTGCTGCTGCTGTTGTTACTAAATTCAGCAACCATAGGATAAACATTCTCGATTCAAGAAATACTTTGAGGTCTGTTTTGGTTAAAAGTAGCAACCACCATTCAACAAACCCCAACCCAAATGTTGTGGATTTTGTTAAAAAAGGTTTGATTTTGGCTGCAGCATGTTGTGTCTTGGGATGCTGCAAAGCTGCTCATGGGGTTGAATATTCTGTGGGTTTAGAGCAGATTAAGTTGTCATTTATTAATTCTTTACCCAAAGTTTTGATGGTTCTTAAAGTTTTGAAGGAACAAGGTTTAATCTTAGCTGCCCTTTTTGGTCTTTCTGCATTTTTCTCCATGGCTGAAACTTCAATTACCACTCTTTGGCCTTGGAAGGTATTTATTACTGTATTTTTTGTGTATTCGTTTATCAATCATTAGAGATATAAAAACCCTGACTTTTATACATATATGTTCGTGCAGGTTCGAGAATTGGCCGAGAAAGAGTCTGAAAACGGTGTGTTCAAAATGCTTCGTAATGACGTTACTCGGTTCTTGACAACCATACTTATTGGCACGACGTAATGTTCTGTCTTTACTTGCAATGAAATATTGATTCTAAGTTTGGTATGAGTTGATACTTTTTTGTTATCACTATTAGTGTTGTCAATATCGGAGCAACAGCACTGGTCACTGAAGCAGCAACTACAATCTTTGGCGAAGCAGGTGTTAGTGCAGCCACCGGAGTAATGACGGTATGTTTAGTAACTACTTTTTTTCGTGGTGTTTGGATATGTGATGTGAAACTTGCTATCTAAATATTACAACTTTAAATTGTAATATTTACTGTATAGTTTTTGCATAAAAGGTGTTTAGTTATGATTGTTTGACTATTACTAATCAGTTCCATATCAGCTGCAATAAAAGAGAAAACTAAATACTCCGTATCACCTAGAGGTTGTTTAGATGTTTGTTTTAAAAGTGATTATTATGTAATAAAACAGAATGTGAAATATAGTATTAGCAATGAGACTTTAACCCAAATAGTTATCTATTAATACCAGGTTGCTGTTTTGCTATTGACTGAAATAACTCCAAAAAGTATAGCTGTTCACAATGCCACTGAGGTTGCAAGATTTGTGGTACGCTGACAACTTTCTTTTTTCTCTAAAACTATTAAAAGCTGCCGTGTTTTAAAGGACTTTACCTGACAAATTAACTACCTTTGGCTCTAGGTCAGGCCGATTGCATGGCTTTCTTTAGTTTTATATCCTGTTGGAAGAGTCGTAACATATCTCTCAATGGGAATGCTCAAGTTGCTTGGTCTGAAAGGAAGAAGGTGTGTTGCTTTTAGGTCTTTCTATTTTTTCCATATATTCGATTTATGTGATACTGATGCTTGAAATTGTAATTTCTGCTAGTGAACCATATGTGACTGAGGACGAGTTGAAGTTGATGTTGCGAGGGGCTGAATTAAGTGGGGCCATAGAAGAGGAAGAACAGGTATATCATCACTTCTGTAGTCTTATAACATATGTTCAAGAGGTTATCATTTAGCAGATAAAAAGATGAACACTGAATTGTTTTTTCAGGATATGATTGAAAATGTTTTGGAAATTAAAGACACGTATGTTCGAGAGGTTATGACTCCTTTGGTTGATGTTGTTGCTAGTGATTCTAGTGCAACACTAGTTGATTTCCACGCCTTGTGGGTAACTCATCAGTATTCAAGGTATCTTATGTGTTATGTGTTATAGTATTGAGTTGGGAGAAAGTCTGATGTATTTAAGCATGCTAATAAAATTGCAAATGCTCACAGGGTACCGGTATTTGAGCAACGTGTTGATAATATAGTGGGTATTGCATATGCAATGGATCTATTAGACTATGTTCAGAAGGTTAGGAATCAACACATCAGCTTTCTATTGCTACTTATGAAGTTGTATTTAGTGTTTGCATTTGTTCTGTTTTGAAGGGAGACCTACTAGAAACTACCACCGTGGGGGATATGGCTCATAAACCTGCTTATTTTGTTCCTGGTATATCGATTGTTTCATGTTCTTTTTCCTCATCAGTTGAATCGAACTACATAATTTTGGACATAATGTGCTGATTTACCATAAAAATGCAGATTCAATGTCTGTGTGGAATCTTCTTAGAGAATTTCGCATCAGGAAGGTACACATGGCAGTTGTCTTAAATGAATATGGTGGGACAGTCGGAGTAAGTACGAACCCTTGTTATGGATACTTAACTCTCAAACTTTTTAATACAAAGTTATCTGATGCTTACATCATGGATGCAACAGATTGTAACACTGGAAGATGTGGTTGAAGAAATTGTTGGCGAAATTTTTGATGAAAATGATTCAAAAGTAAGCACTGCTTTTTGTTGTTGTTGGTTTTTTGTAAATTGTATTTGTGATCAAAAGCTATGTTCTTTTTTTGGTTATACAAGGAGGAAATAGAGAAAAAGACTGGATATATTGTAATGCGGGCTGAAGGAATTTACGATGTGGATGCAAATACATCTATTGACCAGCTTTCTGAAGATCTCAACATAAAGATGCCAGAGGTATCCTCTTTTCAATATTCTACTAGTATGATTCTTGTTCTCCCAAAGAAATGTGCTTATCAATCAATTTAGGTGCATGAACCTCTTAAGTAAACTGGTTAAATGAAATATGAGGTCCAAAGTTTGAATCTGGTTCACAGTAGGGCTGTTACTGAACCGATTCGAACTGGTTCCCTACTGACACCAAACAGGTGCCATACGATACGGTATTTGGTATGTATATTCTCAAATTCTCGAAATCGGTAATGGTAGGATGTTACCGCTATGGTCCCGTTTTGATACCATTGCACACCTTAACTTAAGGTGTACGAAAAGAAATATATGTTGCACAAATGAAAATCTCTTAAGAGTGCATTTGCTGTTATATGTCATTATCCCTTAATCATACCCTTTAGGCAATTTTTGACCCGTTTGACACATTCAACCCATTTCCTTTATAGCTAAGTTTTTGGTCCAGCCCATTTGATTCATTAGGGACAGAACATAATCCGAACTGACCTAGCATACAATTATTCACAAGTAAACAGGTCGACATTGCCACCTGCACTGTGCATGATGGAGGATTTTTTCTTTCTATGATACCAGTTTTGGTTTTGATAGGGCCATCAATATGAAACGGTGTCAGGGTTTGTGTGTGAGGCATTTGGATATATCCCAAAGACAGGTGAAAGTATAAAAGTGGTACTTGAGAAGGAACAGGATCATGATGAGTATACAGAGGATGACGGTGATCGTCAAAATCAAAAAGAAAAAGAAAAGAACCAAATATTTCAAATAGAGGTATGTCATCTTGTCATCTTCTTCTTCCTCGAATAAAAAATATTTGGATCATGGTCTGTGAACCTTGTGGTGTATGGTGTGTAGATATTAGCAGGAAATGCGAGAAAGGTTGGTGCAGTGAGGTTTGAACGTGTAACGCAGGAGGAAGAGGAAACGACAAAAGACGTGAAGAAGCTGGTTCCAAAAATCATGAAAAGGAGATGGGGAGGTGATGATGATAATGAGACAAGTAGGCGGATTGAGTATGAGAAGAATGATGTAATCCCACAACTTGAAATCAAACAGGGGGAATAAAACCCTTTTTAAAATGCAATATCCATAGCAGGAAAAATTTGTAGATGTTACTTGCTAGTAGAAGAGAGATTCATAGCATTTGGTTCACAGTACGCGACGAGTAATAAACAAGGAGGTTAAAAGTTTGTTCTTCCAGTTTGATTTTAAAAACAAAGGAATACAAAGCAAAGGTTTTTTTAAGTGAAAAAAAAAAGACCAATTATAGTGATCCATACTTGCATTTTATTGATATTTTAAGTGATCTTTACTTTCTGTGTCGTGACTTTAAGGTTTTGTTCAAGTGGTGCCAAGATAAGTGATTGAGACCAGGGGTGTTCAAAGTCCTAATTTCGGATAGTTGATTTTACTGTTCAAATCCGAAGACATTCGAAATTTTGGGTATTTGAACTCGGATATCCAAATATCCGAAAAATCATAAAAATCAATTTTTAAATTTAAAAATGTCATTTTATAACTAATATTTAAGTTATTGAGTTCATTTATTAAAAATATAAAACAATAGACCACGTAATATCATTATTAATCAATATTCAATAATAATAATATATTTGTCTTCTGTATCTTTAATAATAATAATATTAGAAAGAAAAAAAAAATCAGATTTTTCGGACATCGGATATCCGAATTATCTGAAAAACACTATCCGAATCTGAAAAATCGGATATCCGAAATTCGGATAAACGAAAATTTGAATATCCGAATTTTCAAATAACTTTGGATATCCGAATTTTCGAATAATTTCGGATCGAATTTTCAAATATTCGGATACAATATGAACGGGCCCGATTGAAACGTGAGATGGAAATAATCCAATAATGTCTGAAAATCTGTATTTATGTGTAAAAAGTTAAAAAATTTTATTTGCTGGTTACTTTAATGTTAAACGCATAAGATTATAAATACTGTATAAAAAAGGAAGCAATCAATTACGTTGACAAAGAATAGTGGATTCTTGTTTCTTTGATTTAATTATATTTCTAACTAAAACCTTAACATTCTTTCTGGAAACACAACCTGGGCTTACTAGTGGAAAAGAAAAGGTAAGCCCTTTCAAGTCGCTAGTTATGTCTCATAATCTACTCTTTTACTTACTAAACTATACACGTTATTCTTATATTATTAATTTATTTACTATTTATATTTATTTTCCATAGTATATGAGAGACTTTTGATTATAGAATGTTATAAGATGTTGGTGTTGTAACTAGTAATTAAGGCCATAATTAGTGGAGTTGTTGATTTGTGCAACTCCCCTGATGAACCTGCACATCCTTGCTAATCTTCCTATCAAAACATGTCAATATGTATATTATTATTTTAATTTGAAATTGTAAGACTGACATAATGGATAGTTTAGACTTCAGAAGATGGGGGAAGAGGTTATCAAACTTTTGTGGTTCAGGCAAGAAGTTATATCTTATCACCTTTGGAGTTGATTACTTTGACAAGACTACAATAAATAGAAACATAATATCTCTCCCAGCCACTATATGTATATGACAGTAAGTAAAGTTGATTTCTCAAACATTTTATGTTACAGGGTCACACTGACATAACTTGAGACTGCAATGCTGGGAACTGATCAAGATCTTGCAGGAGAAACCAAATATAATGATCTTCAAGAATCGCTATTAACCGATCATTCTAAACGTCTAAATAGTAGTAGAGAATCAAACTACGACGATGCAGAAACTGTAACCCCTTATGCAAATTGTAGCGTCTTTAGCCTTGTCACTTTCTCTTGGTTGAGCCCATTGATTTCCACTGGCCATAAGAAACCATTAGACCTTCAAGATGTCCCTCACCTTTCAGGTGTTGATACTGTAAGAGGGTCCTTTCCCATTTTAAGAAAGAATTTGGAAAGTGATTGCAAGAAAAAGCTCACAACTTTCGACCTCGTGAAAGCTTTGATCCTTACCGCATGGAAAGACATCTTAATTACAGCATTTCTCGCGGTTGTTTACACGCTCGCATCTTATGTTGGTCCTTATCTCATAGATGCATTTATTCAATTCCTAGATGGAAGCCAGCAAGATTCTAAACGCGAGGGTTACCTTTTCGTTTTCATCTTCTTTGTTGCCAAAGTTGTCAAGTCAATTTCACAAAGGCACTGGTTCTTTAAGCTGCAACAAGGTGGGATTCAGGCTCGGGCAGCCATTGTTGCAATGATTTACCAAAAGGGTTTGACCATTTCCAGTCAGTCAACAAGTGGTGAGATTACTAATCTTATAGCCATTGACGCCGAAAGAGTTGGCGACTTTGGTTGGTACATACATGATCCATGGTTAGTAACCTTGCAGGTTGGTTTGGCACTAGCAATTTTATATCTGAATCTTGGGGTTGCTTCACTTACTGCGTTATTCGCTATCGGTGTCATAATGTTGGCTAATATTCCTCTAGGGAGCTTGCAGGAGAAGTTTCAAAACGAGTTGATGAAATCTAAAGACAACAGGATGATCAAAACTTCTGAACTTTTGAGAAATATGAGAATCCTTAAACTTCAGGGATGGGAGATGAAGTTTTTAAATTAAAATTTTCGAGCTCAGAAGTCTTGAAACAATATGGTTGAAAAAGTTCTTGTGTACCTCAACTACAATCATTTCTATATTTTGGGTTGCGCCTACTTTTGTAGCTGCAGTCACTTTTGCGACATGTATGCTTTTTGGGACCCCTCTAGAATCAGGGAAGATATTGTCTGCAATTGCAACATTTAAAATACTTCAACAACCGATTTACAATCTTCCAGATACAGTATCCATGATTGCACAAACTAAAGTCTCATTAGATCGTATCACATCATATCTTAATCTCGATGACTTGGATTTTAATCTTATAGAGACATGTGATAGTCCTGATGCTGCAATTGAAATAGTCAATGGAAGCTTTTCATGGGATGTTTCGTCTGGTGATCAACTAGCATTAACTGACATAAACCTAAAAGTTTTTCATGGCATGAATGTTGCGGTTTGTGGTAAAGTTGGGTCAGGAAAATCGAGTTTACTTTCATGTATTCTCGGGGAAATGGTTAAAGTGTCGGGAAGTGTGAAGCTTAGTGGCACAAAAGCTTGCGTTGCTCAATCTCCATGGATACAAAGTGGAAAGATAGAAGAGAACATCTTATTTGGTAAAGAGATGGATAGAATGAGATATGCTAAGGTTCTTGAAGCATGTGCTTTACAGAAAGACTTAGAAATCCTGCCTTTTGGTGATCAAACAGTTATAGGTGAAAGGGGAATCAACTTGAGCGGCGGTCAGAAGCAGAGATTACAGATTGCACGAGCTTTATATCAAGATGCTGACATATATCTTTTTGATGATCCGTTCAGTGCTGTTGATGCTCATACTGGAAGCCATCTATTTAAAGTAAGTAACCTGTTATTGTTTCTAGCTACCCGTGAACTGTGTTGTTTACATAAACTTTGCAAAGCAGGAATGTATACTGGAATTTCTTGACTCAAAAACAGTTATTTATGTCACCCATCAAGTAGAGTTCTTGCCAGTTGCTGATCTTGTCCTGGTAAACAGCTGTTTCTTTACTTGATTAATACATAAAAAGATTGCCTCTTTAACTTGTTAAATTTTCAATAAGGTCTTGAAAGGTGGAAGGATCACACAAGCCGGAAAGTATAGTGACATTCTTGATTCAGAAAGTGACTTTATGGAACTTGTTGGTGCACATAATGAAGCTTTATCGATAATTGACTCGTTAGAGATAAATTTAGAATCTGAAGAGACAAAAGTTACTGATAAAGATAGGGTCGAGGTGGAACCGGATGATACACAAGGGAGGAAAAGACAGATTGTTCAAAAAGAAGAACGAGAAAAAGGAAGTGTTGGTTTTCTGGAAATACATTACAAGTTGTTATGGAGGTGCACTTGCCCCTTTTATACTGGTAGCAGCAATGGTTTACGAGCTACTTCAAGTTACAAGCAATTACTGGTTGGCTTGGGCTTCACCAGTATCAGTAGACGAGGTGCCTCCGGTTAAAGGGTCTACACTCATTGTTGTGTATGTTGGTTTAGCATTTGGAAGCATGATTTGCATTTTTCTTAGAGCTGTGTGTCTTACAACAGCTGGTTATAAGACGGCCAATCTACTGTTCAACGAAATGCATTTATGCATATTTCGCGCTCCTATGTCTTTCTTTGATGCTACCCCAAGTGGGCGCATCCTAAACAGAGTAAGTCGAGATATTATTTGTTGTATTTAATGTAAAAGATTAACCAATTTAGTCAAAGTTGTTAATTTCCTGCAGGCATCAACAGATCAAAGTGCAGTAGACTTGACAATTCCAAATGCAGTTGGTGTTTTTGCATTTGCAGTAGTGCAGCTTCTGGCTGTTATCATAATCATGTCTCAGATATCATGGCAGGTGTTCCTAGTTTTCATTCCAGTTATTGCTATTTGCATATGGTTGCAGGTACCACCTTCATGATCATTTTCTAACTGTGACACTGTGTAGCAATAGGTATCGATAACTTTATGTTATTTGACTTTCCTTAGCAATATTACATCGCTTCAGCACGAGAGTTGGCACGACTGGTTGGTGTGTGCAGAGCTCCCGTAATACAACATTTTTCAGAAACAGTGTCGGGTTCAATGACCATCAGGAGCTTCAATCAAGAACAGAGATTCCGAGACACGAATATGAAACTACTCGATGCATATTCCCGACCAAAGTTTCATAGTGCTGGTGTCGTGGAATGGCTATCATTCCGAGTAGAAGTGTTGTCGTTGGTTATGTTTGCTTTCTTCTTAATATTCTTACTAATTATCCCTAACGGAACCATTGATCCAAGTAAGACGTTCATTTTTATGAATTACTTTTCATGTTTCCTAAGGCTAACTTATGCATAATTATCAATCATGAAGGTGTTGCGGGATTAGCAGTAACTTACGGGCTTAATCTAAACATCCTACAAGCTTCCGTAATATGGAAACTATGCAACATGGAGAATAGCATCATTTCAGTTGAAAGAATACTTCAATATAAATCGATCATCAGTGAGGCACCTCTTGTAGAATCAAATAGGCCGAACAACCTATGGCCACAACATGGAAAAGTAGATATCCAAGACCTTCAGGTAACAGATTCCACCCACCTTCAGATGCCAATTTATCCTCGTTAAAAGCATTACAAACTTACTATCGTGAGTAGGTACGGTATGCCCCACACATGCCGCTTGTCTTAAGAGGAGTTACATGCACTATTCATGGTGGTACCAAGACCGGAATTGTAGGAAGAACAGGAAGTGGTAAATCAACTCTTATACAAACATTCTTCCGCATTGTTGAACCAACTAGGGGAGAAATTTTCATAGATAAGATCAATATATCCACGATTGGGCTTCATGATTTACGAGCAAGATTAAGCATAATCCCTCAAGATCCGACCATGTTCCAAGGAACTGTAAGAAGCAATCTGGATCTACTTGAACAGTACACTGATGAACAAATTTGGGAGGTAGGGTGAATGTACTGTATATTTTTTATATTTATATTTATTAATATATATATACATCAAAGTTGCTTCTTATTAACTTATATTTTGTTTCACTTGTTTAGGCTCTAGATAAGTGTCAGCTGGGAGATGAAGTTAGGAGCAAGGACGGCAAACTTGATTCAGCCATTAATGAGAATGGAGAAAATTGGAGCATGGGTCAAAGGCAACTGGTGTGTCTTGGCCGTGTGTTACTCAAAAAAAGTAAGGTTTTGGTGCTTGATGAGGCTACTGCATCAGTGGATACATCGACTGATTACACAATACAGCAAATACTTGGGGAGCATTTCTCTGACTGTACCGTCATCACAATTGCACATCGGATCACATCCGTGCTCAATTCTGACATGGTTTTAGTCTTGGAACAAGGTTTGATAAGCAGTATAATTAGTAAAAACTTCCATTGTAAGTTATAAGTTTAATTATTATCAGCTATCTTGTATGTTTAATTTGATTGTATTGCAGGCCTCGTTGAGGAATATGATTCACCATTAAAGTTGTTGGGAAACAAAGCTTCTTCCTTTGCAAAGCTTGTTGCTGAGTACCGTGGGAGATCTAGCTCCTGCTATGGAACCTCAAAATAATCCGAGTTGTAACTTAATTAGAAGCTTTATCGTGGATATCTATAAGAAGATTCTAATAGCAAGTACTCAAATGTTTTTTTTTTTATTTCATATTTTTATAAAATATCTACATAAAATGTACAGTAGTAACATGGTGTGAACTAAACCTTAAGATGATGAAAATCAAGATTATACCAGAGCTGGATTCCAAGTTAGCTCGTCAAGAGTCATCTGTCTGACCGACGCAGCCAAACGTAATTCTGCCCCACGCGTGTGCCACATCCTCTCCTTCATGCTCAGGAATGAAGGATGATTATGTGCAGCCGACATTCTATCACACAACAAAGGGTCCTCATAAAAGTAAACAAGCGCCTGAGCAGCATTGTCTTTGACTTCCTCTGACTCATCTTCTAACATGCTAATCAAAAGAGATATTCCTCCCGAATCAGAAATCACAGCCCGTTCAGCCTCACTGTAACTCAACTGAGCAATTGCCCCACTAACTTTTTCCCTAACATTAGTATCATCGCTAGTTCTCAAAAGCTCCACCAAAAGCGAAATGACACCTAAGCTATGAATAACAGGTAATACATGATTATAACTTGATAGGTCCCACAGAACATCGGCAGCCGCTGCTATGCTTTCGTTATCGTTTCCCCTCATTATACTCAGCAAATGTTCAACAATAGTTACGGAATTAGAATCGAAAACAGCTAAAATACAAAACACATCCTCTGCAATCTCCTTACACAATGGTTCATGTTCCTGAAGAAGCTGTGTGTATAAAGGAACAACTCCATGTTCAGCAACGGGTCTAATGTAATCAACATGAGACGATATTACACCTAAGGCGTTACCAGCAACAATCTTTGTTGAAACGTCACCATTTCTTAGTAAATCAACAAGAACCTCTATAGCACCTGAGTTAACAAGATCACGTCTTGCTCTCTTAACTAAACCAAGTAACCCAATTGCTTGAGCAGCTCTAGTCCTAGAAGCCAACTTCCCAACTTTCGCTGATTCAATGAGTAAACCAACCGCCCTCAAATTAAAAACAGACCTTCTAACCTCTCGTAAAAGAGCAAGTGCACTCAAAATATCCAATAACAGAGTTCTTAAACTATCAGGGCAAGAGCTTGAATTTAACAAATCAATAATAACCTTTAGACCACCAATTCTAACTACATTAACCCGATTAGGACCATCAAACGCTACAATATTTCTAAGGCATTTCAAAAGAAGTTTTTGTAAACACACATCAGATTGAGGTAACAGGCACAGGATGCGATGGATGGCTGCAGATTGACCAATGATTGTAGCCAGACGGCCTTCCCCTTCACACGATAAGCCTTTCAAACAATATACTGTGGCTTTCAAAAGTGTGTCGTTTGTGGATGATGTGTCAAGAAGATCGACTAAAATAGGCACTGTGGATACCAATATGCTTTCAGGAACACGGTTAGACACGTGAGAGAGTTTAATTATAGACTGCACTTTTAAATCCTCATTCACGGTTGCTATCAGATTTTTGAAATGATTAAATGCTACCACCCAATCAATGTAGTCTTGTGTTTCTGTTCCTTGCAAAAGTGATTGATCCATATATATATATATATATATATATATATATATATATATATATATATATATATATATATATATAGATAGATAGATAGATATAGATGTATATGTATATTATCTGTCGCAGCAATCAAAAAGTGTTTCTGTAGAGAGAGAAAACATAAATATTACTAGTAAGCAATTCAGTGTAGCAACAAAAAATATTCAATTTTAACCTAGGTAGCATACAATTTCTAAAACCTTGAGTTTTGTTGATTACGCTTTATATTGTATCGTTGGATTTCAGGAAGAAGATAAGGAGCAACAGTTATGGCTTGGGATTTTCCCCAAATTTGAAATCAGAAAGCATTTATGTTTATGTATTTATATAATAAAGAATTCTAATTTCAATTTGACAGCAGAACCCTAGCCCAGTAGCCTACCTTTAATTAAGCGAGCAGGATCGATGCTGTAAATCTTTTAAGAGTCTTTGCTGTAATCTGGGTAGTGATGCAACAAGAGAAATGCACAACGAATATTGGATTTTGAAGAAGATATCCCTAAACCCTAAACAAATCAATAAGAATTTGATCAGTGATGGAATGAAAGTTATGTCTGAAATTGTGATACCCAGGAGCTAGCTACTCTTATTAGCTAACCGATTCAATTAAATTAATTAAATATTAAATATCTGTATAGGTTATAGACATAAGACATGCACCACTATTTTCTAATATTTAATACAACATCGTAAAACATATTTATACGTTAATTAATTAATAGTATAAAAAGTTAATGTTGTATGAATCGCTCTCGTTACTAATAATTGGAGGACTAAAAATGCACAAAGACAACCGTCATGCTTAAAGTGGTATAACACGATTATAAAAGACGATATCTATGTGATCGTGCCAATTTTGAGAGAACTTTTCGAACGTTGTGAATTTGCAAAAATCAAAAACCACGATTATCAAAAAGGAAAAAAGAAAAAGTCTTTAGGCAGTGACGAAGTTTGAACTTTCTCACTTTCTTATTGGAGGGGCAAAGTTATTCTATTCTATAATATTGTGATACGTAATGTGACTATAAAGTTGACGTGCAGAAGTATACCCGCTTTCTAGTTTATTCATAATCAATAATTTTAACTGAAATGAAATAACCAAACTACACTGCCGAACACCGTCAAATTTATTAAAAATGTTCTCCTCAATCACGCAAGCTGAGACAAAAGTCTTCTACAAAAAATAAAAAGCGTTAATGATTTGTAAAGTAGATTGATCACTAATGTACTAAAAAATATATTAGCAATACAAAATTCAAGTATACATATATAATCAAACTATCGAGAAAATAATGACAGTAAAAAAAATTAAAATAAATAATTTAAACCTTATATTTTCTAGAGAGACAATGGAGTTATAGAAATTTATAGTAGCAGTCGTAAACTCGTAACATGAGGTTTACGTTTTCCTTCCTTATTTTTATTTTAATTGTACAAGTCTTAGTTGGACTCCAATTACTAGAAAAACGTATAACATACGATTAAATTTTCAATTTTTTTAGATAGGTCGGTCTACATGCAAGTAACATTTATTATGATTAACCTAAATAATATATACATATTGGACTTCTGGCCCAAAAGTACAAAAGTTGTTTTAGAAATACAAAACAACATCGACAAAAGTACAATAAAGAAAATAGTTCTAAGGAACGATATTGTCCTTCAAGAAGAAAAATTGTAAATGTTGGCTATGCCATGAAATAGGGCATTATGTCAATGAATGTCCCAAAAAAGGACAAAAGAAAGAAACAGAAGTTCTTAGAATGACATATAACTTAGGATATAAACCATTAGAAGATTTAGAAATCGACTCCGACATCGAAATATATGCATATACTAACTCTAGTGAATCTTCATCTGAAAATGAATAAGAAAAGAAGATCAAAAGATAATCCAAATGCAACATTCATTTCAGTAACTATTGATAATAAAAAAAACACTAGCATATATAGATACATGAGCAACGATGTGTTTTGGTAAACGGAAAATATTAAAAAATTGGGAAAGGTTAATAAAACCATTAAAAATAATCGTAGCAGATAAATCAATAGATGAACTATGGTTCGTAAGTAGAATGGTATCAATATATATTGAGAAAACAGAATTCATTGCGCCAAACATATATATGCATGATTCTGGCTTAGATTTAGTTATAGGAAATAATTTCTTAAAATTATATCAACCATTTACCCAAACAGTTAATAATATCATATTAAAACACATAAAAACTAATAAATTAATAACAATATCAATAGTAAGACAAACTGAGTACATACGGATGTTAACACAGAATATTAAGTTCCAAGTAGAAATAATACTTATTATGAAACAAGCACAAATAGAAGAAGCTTTAAAAGAAGTATGTAGCGATAACCCTCTAGATATCATAAATACAAATAACCAACTCGTATCAATAAAACTAAAAGACCCTTTAGCAGAGGTAAATATAGCAAATAAAATCCCATATAGTATTAAAGATGTCAAGGAATTTAAAGAGGAATGTCCACAATTATTGGAAAAAGGAATAATTAGAGAAAGTTCGAGTACTCATTCAGCACTAGCTTTTTATGTTGAGAATAAAAACGAAATAAAACGAGGAAAAAGACAGATGGTTATAAATTATAAAAAGATGAATGAAGCAACTATAGGAGACTCATATAAACTTCCTAGAAAAGACTACATTTTAGAAAAACTAAAGGGAAATACACATTTTAGCACTTTTGATGCAAAATCGGGATATTGGCAATTAAGATTAGATGATTTAACAAAACCTCTAACAGCATTTTCATGCCCTCCACAAAAACACTATGAATGGAATGTTTTACCTTTTGGTTTAAAACAAGCCCCTTCGATATATCAAAGATTTATGGACAATAACCTTCAAGGACTAGAAAATATATGCTTAGCTTATATTGATGATATCATTGTTTTTACAAAAGGAAACGAACAAGAACATATAAATGCAGTATTAACAGTTTTACGACGAATAAAAGAAAAGGGATTAGTTTTATCACAAAAGAAGTCTAAATTACTTCAAACTAAGGTAGAATATTTGGGATTAAAAATAACAAAAGATGGAACTATTTCCTTAACTAACAATACTCAAGAAAAATTAAAACTTTTTCCTGACAAACTTGAAAATCGGAAACAAATTCAGAGATTTTTAGGATGTCTAAATTATATTGTTGAACAAGGTTTTTTGAAAAATTTGGCAAAGGAAAGGAAAATTTTACAAAAAAGATTTCTGAAAAGGTCCGTTGGGAATGGACAATGTCCGATACTCAGCTAGTACAAAGTATTAAATCCACTATACAATATTTACCAGAATTATATAATCCAGAAACAGATTTTTTAATAGTTGAAACTGATGCCTCAGATGATACTTGGGCAGGATGTTTAAAAGCCATTCAAAATGGAAAAGAATTATTAGGATTAGATACTGATGGAAATATAACTCCTGAGTCTAATTCCAGACAACAAATTCTAGAACTAGCTCTTCCGAGCAAAGAACAAACATCTGTTTTGAAAACAGAAAAAGAAACATCAGCATGTTTACGAACATTAAAATAATGGAAAATCGATCTTCTGCAAACGAGATTCGAACTACGAATAGATTCTAAATATGTAACAGGTTTTTGGAGATACAAACTTCACGAAGACTACTGCAGAGGACGACTCATTCGTTGGCAATTACAACTACATCAGTATCACCCATATATCAAATATATAAAAAGCGACAATAATACAATAGCTGATACTCTTACAAGAGAATGGAAGCAATAAGGAAACAAGTTCAGCATCAATTACAACAAAAACGAGAACAAATAGCATCCCTACAAAAATAGTTAGCAGCTGCCACAAAGGAAGAACAAGAATTACAGATGTGGTCTTCAAAATTTTTATCCACAGAAAATAGCTTGAAAGCCGAAAAAATCGAAACCACTACCTCAACACAATATTTCCCCACTCAAAGATTACAATCCGAGTCACCCACAAGAGATTTCACACAACCTTTAACAACAACAACCAAAACACAAGCAACATCATCATCTACACCTATTAAAAATGAAGTCATAGAAATCGAAGAAGAAATAGAAGAAGTACTTCAACAACCAGGTCATGGCAAACAAAAACGGTACGTTATTTTTAATGGACCATACAAAGGAATATGTAAAGAATAAGCAATAGCAAATCATCACATTGCAGGTAAAAGCAACATATCACATAAAAGTTACAACTCTAAAGAAGAAGGACTGAAGGCTTTGGAAGAATCATACAAAACTATTTTTACAGAAAACATAGAAAAATCTGGCAGTTTTGTTTCTCTGAATCAACACATGCAAAACAAGACCAACCAACACTTGCAGAGTCAGGCAGCAAAATTAAACTTGATGAATAAAATGAAAAATATCTTAACTACACGAGAAAAAGAAGAAATGAAAAAACCAACGACAGAAAAATTTCAAAGATGTTGGGATAGTTTAATCAACTATAGCGACATCCACACGACAATGTTTTTCTATCCAAAAAAGAAAAAACTTAGTCATAACACAGTGATTTTACCAAAAGCAGTATTTCTACCTGAAGCATCACCACTATTTATTCACGATTACTACATTTATGGATTAGTTGATACTATATACATCGATGGAGAAAGTCTCAAAAAAATTCAAGAATTTCCTTTAAAAGTTCAAAGTGTAATCAGAAACTACAAAGATAACTTTGCAAAAGGAAGAGAGCTATTTTTACGCATGACATCAAGCTACCCAGTTTTTGATGATGAAGAATTACAGTTACTAGTACCAACAATAACTATAGCACAATTAGGAGTAAGTAACAGTGACTATCCAACACGAGATGAAATTCAAAAGACTACTCCAACAATAGACCATTTCGTAAACTCTCTAGCATGAGTTTATATGAGTTCAACAAGGTTTGGAAGTGAACCAGGACAACAAGAAAAAGTTAGAATAAATTACTGTAGTAAAAATCTACTAATTTATTCTCACTATTCAGAAAAAGTCAATGAAGCAGGACAAAAGGCGTTAGTAAGTTTTGAAGAACAGTTTGAAGAACTATCAGGAAATCTCATTTTCCTACCAGAAAACATGAAGAAATTATTATGCAAGAGCCTGAAACATTCACTAAGACATGATTGCAGCTACTGTACAAGAATAGAAACAGAATCATCAATGGCAGAATAAAAAACATGTAATAATTAAAGTGTCACTATTTAGGCATTTGTCTTTTCTTCTTTTAATGTAATTATTGTAGTGCCAACTCTTTAGGCACATGTATTTCTTTTTTGTGTGGTGTGGTGTGTGATAAATAATACACTAGCAATAATGTAAAGCTAGTGGTGTAAGTGTGTTGGCCATTAGGCCTAGTTGGCCATTAGGCCTAGTGTATTAGGTGTGTGATAAATAATACACTAGCAATAATGTAAAGCTAGTGGTGTAAGATAAGTGTGTCGGCCATTAGGCCTAGTGTATTATTTTTATTTATGTAGTCCACTATAAATAGAGGCATTACCTCAAAAATTCAATAAGATTTGTTTGATATTTTGAGTATATCTACTCTTTTGTCTCTGTTGAATTCATCGAATTCTGAATAGCAGATCTCTTTACTTTTATTACAATACAACAAACATTATTATAAACACACCAACTCTATTATGATCATTATCTATCATAAACAAATAATCACTCATAACTACTTCATTTGAATAATCATATTCATGATTACTATCATCATCAACAATTCTCCATCATCAGGTACAATTTCCATTTGGTATCAGAGCTATACATCACAGAATCATCGTTTGACGCACGACTCAGAGACAAATACCCTATAAAGGTATATCTAAAAAACTCTTATCTCTCACTTATTACAATGTCACAATCACCAACACAAGAAGATATCACGGTAGTATATGAAAATGAAGATGAATCAAGATTTATGTCAGATACAATAATAAATAGAACATCGATTAGAAGATCTAATTTCACATTATCTGAAAAGCATAATTTTGACTACACACGAAAAATTAGAGATCTATTTTCTAGAAAAAATATAGTATATTTCGGAAAAATTATAGGAGAAGAACCAGTTCCTATCGAATCTACAAAAGGAGACATCGTAATCCCAATAATTAATAAAAAACAAATTAGCGATAGAATTAGACTAATGAATGAAAAAGATAGATGTAAGATAGCTTACATACAGATATCAACTATACAAGTAATATTAAAAAGTCCATCTATGGGATGTGATACACCAATCGAACTAGAATTAAGAGATGATAGAATTATTAACAGAGAAGAAAGTATAATAGCACGAGGTAAAGGAAATTTAGCAGAAGGAAAAATAAAATTTAATGTTAATATACAAATTGGATTAAGTTTAAAAGATAAAGATCTAAATAAAAATATTACCATTAGATATGAACTACTAAGAAGAAGATTTATGAATAAGGGAAATCACCCATTTACAGTAACTTATCAGATAAATTATGCACTTACAAATTCACATCATAGTATTACCTTTAGAACAGACGATAAAATATACATAGATAAACTTTTTGAACCATTATTAAGTTTAGAAACACCTCATCTTATGTCAAGTACTAGATATATCGAAAGAACAAGAAAATCAACATCGGATATTCCATCGATATGGATTCCATAAGTCGAAAAACCAATTTCTGTAACAACTGGAGAACCCTCTAATACTCCAATTAATAACCAAGAATTAGAAAATATTAAAGAAATGATACGATCTTTAAGTATGAGAATATGAGCACACTTCCAAAAATAATACAATTATATAATTCTATGACAAATATAGTAATATATTCTGAAACACTAGAAAGAGAATTTAATTCCATTAATAGTAACAATCAAGCTTACCAACTAAATTATATAAAACCAGAAAATTATAATGGAGAGAAATTAGAACGTTTATACACAGCTATAACTAATAAAATAGAAGAAAAAAGACATACATACACCGAAAAAGATACATGAATATAATAACATACAAAGGAAGAAATTTCAGAAGAAAATATAGAGCCAAATTATTAAAATAGATATAAGAGAAAACATAAATATAAGATCATAAGAAATGAGTTTTATTCTTGAAACAATCTCGGACTTATAAGAAATAGAAGATCATAAAGAAACTATACTTAATGAACCATTCATACCATTTAAACAAAATCTATTTAAAATACCACAAAATTTACCTTTTGGAACATCTTATGGCATAGGGATAAAAGAGATAAATAAAGAAGATAATCTAGGCGATAAAGTGGAAATACTAAACGCAACACTTAATAATATAATTAAAATGTTAAGTTTTTTAATTTTAAGACAAATTCCAGAATTGTCAACATCAACACAAGAAAAAATAGACAATATACAAATAGTATTAAATAAAAAAATAGAAGTACTATCGGACACTATTGATGACACTAGCAATATACCAAATATAGAAACTAGTCAACAAGTAACAACTACAATAATAGATCGATTATCAACGACAATGGAAACCCAAGAATTAGACAAATCAGTTACGATATCAAGGATAAAAGAATTATCATCAAATAAACCATCTCTTAAAATAATACCACCACTAAGGTTAACATAATGGAAAATCTTGAAGATCAAATTGAAACACATACTAAATTAATGGCATCTCTAGATATACCATTAGATATACAAGACGAAGATATAGATGTTGTTTTCGATTATAGTTCTGATGAAAACCCTTATGAGAATCCCTATAACAATTATAATTTTGCACAAAAAAGAAAAAAATCATATGTAGATGATGATTTTCAAAAAAAAATTGATTATAAACCTCCATCACTAACAGAAAGATATTTATACCAACAAGGAATGGTTAGAACAAAGAAGAACAGATGGGAACAAGTCCCACCTCAATACATATCAAAAATACCAATAACACGGTTTGATAATGAAATTCTGAATATTGATTGTGAAACAAATATAGACGAAAAAATACAAGATTGGAGCAATAGATTAAGTGCACAAATTCAACTAACTGAAGAATTACGAGCATTACAACCACGAGATTTGTTTAACTATATATAACACACAAAACATCAGGAAACGTATATAGATACATAGAATCTTTTAGTGAATTAGAGTTATCTAGAATAGCAACAACTGATGCAATGACAACTTTCAAAAATGTCATAGCAAGTATAGTCCAAGAATTTACTGGTAGAATGCCAGGAGTAGAGACTTCAACCGAAACATTTAGAGAGCAAGCATATTGGAGACTAATTAATCTTAAAATATGTAATATGTGTTATTTAGAATCATTTATATGTGAATGTTCAGATCAATACTACAAGCTAGATACAATAAGACAAAAATCGGCTTTAGAAATGTTTTTTAATAAATTACCAGAATCAGTAGCAACAAAGATAAAAGATATGTAGGCAATATTATTACAAGATAGAGATAAATTAGAAGATACTTTAGGAGCAAGAATTACTATTGTAAGAGCTTGGATACAAAAGGAATGTTCGCAAGAAACAGCGAAAAAAGAAGCACAAGTTAAACTTTGTTGTGCAAAACAATCTAATAAAGTAGAAAATTATGGATGTTCTAGCAAAACATATAAAAAACGTATAAAACTATGGAAAAAGAAAACATTTAAGCCAAGATATAAGAATTTCTACAAAAAGAATTCTAGACAAAATTACTTTAGAAATAGAAAACAACATCGACAAAAGTACAATAAAGAAAATAGTTCTAAGGAACGATACTGTCCTTCAAGAAAGAAAAATTGTAAATGTTGGCTATGCCATGAAATAGGACATTATGCCAATGAATGTCCCAAAAAAGGACAAAAGAAAGAAACATAAGTTCTTAGAATGACATATAACTTAGGATATGAACCATTAGAAGATTCAGAAATCGACCACATCGAAATATATGCATATACTAACTCTAGTGAATATTCTAGTGAATATTCTAGTGAATCTTCATCTGAAAATGAATAAGAAAAGAAGATCAAAAGATAATCCAAATGCAACATTCATTTCAGTAACTATTGATAATAAAGAAACACTAGCATATATAGATACAGGAGCAACGATGTGTTTTGGTAAACGGAAAATATTAAAAAATTGGGAAAGGTTGATAAAACCATTAAGAATAATCGTAGCAGATAAATCAATACATGAACTATGATCTTAAATTTCTTGTAAGTCCGAGATTGTTTCAAGAATAAAACTCATTTCTTATGATCTTATATTTATGTTTTCTCTTATATCTATTTTAATAATTTGGCTCCATATTTTCTTCTGAAATTTCTTCCTTTGTATGTTATTATATTCATGTATCTTTTTCGGTGTATGTATAAGTCTTTTCTCTTCTATTTTATTAGTTATAACTGTGTATAAACGTTCTAATTTCTCTCCATTATAATTTTCTGGTTTTATATAATTTAGTTGGTAAGCTTGATTGTTACTATTAATGATATTAAATTCTCTTTCTAGTGTTTCAGAATATATTACTATATTTGTCATAGAATTATATAATTGTATTATTTTTGGAAGTGTGCTCATATTCTCATACTTAAAGATCGTATCATTTCTTTAATATTTTCTAATTCTTGGTTATTAATTGGAGTATTAGAGGGTTCTCCAGTTGTTACAGAAATTGGTTTTTCGACTTGTGGAATCCATATCGATGGAATATCCGATGTTGATTTTCTTGTTCTTTCGATATATCTAGTACTTGACATAAGATGAGGTGTTTCTAAACTTAATAATGGTTCAAAAAGTTTATCTATGTATATTCTATCATCTCTTAATTCTAGTTCGATTGGTGTATCACATCCCATAAATGTACTTTTTAATATTACTTGTATAGTTGATATGTGTATGTAAGCTATCTTACATCTATCTTTTTCATTCATTAGTCTAATTCTATCGCTAATTTGTTTTTTATTAATTATTGGGATTACGATGTCTCCTTTTATAGATTCGATAGGAACTGGTTCTTCTCCTATAATTTTTCCGAAATATACTATATTTTTTCTAGAAAATAGATCTCTAATTTTTCGTGTGTAGTCAAAATTATGCTTTTCAGATAATGTGAAATTAGATCTTCTAATCGATGTTCTATTTATTATTGTATCTGACATAAATCCTGATTCATCTTCATTTTCATATACTACTGTGATATCTTCTTGTGTTGGTGATTGTGACATTGTAATAAGTGAGATATAAGAGTTTATTAGATATACCTTTATAGAGTATTTATCTCTGAATTGTGCCTCAAACGATGATTCTGTGATGTATAGCTCTGATACCAAATGGAAGTACAATAAAGAAAGCTAAAACAAGCAGATTGGGTATGGCATTTGCTTGCCCTTCAAATCCTCCGTCCCTAGCCTTAGGTGTTATTACTCGAATTCCTACCTTTACTTTTTATTTTAGCTTTCTTTTGGTGTAGTAGTACGATCACATATACGACACTTAAAAAACATTTTATATCGATATCTTATTGAATGACATACTAAATCAACTTTTGCTCGTAATGATCATATTGAAAATTAAAACTCTCGTTAATTATTTCATTACTTTTAAACTCTTAGAAAAAATTTAAATGAAAGGGAGAAAAGAAAAAGAAAAGGAAAGTTATATCAACATGCATTAAAGCTTCCTTTTGCGAAGGCTTAACCCCCAGTGAGTCAATGACCACGTTGAAAAATACACCCGTACTCGATGCTCTACTTATCCCCTTAAAACACACAAAAACTATATTTTACATATTCATATTTCACTTAAAAACCTTCTATGCAAACGACTAATTGAGCAACATCACGGCTAAATGAAACATGTAACGCTTAGAAGGGTGTGAGTATTGCTGGTAAACTAAATATTTATAAACTAGTATTTTAACCCGTGCGATACACGGCACCGCATATACCATTTCATTAGGTAGTTCATACAGGGCAAGAAGACAATTCAAACTTGATGATACATGATATCAAGCTTAAATTGAATTAAAATCTATAAAGTTTACTAATATCGATTTTTATGAGTAAGTAAAAGATGATATATGAAGCTTAAGTAAAACTCATTCCAAATGTTGATCTATACTCAAACATTGGTTGTCACAATACTACTCGTATTATTTTTTGTGGTTATATCCCAACACGAATACAACTATGAGGAAACTCAATACAAAGATACAAATTCATTTCATCCTTTTCATAGTATAAAATAAAATTCCTTTATTTTATAGATGTGAAACTAATCATACCTTAAAAAGCATGTACCCATTGCAATGGAAGTAATAGGTTATAAGTCGCGAAAAAGAGTTTTCAAGAATCAAAATCACATCAAAATAACAAACAAATTTTTTTTTAGTAAGAGACAGTAAATAATATTTATACACCTTATTTAGTCATCCTCACTGCGTAATGAAGGTGTCTTTCATGTTCTCCATTTTTTTGTTTATCAACAGTATTTTCATTATATACATGATTAGTCACGATAGACCTTGCATTTGAAGAATCTATTGATACCATCTTCCTCAAACATGTGTGAAAAAATATATATCTAAATATAACTTATATGAATAATAAATACAAACCAATCATAATTTTAGGTACCTCTCAAGTTACTTGAGTAATATTAAGAACAATAACAAACAAACAAACAAAACTCGTTTTTACCAATAAAGTTCTACATTCACAATTCATCTAATATATGGTTACAAATGTATTAATAATTTTTATAATTCTAAATGTATACATAAATTTGATAATTCTTCCCACATTAGAAGAATTTATATTTTAACAGTGTTCTATTAATATTGAAAGTTATACTTTGAATTATCAATAATTTGTGAACTTTAAATGTCTTTAATATTATCTCTCTCCAAAGACAAATAAGAATTACCAAACATTCTAACAAATCATGATAAAAGTAGATTGAATACAAATAAAAATCATATTAGATGAAGATCGTCAAACTATACAATATTAGGGGTTTGGAAAGTATGTAAAAAGTGTGTTATAGGTTGTAAATTATATAGTATACCAATGATGCACCATTATTTATGAATCATTATCATTATTAATAGTAACAATCATGGAATATTGGTAGCTTTCAACTCTAGCAACTCCCATTCTAGCTATAGAATAAACTAAGAGAATTGTAAAAGTCATCCATAAAAGACATGATGACATGACAACATGAAATAAAAGCACGAAGCTTTGATTGTCACATCATAATTTGGTTGAGGTGACATCATAGATAATCTACACCTAATACTGGAGGATAGTCTCTCAGTATAAAGGGAAGATTTTATAGATGAGGAAAGAGCTTCACTCAACACCATGTTGAGTCAACACTAGTCGAACCAATATGAGGTGTCAGGTGTGGTACGAGTATTATTAGTATTAGTATTAATTAATATTAATTTATTTAATTAATTAACAATGAAAAATGGTTTTAGGGGACAAGAATAATCTAAGGGTCAGACCGTGTTGACGGTCATAACACGCTCACGTGGTCATATTATTTATTAATTTAATTTACTTAATGATAATTGCAAATTTGGCAAGCCACGTGTATTTCCATCGACATTTATCGTGTTTAACATCTATCATCTATGACCCATTTACACTCTTGAATGGGTAAATCATTTACCCCTTCAAAACAAACAATACAGATGGGTCATGATATTTTCTTTGCTTCTTACCAACTAATTTTTCTTGCTTGTATGTAACCCAAATGATTATAGAAATTTTAAATTTTTATATTAAGCAAACTTTATAAAAGCAGCAAGAAATTAACAATTCATAATTTTCAACATCCACATCAACCTGTTGACTTACACACAATGACACAAGTATTATTATATTGATGGGTTTGTTTAAGATAGCACTATAGTTCTTATTTGGAAATTTCATCCTAATTCTGGTTGACTACGGCCAAAAAAGTTTTTTTTTCACGGGTCTTGAGTTGTCCCTCGATACAGTGGTTGTGAATTTGAGCCTCGTAAGAGGCATTGTGTAAATATTTGTGATTGTATATATGTGATATGTGAGGTAGTTATACCGTCTTTGACTCTCTATGAAAAATAAGTTTTTTTGACTAAATGAACTAGAAATACCCAAACAACCATTTTTTGACTTGACTTTTGCTCACAAGTTAGTTTGATTATAAAGTAGAGTACAATAACAATAAAGTTTTAGCTTGACTTTTAACTACAATACAACACAATTTTCCTACATATTCAACTCACCTTTCGTTTTCAGTGGTATCAAAATAAGAAGTGATATTTATTGAATACAACATGAATTTTGCAAACTTTCTTTCATTTATTATTTATTATTATTATTATGTATAATTAAAATAAAGAAATTGATAATAACAACTCTAGTCATAAAATATATCATTATTAAAACGTCGAAATATGCTTAATATAGTTATACTTAAGCCATAACAAATTTTGTAATCCTAAACATTATTTAAGGTTTAATCATTATATTTATGTTCAACGTCACGTAACCCATATAATAATAGACAATTTTCTAGATGTAGCAAACTTTTTTTATTTTAATTTTATGATTGTGTTAGAGAAGTTTTCGCAAATGTTAAAATGCACCCGTGGTCCAGTAGAATACTTGACCCAACTAAAATGTGACTTAGCACTAATCTAAAAGAAAATCAAACTCTTGAATAATTGCTTTAAAACCAAGTTTTCAGTTCGAATCCAAAAAAGAACGACTTAAATTTTAAAAAATTCAAATAATTGCTGATCCGTAGATCGTATTTCAACAGGTATTCCTCAAATTAATGGCCCGTGGGATTTTGTCGTTGACCGTCCGTTGAGAGTATATGTCGTATTTTAATTGGTTTTAAATCAGTGGCGAATCTTGAAGGAATTTGTTAGGGGGCCAAAATATAATGAAGTTTAAAGCAGAGTACGTTAAGGTTTATTAATGAAATCAAATTTGCCATAATAACACCAAACGCATTTGATATTGATATACATATATAAAAGGAATTTAGGAAGTTAATTAAATGCATTTTTTTGTATTTACAAAAACTTTTAATGCACTAAATGAAGGTGAACGTGTGACAAACTCGTATATAAAATCCAGATAATTATGTGTAAAAGAAAATAAAAAAATAGCTGTTATAAAAATAAAAATAAAACTAACTATGTTTTACTTTTGTTATATTTTAAATAATTAATAATTAATTATATATTTGAAATCTGATATATATGAGTTAAATCTGAGGTAAAAAAAATTCATATCATGTTGAATAACTTGCTTCTTTTTCTCTCATGTTCTTTTCGGTTGAGTTTTTAAATTGTAATATAATAATATTGGTTAGCTATTTAAGTATTATATGTTAAAATATCATGATTTTTAAATGGAGTAATAAGTTGGAGAAGTGACGGATAGCTTATAGCCTATTAGAAGAACACTTGTTAAAGTAAAAGTGATTATTATGTTCATTTGTATGAAATTTTCTCTAAGAGACATAATAAGTCGAATTTTCGTGTATGTAAGTAAGAAAATTTTCTCTACAATATAGTTTTGTGTAATGGTTGGATATTAAATGGCAACATGTTTTTTTAGAGGGGAGTGATTAGACATTTAGACCACATGCTTTATCTCTAGCTGTTGGAGTGAAGTGCAGTAAACCACCAGATGAGACAGGGTCAAAGAAACTTCCTGCTGATTCCTAATTTAAAATTCACCGCGTCATTCATTCATTCTTTCTTCCTTCTCAGCTCCTACCTATAAAATAAAGCAACTTCCTTTTTTCTTCTTATATGAACTCTACTACGGAGGACTACATCTATTGTCTGCTGCTTCACAACCATTCATCTCAATTGATCATTTCAGCAACTACAACAACAAGAAAACAAAAAGGTACCAACTTTCTTATCTATTTCAAATCAAGATTTGATCTTTTCATTCAAACACTTTACTCTTATTTAGGGGGATCAATATTAAGGTTTCTTTATTTGAAAGATTTTGATTTCAAGAACCAAGATTTGTTTCTAATTTGGGGTTTATTCTTCTTATATCTAACTTTCCTAATTAGGGTTTGGGTTTGGGTTTTACTTTTTAGCCTGGTTTTGATTGATGGTTCATTTGATTCAATTTATTTATCTACTTTTATCAAATCAACTGTGTTATTGTTGTCTATGGATCTGCTATATTACAGTAATTAAAAGAAAGATAAGCATTCAAAGTGTATACTTGTGTTAGCTTATTTTAAAGAGCTTATGCTTATTAGGTTATAAGCTTATTATGTTAAAAAGCTCTTTAAGCACCTATATGTTGACTTTGTAAAAACAGGTTATTTGGCCCAAAAAAGCTATTAACCCATAAGCTGTTTAGGTATGCAAAAGTGATTATTGCAGTAATATACGAGTAACACTATAAGCTAGAAAGATGTCTAGCTAATCGAAACACCCTCAGTTATTGTTATGTTGGTCAATGACTTACAGAGTAATCTTGTATGCAGTTAGCTGAATCAATCAACTTTTGACGATGATGATGAGCTGAACTCTGAAACTAGTCTCAATATTATGGAGGCATCTAAGCAACCCTATTACTGGCAGCAACAGCAGCAGCACATGGATCAGAATTATTTCTTTGAAGATGTAAACCAGTTTGATGTTCAGACGCCCGAATTTGCCAACAATTCTTCTTCTTTTTCGGGTTTTTCATCAAATGGCAGCCCTGCATCACTTCAAGATTCTCACTCATTTCAACCTGACCCCCACCTTTCTCCTGATTATACTTGCACATCTCATGTAAATGTGCCGTCTGGTTTTGAAGACAATGTTGATGATGAACTGCTGCTCATGATGAGTGAACTAGACACTATACTGGGAATCGATCAAGATTCATCTTTTAATGTTTCTTCTTCTCCTTCTTCTTGGGAAAATATCAATCCAGGTGATGATGAATGCCAAAAAATGGAAGAGGTGATTGCTAGTGGTGACTTGAAACAAGGGCTTTTTGCTTGTGCTAAAGCAGTTGCAGAGAAGAACCCAATAACTGCAGAAAGGCTTATTGCAATGTTACGACCGTTGGTGTCGGTTTCTGGTGAGCCCACACAAAGATTAGCAGCTTACATGTTGGAAGGGCTCGTGTCTCGATTGTATGGCTCTGGTAGCGCTATCTACAAATCTTTGAAGTGTAAAGAGCCAACCGGTGGTGAACTCTTCTCTTATATGATGTTACTCTATGAAGCGTGTCCTTATTTCAAGTTTGGTTATTTATCTGCTAATGGAGCGATTGCTGAAGCCACCAAGAACGAAGATAGAATCCATATAATTGATTTTCAGATTGCGCAGGGTGGTCAGTGGGCGACTCTTATTCAGGCTCTTGCGGGTCGACCCGGTGGTCCACCAAAGCTACGGATCACTGGTATTGATGATTCTAGGAACGCATTTGCTAGAGGTGGCGGTCTGAATATTGTTGGTCAGAGACTTGCAAAACTGGCAGAATCATTAGAAGTGCCGTTTGAGTTTCATGGTGTGCCGGTTTCTGGTTCAGATATCAAGATTGAACATCTTAGGGTTCAGCCAGGGGAGGCATTGGCTGTTAATTGTGCGTTGGTGCTGCACCACTTACATGATGAGACCGTGAATCCTGAGAATCATAGGGACAGATTGATAAGGCTCATCAAGAGCTTGTCTCCAAAAGTTGTGACTCTTGTTGAGCAGGAAGCAGATGTGAATACGACAAACTTCTTTCCCAGGTTTCAAGAGGCATTCAGCTACTATTCAGCTATGTTTGAATCGATTGATGCTACTCTACCAAGGGATCATAAAGAGCGAATCAATGTAGAACAGCATTGTCTTGCTGGTGAAATAGTTAATATATTGGCATGTGAGGGGACTGAGAGGGAGGAGAGACACGAGCTTTTTGGGATGTGGAGATCACGTTTTACGAAGGTGGGATTCACTCCGTTTCCGCTGAGCTCGTATGTGAACGCCACCATCAAGACCCTGCTTGAGAACTACTGTGACAAGTATAGTCTTGAAGAGCGAGATGGGGCTCTGTTTCTTGGATGGATGAATCGTGATTTGGTGTCGTCGTGTGCATGGATGTGATGTGAGCCAACTTTGTAAGTTTTAGATAGGAATAGTACTGTCTTGAACTAGTCTTCTAAAATGCTGTTTAATATGTAACTTTGTGCAATATCACTGTCAATTTAATTTTGAGGTAATAAAGCCTCATTTCTTGCGGTAAGTAATGTCTCAGTTTGCTACATGTAGAACAATTAAATCATATATAGCTGGAAAAAGAATGAAAGAATACAGTTGATCGTCTACATTTTTATGTTTGGTTGAAAAATATGTCCATAAAACAAAGTAAACCCAGGCACCTTTTCATCTTAAAATATATCAATGCATAATATTTACCGGAATTGCTATTAACTAAAATCAGACACATTCAAATGACCTGTACTGTAGTTTCAATATAATGGAGGCTTTAATATTAAAAAAGTTGAATACTTGGGTTGGTTCGATATAAATTATCCCAAAAACATAACTGTATAACCCAACTGTATATAAACATAACAAAAATATACTAAAAAAGTATTTACAAGTCAACCAGACCGACTATATAAACACTAAACATTTAATCTGAGATCCAACCATTTGAATTATTACCAGATGGAGGGAGTGCTTGTGGAGCATAAAAGTTAAGAGGAGAATTGTAGTATTGATCAACACGATCTGGCAACAAATCTGATGCCTGTGAACGGGGTTCTTGAATTGGCATAACAGTTTGTATAGTTGTCTTTGGATGAAATTTGTTTTGTTTTGGCCTCTTTGTCTTTGGTAGTAGCTGCTTGTTGAATACAGACGCTTTTGCTGGTTGTTTTACGTATCCCATTTCGTTCACAAGAGCCCGTTTACTCTCTTTCACTTCATTCTCGAGTTTCCTCACAAGTTCAACCACACTATCCTTTGGGTACTTGGATTCTATGTGATTCTCTTCAATGCAATTAATAATTGCTTTCAATGTGTCAATTTCTCTCAGCGTTACATCATTCTTCTTCATACGAAAAGTTAAGAAAAGTAAGTGAAGTGAGTGGTGGTAAAGTTTTAGTTTAAAACAATGCAAGGACTCAAGACTGTGTACATAACACGTACATGTGGATTGTCAACATTCTTGCGTGTCTCGTCAATAATCCTCATAGACATTAATTTCCGCTCTTCCAGGAGATGACTTGGTGGAAATTCATCAGTTTTCTGGAGTTGAATGCTAAAGTTGACTGCATTAAGATGCATGTCTTCATTTATGAGTTTCTGAATAAGATCTGCAGCATAGATGCATCAACATTAATAGCTGTGGATATAATTCATAGAACAGGTAAGCAGGTGTGCTGTTACGCTACACGAAAGTATCATGTGTTTCAACGGCGAGGTGTACACCCCCCTTAAGGATATACAACAAGAAACAGATTCATTCTAAATGATAGGTTTATATTGTTAGCGGCACCTAACTTATATGGCAAGTAATAAAATAAAAAGTTTTCACTCCTCTCTAAAATTTCCAATTAACATACTCAATTAAACACCCTCGTAGCGTTTAAGTACCTTGTTGCACACAAACTTACATGCTTAAAAGAATGCTACAGGTAATACGATTAGAATAGAATATTGCAAACAAATACTAATAGTAATAATCAGATTAGACTATATTAGATTAGATTAGAGTAGATTAGATTGTCTAACCGTTGACGTTATCATTCGGAATCATTTGTCGACAGAGATGTATAGCAAGGGGTTTATCGGCAATGACGACAAAATAATCAATAACATCATTAATGGGAAACCCATCAAGTAAGTTATAAGCAGCCACAATAAGCAAAAAAGCTAATGCATTTTGCTGTTTTGCGTGAACCGAATCTGACGTATTTCTGTGATAATTCCATAGCAACGCAATCTCCATCGTCTTATCCTTCAACAACTCGATCGAACAATGCTTGTTTATATCATTCTTATTCTTAAACAACCACAAAGCCTCCAACATAATCAAACATGCATTCCTACATTCATCATCATAAACATCATAAGGGCTGTAAAACCCTGCAACTGCATCCAAAACCATGGCTGCAGCATTTGGGGCAAACTGATAAGCATCAGGAAGTTGGGTCAAAATTGATGCTTGATCAGGGGAACTAGAGATAAACCTTCGTAACCCTAGCCCATCTGAATTCTCGCAGAATGAATGGAGGGTTTTGAGAACATTGAATTTTTGTTGGAGGGAAAATTGGATGAAAGTAAAGTAGGAATCCAAATCTGTCCATTTGAGATTGAAATTGAAATTGAATAAAGATGATAATGATGATTGGGATTGGGATTGGGATTGAAGTTGTAGGAATGAATCATAAAGGTTTTGTTTTTTGACATCGATTAAATTTAGGGCACTTGAAATTTCCCCAATTTTAGTACTGGTTGCCATTGCTGACCTAATTTTGTGATCAATCACGTCCGTACGGCAATCGTAGATGATTAATAGTGTTTGGTTGACCCCGACTAAAATTGGGATTTAGAAATTATTTGTATTTTGATTTATATGTCCACGTTATAACTTTTGTGCACGTTATACAATGTTAGGCGACTAGTGGAATCAGAATGACTTGGGTATAAAATTGACATTTTATACAGTTAGTGGACCAATTGAGTTAGAATTATTTGTTGTGTGACTTTTGTTAAAAAGAAAATATCCATGAAAATAGATTAAGCAATAAATATAAATATAAATATAAATATATTTTATATGATAAAATGACTTTTAGACGTTCGAATTGGTAGACAGCACACATGACCCTAAGGTGCCCACAAGGCCATGAATATTTTTTTTGTAAAGCTAATAAAATTTTGATGAAAAATTATTTAGGAAAAAAGAAATAATACTGATAATAATGAATTGGAGCTAGAGGTGGTGTTTAGAAATGAAATTGGTGATTGAAGATTGTGACTGAAGCTGAAGAATCTTATAAGAGATTTCAGAAACTCTTTGAATTAGCTTACATAATAAAAGGATTCTAATTATTTTTCAATAATCCCTTTGTATATTTATTTGTCAAACAAAACTTCTATTTTTATAAAAACATAAACTTATAAAAACTAGATGTCATTTAAAATTCCTGAAATACATGGGGACAAACACCCCCAAATGGTAAATTATTTATTAATGCATGTAGATATCGTGGCAATAAGCCAATGAGAATGTTATTGATTCAAATGTTTTTTTTTTGTTCTGGAATTGCCTCCCTGCCATTGATCGGGGTTGTTTTATTTTTTACTAAAATTGACAGTTCACATCCTAAAATACGAATGTAGCTTTACATTAACTCATACGTACTGTACTCTTTCTACATGGTTAAAAAATTAAATATCGAATAATCTAAAATTCCAAAAATGGAATTTTTCAGTTTCCGTTCCGGTTCAAGAAAAATGTCGAACTGATATTTTAGTTAACCGAATCTATAGTTAACCTTCCATGAACACCCCAATTATATAATCCCTAGTATAAATGTAGATACACAACAAATCATAAAAAAATGAAAACAAATAATTTATTAACTATGTATTTGATACGCGAGCTTATACGAGCTTATGAAAGCTTAAGCTCTTTTTTTATAAGCACAAACTTCTAGCATTATTTGATAGACAAAACTTTAAGAGCTTATTTAAAAAAATTAGATCTGAAAAAAGAAGCTATTTGAAGTAGCTTATAGAAATAAGCTTCAAACTTATGAGGGGTGAAATTACATCAATACCCTTTATATCATTATTTATCGTATAATTTTTGTCTTTTTTGTTAATTTACATCAATAAGCTCCAACTAGTTTACTAAACACTTATAAACACATAAGCTTCAACTTATAGCTTTAACTATAAGCTCCAGCTATAAGCTTTCAACTTCGGCTGCCAGCAAGTTTTGTGGAACAAAACAAAAATAAAAAGTCAAAAGTCAAAAGGGATGGAAATCAAATGCTGAAATACAAGCAAAACGAAAAACAAAAGCAAAAGCAAACGGCCACCAACCCGGTTGATACTTGACTCTTGACCATGGTTAGAAGTTTTAACAAACCGGCCCGCCTCTATAAATAAATATTTTATATAATTATAATTATAATTATAATTTAATATTAATTAATATTAATATTTTTAAAACCAAAAATTATTGCTATAAAACCCTTTCTCGTTCCTACCTTCATCCCTCTTACAGTCTCTGATTTTACACTTTTTCCCATTTGGCAATCGCCGTTATTACATCCATCCACCCGTCTACAATTATATTATATACAGTATAAAAACATGTTTTGTACTTTTTGATTTATGTTATTTCTTTGCTGTTTCAAAAAGAAAAAATATATGGTACTTGATTCAATTCTCCCGTCTTATATACATTCTTCTTTCTATGTTTGTTGTTAATTTCCAAATACTAACTAAATTTATTCTTGTTAGATGCCGGCAATCGAATATTCGTCGTCGACATCTGATCGTAGCTCTAACAGCACGGAGCCATTCGTCGAGCTCGATCCAACAGGCAGATACGGTCGCTACCATGAGCTACTCGGTTCAGGCGCAGTAAAAAAAGTATACCGAGCCTTCGATCAAGAAGAAGGCATTGAAGTCGCATGGAACCAAGTGAAATTGCGAAACTTTATCGACGATGAATTCATGATCAAACGGCTCTACTCGGAGATCAACTTATTAACTACTTTGAACAATAAACACATCATCACTTTGTATCGGGAATGGCGAGATACGCAACGAAATACGTTGAACTTTATCACGGAAGTTTGTGCGTCTGGTAATCTTAGAGATTACAGGAGGAAACATAGACATATTTCCATGCAGGCGATTAAGAAATGGTGTCGACAGATATTGAAAGGATTAAATTATTTGCATACGCATGAACCTTGTATTATTCATAGAGATCTTAATTGCAGCAATATCTTCATCAATGGCAATATTGGTCAGGTATCATCATCATCTTTTTTTTCTTTTTCTTTTTTTATTAATTAATCCATTAATTTTACTTTACTTTTTTATAAAGTAATAATATAATTATAATAATTCATTAATTAATTAATAGTAATTAATCTAGTAGTGCATAATACTATCATTACCATATCACGCTTCTTCCTGTCTGTGTTCAATACTTCAATGTGAATCTGATTTTACTTTTTTCTTTTTATTATTTGAAAAAAAAGGTGTGCTAGCTGTTTTGTTTGATGACCGATTCACATTATGTCAAATTGACTAATAGGATACTTGCTGTTTAAGTATGATTGATATCATGATCACATTAAGATTTTCTAACCGGATTTTAGGGAAGACTTAATTTTGTCTGTTTAACATACAATAGGGGCAATTAATGCGTGTTAATGTCGTTATATGTTAGAAGATATTGGTACTTAACACTATATATGATCAAAATTAGTTATAGGTGATTACGTACGAAAAGATGATATAAAGTACGAAGCTTCGTCACCCATAAAGAAAAAGATCACATAAATAAATTAGCAAATTTAGTCATTTTCATGCAGGCTGATATATAGTTAATCAAGGATTCATGCGCTTTTGGAATATTAATTCGTTTATTGGTTGACACTGATCATTAGGTAAAGATTGGAGATTTGGGTATGGCTGCAATAGTTGGTACTGATCATATTGCCCATTCAATACTTGGTACACCTGAATTCATGGCACCTGAGCTGTACGATGAGGACTATACAGAGCTAGTTGATATATATTCATTTGGCCTGTGTTTGCTCGAGATGGTGACTCTTGAATTGCCATATAGCGAATGTGATAATGTTGCAAGAATTTACAAAAAGGTGACTTCTGGACTTAGACCAGAAGCCATGAATAAGGTTAAAGACGTTGAGGTGAAGACTTTTATCGAAAAGTGCTTAGCCCAGCCAAGGGCTAGGCCGTCTGCTGCTGACCTCTTAAATGATCCCTTCTTTTATGGTATTTCTGATGATGACGAAATCTAAAACCGACTTCGGTCAAATGTCATATGCTAATATGGGCATGTTGAATCTTAATAACTTGTTTTTTGGTGTGTTGTATATTTGGTGACGTTTTGGATTGAATTGTTTAACTTTAAAAGTTTGAGAAGTTAGTTAGGGGCCATTTAATAGGATTGGGTTTTAATTGGGGAAGTTGTTTGCTGGTGGAATCAACATTTGTATATAGACTTGATTTCGATTGTATCTTGATAAGATTATTCTCTTATGACTTAATTAAGGTATACGATGCATTTCTCTAAATTTTTTTGAATTTTTTTTCCTGTGTGAAATACTGAATTGGGTTTGGGTGATTGCCTGATTGATATGAGTGTATGACATAACAATAACATGTTTGACTATTTAAGTATTTATTAAACATACCTTGTTGTGCACTTAATGATTGTTTTTGAAAAGAGTTTGGGATATGACAACCCATTCCTAGTTGTCAAAATAAAAGTCAATGACTAAAGATGGGTCAATAATTAAATATTGAAGTCATACATAGCAGAATATTAAAATGGGAAAACTGTTATGCTGTTTTATTTGCACATGAATTTCTATTTTCAGGAGGTAATTTAAATATGTGCAAGTGCAACAATGGTGTAGAAGCAAGACAATTTGACAATTTTAGGGGGGTGTTTGAGATTGTTTAATTTTAGTCCTTCAATTATTTTACTTGAACATACTTGGGCCCTTCTTGTATAGTATTTGGTACAGATATTATCCCTGCAGTTCATTGTAGAGATTTATATAGTATGAATTGTTCCATTTGGTTCTTGCAATCAAGTGACCAAAAAAAGAGTAAAAGACCCCAAGTACATTTTACTGGAACAAAAGCGAACCAAAGGATATATCTTTAATGACCATAAACTGAGACATAAAGAGTGGTTATTACTATTTCGATTATGTATACGCTGACGAATTTTTCTGGCTCTATTCCTGACTCTCATCATTCTTAATCCCTTTAATGGTAGTTATCAGAAGATGTTGGTAAAGATTTAAATTAGTTTTGGTTTTTTACTTGGATAGTACAGAACTAAGTAACAATATATGTTCTTAGCAATGTCATTTCTATTTGGCAGCAGTATTTATCATGTTGTATTATACATTCTTGTTTTCATCAAAGATTATTAATTTTTTGGTCAGTTGTTAAATCTTAAGACATCTCTTGTTTGTGCCGTTGTTCTGATCTGTACGTGTCTGTCGACATTGTGCAAGATTCTCATCTCAAAAAACAATGCAGAAACTAGTCACATACCAATTATACCCTCACCAGATATCAATAACAAGCACATTACATGACTGTGAAAGGGTCAATCTAGTCACAATCCTGGATGTTTAAGGTAGACATCGTTTGTCACAATAATAATTTTTTAGATTCTTGTTGTTGAGCCTTTGGAAACTATGAACTTTTTTTGTCTTCTTTGAAGACGCTATAACAAATTAGTAGAGATGAAGAGTCATGTTTCTGCTTCTGCTTAAATTACCACTTTCAAAAACATACAAGTAAAAAAATAAAAATAAATAAAAATATCTTTTGCCTAAACTACATTGAAAAGCAAGGTTTTCAAGATATCAATGATGCAGAGGGGACTGTTATGTTTCCTCACAATATTTGCTCTATGTGCCAATGTTAGCACTAAAGGTGAGTTTTCAGAATCTGAATATTTACACAGTTTCATTCAGTCTGTTGACCCTGCAAATCATCTAAGGTTTAAAGGGTTGAAATCGAATCCTTGTTTGCCTCGGTGGAAGGGAATTAAATGTCTTTCAAATTCAAATTCGATTGTTGAAGTAAGTCTTGATAACATGAATCTTAGTGGGATAATTGATACCAACACCCTTTGCAATCTCCCGAATTTGCGGGTGCTTAACCTAGCTAGAAATCACATACATGGAAATATACCTGCAACAGTTTCTAGATGTTCAAATTTGAGGTACTTAAATTTAAGCAGCAATCTTTTAAATGGTAGTGTACCCGTAGCTCTTTATAAGCTCAAGAATTTAAAGATAGTAGACATATCTAACAACTTTTTAACATGGGAGATAAATTTCATCAAGAATAAGGTCTGGTCAACAGAATGGCATGTACATACTGAAGTCAAACTGAACTCTATAGCTCAAAACGACTCTGCATCTGTTCTGACATCAGATAACGGGAATCACACTAAACGAACAACACATCATTATCTGTTATGGTCAGAACTTGTTCTAGCCATAGTATTCCTTGTCCTGCTTGCCTTTTTAGTGAACTTGAGGATCTCAAAATCATTAAAGGAAAATAAGAAGGCTAAGAACACCATCGCTCACTCTTCCCCTAAAACATCCATAGTTACTGGTGTGAAGGAAGTAAAGCAGGATGAAAAACATCCAGAACTTGTGTTTTTTGTGGACGAGAAAGATCAATTCAAATTGGAAAACCTTCTTGATGCTGGAGCTGATATGCAAAACCAAAATTACTGTAGCAGCCTTTACAAGGTTCAACTTAACAACAATGTAGCTTATGCTGTGAAAAGATTGAAGAAATTGCCGGCATCTTATGATGACTTTAATCGAACGATGGCAATGGTTGGGAGATTGAATCATCCCAACATCCTACCTCTTGTAGCTTACAGTTGTCAAGGTGAAGAAAAGCTTCTGATCTATAAGTATCAGAATAAAGGAAGCCTTCTGTCACTCATGGAAAGTAAGTTGCCAACAATACAAAAATCCTGATACTTTTTTTTTTTGGTATGAATTTAAATTTAAATTTTGTTATTTGCAGGGTACGTTGAGGGGAAGCGCGACTTCCAGTGGAAACTAAGATTGTCTATAGCGGTTGGTATAGCAAGGGGTATCGATTACATATACAGAAGCTTTGAAGAATCAGATAATATTATTGCCCATGGAAATATTAAGCTTTCCAACATTTTGTTAGATGAAAATGAGGAACCGTTAATAAGTGAATACGGGTATTCAAGTTTGCTTGATTCCAAGAGTACTTGCCTATTTAGATCAAACGGTTATACAGCCCCGGAGAAATGTTTATCAGAACAAGGTGACGTGTTCAGTTTTGGAGTGATTTTGTTGGAACTGCTAACAGGGAAAATAGTGGAAAACAGTGGGTTAGATCTCCCAAAATGGGTTAAGGCAATGGTGAGAGAAGAGTGGACAGGTGAGGTGTTTGATAAGGAAATTGCAAAGGTTGGAATGTATGCTTTTCCTTTGTTAAATGTTGCACTCAAATGTGTGGCTCATTTTGCTGAGAATCGACCCTCGATGGCTGAGGTTCTGGAGACAATTATAGGGGTTGTTGATGAAGATCTTGTGTGTTCATCCACAGAGTCCAGCCCTCGAGATGGTCATCTGCTTTATTCAGTTGCAGAGGAGGAGGCTTGACTTGTTGTTTAGCCAATTAATGTATATAGAGAAACCAGATTAGTGCAGGTTTTGCCACCGATAACTCAAGCCGTGCATTAGCGACTGTTTTTTCAATATTAGCATGTTTCCCTTTGTTTTTTTCTTGTTTTCAAATACTTCATCACTAAATGAATTAGTAAATGCCATTTTGCTTACCGATAAACAAATATGGAGTATCAAACTAGGTTGGCTCTTTTTCATTATAGAATTAAAAGTTGAGAGAATATCTATTCTGTCCAAATGTCATATTATTTGGTTACTCCATTTGGTGGTCCATATGGCTTCAAGATATAGTTCGGCCAATTTGGTGATGTTGTGATAATGCAACCACAACGCCCGAAGGCACAGAGGTTAATCTATACTACACCAACAACAAAAAAGAATTTTTTGGCAACATGAATGTAATTAATCGGCTAAGAACCAGTACCATTCATTGTATCAAATTATTAATGTGGTTTACAGAAGCTGTCGAACTGCAGACCCCATAAATACCATGTACAAATTCATCATAGTGAAACTCGTGAAGTCTCCTCAATCTGATTATGCATAACAGCATTGAAACTAAACAATAGAAAGAGTGGCACTTACTGTTGGTTAGCATGATCAAGACCATAAAATTTTGAAAGATAGGCTAGTGCTTCCGAGTTGTTATTGCATATTTTCCAAAGTGATGAAACCTCTCCTTTGGAAACAGTTCCCCAATCTTCACATACATCCAAAAACTCTAAAAGCTTTGAATAGAAAGAGTCATAGTTCATCAAAACAAATGGAACCGTTAATGCTGATCCTATTCTCTGTAACTGGATCAATGCAAGAATCTCAAAAGCCTCATCTAGAGTCCCAATTCCACCTGGCAGAACGATGACAGCTGTTTTGTCCTCGTGACTAGTTCTAACCACAGCATCAACTAACCCGTGCTTTCTTGCAGAAAAAAACCTACACATAAAGTCTGTTTAATCTAAAGCTGACACTTTTGACACAATTATTTATGAAATGGTCGATTCAGGTTATGTTATATACTTACACTTCTAACAGGTTAAATGGGTAAAATAAAAATAAACAACTAAAAAGAAACGGGTGTCAAACGGGCTTAACGAGTCAACAGTTGCCTAAACCCTGAATTGCATTTCAAAAGCATACAACCACTCGTTTCTTCATATTCAAATGAATAGGTTATTATAGTAGTAATAAAGGGTTTACAAGCATATTCAACACACTGATTACGGATTTAAAAAATTGGAAACAGAAGTTTTCCGGGTCAACATGACCAGTTGGAAAACAGCCCTCTTTTATACAAACTTTTCTTGACACGTTATCCAAGCAGCCCAACCTGACCACTTGGCCACCTCTGGTTTAGTCTAGCAGCAGTGTGAATTAGGCAATAATTGTGGATGTAAATGAAACCTAATGAAATTAGTGTATACAAGCGTACCTGCATGTAAGGTAAGTATGAGAAGGAAGATATGGATGAAAATTGGTGGATGTCCATTCGTTAGCTTCTTTACCAATCTTGAATCCACCAACTGGTTTTCCTGCCTGAAGAGCACCTCGAGTGGCTGCATCCATGAGCCCTGGTCCAGCTCCTGACCATGAAGTGCACCCCAAGAGGCTTGCTACCTTTAAGAACACCAAGGATAAAATTTCAAGAAAGAATCGGTAAATAAAAACTCATCTGAATTGAGTATGTGTTGGAATGTAGGAAAAAAAAAGGATCTTGCCTGCCTTGACAATTCGTGTGTTTGGATGTAATGCTCGTGTCCCGGGCCCATCCTTGCAGAACCCAGGTACACAACTCCCCTCCCAAGCCTGTGTATTAGCTCATAGCACATCTGTATCTCCTTCTTCACCTTCAACATGTATGAAACATTTTCGACAATACAATGTATGTAGAATGTAAACTAGGGGGCTCAAGTATGAAATCATATTGTTACAGTAGTATACTAAATGGTAATTAGATGCACATATATTCAATTGAAGAATAAAAAGATGATGATAGGAATCAGGAATGAATGAAGGAATACCTGGGTGGAGCTGGTTCTTTCATCATTTAATTGAATAGCTTCTTCAGTCTTGGAAGATAAACAATAAGCCCTCCTACTTATAGTTGGATTTGAGAAGTGAACACCATGAGTAATCGGAGTGTAGTGGTATGAAGTCAAACAACGAATTTTGTTGAAAACACGTTGACCATAATCATAATGATGATGCGACTGTAACAAGTTCCATGCCACCAAATTATCAACACCTCTTCCTCCTCCAGTTGATAAAGTAGCAGCTGAAAACCACCCCATTTAATTTTCAAAATTTCTTCTTGTTTCTAACCCAACAATTTAGCCGATACTCGCTGCAAATCCCAATTCAATTGGGTGGGAATAACGCCCGCCCGCATCAATTCATCATCACCATTTGTTTATTTTTATTTATTTTTAATAAATCCATTGGGCTACAGTCTGGGTTGGGTTGTATAGTTTGTTCATGCTTTCAGTCCAATTCCCGTTTCTATCGGGCTGGGCTGGGCTGCTAACTCCATGATATGGGCTGCATCATATTGTAAACCCACTGTTTTACTACAATATCATTTTTCTTTTAACAATTTTAAAACCCAAACGATCCTCTTTCTTTTTCTTCGGTACCCATTAGAACTCAAAAACAAACACTCTAATTGCCACAACTCCAATAACTAATTTTACATTAAGGGTGCAGTTGGTTTCTTGCACTATTGTTTGCTTTATCTTTTGGTTTGGAATAAAAAATAGTTCAAAAGAAAGAAATTGATGTAAACCCACACCTCCCCTTAGGTTTAGATGTATGGGTTTCAAATCCAATTTTTCATTTCCGATTCCTTAAACCAAACAATAATATGTGGGAATCATTCTATCATTATTCCAAACCCGAAAGTCAATTGTTGGACATGTAGTCCAATTAGTTATTTAAATAAGAGTTAACTCTATATACATTTTTAAGTAGTAGCATAGACACATGTAGGTTCCCTGATCTTGGACCTAATCGAATCAACACTAACAATCGAGAGGCGGAATTCAAACGATTGAATTAAATACGTTAAACACACAACGAATCAAACGCAAATCACTTGTATATTGATATAATAACCAATTAGCTTTATACACTGAAATGCCTTACAATATGCTCTCTAAACTCCCTGATTCGTCAACCTAAACAATGAGGCCGAAATGCTCTATTTATAGCGAAACCGAAACTGACCTGCGACACAAGGGATGTGTCGCATAGCCGACTTATGCGACACAAGCCTTGTGTCGCATAAGCAACACAGGCTCTGTGTCGCCTAAAACAAAACTTGTAAATTACATATAATAGACAAAACGTCGTAAATACATAACAAACTATTACAAGCTAAGACCAACTAACAGACATATAAATATGCACCAACAAACTTCCCCGTGTCTTCAACTTGGTCTTCAAAAAATCTTCAAATTATAACCAGCCTGCAGGGAACGTACCACCGGCATGTATTCCCATCTTCAAACAAATCTCAACAATCTTTTGAAACTTCAGAGCTTCTTCTTGATCAATAACGTAATGCTGAATCTTGTTGGCATGAAGAACTCTTAAGTCATATTTCGTTAGATTGATGAGGCTTATAGGATCAAAAACATGAACAGTTGAACCTCTTAATTGTTGAGAATAGATCCACTCTCCCGGACCCTGTTCCTGATCTCTCTCAGTCAGATACTCAATCACAGCTTCACCAGTCTTCGGGTCGTACCACCAATGTCTAAATCTCTTTAACAAATTTAGTGGTAATTTCTCAAGTGGAACCGATTTCAGACTTGCAGCTGGCGGATATTTATACTTCACAATAGACTTTTGAGTTCTCGGATCTAACATCTTCTTAAAACGGTAACGAACTCCCAGCTCAGGTCTTATCCATACATAGCGTTTGCTATAAATCTCTCTTATAAGAATCCTTTGAATGAAGGCGCCTCGAGAATCGTTTGAATTATTTACCAATTCTAATTGCGCAAGACGATTAAGTTCAACCTTCGGCAAAGTGCTGATGCAACTGAATCTTGGCCGGAAGTATTGAACACCATCCTTTCTTTTAATTAGGATTAAAGAACTTTTAGCATCGAATTTCCAATTATATATTAAACCGGTAAAATCACCTCGAACTTTGTAAAATTTACAGATAGTAGTCGCCACAGCCACAGTTCGATATCTCACAACAGGCTTGGACTGTACTGATGGCGACGGTTCGGAGGCCGGTTCATTTTCATCATTAGAAGAATCCGACTCAATGATAGGCGCATCAGGATCATACGGTTTTTCTGGTTGAGCTTGAGCAGGTCATTTTGTCTTTCAATAGGAGGTTCCTGACGATTTGACTCTTCATACACGTCTTCATCTGAAGGAATCTCCGGTTCAGCCTCAACATCCTCAAAGTCATAAGATATATCATCATTATTCACCGGATTTATTGAGCTTTGTAGATACGTGATATTTGCTTCAGAGTAATCTACAGCTATAGGAATCGGTTGACCAGGAATATTTTCAGACGACGCAAAATAATCTAAAAGCAAATTTTCATTAATGTCCGAATTATTTACATCATCAGTTTGAGTTCCGGTAGAGGTCCTAGGTGTTGTTTCTAATTGACCTGACTCCCCCGAAACAATAGCTAGGGACTCCAATTCTAAAACCCTAGACTCTAATATAGGAACCCTCGTCGCCCGCGTCTCTAAAGCCTGAATTTGAGCAGTTTGAGCTTCGAGAACCGCAGATTGAGATTGAATTAAAGCGGCTTGGTCTCTTGTTGTTTGTTGCATCTCATCCATACGCCTCAGGAGCTCTTGGATGACCGAAGGCAGAGGTTGAACAGGAACCTCAACACGGGGAATGTCAACCCGTGGCTTGGAAGAATAAGTAGCAGCAGATTGACGACGTCGAACTAGCGGGGGCACCCAATCTTCATCCGTAGATTCTGAATCGCGAGGCCTTTTACCCACATCGGATCGCACATAGACCATCCTTGCCCTTTTGCGTCTCTGAATGCGCTTAAAGCGTCTTATATCAAAGCGACGTATATTTTCCATTGAGGGTTCGGGCGGGACGATTCCAGGAGAATCTGGAGGAGTGGAACCACCATCAGAAGAACTCTCATCCATTACCTCTTCAATACGAGGCTTGTTTTCCGGTGCCATACCAGCAGGCTCTTCGACACGGCCAAAAGCTTCAATATCTTCCAAAAATGCCTCTAGCTGGGGATTTTCTTCTCGAACAGGCACATTAACAAAAATATCCTTTGGTTGAGGAGCAGCTGAAGCGTCCAAAAATTCATCGGCAGCCGGAGGAACGTAGCCCTCATCTACAATGTGCCCAAAGAGTGGCACATCCGCCGGCGTCAGGACTCCTTTCGCATATTGCCCGCAAATTGCAAAAATGAGGATGTTCATAGGAGTTTGGCGAAACCGGTGAGCAGCATTCACCGAAAGCCCCGGAAGAAGATTGTTGAGCAATAGCTGGATAAACCACGGGTACATGTTCCATCTGTTGTCCCTGGTGTGTACATTGTCAACCATAGCCCGAAAAATAAGAAAAGTTGTAGGGCTTGTTGTACACTAAGGCGAGCATGGCAGAAGCTGTAGAATGACTCATGCCGTCAAAACCAGCCTTCCTGCTGGAGAGGCAAACGATCATAATATGCATTAGATACCGCCAGACCCTAGTCAGGTTGGCCTTGTGGTATTGATCCTTGGGGACACCCGGATAGCCAAGACGGAGCATGCCGCCATTGATAAAAGAATTGGAGAACTGGACGGGCAAATCCGGGTGGTCAGCAAATTGAAAAAATTCGCGGATAAGCTGCTCGGAGATAACAACTTCTTTTCTGTCGACCCTAGAGATAAGGCGAGTCACGGGCAGCTCAGAGTTGATCACAGCTGAATTCCAGAAAGAGCCAACCTGATCTTTGTATATTGGAGCATTGGCGGAGATGGCAGTAAAAATGCGGGAACGTCGTAAGAAAGCAATCATCGGCCTAAAAGGCGCAGCCGAATCCCGGTCATCCTCGAGAAAAGCCACTATATTGTGCCTCGGCTCCAAATCATTCAAATTTATATCTGCCATTGCTATGAACACAAAAGAAACATAGCTCGAAAAGCGTTAGCATTGAAACTCGAAGACAATTTATTTCAATAAAAATGTCTTATGCGACACTGAGGATTGTGTCGCGGTAAGAATGCGACATAAGCATTTGTGTCGCTAAAATGGTATGCGACACAGAAGATGGTGTCGCAGAAATCAATGTTAAATACTATGCGACAGAAGCCCTTGTGTCTCACATCATGTGTCGCTAGAAAAAGCGACACAAGGGTAGTGTCGCATCTCAGTAATGCAACAGACACAAGTGCGACACAAGGGTTGTGTCGCAGCTTGTGTCGCAATGACGAACAGTTGCCCAACCCAGAAAAACCCGATGATCAAGAATGGGGTTTTTCGAAATTAAACACACCAAATGATGCGCCAATGTATGGAGAGCATAAAACCATGAGTGTTAACATGTTAAGCCAAGGATTCTGTGTCCAATTTTACCCAAAACCAAAAACCCTAAAAATCCGTATGTTTATTCGATGATTAAACAAGAAATACACGGTGAAAATAGGTAAAAATGATACCTATGAGTCAAGTAAAGTGAGGGGGAACAAGAATCACGGATTGGATTGTAACAAAAACGAGCCGAAAGATGAACAAATAAAAATTGACGTCGCAGTCCTTGTGTCGTAAATTTGAGTGTTGTGTTGCTATTTGTGTCGCAAAAACGTGTAGTGACAGAGAGGTAGGGTACGGCTTTTATACCTCAACCCTATATAGCGACACAAGATGCGACATTGGTAGCGACACAAAGGTTGTGTCACATTGCGACACAAGGCTTGTGTCGCACCTTGGACAGTTTGGAAATTTTAATTTGAGTTCAAGTTTTATACTCGAGAACCGATTTGATATATGCTTAGAGACTTAGAGAAACTAAAGCAAATACAATAAATTTAAACTAAGAAATAAAATTATACAAGATTTAAAACTAAAACCCGTTGATTTTATTTTACAATCAACGAGAAAATCGTAAAATCTTTTTGGTGACGAAATTGTTTAAGTCTGATTAAGGAATCATATCAGGCTAACATGCACTTATTTTGAAATAGTAAATTTTATTTCGATTATCAGTATTTTTGTCCACTTTAAATTTACTTAGCATATTTAAATTACCTGATATAAAGATTAGTTCAAGACGATTATTGGTATTTTTATCCATCTAAACATTTGTACTTAAGTATATGATTTCAACTCGTGATTGAGATTGAATCACTTTGTTATTATTAGTGTGTATATTATATTATATTATATATCTCACATTAAAATATACATGTGAAATCAAAACATGTTAGTATTTTATATATAGAGGGTGAAGGTATAGATGTATCTTTAGAACCAAGTTAGCAGTGACAGGTCTGTACTTTCGTACAACAGAGTCACATAAGCAAAAATTCAGGTTGAACAAACACCAGTCTGAACAATTAAACTAGAGGGTAGAGGTCTGTACATTCGTACAACAGAGTACCATAGTTTAACACAAACCAGTACGAGGCAATCTTTTTATAACTTTTCTTGTACATTTGTACATTATATTTTAGAATTTTGGAATGCCGCGGGTACATAATAATTGTCTATAACTTAACATAGACTACGTACCTAAGTTCTTTTCAAGAATATATTAGATGAAACCAGGTCTGTATTGACATACAACAAAGGAGACAACTAATATATTCCCCCATATAGCACTATACAAAGACCCTATATTTTAGATCATAACATGTTTATCATCCAAATATTAAGACTAAGTGTCAAAATATTTCGGACATTTATGCCCTCATTTCAACTTAATGTCATACATATTAATATGTCGTTATATAAAATAATATGCATATTTAAGAGTTAAGCTTCTTAGTAACTTTAGCACAAATGCCTACCAATACATCATTTGATGAAGCTAATATTTATAAAAGGTATTTCAAGTATACTAGATAAATCTACTGACACATCAAACATAAACTTTAAAATTCAATTTTATACATGTCTACTGATGTACTAACAAGTATAAAGAGTGGCAGTTGCTTTTTTAGCAATGTTGTTTTAGCAATGTTGCAACTATTGCGTTTCTTTAAAACTAACAAGTATAAAGAGTGGCAGTTGCTTTTTTTTTTTTTATCTAAATCCAAGTCCAAAAGATAATTATGACCAGAAATGGAGAGTTAGGCACTACTCAAACTTACCATTTCAATCATAGAGACTAGCTCATCAAATCGACTACGAGGGAAAGCTTTTGTGAAAAGATTTGCGTTTTGCTTAAGAGTAGGGATTTGGACAAGGTCAATTAGGTGCTTCTCATAGCAATCCCGTATAAAATGATAACGAATTTCAATATGTTTGGTTTTTGAATGTTGTACGGGATTGCGTATGATGGATATATTAGTTGAATTATCAATATGAATAGGAGTAAGAGTTAGAAGTAACCCATAGTCACACATTTGATGTTGAATCCAGAGAACCTGGGAACAACAACTGGCAGCAGCAATATATTCTGCCTCAGCGGTTGAAGTAGAGATAGTTGTCTGCTTCTTGCACTGCCACGTGACTAATCGGTTTCCTAGAAACTGACATCCTCCAGTTGTTGACTTTGCATCCACTGAGCAGCCACCATAATCAGAATCTAAAAAGCAGTTAAGGCAAAATTGTTTTCGTTAGAGTACCAGAGACCTAGAGAGGGTCTCCACTTTAGGTAACCTAAGATACGTCTGACTGCCTTTTCATGAGAAGCTTTAGGCTTTGCTTGATATCTTGAACAGATGGACACAGCGAATAATATGTCCGGCCTAGATGTTGTGAGGTACATAAGCGATCCTATCATAGAACGATAGTCTCGCTGATTTACATCATCTTCTTCATCAGCAGGTCCAAATTTGTGACTAATGTCAATGGGAGTTCCATAGTGTTTCGCATCGAGCATCTGATATTTTGTCAAGATGTCCTTGACATATTTTGTCTGATGAATATAAATTCCCTTATTAGACTGCTCGACTTGAACACCTAGGAAGAATTTGAGTTCTTCCATTGCACTCATCTCAAACTTAGGTTTCATGACTTTCTCGAAATCTCTGCACAGCACCTCATTTGTCGCACCCCCAAATTATGATGCAGCGGAAGTCGGGTCGGGGCGCGACTGATCATGGATCATTACACAAGGTTATGGCAAACGACTCTATATGAGACGTTTTGAAATTTATACCAGAGCGATTACATTAACAATCCGAATGTTTACATCAAATTTTGAGTTCGCGAATAGTTCAAGAGATTCTAATCCATAACTAGTATTACAAAATAGTAATGCAAGAAGAATCTCCGATGTTTGTAAATCATGCGACTCGAGCTAGGGTTTCCCTGTAGGCCATCCTACTGTGTCTGTGTACCTGAGATTACATACTAAAATGGTCAACATAAAGTTGGTGAGTTCATAGGTTTGAAACAGTTATCAAAAGTAGGTAATAATCACAAGATTTAATCAGTGTTGCACGAATGCAAAATAAGTGTATACTATCGCCATGAGTCTCACAGTTCGACGCTTAACCTAGTTTGTGCCTCGGGCAGATGCATAATCCAATACACCTGTAACAGTCAAATATTAATGCGTCCGTGGGTCGGCTAGAGCGACTAGCCCGGACGGGGATGTCAATCCCCGATAGATCTATCCAATAATACTCGCGCTTATACAATTAACGAACTATGATAAAGTGAGGACTTTTAGTGGATTAAAGGTCTCATGCAATCCGTATAAGAGTTGTTTCAGTACTTGTGATTATAAAACAGTGTATGTAATCTCACCCCATAGTATAAAACAGTAAAAGTGGGGCTATGAGACTCACCTGAGTCTTGTAAGCGTGCGTTTAAGTTAATAAACGTTTGTCCAAAGTGTAACCTTCTGGCGCCCTAAACGCATAAGGTTATGTATGAGTGAATGTCCCAAAAAGATCATTCATGCTAGTTGTCCACTCAACTAGTTATGTCCAAGTGTTTGTTTATCAATTGTGTTTAGAAAATGTGTACGGCCCGTTGGTGACGTTTTGTAATAATAATTCTCACAGACATTATTATTATGTTTCGTTTCGTTGTATACTTGTAATGGTATAGGTGTTGTGTGTTCAAGTAGCGTCGTATATGATATAGTTGTTGTTCCCGAAAACGTCCCTTAGTAAATTAGGTTTTCAATCAGACTGTTTATGCGACACAGATGTTGTGTCGCTATGAGGTGTTGCGACATGAGGGTAGTGTCGCTGAATGTGAATTTAAGATAATATTTTTTTTTTTTGCGACATAGGTATTAGTGTCGCAGGTCATGATTTCTATAAGTATGCGACACAAGTTGTTGTGTCGCTAGCCTCAGCGACATTAAAAATAGTTAGCGACGCAAAGTATGGTGTCGCTAGCTTTGGCGACATAGAAAGTAGTGGGCGACACAAGTCTTTATGTCGCTAGTTTTGGCGACACAGAGGCTACTTTGCGACGCAAGGTTTGTGTCGCAATAGTCTTGGGCCTTCTGCGACACAGACGGGCTGTTGTGTTTTCTTTGTTCGGGAACTTGGTCAAATGTGCTCGGTTTGACCCGAAACTTTTAGGGAAGTCTTAAATATGTTATTAGTGCTTAGGAAAATTGTCGTTACGTTTTATAGTTAACCCGAAAGTGTCGTTTCATTTTTGTCACAAAAGCAGTCCCTTTGGTTTGCTTCTTAGTTTTTGAGTCATTTTTGGGGCTCGTTTTGACTAATCAAAGTTCCGAAATGAGCTCCAAGAAAAATCACAGCTGTTCCTACATATCTTAGCTACTTCCAGTAAAAATTTCATAACTTTTGGTCAAGTATAGCTCCCGAAATCGTCCAAGGATTAGACAAAGGTCCAGCAGGTCGATTTTTGGACCTTTGCTCAGTGTTTGGTTCATATCTCACGATTTACAAAACTTCAGAAAAAGTGCGAGTACAATTTTGAAAGGTAACAGAAAAAAGCAAACTTTTCCAAGTGGTTTCAGTCGTTTTGGAGTTGTAGATCTCGAGATATGCTTTCCCAAAGTTGGTCGATTTTTCTGTCCAAAATGACAGTCCAGACACATCTTTTTGTAAAATCGTTTTCGTATATCAAATGACCTCAGAAAATCATCAAACCACTTGAGTTCGAAAGTAGACTCCTTGAACTTGATTTTAGACTCAAGAATCGTTCGATTTGGTTAAGAAATGAGTTAGATATCATGTGTCAAAGTCGGGTTAAGTTTTTGTCCGAAGGTTAATAGCTTTACCCGAAGGTTTTTAGCATTATCTTTTGGTTTTCGGTTTAGATCTTGGACATAATTAGCTTAAACGAACTCCTAACATGCTTATTAACATCATCCAAGGAAAATGAACAAGATTTGAAGGAATTCTTACAAGGAAAACTCGATTTAAAGTCGAAATGAAGAAGAAAGGGCTGCTGCGACTTGGTCCGGGTTCTTTTGCTTGTTCTTCTTCTTCGTAGTGGTGTAAATGGTGTTGGTAGTGATTAGAGCTCTTGGAAGGGGCTGGAAATGATGGTGGTGGTGGTGGTTTGGGCTGGAAGTTGAGGGAGAGAGTGAGGGAGTAAGAAACAAGTGAAGTGAGTGTGTAAAGTGAGGTTTGATTTAGTGTGGGAAGGTTTTAATAAAGAAATGGGCCAAGGGATGTTGGGACGAACTGGGCCTGGCTGGGCTGACTCTAGGCTCGGTCCAATGTTGGTTCCCGGGCTCGTGACTCTTTTCCTCGATTTCTTGTTATGTTACTCGTTCGGTTAAACGTTAATCGCATGTTTTAAAATTTAATTGTTAACGTTTAGTTTTCGTGTTTATATTTGAATACGACATTGTTATTTTAAATTGGCAAAATGTTCTTTAATACTTTATTGAATCTTTTTAACATATTTGGTGGGTTTCGTTCGGTGTCGGGTTCGATTCGCGCGTTTTCGTCGCGTACGATACGTTTTGTAGGAAACGTGAAACGTTTTAAATGTTATCGTAATAATATAAGTTAAATAACAATTATTTATCATAATTAGGTTATTTAGTAAAAATGTTTTTCACCAACGTCCATATTTATTGTGTCGGATTCCATCCGATCGAATTTGCGTAATTTACAGTTAATTACGTACGTGCGTATAATACAATATACAAGGTGCTATCGTAATTAGTCCTGTTTCACACTAATTACATGCAATAATGATCTATGATTAATCACTAATGACGGTCTAATTTGTCGGGTGTCACATCATTGGTCGAACCAAAAATAATGTCATCCACATATACCTGCACAAGCAACAAATCCTTTCATTTCTTTTTAATAAAAAGAGTTGAGTCAATCTGCCCACGGGTGTAACCATTTGTGAGCAGATGTTGAGACAACGTTTCATACCAAGCCCTTGGAGCTTGATGAAGACCATACAGCGCTTTGTCGAGTTTGTAGACATAATCAGGATGCACTGAGTCTTCGAAACCAGAAGGTTGTTTTACATAAACCTCTTCGTTGACCTTCCCATACAAAAACTCACTTTTCACATCCAGTTGATAAACACGAAATTTCTTGTATGAAGCATAAGCAAGAAATATCCGTATTGATTCCAAACGCGCAACTGGGGCAAAAACCTCGTCATAATCCAATCCTTAAATCTGTGTAAAGCCTTGCACGACCAGACGAGTCTTATTCTTTATCACCACTCCTCGATCATCTTTCTTGACACGATTAACCCAGCGAGTACCAATCGGATAGAATCCCTGAGGCAGTTTAACCAGCTCCCAAACTTCTAACTTTTTGAACTGTTGGAGCTCCTCTTGCATGGCTTCTACCCAGTGATAGTCAGTTAATGCTTCGTTAATATTTTTCGGTTCAATTTGAGAAAGGAAGCATGACTCCATTTGAGCTAACTGGCATTCTGTTTTCCCTCTGGTTCTAACTCCATCTTGTAAATCACCAATTATATTATCGACCGGGTGATTCACATTGACACGGCTAGTTGGAATCTCTTCATGTTCAATGACAGTTTCCAAGTTTGTATCGTCTCCCCCAGAGACTAAAGTCTCTTCGTCTACCTCTGTGACAGATTCTACTTCACCATCTGATAAAGCTGGCATATCTGGATCTGTATCAGGGTCTTGAACTGTTTCAGTAGTAGACTTAGATACATCAGAGTATAAATCAAGTCCAGGAAGCAGTGTCACCACCAGTCCAACTTCATTCTCAGCAGGAAGTTTGAATGAGACAAACATACAGTCATAGTCGAACAAGAAGTCGGGTCCCGTTCCTTGTGAAAGTTGAGTATAACGCAGACACGTTACTTCGAAATGTTCCTCCACTCTCTTTGTTACTTTGTTATACACACGTTTATTGGGTGAATTATTTGAAAAACCCAAAAAGTAGCCTTCACTCGACTTTTCACCGAATTTAGCCACTCATTCTTTTGTGTGCATAATCATACAGGGACACCCGAAAGGCTCAAGAAACTGTAAATTTGGTTTACAGTTGTTAAGGAGCTCATAACAGGTCTTGTTGCGCTTCTTAACCATGGACACTCAGTTCAGAATGTAGCAGGCTGTGTTGACCGCTTCTGCCCAGAACGTGATAGGCAGTTTTGAATCAGCTAACATAGTCCGTGCAGCTTCAATGAGAGTCATGTTCTTGCGTTCAGCAACTCCATTTTGTTGTGGAGTTCTTGCAACACTGAACTGGTGATCAATGCCTTTCTTTAAACAGAACAGACCTAGTGTTGAGTTCTTAAATTCCGTACCATTATCACTCCTCAGTTTCTTGATCTTCAGATTGCACAAATTTTCCAGCTTGTCGAACAAGTAGATAAGAATTTCGGCAGTCTCATCCTTGGAGGCTAAGAAATAAACCCAAGAGAACCTTGTGTAGTCATCAGTAACCACCAAACAATACCATGCTCCACCAATACTCTTCTTGCTCACTGGTCCAATTAAGTCGATGTGAAATAATTCCAACGGCTTTTCAATAGAGTTTACCAATTTTGACTTATGGGTCTTCTTGTGCTATTTCCCTTTTTGGCAGGGAACGCAATGGTCATTAAGCCCGAATGATTGTTTCGGTACACCACGCACAAGATCATGTTTAACCAAATAATTCATCTTACGAAAGTGCAGATGACCCATTCGTCTGTGCCACAGTAAAGATTCTTTTTCAGTGGCCTTGGACAGAAAACACGTTTGCTGCTTTGTTTCAACAGTACGCATATCCAGAATGTATGTGTCTCTGTCTCGAGGTGCCCTCAGTAGCACCCACTCCTCGGGAATAACAAACCTCGGCTTCAGAACGCAACATTCACTTTTCGTGAAAACAGTAGTGTACGACTTTTCACAAACTTGCGATACACTAAGTAGGTTGTGTTGCAACTGTTCTACAAAATTTACTTTTTCAAAGCTCACTCGGGCGTTTGAGAGTGTGCCTTGACCAGAAATTATACCTCCTTTGTCACCAGCAAAAGTAACATATCCCCCATTATACGCATGAACATCGGAAAGCAGGGATATATTGCCGGTCATGTGTCGCGAGCAACCACTATCGATATACCACTTGCTATTCATTACGGCTTCAGGTTGCTGCAACACCAAAAACAAAGAGGTTAATTAGAAACGGAGACCCAAGCCTTTACAGACTTGGGCACTCCAGTAGCATCATCCACAATGATCACATCAGTCAAAATTTTGTTTTTAAACATATCTGAAGTGTTGGCTGATGTGACACTGTTGGATGTAGAATCACTTGATGATTCTTTCACTTTCCAAATCTTTTAAGGTTTGGAAGGTTGCTTGTCAACAATTTTGAGCTTAACAGTTGATGATTTGGTTGGCTCAACCTTGCTGAAATTCTTAGCGGGTGAGGGAGAACGTGAACCTTTAAAAGAAGGTTTAACGGAAGAGTTTCTAAATTTAGAAATTCTAGGAACACTTTTCCCAAACTGCTTTTGAGTAAGCAACGGGCAGTCATTTATTAAATGACCTTGTTTCTTGCAATAGAAACAAGATCTTTGCTCAATGGGTAATTGAAATTTTGGAGCAAACCTATGAGGATGGTTGAATCAAGCATTAAAGGAACATGCACACTTATGTGAGCATGTTGAGTTTGACGCTTGTTTAGATAAAACAGTGGATTTAGAAGAATTTTGATGCTTTTTAATGTTTTCTTTTATTTTCAAAATCTTATTTTCAGGATCAGCTTTAGCTTTGCCTTTTCCACTTAAAGCCATGATTGGAGTTTCATTAGTTATAATTACATTGTTGGGCTTTATGTTTTTCTTTTCAACCTTAGAGTATTCCTCTTCGGTTATATCCTCAATTTCAACAATCTCCTCTATAGTAGCAGGAGAATCACACGTAGTCTTACTTAAAGCAGGCGTACTAACAACATAAGGCGTAACAGACTCAGCCTTGACACCATCAGTAACTGTTTTAACAGATTTAACCTATTGAGCCTTAACAATCTCAGGCTTACTAGTTTTTGCCTTAACAGGCTCAGGCTTACTAGTTCTTGCCTTAACAGGCTCAGGCTCACTAGTGCTAGATTGTTCAGCAGTTACATTAACTTTTTCAGCCTGAAGTTGCACAGGCTTACTAATTTTGATAGGAACAGATTTAACAGGATTTATGTCTACCTTTGAAAAAGTAGGCACAAATTCTAAGATGTCATCCTTAGCAGGCATTTGAAGATAATCTTTAGGAGGCGGGACTTGATGGTAACCAAGTCCAGCCTTGCTTTTTGTATTAGTTCTTTGTGCCTGAAGGATCTCATCAAAGACTAATGAGGAAGTTGAAAATTTTGACAATTTTCTCTTTAAATCTAAAACCTCAGTTTGAGAATCATAAATTTCTTTCTTTACCGTAGTAAGCATGGTGACATAACTATCTATTTCATCTTGCTAACTAAAGATTTTAGCTTTTAATTCTTTCTTTTCTTCAAAAATTGCCTTTAACTTTTTATCACAAACCTTATCATTATCTTCTAACATATTATTTGAAGCAGTTAACTGTTCTATGTTGGCGATAAGGCGTTCATTTTCTTCTCTTAGCCTGTTTACATGTCATGTCAAACGAATACAAGATATACCAGAGAAGGGTTCAACATCAACCACATGTATGTTGGCCATAAAAGCTTTGTTTTGTTGATCATCATCAGCTTGTTCTGACCAGTCAAACGCTTCATCTGACAACATTAAGGCAACATATACCATTGCCTTTTCTTCAGCTTTAGCCTTCTCTATAGATTTGTTTGGAGTAGGCCTTGTGAATCCAGAGGAAGGTTGTCGTGTTTCACATTCACGAGCAAAGTGTCCATAGTTTTGACACTTGTAGCACTTGACCTTGCTCTTGTTGAATCCCAGACCCTTATCATTTGGGTCCTCCAGCGACTTCTTTCCTGTTTTCTTAAAGTAGGTCTTGGCTCTTCGAGTAAGCATAGCCAAGTTCCACCTTAAGTCCATGCGCTCCAATTCATCATCATCGATTTGACGGAATTCTTCTTCGGTCAAATCCATAGAACCAGCATTCTTACAGAGAAAATCATCATAGGCGGAAAGCAACGCCGAAAAAAGTGCAGCATAATCTTGTGAAGCTGCCGGGATAGGTCCTTGATGACTTGGTGGTCACCAGAAGAAACGCTTGTTTGATGACTTGAGGATCCACCAGTTCCACCAGCCAAGAATGCAGAGCTAGATGTTACAGTTGATGAAACATCCACTCCGTAGATCTTAGGATTTTGAACATTTGCAATAGCCTTGGTTTCCTTCCTTTGCATGTCCAGAAGATCAGCTACTAGCTGACCAATAAGATCATCAAGAGACATATTCAGAATGTCTGGATCTTTTTCCATCATTAAAACTCGAGTATCCCATTTGTCAGGGAGGGATTCAAGAAGTTTTTTATTTATTTCAGTTTTATCCAGAGTTATTCCCCCTTCTATTAACTCACTAACCAACTGTGAGTATCTAAAAAACAAGTCAGAAAGAGACTCGTTTGGAAGAATATCGAACACATCATACTGCTTCTTGACTAAACGCAATTTATTCTGCTTATATTGTTCACTACTACCGCATCTTTTCTCAAATGCCTTCCATAGATCATAAGCAATTTCCAGATGTCGAATTTGCTTGAGGATTGACGGTGGTAATGTCATGGTGATTGCAGAATGAGCCTTTTTATCATTCTCAAAGACTTTGCGTTCCTCAGGAGTCATTGATTTAATTGACTTTAATGGTGCTGAACCGGTATAAACTCGGGATCATTGAAAGAAACAAAACGCTTCAAAGCGTTTACGCCAGTAGGCATAGTCCATACCGAGAGTATACATAGGTGGTTTATTCGTACTCCCTACTTCAGAGTTTTGCTTGAGAAGATCCCCAACACGTTGTAATGAAGAAGACACCATTTGGAGAACCTGCAAAACAAACACACAAAAACACAATACACTATTATGCGACACAAGGGTTGTGTCGCTAAGTCAGTTGGCGACACTAAAGATGTGTCGCAAAGATTTAAACAACAATTAAACAGGCGACACAAGAGTTGTGTCGCAGAAACTGATGTCGCTAAAGAGTTATATCGCAAAATCCAAGACTTGTGTCGCTTTTCGTGTCGCTGAAACCCTACACGCGACAGAAGATTGTGTCGCAGAACCCTAAACGCGACTGAGACTGTGTCGCTTAAGTCCTAAATGCGACAGAGGCTGTGTCGCTTAAACCCTAAATGCGACAGAGGTTGTGTCACTTAAACCTTAAATGCGACAGAGGCTGTGTCGCTGCTTGTGTCGCAATGTCGGGGAGAGCTGCGGCAGAAAACCCTAAAATTCGCAAACTTCCGAAACCCTAACGAAAAACCACGAACAATGGACGAATCTAAACACCAAAATCTTCCAGAAAATGTAGAATATGAACCTTTAACACAAAATGCAAAGATCTAATTCCAAAAATTAGTCGATTTTAACCAAAAACACGTACTAACACGATCCGATAACACCAAGTCCGTAGATTATGGCTCTGATACCACTTGTAGGTTCCCTGATCTTGGACCTAATCGAATCAACACTAACAATAGAGAGGCGGAATTCAAACGATTGAATTAAGTACGTTAAACACACAACGAATCAAACGCAAATCACTTGTATATTGATATAATAACCAATTAGCTTTATACACTGAAATGCCTTACAATATGCTCTTTAAACTCCCTGATTCGTCAACCTAAACAATGAGGCCGAAATGCTCTATTTATAGCGAAACCGAAACTGACCTGCGACACAAGGGATGTGTCGCATAGCCGACTTATGCGACACAAGCCTTGTGTCGCATAAGTGACACAGGCTATGTGTCGCCTAAAACAAAACTTGTAAATTACATATAATAGACAAAACGTCATAAATACATAACAAACTATTACAAGCTAAGACATACTGACAGACATATAAATATGCACCAACGACACATCCATTGGAGTACTTATTTTTCCAGATTCTAAGTTGCCATTTTGTGTTTTACTTTTACTTTATGGAAGGTACCTGAAATGGTTAATTTCTTGTTGAAGCTCTGTTACTTATGTTTGACTTGTAAAAAATGTCAATGCTATAATATAAATCTTTATTAAATTTGATCAAAATTCATGCTATATACCACCTGCATGCATTTCATTCACAATATTACACATAATGAATTGGCTTGCAGATGTATGTGTTTCTTGATCTCTTATCTTACTCTTGAAGCTCTAGGACAGCTAGTTCATTAACCACCTGAATTTTGTCTGTCTCAAACACTTCATCATCTACAAACAACGCAAGATTAAGCTTAACAATCAAATTTCGTAATATATCACCCTGTGTTATAAGTAAGAATACAAACCAACTTTGGTACCTGTTTGCATAAAGGCGCCTAGTAAACGTATAAGCTTGCGTCTGTTTGTAACAAGTATGCTCACTATTTCAGAAGACTTGTTTTCATTTGCTACAAAGAGCTGCCGATAACAGTTTCAAACGTGAACCAAATAAAAAAATGATGGAAATTATAGGTAGGAATATTTTGATATTTTTCACCATTTAAAATACCTTGAACACATGAAAAGCATCTATCTGGATGTTCCTACTAGTATCCTGTATCAACAAAAATCACCAATAATGATCAGTTTGATATAGAAATTTAGGCAAACATTAAACGTATCAGGGTTTAAGGCTTAATGACCAAATGAAAAATGTTACAGACTGTCATACCCTTAGAAGATTCATTAGAATCATTAGGTTCTGTTTTGAGCTTACATAACGCGTCATAACACAAGAATTTGAACGCTCAAGCAATATGCATCCCAGTAGCTGATATAAAAGGAAAAAACAAAAACCAACAGTTGATTATACATGCTTTTTCTGTCGATAACAACTGTACAGTTTACCTTTCCAAATTTTCATACCTTGACAGCTTGTCTTTTGGTGATATAGCTTGTAGATTTCATCAGCTTTTCGTTAAATTCAGTAAAAAACTGGTTGCAATCAAGTGTGGAGGAGCGTCATAAAGCAACCAACATAAACATCCACAACATAATGAATAAAAGAACAAAGGATGTCTACCCAACAATAGTTTTTGGACAAAGATCCAGAAACAGTTGACTTATGCCTAGTCAAAAGATCCTGTAAGGAATCATTAATGACAATCAGAAACCAAAAATGTCGCTCTTCAAAAGTACTGAAGCATAAATCATAAGTTATAGTCCAATCTCAAAATATCAACCTTGAACACATCTGCAGCATCAGCTGCAATATCAAAACTTGGATGCTGAATGTAACCAAAAAGTTTCTTCAGTTGACTTGGTTCTAATAAGTAACTACAAATCAAACCTTATAAATTGTAAATAAAAAGAAAAAAAATGCACATCTATACGCTTTAATCCACCTTGAAATGTTTTGTGCTTACCTTGCAACAATTTGATGACGTAGGCACTCCTTTAACATCCTACCATAATGAAGAGCTAGTTGAGGATCTTCATACCTGCAGGTAAATATGATATAAGGTGTGAAGCTAATCCACAATTATAATAATATTATTAACTTTAATCGATACCATCTCTTACCCAGATATTAGAATGTCTACAAGGTCTAGATTGGTTTCCAAATATCTAGAAGCCTGGAAGCGTGAAGGCAATGGTTGCCTTTGCAAACTTGCAACAACTTGAGTGGCATCTTTACGGGCCTATGAAATAAAGGAGATTACAAAATAAACCATAAATCCAAGTACGTGTGAATTGTTGATAATAATAGTTTAATACAGACCTCCAAGTTCAATTTGGGAAGAAAGATAATGAGCAGGCGCAATGTGTCTTCTTTAAAGAACTCCTCGGTCAATTGCATACAAGCTTCCTCAGAAGGTTCACAGTCATCATCACCATAAAGAATCAACTTCAATTCCTTAATTATCAAGTTCAACTCTGTTGTCTGAAAATAACACAATACTTTCTTAAAACCATTTTTATTATCTTGTTTTGCCAAAAAAAAGAAAGTTACAGAAAATGTGCAGGAAAGACAGAAAACCTGGGAGCCGACATTGAAAGAGTTATTGGAATAAAGGAGAAGAGATCGAGTCTTTTGAACGACCTCTGCAGGAGTCCGAAGCTTTTTGGTATTCATGACATTTTTGCCGAGCGATGAAAGGCATAACATTCTTGTTTCTTGTCTCAGATTCTTGGTGGTGTTGAAGACAGAATAACTAGTTTGATTATTAACATTGTTGTTGTGGGGACACTATTTGTATTTGTATTGTATATAATTGTATATATATATATATATATATATATATATATATATATATATATATATATAATAATTACTGATAGAAAAGAGAGATGAGACATTGTTAAGTACGACCTCTTTAGTTTTCGATAATTTCATGTCTGACATTGTTAAGTACGATCTCTTTCTGTTTATACTAACGGGGTATGATTTTAATTACCTAAAATTGTGTTGAGTTAATTTGGTAGTTTCCAATTATGAGAATTCTTGTAGAGATTGTTAATTTAGAGAACAAGTTAGGTTTTGTCTATATTTATATAGGAGTTATGTTAGAGAGAAAGGTGAGGAGGTTTTGCCTATATTTGGAATTACTCATCCGGTATAATTCTCAATTTCAGAGGATAAAATTTATAACTGAGCTCACATGCACAAATTGACATGGTTTTGCAACCCATACAATGCACCATTTCATGGCCATAAGTGAAATAAACTTGATATAATAACAGCAAAAGGCATAATCAAAAGTCTCTACACATGTTTACAATCTAGCAAATAATAGTATGGTAACTATGTTCAATGATATCAATTTAATAGTCATGTATATTGTACCAAAAAACAGCAGCACTAGGTCACCAAGAATGCCATTTCAAATCTTGCTTATGCACAAAACAACCCCAACATCATCTTTCAAGCTGTCATATTCATCAAACAGCTTCAACTGCCAATAATAAAAAAAAAAAAAAAAAGATCTCCCTATTTTTCGTAACAAACTGTATGCCCCAAAAGAAGGGGTGTGTCACAGTTTACAAATGTAGCTTGATGACACTATCAGCATCCTAAGGTCTTCAAAATATCCTTGAGCTTGTTGATAACTATAACTGGACTAGCGTGTGACCCACCCAAATATATTGGATGGTAATGTAACCCTTTCCACTGAGAAATTAGTTCAAAATGAGGCCTCCTAAACTCGCTAGCAACAATCTCTAAAATCTCGGCTTCTGTTGCCGACACTATGTGAGTGAGTCCTGCACCATGAGCACCCACAATAACTGATGCATCTTGAATTGCTCTCACTTGTTCTTTCATAGACATATGTCCGAAAAGTCCATTCACTAAACTAATTTTGCATTCTGTATGACTCGAAGACCAGGTTTTTAGAGCATCAAATACTTCTTGTTCGTTGCTAAGCCTCGATTGAACCTTGCCACCATGGCGAGGATGAGCCAAATAATCCTCACGCCGAACAAAGAGAACGTTATGATTCCGTGATCCTGATTTTGAGCTATGGTGGTGTACGTGTAGAGGAAGAGAAAATGCAGCCCGTATCATCTCCCCGAACTCTGAGATTCTCGCCGTCTTCTTGTCATCAGGGTTCTGCCATAAATCATGGGCTGGAGCTCCATAACAATCAATGTCTTCAGTTAGACCCTTGAACATGGCGGTTTCATACCCTAAAGGGGAGAGAATAGCATGACGAAAGCAAACAGGACCAGTGAAATTTTTAGCATATCTTAGACCTGAGAACACCGCTTTCCATGTTTCTTCCAATGGTGTCTGAAATTTCACATGAAGATGAATCAAGACTGTAAAATTTTTAGGGAGTCTTCTAACTGGTTCATCAAGTAACTTGTAGGTGGCACAATGGGCAGGCTGAACAATAGGCCAAAATGGGTACTTGTTTTATATGGGTTGGATTGGGTTAACCCTAAACATTTTGTCTTAAAGTATATATTTCTTATTAATATATAGTGTGACAAATATGATTACAAAAATAGGGTCTGGATCAAATAGAATAACCCTTAACATAGAATAAATAGAATAACATACAAATAGTATGTGCATCAAAAAATATTACGGAGTATAACTCAAAGTTGTCCATCAATGGGCATCACAAATCGGAAAATTGTATATTTGTGTTTTTTACCCTTTAGAGATATTTGATGATCTTTGACTTTTTTATCTGATTCACTCATGATCCAGTGTTTAAGATCTTATTCTATTTATTCTATTTATTCTATTTTAAAGTTTATTTCACAATAACCAACCACAAAAATTAATCTATTTAAATATTAATAAGAAAAATTACAGGTTTAATGCACTAAGAATAAACTTTGAGTGACTGTCAACCTATGTAACTGATTTTGACCCATCTCCTTTTAAGCTATTATTTCCCCTTTAACCCCGTTGAAGATAAAAACATAACCAGTTTCAAAGTTTCACCTTTATGTAACATATCTAGAGCCAAGTATATTTCAAGCAGGCATTCTTGATAAGCATAGTGATTTAACTAAGCTAAATTTAAGATTTCTTTACTGGTGCATAGTGATTAATTGAATGATTAATTAGAGATCAGATGCCTAAAAGGAGGTAAATATAATCAAAGCAAAAGCATGCCGTCTATCCTCCGATAATAATAGTTGCTACTTTTCTATAATATGACACCATATTTACATGTTAGAGAGACTCTATATATATAATTGATAGGTGCTTATGTTACCATGATCATGTGCATATGTATGTTGATAGCATGGGCAGTTAAAAGAACAATAAACGAGTCAAGCTAAGAATCATACCATGCAGTGACCATCTACAAAAACCAATTGGGGTCGGTTTGGCAAGCCAGTAACTCTGGAAGACACGTAAGCGCTGTACCAGTCAGTGACCGTGTGAAAAAGGTTTGCATACTCAAAGCGAGTGATCAAAAGCGTTGGCTCCTCAACCCACTATCAAGAAAGAGTTTCAAGTCAATATTGTTCTGTTGTATAATAAAACGTGAGCATTAGGCATTTAGGTAAAAAAAAAATTCATTCGATATGTGACGTTTTTTTCAAAACAGAAACTTGCACAGAGTTTTGATTGAATCCTTTTCCAAATGAATTCAAACACGAAATGAAATACTAATATGCATGTGAAAGTGGTAGCAAAGAAAATGACATTGTACAACCAGTCAACCAAATTCTAATAGAACGGAAACAAAAATCAGCACTTTTTAATCAGAATCTAACAAGTAGTCCAACATCCCACATGTAACTAAGCAACTTCACCGAACATCTAAACTGGGGTGTATAAAAGATGCAAACATTGGTAATGCATTCAGATATTCATACATATATAACATGGAAACTAATTAGTAGAATACAAACTGAGAAGCCTGTATATATGAAATACATATTAGGAAATATTTGAATGAATCTATAAAAGAGATTTGATTTTGGGCGATGCATTCAATTCATATGATATATTTGTTAACATTATCAAGAAAAGTTGCTAAATTTACTTTGTTTGTATATCAATTAATAATGTAATCATGAGAAGTGAGTTGATTAATTAAACTAACCACAGAGCAATGAAAATCATCATGAGGACCGAGTAATCGAATCGACTCAACTAAATTGCGCATCGTATGTCTCGAGATCTGCCCATTCTGCAAATACTGATTCAAAAACTCCTCACTTGCAAGATTCTCATTCTTTGTTTTACCAAATTGAACAAGATCAAAAGCACCAAATTCAAATTGAGGCAACTCATCATCTTCCCCACGCCCAATAACACTCTCAATAGCCTCACCACCACTTGACATCTTAATTTTATCCGGATGCATTCGTAACATTCCACCTTCACAAATTGAACTCCGTAAAGTTTGACTATAAAAACACCTAAACCATCCTCCACCTGTAGGCCCTTTAATTGATTTCCTGTTGACGTGGACTGGTGATGTGGGTTTGAGTAGATCGATTTGGCGAGTGAACCCATTACCGAAATAAGCTTCACAGGATCTAAAAGATGGAAGCTTTAATGAAGATGAAGAAGACCATGGGAGGTAAGAAGGTAAGATCGGCCATGGTTTATTACTATTATTTTTATAATTATTATTATTTTTATTATTAGATAAATAATAAAAAACAGTGTTAGTGTTAGTGTTAGTATTAGTAAGTTGTTGTTCTCTTTGCGGGTGGTGATGGGAAAAAGGGCGGTGGCGGCGGAAGTAATCGGGATGAGAAGAGAAATAAAGAGAAAGCGTGATGGAATTGAGGATGAAGAGAAATATGATTGATTTTAGGTATTTACTCTTCATCTTTATCTTCATCATCTTCTCAATACAATTTCATCAGAAAGCTTGTTTTTCATGAATCTATCATATGAAATCGGATTGGTGTTCTTTCTGTTTGGTTAACTCCATCATTATCTTTGCATTTACCCAGCTAGCTTCTTTAATAAATACAAAACTATTCTTCTTTTGGCGTTTAGCGTCCATTTGTATCATTGTAGTTCTATTTAACTACGGAGTAATTATTAATTTATTATTATTATTTGGGATAATAATACATTTAATTTAATTATAAGTCAACAAATATAACCTCCAAACCAAATTTGATATACCAAATTACCAACGTTATTTTAGATTTTTCTTCGAACCACTTTTCACCATTTTTACACCACTAAACAACTAATGCCAACCACATTTAAGTGTCCTCGCTAAAAAATTATACATAATGCTACTATGATTGTACATTAAGCAATAACAACAAAAAGAAAAAGAAAATTGGTGTTCCTTTATCAAATTACACTCCCCGAAGTCGACCATAAATGGTCGGCAGTGTAACTATGAAGGACATTAATCGGGGATGTTAGAACCCTGATCTCCATTGCTACTGCTGAAAGCCATCATCGAAAATCATTTTGTAGGTTGTTCAAGTTTATACTTTATTTATTTATCAAATTCGATCAAAATCTTACTGAAAAAGTAACATTGTTACAATTTTTACTGTTCAACTAATGATTTCAATGTTCAAATATCTAAAATAGCTTAAAGAGTAGTTTTCTTAACAAAAATCGAGAGTATTTTGATCGGATTTGGTATAAATGAAACAAATTACAAATATGGATGGCATAGAAAATGACTTTCATAAATTGGTGGCTTTCAAAAATAAAATGTAGTATTTGGGAAGCCTCTGGAGGTGTTATCTCTTGTTAATTTTATCGATATTATAATTACGTGGGCTAAAATTTTGAGAATCGTGACAATCACAGAATTTACGTGTTTGTTTGCTTATGATAATATCGAAATACCTAGGAAAACATCAATAAAAATAAATAAAATCTTGACAATCATCATGAAATTATACGTTAAGACATTTAAATCGATTAATTTTGGAAATCATAATATTTTCCGTTAAAACATATATAAATCAATTTTAACGATAGATGTGTTTTTACACGTCATTTTTGGGTTTTAAATTTTTTGTTGTTATTTCTTGGCACATACATCAATCAATGTTCACGTGTAATGAAGTTATGTAAAATATACATGTAATTGTGTAACTCTTGTACAAGCTTAATTTTTTATTACCTTTATTCAAAGAAAAAGTTTAATTTTTTATGGGTTTATTGTTTTGTTATGTATTAAACTTTACACGTTTTACTATTGTATGAGTCGAAGTTTGAAAACTATTCTCTAAAATTGAAATTTCATCTTTTTGGAAAATGTAAAGTGACAAAGGGTGTGTGAAAAAATATTTTCAAATGATGGTCTTTGTAAGAAATCAAATTTTTAAACATGCATGAAGTCATTATGTGCTCGGATTACATCTTAATTCCAGAAAAGGACTGTGTCAAATTTGACGTTGTTGTGCAATCAACAATTTGGATGCTATGGCTTTATAAAATGAGCTCATTTTCAAACACAAAAAGCCAAGAAGTGAAGTTCTAAATAACGATATTAAACTCTTTTATTGCACTTGAATCTCGAGTTAGAGAAAAAAAATATATCTTAGTTGGGTTGATTATAACCTGAATTGTACTTAATTTCTCTATTGTATCTATTTCTTCCTACTAGTGTTTTGCTAGTATATGAACGATATAAATTTTCATGAAAAAAATATTACATCCGTCCCAAAATAAATGTCCACATTACTATTTATATTTGTCCCAAAATAATTATTCACTTTCAAAAAATAACTATTAAAAATCATCTGATTTCCCATTTTACCCCCATTTATTACTCTCAATCATTTAACTATTAAATAAAATCAATAAAACTTGCTTGAATTTAAGAGCAAAACTGACATTTATTCAACATATTTTAATTAACACAAAAATTATTGTGAGACTATTTTAATGAGACGAAGACAGTATTAATCAACAACAATTAGTGGTTTTTGAGTGATGCTAAATGATTTTAAAAATATAAGTCTAAAACTATGTATAATTTATTCTATCATTTAACATATCACTGTCATTTTCTCTCTTTAAATTCTCACCCCTATCATTTTATGAGATAAACCAGTCATATCTTTATTACTAGTGTGAAACTCGTATGATGCACGACATCATATATATCATCTCAAAATAAGTAGCTGTCATACTTGTAAGTAGAAGCAGAAGAGAACACTCAACTTCAAACTTGTAAATACCATGTCACATTTATTTTAACACGAGTTATATAAAGAACTTTCATAGCAAAAGATTTAAAATGTTACCTAACCCGCCCATTAAGCCACATCTAATTTATAGATGAAGAATTGGAAACCAAAAATATAACTTTGTAGTGAACATCGTTATGCATAATTGAAAATTAAATTAGAAACACACACAAAGTATATATGATGTCTAAATTTTTTTCAAAATTTATACAGTATAAGAAATCATAAAATGAACAATAAAAAGCCCAATAATTAAGAAAGTAATAAACTCGAAATGTTAAGAAAAAGCACTGATTGAAACTACACCAAATTATAAGAACTTATGTTGGTAACAAAAAATATATTGAAAGCATCGTCCATCATTAATAAACCCCACATCCATATAAAAACCATTCAGAAGATATAATCTAAATCACATATGCATATCAAACTTACATACATCTATTCTATACTACATATAAAACATTCTTGTTATTGTCTTATATTAGACTCAACAACAAAAAAAGTCTAACTTACCCCTAAACAATTACTTTTACTACATTTCTACTTACGGCAATTATAAATGTATAATATTCTATGAATACATAAACAAATATTAGTATAATAATTGGTCAACACTTGCACTGATTATGATGTCTATCTAAGAAACTATATCCACTATCAAAAGTAAGTAAATAAAAAAAATCAATATTACCATTGACTTCAATAAGATTACAACATTACATGTCAATTTACAGGCTATAATAACTTCAATATTGTGTCAATTAATTATTGGTCTAAAACTACACCTTAGAAGGTGAGACATTTTTCTTTCTTTCTCGTGTTTAATGTTTAATTCAACTTCGCCTTTTCATATTTTTAAATCATAGTTATCTACAAAAGGGTTGTTGAATATGTATCAAATAATTCAGCATGACCGTCACATAGCGCGGGTTTACTGCTAGTATATAATGATTTATGTAAGAATTGTAAAAATTTCTTATTAGATTAAAATTTCAACAGAGATACTTATATAAACTAATTTATGTAAGAACAAAAAAACTTTCTAGTTGGATTGAAATTTCAACAGAGACATCGTATCATATAATATCATATATGAAATGAAATTGATTAGAGATTCAAATACAAAACACATTTACATTAATAAACTAATTACTTTATAATAATTGTGTAAAAGCATATAAAATGACTATTCTATCTTACATTTCAATTCAACTACCATATAAAATGACTATTCAATTACTTTATATTGATTGGTGAAATAAATACATTATTTAACTATAATAAATTAACATTAATTATTATTTATTTAAATATAAGACAAATCATGAATCATGTTGAATCAACATGTACAAATAAAATGGTTAATACATTATGAGAATGACACATCATCATTTGAAACATGTAGCATCACAAATAGTAGCCATGTCATTAGGGAGCTACTCATTTAGTATATAGGTAAGATGTCTCTTTTTAAGCACACCAAGCTAGATATCATTTTTCATGATTTTACAAAAGCATTTACCAACCATCTACAATATTAAAATATTAGTTTGTTAACTACAATATTAAGTTTAGCATTTGTGTTTACCAAAAATAATACGTTATTAGTCTTTCTTTTGTCTTAAGTAATGGCTAACCATATCAAGCATAGTAAATTGGTAAGAGTGACATAAAATGTATAATAAACATTTATAGCAAGATTTTAACAAAATAATAGTAACATATTTTGAATCTACATTCACTTTAAGCAATTTACTTCCTAACAAACCACCCCTTCTTTTATCAAAATCATTAATCATTTTCATCCAACTGATTGAATTTTTCTTCTTTATGAACTAATGTGAATGAAATTTGATGGGGAATTCTGCCATCTTTGTCCTTTGATGAAGATGTGGTGGATAAGCAACAACCATGCATTCTTAACATGAAAATGTCATTATTGACAAGGAAGTTTAAAGCTTAATACGATATATAAGACACGGTATCGATCAAAATGGTAAAGATAAGTTCAATCCAGCCATGAAGATTTATTAAGTTTTATGATTAAGAGTACAATTTTGAAATATAACATTGAATGAATAGATTTTAAGTGTGTTTGGGAAGGAGTTTGAGTATCTTTTAGGTGTACTTTTAATCAGCTCTAATAATAATGAGAGTTTTTGAAAAAAGAAGCCTTATGAAGTCCTTTAAGAAAAACCTTTCTGAAGTAGTTTTTGAAACAGAACTTTCGACTTTAGCTACAAACTCAAGCTTCAACTTTAAACCCCATCTCAACACAAGCTTGTTACCGGCAAACACACTCGTATATTGACATGTCAACCCAATTATAACTAATGTGACCCATTAATATCTGACCCGCAATATCTTTCCGGCGAAGTAGTCCAAGAACCACATATATGGATGGACCTACCAACTCTTCTAGAATCTCAATCATGTTATTGGAAAAAGGGTTCCATCAGAATCAATAACCTTGGTTTGATTCCAATAAGATTTTTAAAGTTTGTGGCTACATCAGAAATTGAAACATGCTACTATTAAAATTTCCTTATTATTTCTATTGAAAATGGATTAACGGAAAAGATTTTTCTGTTCAGATTCGGTATCGGTAAGGGCGAATCTCTCGTTCAGATGTACGCGACCCTTATTACTTTATTAGTAGTATTATTTCATATATTAATGAACATCTAACACTGAAATGGTTATGAAATGATATCCACATCGAATTTAGTCCAAGTATCCAACACTCGATCAAGAAACAGAAATGCTCAAGATATTATATATAATTAAAAAATCACACATCTGGATATACAACTGAATGAAATTTGAAAATCATCCATTGCAATAACCAGACATTGATCACCTATATATATTATTTTCTGAACAACAATGCAAATTAAATTAGTTTTTTTTTTAAAATAAAAAGTAAAAATAAAGATCTAAAAGTCTTGATCTTGCCTAGCTTCAGATCTCCAATACCTTGCTTTCTCAAATCCATTTTCAAAATTCTCATAATCCTGAATCGTTTGGTCAATCTCTTCTTGCGAGTTCATCACAAACGGGCCCCACTGAACCACGGGTTGACCAATCGGTTCACCTCCAACTAGAATGAACCTTAACATTTTAGATGACCTGTTCCATGCCTCTAGCCCGTCTCCAGGACCCAAAAGGAGACAATGATGACTTGTTGATGATGATTTGGAGTTCCCAAAAACCCCTTCGCCTTCCAAAACGTACACAAATGCATTCCACGATTCAGGTATAGGTTGTTCCAATTGGGCTCCCGGTTCAAGTGTAAAATCAAGAAACATGGTAGGTGTTCTTGTGTAAATCGGCGACTTAATTCCTAAACTTTCACCTGCTATAACTCTAACCGTGACCCCGTCTTCACTACCTTCTGCAATATTCGTGCTCGCCATCTCTTGGTACCTAGGCTCAATCCTGTTTTTATCAATACAACTAGAGTAAGGGCATACTTTTCTTTTTCTTTTTTCTTTTTTTATTTTTCATAAAATCTTGTATGGATTTGGTTTATGATGACTAAACTTTTTCCATCAATGAGTGTGGACATTAAAATAATAAAGTTACATTTTGTGTCTGGATGATAGGTTGATCCATAATTGCAAGCCTTTTTGAGTGCCATGAGAAGCAGGCATTTCTGAATGAACAATTCCTCTTCCAGCAGTCATCCACTGCAAATCACCAACTCCAATTGTCCCTTTATGTCCTTCAAAATCTTCATGTGTTACAGCTCCCTACACCATTTGACCTTAATTAATTATCACTAATCCATTTGCTTAGTCCCACTAAACCCATTTCATGGACAACATAATGATACTTGTATTATCATAAACCACATATTAACTATTCCTATATATGTAAAATTGAAGGTATTGCCATGTCACTAGATATGACTATACAAAGTCAACCCTATTTAAAAACACCATTTACTAAAAAACAAAAAATAAATGACATACATAATTGTTTATTGATTCTTCATGGTATAAGAAGATGTTCACATCCAAAATTTTATTTTATGTAGCAGAAAGGGATGGCATAACAACAATTTTGAACCCCGAAAGCTTTACAACTATATATCTAAATACTTCATCTAGAAGGTCAAAGATACTAAAATACAAAAATCATTGTAACAAAGCTAAAAAAGCACATTAAAATAAACACCCCCATTAGGGGGAGCACTAAAAAAACAAGTGCAGTTTTCACTTAAGCACTAAAGTGACACTAACACAAACCAGTTTTGTTCGATCTGTATATTTGTGTGGTTTGACTTTTTAGGGAGAGTGGTGCAATAAGGTTGGTGAGTCTGTGTAAACACATAGCATAAAACTGTAAACAGAAAACAGATGAGGTTTCATGCCTAACCGGGATATCCCCGTCACTGTTTCCCTAACCACCCCTAGTATGTTTATCTAACAAGGTTCAAACCTGAGACCTCTTATGAGGAAACATGACGTATTACCGTTAGGCTATGTTGGTGATGCTTACATATATAGCATAAAAGCATGGTGTGTGTATATATATATATATATACATTGTATATATGTTAATGACTTAAACAAATGTATGTATGAAATTTATGTTTAATAGCATACATATTTGTAACGGAATTTATATACGTAGAAATATACCTGCAACATGTATGTGACAGTCTCAAATCCTGTTTAGAAAAGATAACAAAAAGAAGAATAGTAAAAATGATCAGAATCATGAAACCCAAAACAAGAAAATGAATTGCTAACTAGCCAGATGAAATTGAATTTATGACCAAACAAGAAATAATTAGCAAACAAACCTCTATGTGGATGATCAGGAAATCCGGCAGGAGCAGATACTGCAAATATACATATAATCAACCAACTTATGAATTTTTCTAAAAGTTTTTTACTAAAAACAAATAAAATTGGAAACAGAGACCTACTCACCTGAGAATTCATCCAAAACAAGGAAAGGATCAAAGTATTTAAGCTCAAACCTGATAAGAAAATTAGTAAAGTTACATAAAAATATAACCACACCGCGTAATATTTACACATTTGTCTAAATTATTAATATACGTAATTATGTAAATTTAAATACATACAACTGACCTTCCAATGCTTCTTCTAACAACAGCTCCAGCACCTTCATGTTGAGGTCTAGCCAGAAACTTTCTAACTACGCTACGAAAATGATCATTTGACATTATTTTTATTTTTAGTTTTTCAATTTCAATATATTTATTTTATGTGTTTGTTATGCAAGTGTTTATATACACAAATGGAAGGAAGGAAATAAGGGAAGAAATATAAGAAGGTCAAACGAAACGAATACTGGTGAGCGGCTTAAAAGGGACCCACATGAAAATTCAGAACTATCTATCTATCGGAAATGAGTTAGCTTCAAATCTAGGTGTTATTAATGTATTTGCATGACGTTTTCATATTATCATGGTGACGTACTTGTTCAATTGCATCCACGATTCGCTATGCCTGACGTGGTGCTTTATTTTCTCAATTTACACTTTAGCCCCTTCATGTTTTTCCGATTTTACAGTTACGTCATATATCCTATGAGATGAGTTGGATTAGACCCAGATTAATTATTTAACCAATTTAAGTTGTAGTTTTTTGGCATGTACCTTTCATTTAAACAGTTGAACACATGAAATTTACTAATTCGCACTTATCATCTCTACGTTCGATTTTAAAAAGTTATTGACCTTATAGTTAGCACGATCAATAATATGATTAAGTATATGGATATATCATTACTAAAACTTAATCAAGTTACTTCTCTTCTAAACATACACCAATAAAGTAGACGTTTTTATTATCATTGTGAGTTTGGTACGGTGGTACCATTCTCGCAACGCCAACATCCTTGTGGTTCCAGCACTGCATCGGATTTTAAGGATTTCATATTGAGGTTGCCCATCTCAACATCCTTTTGTTAATGTGCACAGTTCCGTTTCTAATTGTTTCTATTAATATTTATTGATCATGCTGTTATTAGACGGTATATTAGGTTAAGATAGTAAGGTCCGCGCCAATTGTATACATGGGTCGAGATCCATTAGATTATAGTTGGAGTTTATTATTCTCTTGTACTTACTCTATAAATAGTTGCTTAATAATACAATGTAATCTACAGAGGTTTCATTATTTAACATGATATCAGAGTCTTAGGGTTTCTTACCCTCTTTTCTTCTTACCCCTCTGCAATTGTATACTCTACTTGTATAAATTTCTCGACTGCCTTCATCCAAGGGGGAAAAAAAAGTAACCCACATGCTTTTTATTCGATCCGTCTCCTTTTCCGTTTCAATGTTTCTGCCATCAAGCCACCACGTTCACCTTTGTTGATTTTTACTCTTTTCTCAAATTTAAATTAAAAAAACAAAAAAAATCCCGCACCTGGTCGTCGCCTACAATCTATACCAAAAAAACTTCAAAACTTCTTCTCTGTCTTTTTATTATTATTATTATTATATTATTTTATTTTCTTATATTAAAAAGAAATTCTCTTAATCATCTTCTTTATTTTATTTTCTCTAGCTTATTATCTTTGTTTTTTTTATATTTTTTCCCTAAAAATGTTAATAAATTAAGAACTACGAAAAAAACACCCCAAAAAATATGATCAAAGATGCTATTGTTGTCGTCCAACGATCATCTTTACTCTTGCTGTCGCTTTGCTTTTGCTACTGCTTTGTTTTGCTCTTGCTACTGCTTTGCTTACTTTTCCTGCTGCTGCTGTTTGAAGATTTGCTTCCGCTTGCTGCCGGATGTCTTCATCAACAAAATAGTTATAGATTTAATGTTTTACGTTTCTACTTCAGTCCGAGCTTTCGCGATTTCGCCGCTCGGACTGCGGGGGAGTATTAGACGGTAGATTAGGTTAAGATAGTATCGTCTGGTCCAATTGTATACATGGGCTGAGATCCATTAGGTTATACTTAAAGTTGATTATTCTCTAGTTGCTTAATAATAGTTGCTTAATAATATACTGTAATCAGTTTCATTGTTTAACAGCTATATGTTTTTTTATTTTATTCATTTTGCTTCTTTATATGTATAGTATAAACGTTTATATTTCTATATACTTGGTAATTAATCCTGTTTATTAGTTCTTGGACAAGAATATCGTTCCTTTCTACACGCATTCCTTAACTTTCACTTGTTGTACTTTTGTGTTTTTTGTCTTATCTGTGTTTGTTCGTATTTGTTATTTTGTTTGCTACTAATTTCTATCTTATGTATGTATCATTTTTTAAGAAATTAATAATAATAGATAAATTAAAGAGCTTCCCCATCGTTTCCGTACGTATTATAATTGCCTCCTTGTAATTACTCGTACTGATTATCATTCTGTTAAATAGTTTATATTCTTTGAATAACTATATATCGAACTTAACAGCTATCTAATCTAGCTAATTACATCAAGTAAACCAACTTTTTTAAGAGTGGGTTTGGTTTGTTAGAGTGAATCACCATAAATATGAGATTGATAGTAGGGTGGAATGAGAATGGGTATCGTGACTACGCCCACATAGTTACTTGTTTGAGAAAGCTCTCATTTTGAAGTTTTCATTCCCATTTTTTAAAAATCAAACCCTTAAATCATTTCTTTTGATTCTTAAACTCATTCCCACATATCAAAATGGCAAAACCTACTAACCAAACACACCCTGACACTCGTGCATGGCCGGTTTAATAGTGTAATACTAATGTGAAATATGATTTTACTAATTACGCGCATACTAGTATTAATATTAATATATAATATACTCGCATTTGATGTTACTAAATAATTTATATATACCGATCAAATACAAGTTTTTTAATATTTTAATTTATTATAATATTAGAATTTACTTTTAGAAAGGAAAAAAAGATTTTTACAAAAAATAACTTGACCATTTGACACATTACACATGCATAATGATCGATTTAGTTCGTAAAAAGATCATTTGTCTTTGATATACAACTTTTATTAATGTTTGTTAATCAAATTAAAGGATATCTAGTTAATTATCTTAAACTCGATTCAACATGCGATGAATCTATAATAAATGTTATCAGCATCTTTTTCAGTCAAATCATTCAAAGTCTAGTATATAAGTTCAAATGAGGTACAATTGTTTACTATACTACTGGTAGTATTTTAATATACTCGATTTTAATATACTCGACAACGGCAACACAAATTAAAATAATTTGTCAAAAATAAAGAAAAAGAAAGTTACATACAAAAAGTTATAATCCTAAATCCAAAGGAAATACTCGTAGCTAATTAAGGTAGCGTTTGGTCGGGATATGTCATCGTGACCCCCAACTGACGTCTTCTACATACTATTCAAACTGAACGGTCAAACCTAATTTTAATATTGGAACTATATTATTGTTATTATTATTATTATTATTATTATTATTATTATTATTATTATTATTATTATTATTATTATTATTATTATTATTATTATTATTATTATTATTATTATTATTATTATTATTATTATTATTTATTATTATTATTATTATTATTTATTACTATTATAAGGATCGTAATCCTATCACGATAGGGTTCAATAACTCGAGGTGATAATTGATCAGGTTTCATAACGTATCTAACAAGCAATATTGAGAATGACTTAAAAATGGTCAATACTACTTTGCTCAATGTTAAATTAAAGAAAATGGTGCAAATTTTACTTTTTCCATGGTAAACACGAAGTAGAGTTTAATTTGTACATGCGTGAATCATTAAAGTAAAATTGTTTAGTGTAATTCTACAAGCTTGTTTTACCTTTTGTATATATGTTAATGAGCTGTCTACGTTACCATTAAAGATAGAAAAAAAAGAAACAATAACAAAAACAATATCCAATCCCGTATATACGAATCGTTCCTCTACAGAAAAAAATAATATATCAAACATAAGAGGCAAATCTTCCCCCTTTTTGGAGCACAAGTGAAAGATGCATCCAAGCACTTGCCAATTGCCAAAAAAAGTCAGAAAAAAACTTGGTTGCACCACCTTCTTAATTATATGGTGGAATCTACTTTGTACTTCATCATACAACCACTCACGTTACAATTTTGAAAATGCTAACAACACAAAAAATTTAGTTACACTGTTACAGCAAGAGATGCAACAAATTCAGCAGTTAAATGAGAGAAACCATAAGGGTAATATTAGTGTCCTTAAAAGGTTTCCACAGAGCTCATTTAACTGCTGCAGTTGCGTAAATGACAGTTTGTTGCGAATAATAAACAGTAAAAACATGATTCGCAGATAGTAACATATAAAGAAACTACGAGTACATACAAGTATGTAACTAATTCTATAACTGAAACAAAGAATCCAATATTTATTCGGATACAATGAATTCATCATCTATATGTGTTCCTCATAATCCAAGTTCATTTTCAAATTACATATGACAAATAAATAAATTAATTCTTACAATAAATATCAAATCAAAATCAAGTGAGGTACAATACTCCCAGTGCCAAACTAGTCCTAAACTAGCCGTGGACTCGTTACACATACGCAAGGGATATACAATCAAAAGGATTGTGCATTTGTCAACTCAAAACACCAACACAATTGTTGCGACAATAGCCACAAGAGAAAACAGAATCCTCACAGCAGATTTAGGTGGTTGACCACTTGGTGGTGCACGGGGTGGTGCTGCTGACCCACCAGAAGGCGGTGATGGTTTATTCTTTGGAGGTAGGGGTGGTTGTGCCACATCAGCATCGGTCAACACGGGGTTTGGAGCCTCAGCTGGTGGCATCGATTGAGGTGTCATGATTGAGAACAGTTGACCAGGTATTGCTGGAGCCATGTACAGTGGTGTCTGATCCGAAGGTAACCCTAAACAAAGGTTCCCTAAATGGCACAAAAACAAAATTTGAAAATAAATAAGAAACTATGAAACACAAAGTTTGACCTCAAAAGTCAAGTATCTGACTTGTGAAGTCAAAGTGTAGTGGAATAGATAAACTTACTTCTGTAATTGGCAGCAGTAGCTGGATAACTTGTAATAACACCATCAACATCAGCTCCATTAATATACGAGTTAATTTCGACATAAGGATCTGAAAAGAAGTCCCAAGGCTGTGAAATAAACTCATTGTTGAAGAACTGAACATACACAGGGAGCTTGAAGGCATGAAGCTTTGCTACAACATCTGTTTGATCAACAAGAAATCCATTGTTGCGTGGGAACACAGATTCCTTCCCAATGATTACGGAATTAGCGAATTCACTGATATCTGCAATTGATGAATTAACGGCATCACGTATATTCACATCAACTTCATAAACAAGTTCGTGCCTGTTGTTTCTTGCTTTGAACACTCGTAAAACTGCACTATCAGAAGACTGGACCAAGATTTTCTTGTTCTTCTGGTTATATATTCTAGATTTATTCAAAACATCCATTACTGCATCTGTTACACTCAATCCCTGATTGCCAGCTAGATAAGCTGCGTTCTGCAAATTAAGAACAAAAGTAGTGTCACTTTTTGTTGGTTAACTTATCTATATATAGGGGTTGGTAAGTTGGTTATTGTAAAACAAGCGTAATGGTAGAATAAATAAGGAAAAAATGAAAAGGCGACACGTGGCAATTTTTGGACAGGTGTACATCAGTTTTTTGTTGCACTCCGATGCACAAATTGACACGTATCGCTTCCCTAGTGTTTTATAACCATACGATACGATATGATACGATACGATGTGTTGAAGACTACCGACTCACCTTAATGTTGATCAAGACGCCAGAAGTTGAAGTAGCATTACTAGCAAGGTCCAAAAAATCGGATAGTCTCACAATATTCCCATCATTCACGGCTTTTGGATTTCTCGGTAAGGAGTAGTTTGTATATGGCGTGTATATTACAGCTAAAACATAAAATACAAAAGCAAAATAAGAAAGGGGCAATTTATATAAATATAGAGGCATAAATGCAGCGAGTAGAGTAGGCATAAATGCAGCCAGTAGAGTAGTTACGTTTTAAGCTTTTAATCTGTTCCCACGTGAGACTGAAGGTAAATATTCCAGTACCACTTTGAAAGGGATCGGGTGATGTGAGGTTAGCATAATCTGACTGGGCAACCGATGTTCTATCAAGAAGGTTTATAGAACCTAAACAAATAGGTATTCCATCACTCGTTAATTGAACAGGACAATCGATAATATCTGCACCGTCTGAAATAGCTTTTTGATATGCCTTATCAGTACATCCTGGTAAGTCGCCACTTGCTCCTTCGTATGATATAATCAACGGTTTTGCTGTAACAGGAACAAATAAGAGATAAGGTCATTAATCCTAAATGATAACCATTGAAAAACATTATGTTGTCAAATTGCTACGAAAAGTATATTATCCAAAAGGGTATACCTTGAGTTTGATTTTTGCCCAAATGAGATAAGCAATCTGCAGTATTGAAAGAAAAGAAACAAAGAAGAAGGTGAAATTAGAATCTTGAAGACATAATCAGGTTATAATAGGCGTTCAATGTACAAACTTACCAAAAGCTGCAGAGGGGGTTATTGGGTTATCAGAAAGCACACCGTCCACAGAAAATAAGCCATTATCAACATAATTAAGATACTCTTTCACAGGGTCATAACTGTAATCGTATGGGAGTGGAATATCATTCTGAAAATCGGCAGCAAAAACTTCTAAACGCTGCTTATGAGCATCCAAAACCAAAGACGTAGATGGCTGCAAATACTCGTCACTTCCCACAGGCCATATATAAGATTTAGGAACTAAAATCCCATTAGCAAATGTGGTAATGAATGTCAGATTCTTCAAAAGTGAACTATAACTTTGGTTGGTTGACGGCTCAATCTCATCAGGTCCTAAAAACCGGAAAACTAACTTGGTTGTTTTTGGAGTGAATTTTGTCATGATACTTTGAAGAAAGCCTACTTCAGGAGACGATATATAGTTAATGATAACGTTTTTTGAAGTAGCAATAACATAATTTCTCATGCTCAAATTATGTTGGGTGTAGAACGCAGCGTTCTGGATATTCAACCAAATTCCTGGTGGTTTTATTTGTGTAGCAACGTCGTCGACAGTAAGAATTTTTGAGATGGCATCAAAATTTAGAGGTCTAGAATAGATACCCTGTATTACTGTTACAATCAAAACAATGATATAATCAAGTAATTAATTAACTAACCATAATAGATAGATGTTAACCAAAAACGATATTAACTAACTGGATTGACTTACGAGACACTTGGTCAAGGTCTGCGAAGGTGAAATCAATAGGAAAGTATCCTTGTGTAGATACTCCATTTACATCATAGGTGTTTTGGCCCTTAGGAAACGCCTCAGCGATTGTAGAAGAATTATCAAGTAAAAGACTTGGAAAACAGATGCCGGTATTATCTTTAGTTAATTGTACATCGCACCAAAGAAGCACATCGGGTACACTAGTAATAACAGCCAATTTGTAGGCATTGAAACTGGAACTAGGCAATAGTCCTGAAAATCCACCATGTGCCACAACCAATGGAGGGTTTCCTGAAAGGTATTCGATTTTCGGAACATATTACTAAAATAGCATATAACTGTAATCTCATACAAATAAAGTACAGTTTTTCTAGGATAACATATCCCTAATCACAATTCAACATAATCTTTTTTGTCATACTGAATTAAAATATTTCTTAAATTCCTCTGCAACCCAGAAAGCTAAAGCTGATGTTGATGGTGATCATAGGTTTCTGTTTAAGGAATGGATTAAGATGTCTTTGTTTTCTTTAGTAAATCAAAATTAACAAAAATCTTTGTAATTTTAAAACTAACTACACTAAAATTCCACAAAAATAAACAAAGTGAGTGCTTAATACTATGGAGCAACAAGCTAGACAGGATTTCTATTTAAATGAATACAAGATTATACAAAGATATTGAAGATAAAGATTAAAATGGGCATAATCAAACAGTAAACTGAAAGAAGATAGTAAAATTAAGTAGCTTTAGCTATGTTATTCTATGTATATAATTAGTACCATTTAATGTTTGCCATGGAGAAGGTGTTGATCCCTGAGCAGCAATCAACGAGATCAACGGTAACAAGAAAAGAAGGCACCGGAGGGAGTTCCACATTGCCGGCAACTAGGTTCGCCGGCGGTTACTAATTGTACGTTGACTCGACTTTTTCTGGTGAGAAAATGCAAAAACAGGATAAAAGTTTGAGGGTCAGAAGTAAGGAGGACCTTTTTTTCTTTTTTTTTTTTGGCAAATTCTCTTTACAGACGAGTACAGAGAGAAAAAAGGGTGGCAAATTATTGGAAATTATTTGTGGTTTATATAAATTAAATTAAATTAATTAATTAAAAAGAAAAACAAGGTGTGTCGTATTATTACGCGTTGTCACGTTCTCTGTACCTAAAGCCAGCCACTTAGCCGTCTTTAAATAACCTAACCTTGCTTTTTATTCTCTATTATTTTTTTCTCATATTAAAAATATTATTAATTATTATGTTATCTAATCGGATCAAATATTCGTTTTAACAAAATGAAATATCTCTATTTAACCCCTTTATAGGTTCCAACTTTTTCACACATACATTTCTTTTTTCTCATAGATGGATACATACATAGAATTATTCAAGTTAAACGGATTTGAATGTTCACATGTACAAATGTACTCATTTTGTTAGGTTAAATATAATAATTATGTTTATTATTTGTTGCAAAAGGTTGATAACCGACGACCCAGACTAATCCACAATTGAATGTCTATCTATAATATGGGGGACATATCTGACTCATTCAGCGATTGTGACAATGGTGGTGTCGGGGCTCGAATCCATGATCTTTGCTATTTGTGAAAAAATGCCCATCAATTACAAACTGAGCTATTGATTAATACTCTCTCCGTCCCAATTCAAATGTCCATCTTACCATCTTTGTTTATCTCAAAAAATTATCCGGTTAAGAAAAATAACTATAAAAAATTATTAGTTTCTCAAATTTATCCTCATTTATATTACTCTCAAAAACTCTCTGATCAAAAAAATATTACTTTTAAAAACTCATTTGTTAAATATTTTCAGTCAAACTTACCTTGAATACAAGCGTAAAATTGACATTCTATCAAACTATCATAAATTCAACATTTTTTTTAGGACATTCTTTTTTGAAATGGAAGGAGTAATATGTTTAAATTTAAAAGTTTTATTTTTCCGTAAATCATTTACTCCGTAAAAGAGATGATCGCTTTCTTGGATTCATTTTCATTTTCAATCTTAAGTAAAATAAATATCGTGCCCTTGCTTTCTTAGTTCTCACAATTATGATTCACCCGACATATATATATTTAAACCTATGTTGTGATATTGAACAACCATTTAAGACTACACTCAAAATTATTATACGATCGATATTTAAAGTAGACACTAATAACTTTAGGTTGTCATCATAAACTAACATGGCCGAGGACTCTAGAAGAAGAAAAAATCTATTTAACATTCAAAGACATATATCAAAGGATTATTGACCTAACGGTATCGTCATGACTCGTCCAATTATAAAATTGAGAGTTCAAGTCTTAAAATAAAATAATTATATATATTCGTAGATTAATGTAACTAGTTGACTTTAAAATAAAAAAAAAAAATCAAAGAGAGATCTTTATTGTCATCTTAATATATGTTGACTTATGCTCCGTGTAAAATAAAATTAGTAAGACATGAATTAGTGGAGGCCGTGGGTTTATACTTAGAAAAACATGATTCTAAGGTTTAAAGCCGACGGCCGGCGCGGCTAGCTAATTGGAGGATAGCTCAGAGAAATGGGTCCCGCCATGCTAAACCCCAAATACGATATGCACATTTGGAACCACGTTCTGGTGGGTCCATATTATTTGGCCCGCCGACTGAATGGAAGTACGCCAGATGCCACCGATTTGCTGCTCGTTTTACCCGGCTTAATTTCCTTGGGGTGTGTTTTGCGCACTAGGAACTTGAACTTTTACTTTTAATAAACTACGGTCTATAAATTTTGATTGACAACACAAAAAAATGAAACTTCTTGAAAAAATAAGTCCTAGAAGCCCTTAAACAATAACCTTTTTGAAGTGGTTTTTGAATAGAAGCCCAATCTCCAGCTAAAAACTTCAGCTTCAGCTCCAGCCAAAAACTCCAGCTCCAACCCGTTGTTGTCAAACACACCCTTATACTCTATCTAATCATAATTATTGTTCATAGTAATAAAAAACGTTAAACCATTTTTTAAAAACGACAAACTTATAATCGAACTCATATATTATATACAACCACCACGAATATTAACAGGTTAATCCGTTTCAATTTCTTTTTTGTTTTACATATTATAGATGGATCAGGTTATTTATATGAATATGAATATTAAAAACAAAAATTAATAGGGCACTATTATTTGGTTAATGACTTGGGTCACATAACCACTTTGATTTACCTTTTGTTTTGTTTCCTATAATTACAAATTCACACAAGAGATTAAAAAAGATGCTAGCAAACAAAACAATAAAACATCTAGTATAAGACAAAAGAAGAAAATGCATATATTAGATTATTCATTTTACGAACATGGTCACATATAATCGCAATAAGGTTGGATAATTTTTCATATTTTAATAAAACTAGACAGGAATATGTCACGGCACCTTATACGGTAACCATACAACGATGTTTTGAATCAACTTTTATGCACAAGCTAGGTGGCTTATTTAGTTATTTCATTATGTACCATTAATTGTATTCTTTAAATACTTTATACGAATACGATAGTCACTGGTCCAGACTTAGTTAATAGTGAATGGGTATTTTTATTACACATAGCACAAGGTAACGAGTTAGAGTCTCAACATCCTCATGTGCACAATTGTATCTCTCTACATTATATATGGATAGACAGCCAATACTACAAATATTCGAGTATTAGATGAAATTAAATTGGATAGATGATCAAAAATCAAAAGGGTAAATTTGGTGTTACGAAATAATTGTGACAACATTGAGTAGTTGCGATCAGTTATTAAGGAAAATTGGAAAACATTAATTGTTTGTTGTGACTAATAGGTGCATATGATATAAATTCTCATAAACTTTATAATTTTATAAAACATTTATAAAACTCGTAACTCGTGTATAAATAAGAATTTGTTTTAAGATAAATGCAATAAATTCTAAAGTAAGATGATAACGGAATAGTGGTTATAGCTCAAAACGGGTCACAAAACCTACAAAGATGTATTCAACAAGTGGAATAGTGGAACGACTTCGAATGACGAAAATGATGGTCGTCGATGGATTTTAAAAAATGTAGGACATCCCTTATTAAATGGCTTTTATTTTATTCTGAATTTGAGTTTAATTTTTTTGTCAGTTTGTGTCAATTTATATTTTAAGCTCTAGCAATAATTACTTTACTATACTTAAAAAGAACAAAAATATACAAACTACCTCGTTTAGCTCCAAGTTTAAACTTCGGCTATAATCTTGTAGAAGGATGAATTTACTTAAGTTTAAGATACAAATAAACAAACTCAATAAATGAAGGGTTGTGATTCGTATACCATTAAAATTTCTCCACACACAACTAACCGTGTTTTTAAGGTGTTGTACAGTACGACATTGTAAAACATAATTAGTGGTGTACGGAGAATTTTTATTGTTGGTACGAATCACCATCCATAAATAAAGTTCTCATAGGACTTTAACTTTTCCATGTTTACAAACTATTTATGCTTATTACTAGAGCTGATAAAGTAAATACTGATAAAGTAAATACATTGGTCAGTATTTTCATCTTATAAATGCTATGCATCGTAATAATCGTAATCGTAATATATTATATACGATGATAAAACATATGTATTATTAATAAAGTAACTATTATTAGTATTATTTTTGATAAAACGGTTTACAATAGCAAATATGTAAATGCATTCTAATTAACAAATAAGATAAATCATTATGACAATTATACTATATAAAAATATGAAAGTTTGAAAATTTTTCATTTATCAAACTTGGTACATGCGTGTATGTTGTTTCGTTTTTGTAATAGAGTATTTTAATTTAATTTTTTTTTAATACCACTTGAAATTAAATAAATAGTAATTGTTAATTAATTAATATTAGTAACTTAATATTTTGAGGATCGATATGTTACGATATATGCGCGTTTTGTAAACGGGGCCTTGGTATTACCAACGGGAATGATTCAAAGGAAAGGGACGTTTGGGAATAAGTGTCGTTTAGTAACTATTCACCCTCTCATTGACACTAGTAAATATATATATTTTAATTTTAATTAATAAATTCATTTAATTAAATAAAGGCAAAAAAGGCTTAATTTTAATAATTTAAATTAAAAGGCAAAAGACCTACAGACTGAATAAAGCTGGCACCAAATATTAATCAACGCTGACTTCATATTTGACAAACCATACTATCTTATTATTTAGCAAACTATTTCTCCTATTTTGTTTGATGAGTTATCACTTAAACAAAGGTTTGATTTAAGAATAAAACATGTTTTTGTGAACGTCTGTTGGATTAAAGAGTAAGAAAGAGGATTGAGTCCCATATTTTGATATGGCTTCCTTAAAACATACTCATCATATGTTTCTCGTAGCGCCATGGTTGAATAAGCTACACTAATACTTCGTGTGACCTAAAGTTAGGGATTTATCAATAGGTAATGTTGCACCAATACCCAACCAAAGGGTATATGCGATATGTACATTAAATCTATCTTTTCACACTATTTTATGGTGTGTTTGATACGGGCCACGGGGTAGGAGAGTGGGTGAATGTAAATGAGAATGATTTAACATATAGAAGAATGAGTTTCAAACTTTCAAAATGAGTGTTTACTCAAACCCACAATTCACATTCCTAGTCTATTGCTCGCCGCGTCTTAAAATAAGTGTTCATATTTCTATTTTAGTTTGTTTTAAAATAAGTGTCCAATTTTAAAAGTAAGATACTAACTTTACCAATTTATCAATAATTTACCTTTTCACAAAACTGATTTATAGAAGATTATGCAAAAAGTAAAAGTAAGACTGTCATTTCTCTTACACAATATACTGATTATGCACTTTCTTGAACTTTGTGTAATCTGATTGTTGACAGTTATTATGGAACGAATGTGGTACTATGGAACATATACCCCTAGTTAGAGATGCACAAAAAAACCGGGTTCGAAACCCAACCCGAAAAAAAACCCGAAAAACCGACCCGGTCAAACCCGGGTTTGACCCAACCCAGTTCGGGTTTTCTGGAACCCGCCGGGTACAAACCGATTTGGGGTTTATCCGTTACAAACCGGTTCCGAACCGGTTTTTCCCAACCCGGTTTCAAAAACCGGTTTTCAACCCGGTTTTTTTTTCTAGCCGTTTTTTGACCTTTTTTTTTTTTGTTTTTTTACCATTTTGCCATTCCAAGTTTACTATATATACAAACCTTGAATTTAGGTTCAATCACAACATTCAAACACTCATACAAACTCAAAACGCTCTCAAAACGCATACAAAAATCTCATTTCTCAAATGGCAAATCAATCTTCTTCCTCTTCCTTCGGTGTTGGTTCTTCAAGTTCACCAACGATTGTTCGAAAATTGGTTAACAAAAGAAATTCGGAGGTGTGGGATTTATACGACAAAGTGTTGTTGTCGGATGGTACGACTAAGGCACATTGTAAACGATGTGGGAAATTTTTAAAAGCCGACTCCAACACAACGTTGAAACATCATAAAGAAAAGTATTGTGTGGGACTCAAAACTAATCCGGAAGCAAGTGGTCAAGCTTCTATGTCACGAGATGGAGCTATATTTTCATACGAAGCGGAACGGTGTCGAGAAGCTTTTGCGGGTTTTGTGATTCAAGAAGCTTTGCCGTTCAACCACTTCGACAACCCTCGACTTACTAGGGTGATTCAAAATACCCTTCAACCGCGATATAATAATGTAAGTCGTATTACTCTTAAACGTGATGCCCTTAAATTGTGGAAAGAAGCTAAAAAACAACTAATAATCGGTTTTGAAAACTTAAATACAAGTGTATCATTAACAACCGACGTTTGGTCGGCTCCTCATGGTTTGCTCGGTTCGTACCTTTGTGTTACCGCACATTGGGTTGATCCCGTAACTTGGCAAATGATGAAACGTACCATTGTTTTTGAAGACTTTGAGTATCCTCACACGGGTCAAAACTTATTTTACATGTTACGATATGTAATTAAAACGTTTAAATTACAAGAAAAGGTTTTTTCAATATCCTTTGATAACGCGAATAATAATACACTCGTCGTTTCAAAATTAATACTAAAATACGGACCACCTTTGAAGGGCATCTTTTATCATAGTCGATGTGTTGCACGCATCATTAACTTGATTGTGCAAGCGGGACTAGCGGTTGAAGATAAAGACGCCGTAAAATTGGCGTATAAAACTATGTTACAAGACATATTTCAAAAGGGTAAAATTAGATACAAAGCTTATATGAGATTGTGTAAGGAAACGGATTCCATTTTTTTAACCCCTAATTGGGACATGCCCGTTAGATGGAATTCGACCTACTATATGTTTGTATGTGGTTTACGCCAACGTGATACATTACAAGTTTTTCATGATAACCTTGTTCAAAAAGGTCTTGCAACACCATTTCCCATAGAATTTTGGGAGGTTATTAAAAAGTTAACCGAATTGCTCAAAGTTTTCAAAACCGCGACTACTTTATTATCGGGTGTTTATTATACCACTAGTCATTTGGTACTTAATCAAATTTGGTTGTTGACTTCAAAATTAAACGAATACGAATATGAAGGTGCTTTATTTGAAAAGATGGTGGCTCCCATGAAAGAAAAACTAAAAAAATATTTTCGAGAAATGCCACCGGTAATTACTTGTTCCGCCGCAATGAACCCGTGTTTGAACACCACCGGGGTGGAAATGCTTATCGATAATATTTGTCACAATTTGGATTTGAATGAAGAGAACCCAATGTTTTCCGATAATACAAAAACGTTTTTTAAGAGTTCTTTACAAGATTTATTTGGCGTATATTTTCAAAAATATAGTTCAACAATAAATGTGCCGGTTAGTTCGATTTCCAAAACTTCTTCTTCCAACAATGCAATGCTTAACTTATATAATAGTTTAAGACAAGAAAACCATAAACGGGCAAGGGGTGAAGGTAACCAAACGACTAGCGAATATGGGAGATATACCTCAACGGATTTTTTGTCCACTATTCTACCCAATGAGTTCGAACAATTTGATATTTTGGCTTGGTGGAAAGAGAGGGAATCTCAATTTCCCGTTCTAGCCATCATGGCCCGAGATTTACTAACCGTCCAAGCTTCTACGGTAGCTTCGGAATCCGCATTTTCTCTTAGTGGCAGGGTATTATCTATACGAAGAACAAGACTCACACCGGCCTCCTTAGAGATGTGTATTTGCTTGAAGGATCACTTAGACGCCGTTGAACGTATACAAAATGTTTCAAGTCTTGAAGGTGAAATGGAATACGAAGGAGATATACATAATATCGAGGTGGAAGAGGGCATGGTAATATCACTTTCCGACGAAGAAATTGCTCTCGATCAAGCTTCGCGCGAGGCTACCTCTGAAGAAGATTTCGACTTTTGAAGAATTGAAGATTAATATAAGTTGAAGATTATGAAGACTTATGAAGACTTATAAAGAATATGAAGAATTATGAAGAGTTTTTGGATTCAATAATATTTTTAAAAAGACTTAGAAGACCTTTGTTTAAGTTATTGTTCAATTATGTTTCCGTTACTAATGTTTTATGAATTCAATGAAAAATTTTTGGCCCAAACGTTGTTTTTCCCTAAAACGCTTAACGCTCGAAAAAAATTGAATTATATAGAGTTTTTGGATTCAATAATATTTTTAAGAAGATTTAGAAGCCTTTTGGTTAAGTTATTGATCAATTATGTTTCCATTACTAATGTTTTATGAATTCAATGAAATTTTTTTGGCCCAAACGTTGTTTTTCCCTAAAACGCTTAACGCTCGAAAAAAATTGAATTATATAGAGTTTTTGGATTCAAAAATATTTTTAAGAATATTTAGAAGCCTTTTGGTTAAGTTATTGATCAATTATGTTTCCATTACTAATGTTTTATGAATTCAATGAAAAAAAATCAAAAAATACATTGTTTTTCCCTAAAACGCTCAACGATCGAAAAATATACATTTTTATAAAAAATCGGGTTGGAACCGGGTTTTCAACCCGAACCGGTTTCAAACCGGGTTGGATCGGGTAGGGTTTTTCAAGTTTAAAATCGGGTCGTTCGGGTCGGGTTTGGTCAAAACCCGGTTTCTCTTTGTTGACTAAAACCCAGTTCGGATTTCCGGGTCGGGTCGGGTTGGGGCAACCGGTTTTTGTTCATCTCTACCCCTAGTGATTTTTAAGTTCAAACCAAACGTCTGCTTGATGTACAAGTACTCTAATAACATGTTTTTATACTAAGTTTTACAAAAAAATTCAATGTATAAAGTAAAATACACAAAAATAAATATAACCATATATTTAAAATATGTTATGAATTAAAATAATGTGATTTATACTCCAAGATGATAGCTTTAGCATAAAATTTTATATAAGAAAAGACTGGATCTACTTTTCCTTGTGATATGGGCTACAAGAAAGAATTTCATACTCCATTGGGCCAATAAGTTGGAGTTGGGACTTGGGACCTAAATTGAAATCAAGATACTAGTACCATCTTGACTTCAAGTCTTCAATGCACTTTTATTTATTATATATATAAAAACACTATGAAAGGCCATAATGATATACTCTAAATGAGAAACGATAAATCGTTTTAACTTACCATATATGTGTAACCTATCTGTTAGAAGATTGGTTGGGAGAATATGATCGACATCTTGTGTATACTCATAAGTTAAGTACGAGTCACGTATATTGTTTTAACGAGTTCGAGACACTGACGCTGTTTAATAGTACACCCAATTGGTTTGTGTTTCACATGAAATGGAACAAAAAAGCCTACCATGAAACAATGGAACGTATCCGTATCCGTATCCGTATCCGTATCCGTAAGATATTTAAAGGCAAACGATGAGTTGAATTTCAAGTAGAAGAGTTTTATTCTTTAGTCTATGTATCGTATAATGGCATGAGTGATTGCAATATATAACAACTAAGAACCGAATTAAACTTACGTAAAATTGATTATCGAACATCTTCAATATGTCGACGCCAATGCATTTTATTCTACAGTTAACTATATGAATAGAATGATTGCCCATTGATTATCTAAAGGTTATTCTAGAATATTAATGTACAAAAATTTATACACGTTATAACCTCTTATTCACATTAGCAACTTAAAACTGTTTATCATTTCTATTATAATTATCATGTAATATTTTTTAGGGTTGAATGAAAATGCAACTAACTAAGGTCTCACATTCGTAATGTGTACCTAACTAATTGGGTGTATATTGTGTATCGAGAAAGTGACATGATAACTTATAAGGATGTCACGTGACACCTTATATAGATGACACGACAATATAAATATGTAGATTACATACATTATCAACAAATAACAAGTGTCTTATACACAATGTAAGACCGAGTAGTTGAGTACACACTATGAATGTCAGACTTTAATTAATGACATAATGAGGAACTTAACCCTACTTTTTAATATCCTTTCTTTTTTCTTTTTCTTTCCTCGTTTTAAGATGTAAGACTGGTTACTATGACCACATTCTTTCTACGTTCTCCACGCTAAGGACAGAAGAACACTATAGGAAGTAGCCCGCTTCCTCCGTTCTTTTGATGTTTGGGTCCAGAGAGAGGAAGGAAAACAAAAGAATAAGTGTCTTTCTATATTTTTTTATATATGATAAAAGTATTATTTACAAATGTAAAATTCAAAAAAATATTATTATATGTTCTTCGGTTCTCATAGATGGTATTCACTGATTAATTTTCTTTGAGTTCTGTTTACATGGCACTGAGATGAGAGTTGAGTTCCTCGTATCATCATTGTAAGACCATACTCAATGGTGACTGAAATTTACTAAAATCGATTGGTCACATCAACGCCACGTCAACTTTTTTCAAAACTGACTGAAATTGACAGAAGTCTGCTATCAGTGACACCGTCACTGTAACTTTTAGACCACACATTTACTAATTTACCTTTATTTATATACACACACGAACAAAAAAAGGCAAAAAAAAATGATGGAGAATCGGTTTACTGACAGAATTAACCGACGGCTCAATGCCATTTATATCGGCTCAATGCCATTTATATCGGTTCCGTACGACGATGAAACTGGACTACTCTCTCTAATTGAGTTGGGTAAGGGAGGCAAAACTGAAGGAAGAAAAAACACAAAAGTGGATAGCCCCCTGCCTGCCTGAGTGGCTTGACCAATCTAACCATCTCTCACAATCCCAAATGAAAACCAACAAATGAAGAAACAAACAAATAAATAAAGAGAGAAAAAACAACACGTGTATCCTTGTCACACAAAACTCCACCATCCACTGATCGATCTGTGCTATGCTATCATCTTACTTTCTTCTTGTTCAATGCTTATCATCCATCCCGTACATACGTCCCCATTACACCGGTGGGACTTTGGTTGACTCATTCATTCATTTCATATATATAAAAGCCCTAATAAATAGTAGTAAGCATCATCCAATCAATTGAGCAATAAATTTTAAACTTAATTTTAATTTTATAGTGTATTCATGGAGAAGGCAGTCACCATAACGAGTAACAGTAGTATGCATCTTTCTTACTTTGATATGGCTACTGAAGGTCATAGTCAGGTGGTTCCGGTGACATTGTTTGTGGCGGTACTCTGTTTGTGTTTAGTTATCGGACACTTACTTGATGAATATCGTTGGGTTAACGAATCTATCACCGCCATCATCATCGTACGTTCTTCCTAATTATTATTCTATTTAATCTTCCTTCCCTCTTCTGTTTATCTTGTTAATTAGTGGAGTAATTAATTCAATGGTTTTAACAAAAACTGGAATATATGCAGGGGTGTGTAGTTGGAACAATTATATTGATAGCAAGCAATTGGAAAAGTTCACACTTGCTCAGATTTAATGAAGAGCTCTTCTTCATTTATCTACTTCCACCAATCATTTTCAATGCTGGGTACGTGTACTAATTCATTCATTCATTCATCTTAGAAAAATAATACAGGAATATATTTAGTCGTGACCCAAACCAAACATACACATACAGATTTCAGGTTAAAAAGAAGCAGTTTTTTCATAACTTTTTGCCCATTATGCTGTTTGGAGTTACTGGTGTTTTCATATCCACATCCATTGTTGCCACAGGTATATACATACATACATATATACATACACACTAATTAAGATACTATCAATTAATCAACCGTCTATAATTTACGTACGTTACGTAGGTTGCTGGTGGCTGTTTCCAAAATTAGGCCTCAAGGGTTTGACTATCAGCGAGTATCTTAGTAAGTATCATCATATAAATAGGGATGTGATATTTGCGCAATCACTTTTGCTGATACATCAAAATTGTGCATTAAGGTGATATACTTGTACATATAAACAATGTTCAGTTTTGGTGTATCTATAGAGAGTGACGATCAGTCGATCACTACCATATTAGTACCTTAAAATAGTAATTGTCTCAAATTATCATATAAAATCACCCATTTTATATAACTTTATGTGATTTATGTGATACAGGTATAGGGACCATTTTCTCATCTACAGATACTGTATGTACATTACAGGTTAGTCTTCTTAATTAACTCATTATCTTCAAAAAAGAAGCTTTTTATTATCTACTTGAGTCTTTTTCTTGTATAGTTGCTGATTAAAAATCTGTTACGTGCAGGTTTTGAATCAAGATGAGACTCCTTTACTATACAGTCTAGTTTTTGGTGAAGGAGTTGTAAACGATGCAACATCCGTTGTTCTGTTTAATGCGGTTCGTAAGATCAATGCTAGTACACTCGGAGCCAAGGCTGCTCTTCATGTATTTCTAAATTTCTTGTATTTATTCTCTACAAGCACACTTCTTGGTGTTATGGTAACTCAATATTTCTTCTCCACTTAATTGACTCAAATTTCTTGCAACCCCATTCACCCCTTTATACTGTTTTCTGCAGGCTGGCCTTTTGGCATCCTATATTCTAAGAGGCTTGGGCTTTGGCAGGTTAATTAAACTCGTACATTGTAGAACATGGAAACTAAACTGAAAATTAAATGAATTGCAAGTGTAGGTATCAAGATTATCAATAATTATATTCTGGTTGATGTGTTATTTTTAACAGACATTCAAGTGTTCGGGAAATTTCTTTGATGATTCTGATTGCATATTTATCCTACATGTTGGCAGAGGTAGTTCATATCTGTAATGGACCTCCAGTTTTACCTAAACTTTTTAGTCATTCATCCACTTTCTTTCTTGTTTTTGCTTTGTACAGCTATTTGAACTCAGTGGCATTCTGACAGTCTTTTTTTCTGGAGTTTTGATGTCACACTATGCATGGCATAATGTAACCGAAAGCTCAAGAATTTCAACCAAGTATGTGTGGTTAAACTTGTTTACGTCTTATTATGTATCATCCAATTCTTGTAAATCTAAGAGTAACTAAGTGATCAATAAGTTTTCTTTTATTTCAGGAATACTTTAGCAGCCATGTCTTTTATTGCGGAAACCTTCATATTCCTGTATGTGGGAATGGATGCATTGGATTATGAGAAGTGGAAAATGAGCATATTAAGGTAATAATGGTCTTTCCATTAAGCTAATCAAACTTTGTGTCCTTTTCAAAGCTCTAATATACTTTTCTTTTCTCTGTTCTAATTTCTACAATTTTTGTGTTTCATAAAATCGTAGTTTATTAATGGGTCTCCTATTGCAGTTTTTGGACTTCAATGGGTATATACAGCACTGTGATGTTCTTAATTATGCTTGGGCGTGTTGCTTTTGTGTTTCCACTTTCTGTTCTTGCTAATTTCATGCATAAAACTCGTGAGGCTTCATCAAAGATCACAGCAAAACACCAGGTAATTAGTACTACCTATGCCCCCAAGAAATGTGAAAAGAATATAAATACATCAACTTAGAAAACTACCGGTTACAAAGTTCGTACTTTGGAGCTAGGAAACTAAGTTTATTTGGTTTAGGTAGTAATATGGTGGGCTGGTCTGATGAGAGGTGCTGTCTCTGTCGCCTTAGCATTTAAACAGGTAATGTTTTGTGACATAATAATAAGTTTTCTGGATGTCATTTTAGTCTACACTAGCGCAATAATAGTTAATTCATGTTTTTTTTTTAAAATAGTTTACTCTCTCTGGTGTGACGCTTGATCCAATCAATGCCACAATGATCACTACTACTATTGTAATCGTGTTATTTAGTACAATTGTAAGTATATCTTTCTACCGCTCATTTCTATGAAACGATTTAAGTTCTGAATTTTTACAAAGACGGTTCTATTTGCAGGTATTTGGTTTCTTGACACGACCACTTATTAGATATCTTCTTCCTCCTAACACAAGTAACAACGGTCCATCTCGAACAACATCTCTCAAAGAGGATATGACACTTCCGTTACTTTCTTTTGATGAATCGGCTTCTGAAAATCTCTCAAGAGCAAAAGAAAACATATCAATGCTAATGGAAAGGCCTGTTTATACAATCCATTCCTACTGGAGGAGGTTTGATGATACTTATATGCGACCTATATTCGGTGGGCCACGTAGCACTGACCTTTCGTTAAGGGAAACTAACTGAACGAAATAAAAGACGGATGGATCTGCCAGGAAATGGTGAAAGAGAATAACAGATCCGAATTTCATAGAAGATCAATTTTTCAAGTGCTTTTTGTTGTAAGATCTGCGGCTAAGCATAAAGTGAGGCAATGGCATTAAGATCAATTGGAAAGGTGAGTCGATATGATCGTGGCTATTTTTTGAACCTTTGTAAACAAGATTATTGTTTTTTTTAGAACGGCATGATCAATATCAATGTAATGCTGAAAAGATCTACAGTAATATATGAACTGAAAACCAGAACAATGTATTTTATTACTTGTGCTATAAATAACATTTCGTCCCAAAGTTTTAACTTTTTAACATAATTTCAACATATAAAAACACATAAAAAAAACCTTACACATGGAGCATAAAAGCTCACTTGATTAAGAAGTTAACATACTAGAATAATATTAAACAAACCAAGAGTTTAATCGACTTGTGAACGAGTATGAAAAGTTTAGCATTTGGGTACGTGTTTAATGCCACACGTCTTGGGTACGGCCATAGCAGCAACAGGGTTGGCCCCAAACTTAGCAAGCTGTGGTTTGTAGCGGCACAGACACGAGAGGTCGACGTGATGCATGACCTTGCAGCAACTGTGAGTGGGTGCAGGTGGGTGTGCACCAGTAATAGCTGGAAGACATTCAAGGAGATCAGTCATTTGCACATTGCAAACAACAGTGCTGCTAGCTGGTGCAACAGAGCAGCTAACTGTTACAATTAGTACTATTGTCAGTACAAACTTCAGGAGAATATTTGCTCTGATTCCTACCATGTTTAATCTTCTTTTGTGTGTTTATTGGTTAAGTTGTGTCAATGCATGATTACATGTTGAGGGATTTATAGGGAGCTAAAGTGAAGTGAAGTTAGTAACATGCCTTTGGCCCGGGGTGGCATGTGAATCCGGTCCGTGAGTATTACAATAATTAACTGGCCCGTGACCATTAATTAATTAGACTAGTAATAATAATAATATAAAATATACATGATCACTATTGGATTTTATTTACAAGAGCACTAATAAAATGACCATGAGCAGTTGTGATTTGGGTGGCTACTATTTCTAATAGATTTTCAACATGACAGACTCATTAGTTAGGCATCATCTGGTTGCCACATTCTTATAAAGCCTGTAAATCTGATAAAAGGTATTCAAAATTAGTGGACGATTGGGATTATTTTGTATATCTTAAATAGTTAACGTATGTAGAACATGGCTCCCATTTTTTTGGTATATATTGTGTCTGTGTGTTACACCTTGTGGTACTAGGATCATATCAGCTAGAAGAAGCACAAGCAAGAATGCCTTGGCAAATTCGGTAAACGGTAAGCACAAGCAAGAGTGCCTTGGCAAATTCGGTAAACGGTAAGCACAAGCAAGAGTGGCTTGGCAAATTCGGTAAACTGTTAAAGCATGTTTCGATCAAAATGTCTAGTTTTTAATAGGGTTTTTTTACCGAAAAATGAATCAATAGTTCCCGTTTTTGCATTTCCAGGTATCAACTAATTTCGTTTTTTAAAAATGAACCACTAATCTAAAATCGAACATTTTCGGGTATAAGTAACCGTTTAAAACGGTAGCCGGTCCCAAAGCCATTTTCAGGTATAAGTAACCGAGTTTGCATTCGTTGATAATGATTTTATAAAGGGTTTTTTGCCGAAAAATGAATCAATAGTTCCCGTTTTTGCATTTTCAGGTATCAACTAATTTTGTTGGGACCAGCTACCGTTTTAAACGGTTACTTATATCCGAAAATGTTCGATTTTAAATTAGTGGTTCGTTTTTAAAAAACAAAATTAGTTGATACTGAAAATGCGAAAAAGAGAATTATTGATTCATTTTTCGGCAAAAAACCCTTTTTAATACGGGTACTCACTAGGTCAGAAATGGTTACGAAGACACCCTAGCTACGCCGCGTACGTTTGAGTTAAGAATACTCGTTCTTCCGAATAACTTGAACAGTAAAACCTGTTTCGTTACCCATTTTGTTATGGATAAAAACCAACACCTTTACTAAAAACATATAGTTTATTTGTGCTCTAAGTAATAGCTTATTGAAAATATACATATACATGTTTGTATTCGTCTGACATTGATTAAGCTTGAAAATACAAGTATTTAACCTGAAAGTCATGGTTTAAGATGAAAGTTATTATTTTTCTTAAATTCACAAAGACTTGTGTGATGTGGCCCAATGAATTGAAGAAATAGAATTGAATTTAGTACGCGTAAATGTATCAAATTATAGTCCGACATTCATAGTATGTAGCGAACTATTCGAATTTACATTGTAGGTAGCGAACTTGTAATTTATTTACATTGTATCTATTTTGATCAAATTAACGGTTGTAAGGGACGCCACGTAGCAGCTTATATAATCGATACGTGAAAAGTACTATAAATTACATACAATGTAAAGATATTACAAGTTCGTTACATACAATGAAAGCTCGAATAGTTTGCTACATACTATGAATATCATACTATAGTTTGATACATTTACACGCACTAAACTTAATTCTAGAATTACGAGAGAGAAACAACAAATGAATTTGATTGGATAACAACACGTGTCATATCTGTTGAGAAAAGTGACACCGAATTAAAGCAAACCGCTAATATAATTTGAGATAACGACAATAAAGAGACACCGAGATTTAACGTGGAAAACCCCAATAGGGTAAAAACCACGGGCAAGGAAAGCAACGTTTCACTAAGTAGAATAATAGGAATTACACTTTCTCTCTAATTACAAGGATAAACACTAATCTTATATCTCTTGTAATTAGTAGACTAAACTCACCAACTCTCTATTAATCTATTTAGTATACAAGAACAATTGTATTTGGGATGCATAAATGAGCTTGCATGGAGCTCTATTTATACTACTACATGATGGCTAAGATGTAAATAAATTGGTGACAAATTGGTTGGTGAAGTTAGGCAAGATTTCCAAGTCTTCTTTGCAATAGTAATATCACAAAATACATGTGGTAATTGACCACATATGTCAACCCTCCAAGGCAATTATTTCAACAATCTCCCACTTGAAGATTCGATTGAAAATCAATCAATCTTCACACGATATCCTTCCTTGCCACTGATGTTGCTTACATTTCTGCTAGGCCGCATGAGGAACGGCACCAAATAAACTTGTCACTGTTGATTAACTTTGTTAGAAAATCAGCCACATTATTGTCGGTATGAATTTTCTGCACATCCACGATTCTTTCTTCCACTTTCTCACGAATGAAGTGATACTGAACTCGTATATGCTTCGTTTTTGAATGAAATGCTAGATTCCTTGCAAGATGCAAGGCACTCTGGTTGTCACAAAATAGAGTGATGTTCTCTTGTTTGTGCCCGAGTTCCTCCAACAACATCCTCAACCATATTGCCTCTTTGCTGGCTTTTGTAGCTGCAACATATTCTACTTCAGTTGTTGACGTGGCCACAACTGATTGCAGTTTTGAAATCCAACTTACTGTTCCACCAGAAAGTGTGAACAAATACGCGGTGGTAGATTTACTTTTATCAAGATCACCTGCGTAATCTGAATCAACATATCCTTTGACAATAAATTCCGATTCCCCATAACATAACGCAACATCCGAGGTTCCTTTGATGTATCTTAGGATCCTCTTTACCGCATTCCAGTACTCTATATCAGGATTCGCCATGTACCGACTGCATGTGCAAAATTGGCTTGTACATATCATTGCGAACATTAAACTTCCCACTGCTGATGCATACGGTACTCGAGACATCTCCTTCCTCTCTTCGTCACTGGTAAGACTCATAACGGAGGATAACTTGAGATTAGTAGGAAGTGGGGTTGAGATTGGCTTGCAATCTTGCATATTGAACCGTTGCAATATTTTTCTCAAATAGTTCTTTTGAGAAAGCCAAATCTTCCTAGTAACTATGTCTCGGTGAATTTGCATCCCTAGAATCTTGTTTGCGGCACCCAAGTCTTTCATTTCAAACTCTCTAGCCAATTAAGCCTTCTTCCTATCGATACGATCTTTGTTGGGGCGTGCTACCAACATGTCGTCCACATATAACAACAAAATGATAAAATCATTGTCCTCAAACCTCTTGAAATATGCACAAGGGTTTGCATGAAGTCTGCTATATTCAAGGCTCATTATTAAATAATCAAATCTCTTGTACCAACACCGCGGCGCCTGTTTAAGGCCGTACAGAGATTTCGTTAACCTGCAAACCAAGTTCTCTATTCCTTGTAGTTCAAAACCTTCTGGTTGAAGCATATAAATTTCTTCATCAAGGTTTCCATGAAGAAATGCAGTTTTCACATCTAGCTGCTCTAGATGTAAATCGAATGTAGCACACATTGCCAGAACTACTCGAACTGTCAGTCTCAAATCTGTCTTGATAGTTACATTGTAAGTTTTGGGCCGGTTGTGGGCGAGGAGGGATTCGAACCCCCGACACCGTGGTTTGTATTAATCCAGGTAAATCCATTATATATAAAAAAAGAGATAAATAAATCAGGAGAAAATATTTCATTAAAGTCTATTCCTTCTTTCTGCGCATATCCTTTAACCACCAGTCTTGCACGATACCGCTCCACTTGATCATCACCATTTCGTTTGATCTTATACACCCATTTATTTCCAATAGATTTTCTACCTTCTGGCAACGTCACAAGTTCCCATGTTTTATTTTTATGAAGAGCTTCAATTTCTTCCTGCATTCCTGCCATCCACTAAGATGCATCTGAATGATTTAGTGCCTCGTGAAGAGTTGATGGCTCTCTTTCCTCTGTTAGAAGATAATATGCAACATTGCTCTCCATAATATAATCTGAGTGCCACCTTGGACGTCTCCTCTCACGATTAGAAATACGAGTAATTGGAGCTTCATAAACATCTACTTGATTTTCCTCGTGCTCTTGTACGGCTTCAGAAGAATTTGTATGAAATTCGTTTTCCACCTGTATTGGTGTAGTTTCTTTTGAAGTGCTAATATCTTCTAGATCTTTGTCTTCCGTAAAGACAACATCTCTGCTGACGATAACTTTGTGGGCAGTGGTGTCCCACAGGCGATACCCCTTGACTCCGTCAGCATACCCCAAGAACAAACATTTTCTGGATTTCGGATCCAGCTTTGTAGTTTCTTGGGCATTGTACATCGCGTACACAGGACTTCCAAATACATGAAGGTCTGAATAATCAACTGGTTTTCCAGTCCATATCTCCATCGGTGACTTCAACTAAATGGCAGTTGATGGTGACCGATTTATCACATAACAGGCAGTACTAACTGCTTCTGCCCAGAACGATTTCCCCAAGCTTGCCGTTGCCAACATTGCTCTTGTTCTATCTAACAAGGTTCTGTTCATACGCTCTGCCACTCCATTTTGTTGAGGAGTGTATGCGGTTGTGAACTGCCTTTTAATGCTTTCTTGTTTGCAGAATTTATCAAATTCATGGCCGGTATATTCTCCTCCATTATCGGTCCTCAGACACTTGATCTTTTTACCAGATTCAAGTTCAACCCGCGCTATGTAAACTTTAAATACTTCAAACACATCTGCCTTCCTCTTGATTGGGTACACCCAACATCTCCTAGTGTAATCATCAATAAAGAATACAAAATATTTTGCTCTTCCTAGAGATTGAATCGGTGATTGCCACACATCAGAGTGAATCAATTCTAGAACAGATTTACTTCTAGAATTTGATGTGTTAAACTTCAGGCGATGCCTTGCTAATTACACAATGCTCACACAAAGGTAGTGATACCTTTGTCAGGCCATGAATAAGATTTTTATCAACAAGAATCTTCATTCCTTGTTCAGACATATGTCCAAACTTTTGATGCCATGTTATTACAACTTTATCACTTGAACTATTTAAAGCAACTGATGCTTCCGCTTCATGTACCGTCTCGCCTTTCAGAATGTATAAGTTAGCAGTCAACTTCCCTTCATAAATATTTCCGATTTACAACCAAGATCATCCAATTGTCCTAAATACAATAAGTTCTTCTTCAAACCCTCCACGTGTCATACACCTTGAATAGTACGGAGTGTACCATCATGCATCTTCAGAATGATATCTCCAATTCCAATGATCTTTAGTTCATGATCATTGCAACTGTACACAGATCCTCCTGAGATACGTTCATATTGTGGAACCATTCTCTTCTAGAGGTCATTTGAAAAGTAGCTCCTGAGTCAAATAACCAGACATCAGCAAATGTCTTTCTGCCTTCATTTGCTACCACTACTTCACAAAACAAAGCAGTCCCATCTTCTGAAATACTTGCAATATTTCCTTGAGCATTAGAGTTATTCAAACTCCGACAATCCTTCCTCAAATGACCTTTCTTACCACAGTTGTAGCATGTATAGGTCTTCCTTCTTCTTGACTTCGATCCACCATGATTGTGACTCCCATTTGGGCCACGTTCCGATGATCTCCCTCCTGTCACCACCAAGGCCTCCACTTGTCGTGAACCGGCTTGTTTGTCCTCCCTATTATTGCGTCGATTCTCTTCTTCTAGAACAACAGCTGCAACATCATCGTAGACTAAATACTCCGAGAGAACATTATTGGTTAAGTTGATAATGGAGTAAATTACATTGCCCGTCCCTGTGGTTTACCCTATGTTACAGACCACGTCCTCGGATCGGGTATTGTACGGGTCCAGTCCCTTGACCCGGAAATCTGTATCGCTGCTGGTCCCTACTCTTAACGAGTGTTAAAAAACTCTGTTATCTCACAACACGTGCGACGCACGTGAGGGCAAAATTGACTCATAGGGTAAACCACAGGGACGGGCAATGTAATTTACTCAAAGGCAGGGGAAAGGAGAAGTCAATTTTTCCCTCACGTGCGTCGCACGTGTTGTGAGATAACGGAGTTTTTTAACACTCGTTAAGAGTAGGGACCGACAGCGATATAGATTTCCGGGTCAAGGGACTGGACCCGTATAATACCCGATCCGAGGACGGGATCTGTAACATAGGGTAAACCACAGGGACGGGCAATGTAATTTACTCTTGATGATGAGTTGATTATACGAGTCAGGTAGACTCTGAAGTAGAAGTTCAGCACGTTCTTGTAACTCTATATTACAACTCAATGATGCGAGTTGTGAAAATAGAGTATTTAAACTATTAATGTGCTCATTCACTGAAGTGGATTCATTCATGCATAACGCATAAAGTTTTCTCCTAAGGAAAATCTTGTTGTGAAGTGATTTGGTCTCGTATAGTCTTACGAGGTGATCCCAAATCTCTTTCGTCATTTTCTTTTCTTCAATGCTAGACAAAACACCATCTGCTAGTGCCAGATGAATATTTGCGATAGCTTGACCGTCCATCTCTTCCCATTTTTATCAGTGAACTCGGATGACCGTTCACTGATGGCCGCAAAACACTTATCATTTCTCAGAATAGCTCTAATCTTCTTTTCGACAATACTATTTTTTTTCTTCGTGAAATAGTACCCAAGAACTTTTAGGGTAAATACATTTTGTCGGCATCCTACCCTCATACTTTGTTCCATGGTCGGCATCATACCCATAAAACTATCAATGTATGCATTGTACCCTACAATTATGTGCTAAAATCCTTGAAAATACACATTTGACCGTTTGTTTAGATTTTATGCTGACAAAGAAGAAACGTAGTGTGCTACGTATTAATTTTTTTGCCACATGGATTTCTCGGTGACGGTGATAGTTTTATGGGTAGGATGCCGACCATGGAACAAAATATGAGGGTAGGATGCCGACAAAATGTATTCACCCTTAATATTAATTCCACGTAACAAAAATATATAAATATTAATTGCCACATAATTAATTTGACCGGCTCTCCCGGTAACTGGTCACCAAATTACCCATATCGGAACAAAAGTATCAAGTACAATGTATACATCGATAGTTTTATGGGTAGGATGTCGACCATGGAACAAAGTATGAGGGTAGGATGCCGACAAAATGTATTTACCCGAACTTTTATCGAGTGATAATAATCTTACTTATTTTCTGATGTGGAAGATCCACTAACGTGGCAACCACAGAGCATACGATAAGTAGATGAATACACACTCGATATTAGGACTTAGCTCTTATACCACTTGTTGAGAAAAGTGACACCGAATTAAAGCAAACCGCTAATATAATTTGAGATAACGACAATAAAGAGACACCGAGATTTAACGTGAAAAACCCCAATAGGGTAAAAACCTTCAAGGAAAGCAACGTTTCACTAAGTAGAATAATAGGAATTACACTTTCTCTCTAATTACAAGGATAAACACTAATCTTATATCTCTTGTAATTAGGAGACCAAACTCACAAACTCTCTATTAATCTATTTAGTATACAAGAACACTTGTATTTGAGATGCATAAATGAGCTTGCATGGAGCTCTATTTATATTACTACAAGATGGCTAAAGTGTAAATAAATTGGTGGCAAATTGGTTGGTGAAGTTAGACAAGATTTTTAAGTCTTCTTTACAATAGTAATATCACAAATTACACGTGGTAATTGACCACATATTTCAACCCTCCAAGGCAATTATTTCAACAATGTCATTGTGTGAAACTTGTATTATAATTTCGTTTGAGTAATAAAAATAAGAAATCGATTGAGTAACCGTAATTGTTGCTCGATTTTTGCGCTATTGACAATCATTTTCCAATTATTTGACATCGCATCGCCACACGAATTATGCATTTCGTACAACGTACTTTTACCACTCTTTTGTTTCTCTTTCTTCGATCTAATAATTTCATTTTTCTTAGTATTTTTGTAAAGTTTTACTGCAATATCCATTTTAACAAAAGATTTCTGGGAAATTTGTTTCTTCATATATAGATTTGTAAATTCTAGCTTATTGTTTATACTTAAAGATTGAAACTTTTGGTGTTTGTGATATATATTGTGAGACAGCAAATGGGTAATGATGATGATAAGGATGATGAAAAATCAGCATCTACATCTACTACTACTACAATGCAAGACGACGATGTGTCCGATTCCTCTTGTTACGCCACCGAAGATGATGATGACATTCACATACAATTGGGTCCCAAGATGAGCATCAGAGAACATCTTGAAAAAGACAAGGTTGATCAATTGAGTTTATGTTGTTGTCAATATTATTTGCAAATCATAATGTAATTTGTTTAATTAATCAATCTCTTGATTATATATGTCTGTGCTTGCTGTTGTTGCATTTGACAGGATGATGAGAGTTTGAGAAGATGGAAAGAACAGTTGCTTGGAGGTCTTGATGTCGCCCAAGTTAAAGGTAATTATCCATGTCATATATATATATACAAAATATGGGAAAATGTTTCGTACGCCACATTTTCTTGAAGTTATGTTTTTTTATGACGATAATAATGGTTTGTCTGACCATTTTCTATTAATTTTTAGACCAAGAGGACCCAGACGTGAAGATACTTAGCCTTACCATCGTGGCTGATGGTAGACCGAATATTGTTCTTGAAATCCCGGATAATGGGAACCCAAAAGGCCCATGGTTTATCCTTAAAGAAGGGTGTAAATACCATTTGAGGTTCACAATCAAGGTCACCAATGACATTGTTTGTGGTCTTAAGTACACTAACATTGTGTGGAAAAGGGGTTTGAAAGGTATTTGATCTCTATCCATTCAACACGTACATTTAGTACATGCTTCTTTTCGGTTTTGAATAGTTGTGATTTTTGTAGTTGAAAACTCGAAAGAGATGCTTGGAACGTTTAGCCCACAAGCAGAGCCTTACGTACTCGAAATGCCCGAAGATACAACTCCCTCTGGTATATTTGCTAGAGGATCATATTCCGCAAAAACCAGGGTATAGTAACAGTCTCATATATACTTAAAGGTGCCAAAATAGGTGGGTCAAGTGGGTTGGGTTATGGGTCAAATGGGTTTCTAGCTGATCAAATTAACCCAAAAGAGTTTATTAACAAACCTTTTCTATATTATACTATTAACAAAAGTTTATATTATTATTTCATTAATGTTTGAATAAAATGATTTTGGAGGTTTTATTATTTATGTATTGTAGACCCACTATGGGCCGTTTGACCCATTTTCTTACACAATTTTGAAAAATAACCAGAATCGGCCCATTTATATGTGGCCGAGCTGCAATAGACACACATGTGACTTGATATTCTGATATACACATCTTTGGTTTGTACGTGCTTGATTCCTATGTATATTGTTCCCAGTTTGTGGATGATGACAACAATTGCCACTTGGAGCTGAACTATACTTTTGAAATCCATAAAGAGTGGGACAAGTAGACCGACCGACATTCTTCATATAAACGATTGTTCAACGTACAGATCATGAAAAACCGAAACTTTTGTCATGACTGATATCGACCATCTTTATATCCCGAGAGCCCGTGTTATTAGCACATTGGTATTTTATGCATGTATCTACATAGTAGGAGCAGAACTACTGTTTTGGATATGCTGCAACAATTAACCCTTTGTTGTAGATGGAAACTTACTGTTTTTGATTATTTTAATTCCTCTATAAATGTGTCAAAGTTTCCATTGATTATGTCATCTTTTTGTATAACTGATTCAGACTCACCCCACCATCAATCGGTACAAAGTCCATTATTGTAAAACATATATGGATATGAATGAAATGGGAAGGAATAAAATTTGATTTGTTTGGTTGTTGAGATTGAAGATGGGTGGGTCCCGAACCTCTAAAAGGAGAGTTAAGTAAATGTGTCGTGCAAGCACATGATAAGATATTGTGGCCGGTGGACGGATTGTAATTTTCACCCACAAATCACAATTATTATAATATTATTTATCAAATCACAATTAAGTTATAGTACTTGTTTGGAGTTAAACGTATCTTTTACTTAATAATAATAATACAAAAATATATAAGTATTATTTGACCATAAGACCTGAAATTGCAGTATAAATGTTCATTTAGTATTTAATTAAGGCATATTTCATCGAAAAATGTTTAGTGTTGTTTAATTGCAGGGATTGAAAAGTGTTGTTAATATTAACAAGGGAACATTTGTGTACATATAAATAATTGAAGGATAAAAAATATAAAATATGTAATTTTCTTTGAATGTTGATCCACCAACATCACCATTATTTTGTGTTTGTACTGTTAATATCATTAGTTGATATGACTTATTTTTATAGCGCAGTGATATTTTTCTACCATAATTCTTAATGGATTCACTAAAAAGTATAATTATTTATAAGTGCTTATTGTATAGTTTTGATAAACCTATCGAAAGTTACGGTGAATTATCATTGTTGATTTCTTTTATATTGTTATTATTTAGAAAGGTCACGAGGGCTTATAAGTTATAAGATGTACACACCTACCTATCTAAATCTAAACTTCAAAATCTAAAATAATAATAATAATCATGGAATAAGAAAACAACTTCAACATAGCAGAGCTATCAAATTTAATAATGCTAAAAAAATGGTGTCTAATATTGAAATTATGTTATGTTATTTACTTAATTAAACATTACCTAACATTTTGTTAGGAAAGCCATATATAGGCCATATCTCATTAATTTGGCGTGGTCTACAGATTAAGAGTTGTATTATTTCTCTAACTACTTTTTCTTTGTAATTATTGTTCAATAGTTGCAATGTAATGCTATCATTATTATAGTTTAATAGTGGTTATGTTTATGTAGTTAATTGAGAAATTTGATACTCTTTTATATTATATTTTTGTTTAAGGGTTTTAAATATAATCAAAGTTAACCCATAAATCATTTTATAGTTTTATACTTTTTATGTTCAGCACTCCTCGTGCTGATATTGTATTTACATTTTTCTTACAAGAACACCAGTGCTTAAAAAATGAAGGAGTGAATGATATTGAGGTTATAGTATTCCCAAAATTTACTTAAGGTTTTTTAAATTAATGTATGTGTGTGGGAAAAAAAAAAGAAATTTAATAGCCTTCGACATGTACGTTGCACGCCGTTGCGGAGTGAGATAACGCCGTCAGACGACGTTTTCGATGGATAACGGCTCCAAAACACTGTTCACTCCGTAGTCTCTTGTAGTTGGTACAAGTTTTCTATCTTACATTTTGACGACAGCTAGTTTACATGTTTTTAAGAAACTTTTTTCTAACTTATCTTTGTTAGACAAATACTTTAAAGTTTAAACAACACTGTCTTAATCATACCAAATTTAGCGGAAGTGTTAACTTAAACTCTATTAATAAAATTAAATCAAATATAACCACATCCTTGAAGTACGCATTGTTACGAAACTTTGATCCATAACTCTTTTCTGCCTTATTTATTTAAAGGTTTGTATCCTCATAACAAATCTTTTTTCTAACTGAGAATTTTGAGTTGATTGAAAATCTCATTTCATATTTTAGGAACTCTAGCAACCCCTTTTAACCCGAAACATAAGACAATTTACAATTACAAACGGTTCAAAACGTTTTTCAGTTAGATTACACAAACCAGCTTCTAAAAAGCTACATATATATTCATGAAAAATCTACATAATATTTTTGTTTTTCCAGTTAAGTCATATAAAATGGGTAAATGGAGAGATTTTTCTTGTTCAGGTTATTTGGGAAGCGTGATTTTTTTTTTCATACGCGGTCTAACCCCGTTACCGTTTTTGACCTTTTCTCTCACCCTCCTCAAAATGTTTACCGAGCAAGATTCGATTACTAGATCATATTGGTAATGTTCAAATCATATGAAAATCAATTTTCTGAATTTAATTTTGTATGGGCTTTAAAACAAAATTTAGAGGGGCCTTTGTTGTAAGTTTTAAAAGTTGTGTCAAAGTTATAGAAACGAAGTCGTGAACCGACCAAAGACCAAGGACCACGGGTGACGTTGTGGTTGAAAATGGTTCGCCTCGCATTCATCCTACCGGATATTTCGTATTCGTGCGCGTATGATCAACAAAATAAATAAATAAATATAATAATATATTAAATATAAATATAAATAATAATAATAATAAAGAATTATTTAACATTCCGTCTCAAAAATATTCATATTACTATTTAAATTTGTCCCAATATAATTGTTTAAAATCATTAAACTCTTCCTTTCATCCTTATTTATTACTTTCAATCATTTATTTTTTGAATAAATTAAGTTAAACTTACTTGAATACAGGGACAAAACTGAAATTTATCCAATATATCTTAAATATCACACAAATTATTGAGGAACAAGTTATGTGAACGAGGGAGTAATTAAAAATACATTATACCCGTCACAAAAATTAAAATACAAACTAAACTTTATTGTTTTTCCCCCTCTTAAACACGAATATATATATATATATATATATATATATATATATATATATATATATATATATATATATATATATATATATATATATATGTGAGTAAATTACGCTGCCAGTCCATGTGGTTATCACCATATTACGGGCCCAGTCCCCGGGTCGGATATTGCGCGGGTACAATCCCTTGACCCGGATTTTTATTTCATAGCAAGTCCTTCGTTCGCATGAGTTCACATAAATTGACTAAACTACCCTTAACATATTCTTTTTAATCCATTTTTTTATAATTATTCGTTTTTATTACTTTTCTTCTTCATGAGCAACACCCATGAAATCAACAACATTAGTAAAATCACCGCCACCGTCTAAAACTGTAACCACCGTAATATTCGAATGTCGTTGAAAAAATCGTTGGATTTCATTTCTCTAACCACCACTACAAAAGCAAAACTGAATCATAGATGCACCGTCGTTCCCCATGTTCGAATCACATATAGGCCGCCGACCACCGTGTTCGAATCATGGATCCGTCGCCGTATGCCCTACCGCTACTGTTACTGATTATAATATCATCATCATCAACAAACACTTGCCGATTAGAAACTGACGAAGCACAGATATGTGGGTTTCTAAATAGAAATCGAAATTGATGGTAGCGGGAGGGGTGGGTTTGAGCGGAGATTTCATTTCCGTTATGCTCTTATGAACGCATGACCCATCACAATCGCAGATCGCCGGCCGTGTTTGACATCCAAATTTGATTCGAAACTCTAATTTGATAATAAAAGTGACTGAATAAAAATGGTATGCATTGACTTTTGACAAGAATTGTGATGGATTGCTGGAGACCAAAGATAGATACATATGCATAAAGAAGTTATTTTTCTTGAGGGGATTTTATTTTTTTATTCTTTTTTAGTGGATGCTTGATTGTGGTGTTAGAAATGATTTGGGAAATTAATTGAACTGATTTGAGATTTTTTAAGAACGCTTTGAAGATCATCTTCACGAATACATGAAGATCATTTTAATTTATTTCTATTAAAATTAGAAATATTGAAAAGGTAAATAAATATTATAAAGACTATTTTACCCTTCTCTTAATTGGAGAAGGGACTGGCATCGAAACTAAAATCCGGGTCAAGTCGCAAAATACCCGACCCGAAGACTCAAACTGTAATATAGGGATAACCACGTGAACTGGGAATGTAATTTAATATATATATATATATATATATATATATATATATATATATATATATATATATTTTAATATTAATTAAATAATAAATAAATAAATAAATAGAAATTAAATGGCCTGCTCTTGCGCACATTCATGGCATAACATGGTCCGAGGGCTAAAGTCTAGTCGCCGCTCATTCCTTAATCCTTACCACCACCTCCTCTTCTTCATTCATGTAACTTTGCTCTCTTCACAAGCAAAATCACCCTCCCCAAAAGAACAAAATAAAAAAATAAAAAAAATTCCTATATTCTTGGGATTCAATTAATCCAACAGTCAAACCTAGTCTTTTTTTTTTATCTGTTGGTAAGTAAAGTATTCCTTTGTTAACCTTCGATTCATCAGTTTCTTGAATCCCATTACTCTTGATTTGAGATTTGAGCTGGTTTTCTAGGTCTTCTTGATTAATTTATTGGAAGAACAAGTTAACTAATATAAAGGAGTTGGGGTGGTGGTGGTGAAATTGTAACTGGATGTCTAAATTCGAGGAGGGTGTTGTTGTTTCTGATCATTGGCTTCAAAGTCAGTTTACACAAGTTCAACTTCGTACTCTCAAATCCAAGGTTTTTTTCTATTTTTATTAATGTTAATAACTTGAACCCCAATTTTAATCTGTATTTGATTCAGATGATGATCTATTATATGTTGTATTAATGTGTAGTTTATATCTTCAAAGAATGAAAATGGTGAAATTGATGCCTCTGATTTGCCTATTTTGCTTGCCAAAATCAAGCCTTTTAATGATATATTTAAGGAGAATGAAATTGGGGATTTACTATCTCAATCTGGTTTGGATTTCACCAATGGAATTGATTTTGAAGCCTTCCTCAGGGTAAACTCTCTCTTTTTTCTTTTTCTTTTTTAATTTATTTATTTACACTTTATTTTCTAAAGAGATAAAAAAACCTCACTTGAATTCATGGGCAGGCATATTTGAATCTACACTCCCAAGCTGCTGCAAAATTGGGCAATTCGAATAATTCTTCTTCATTTCTTAAAGCAACTATCACAACCCTACTTCATACCATTGATGAATCAGAGAAAGAATCTTATGTTGCTCATATCAATAGCTACCTTAGAGACGATCCATTTATGAGCCAGTTTCTTCCCATTGATCCAGCTAACAATGAATTGTTTGAACTTGCTAGAGATGGCGTTCTTCTATGGTAATAACGTATTTGATTCATCCAAATTATGAGTCTTTTTATTTGATATATATTGTTTTTGTGTTTTACTGTAGTAAACTTATCAATGTTGCGGTGCCCAATACGATTGATGAACGTGCTATTAACACGAAACGAGTACTTAATCCGTGGGAAAGAAATGAAAATCATACTCTTTGCCTTAACTCTGCCAAGGCTATAGGCTGCACAGTTGTAAATATTGGCAACCAAGACTTGGTTGAAGGAAGGGTAAGCTATTACTATGATTTTACTACAGTTATGTTGATAATATGATGCTTTTTGTTTTGAAATTTGACTTCTTATGTTTGTTGATTTTGCAGCCTCATCTTGTTCTTGGCCTAATTTCTCAGATTATAAAGGTGGGATTGTATCCAATTATCTAATTATCCTCTTACATATATAAGAATTATTGTTTGCTAATCTTAGGTTATTAGTATTAGTATTAATATGTAAGTTATTGTTATTCATAAACTCATGTTGCATGTGATTTTGGTACCTCCAGATCCAACTCCTTGCTGATCTCAACCTTAGAAAGACCCCTCAACTTGTGGAATTGGTGGAGGACAACAATGTACTAAACTTTTAAATATTATTATTTTTAATATGATGAGGACTATTCTAATTCGGTTTTTTATTTGTATATAAAGAACTTAATGTAGTTATAAATCATGTGCAGGATGTTGAGGAACTTATGGGATTAGCACCTGAGAAACTACTATTAAAATGGATGAATTTCCACCTTAAGAAAGCAGGGTACAAGAAACCAGTTACAAATTTTTCGTCTGATCTTAAGGTACTAGTAGTGTTACCACGAAATGATAGTTATTATTATGATACGACTTTAGCACTACATGATTTGATGATAAGTTGGTAACCTAAAAATTTAACTGAATACAAGGAATTCAAACCTCCCAACTGTATAATTCTAGATTGAATCGAATTGAGCTATCCTTAAATTTTTTTCTACTTAAACCCAATTGATAAAAACAACAAACCTATAATTTACCTTGAAAATTTGCACCTTATGGCAACTGCCATCATATTCCTTGGGCTACTCTGATGCCCTGTTTTCGTTCCCAATGAACATAATGAAAGAAAGTGCAATCAATATCGAACTTACCACCTTGCCCATTGACAATGAATTATGGAATTACCATAAGAAGTATGTATCGTGAGAATTCCATTCAAATTGAATTGTTGGGATATCACAAAAAATGCGTTTACTCTTAGCTAGTGAACCATATTTACTTTTAGGAGGTATCTACCCGCATAAAACATGATCCATCTTAAAATTTTGTCATCCATCATTTACTACTTATAATGTAGAAAAATCTTGATTAAATTAAGATAACTCCACGTCCTTGAATAACTCCACGTCCTTGTATTCTTCTTTTGGAAAACATGGAATACCGACGCGCTGAATTGCTCAGTGACGGGATTACGCCTGAGTGCTTCCTTTTCTATTATCTCTAAGGTCTATACCATCAAGACCTTTTAAGCTTCTTCTAAGTTGTAACCAATTCAGATGTGGGTTTCATTTACTCATTCGGAGACAACAGCTAACAGTGTCGTTTTCAACATCTGTAGGATGGAGAAGCTTATGCTTACCTGCTTAATGTTCTTGCACCAGAACATTGCAGCCCAACTACGTTAGATACCAAGGATCCCACCGAAAGGGCAAATTTGGTACTCGAGCATGCAGAGAAAATGGATTGCAAAAGATACCTGGCTCCAAAGGATATTACGGACGGCTCCACAAATTTAAATCTTGCATTTGTTGCACAAATTTTCCATCAAAGGTTAGAGATTCTATCTTTCTTATTTACTACATTCGCCAAAACCATGTTGTCTAATTTTCTGATACGTGCGTATATGTCTCCATGGTATATTTATGTTGCAGAAATGGTTTGTCTACTGATAACAAGAAGATATCTTTTGCTGAGATGATGACTGATGATGAACAAATGTCTAGAGATGAGAGATGTTTCAGACTCTGGATTAACAGTCTTGGAGTTTCTTCTTATGTCAACAATTTGTTCGAGGATCTCAGAACTGGGTACGTTGCACATAAAGATGGTATATTTTAATGATTTGCTTGATATAATGATAACATCGAACCCCGTGTTGTACTTGACTTGATGCAGATGGACACTTCTGGAAGTTCTAGATAAGGTTTCTCCTGGATCGGTTAATTGGAAACATGCAACTAAACCTCCAATTAAGATGCCATTTAGGAAAGTTGAGAATTGCAATCAAGTTATTAAAATTGGGAAGCAGTTGAAGTTTTCGCTTGTTAATGTAGCTGGAAATGACGTGGTACAAGGAAATAAGAAACTCATACTTGGTAAATCACCTCACATATTAGATACGGAAGCAATCGATTCATGCATTTTTATTTTTATTTTTTTAGTTGTAAGTAAATCAACCTGTGTACATTTGTTGCAGCTTTCTTGTGGCAGTTGATGAGGTTTAATATGCTTCAACTTTTAAAGAACTTGAGATCCCGCTCTGCTCAGGGGAAGGAGATAACTGATGCCGATATTTTGAAATGGGCAAATAAAAAAGTGAAAAACACTGGCAGAATTTCGGAAATGCAGAGTTTTAAGGTTCGATGTGAAAGCAACTTTTAATCATTAATCTTTTTATCAAACATGATTATTATACGTTATAACTGATTAATTAATTTTTGTGCAGGACAAAAGCCTTTCAAATGGTATATTCTTTCTTGAACTTCTAAGTGCAGTGGAGCCTAGGGTGGTCAACTGGAACCTTGCAACCAAGGGTGAAAGTGGTATATATCGCTTCTTTACATCTTCCGTACCAACAAACCTCTTGATGCTGTCTTTTTATTTCTAATTTCATTTCATGATATAATAATGGTGGTTAACAGAAGAAGAGAAGAAGTTGAATGCAACTTACATAATCAGTGTTGCACGAAAGCTTGGGTGCTCAATATTCTTGTTGCCGGAAGACATCATGCAGGTAAATTGAAAGCGTTGATAATGTATATACAGTTTGCATGGGGCCGTTTCATGTGAAACGAACTTTGTGTTAAAATAAATAAGAAATAATCAGAGGGCGATGTGTGGTAATTTTTAGGCATTGTACATCACTTCTTTTTATGTACGCTGATACACGTATTGCCACGTGTCGCCATCTCATTCTTTCTTATCTAATATTACCATAAAGTTTATTTTACATGAACCGACCCCTGATTTCTCCCATTCTACGGTATGATAGAACATAAGAATTAAGAAGCGAAATATGATATGTTATGTTATGTAACAGGTGAACCAGAAGATGATACTTATGCTAACAGCCAGCATTATGTACTGGAGCCTTTTGCAATCTACTGATGATTCGGAATCATCTCCGTCATCTATCGCTGCAACTCCCGAAGCTTCTCCGGCACCTTCTGTTAACGGGGATGAAGATAGCTTCACGGGTGCTGAAATTACCAGTTTGTCCATTGATGATACAGCCTCTGATACTACAGGTTCTTCGACACACGAAAACAATGATACACTTTGATAGTGATATATGTTACGTTTTTTTTTTTTGTAAGTAAAAAGAAAAGGAAGGTGGGAGAGTATACACAATTTAAAAAAACATAAATATATTTATTAGGTAGAACAATGGATTAAGAAGAATAGTTGAGGGATGGAGAGGGCCTTGGTGCTATTTTTTTGTTCTGATTATAGAAAAAGGAGAAAAAAGAAATTGTTTTGTTTTATTGAAATATATATTATATTATTATTTTGTACATTCTTTCATGCAGTGGAAGATCATTAAAGGGATTTATATGTTCTTATAATAATTCTGATGTGGAATGTTTTTTATTCCGTTGTTTGACATTAATTTTTTATCTGTTCTATTGAAATATATATAATTATTTAATTTAATTTGTACATTATTTCATACGCTCTCTTTCTCTCCTACATTTATTTTCACAAGATGTACATGTGCCACAAGTCATTCAATTATATAATGTTTCATTTATGTCAAAAAAATTGAATTTGTATAAAACTACAAAATGACAACAATGTTTATAACTTTAACAAATTAATTAATAAGAGAAAGGCCTAAGTAGGAACGATTGTTATGGTAGAAATAAACATTTTTATTTTTGTTTTAAGATTAAATAATATTTTTGATAAAAATTATTAGAGTTTTATCGTTTTAATATGAGATAATAAAATTTTCAGAAAATATGTGCTCATAACTAATTTTAGTCATACACACTATAAAGTTTTGTTTAGTTTGTGAAACAAAATTTAAGTTGTGTATTATATATGTTTAAAAAATATTAATCTCATATTAAAGAAGGTATAATTTTTCTGTCAAAAAGTCTACATATGTTTTAAGATTAAAAATAAAAATGTTGTTACTACAATAAAGAATGTATAAAAAATATTAATCTCGTATTAAAGAAGGTATAATTTTTCTGTCAAAAAGTCTACATATGTTTTAAGATTAAAAATAAAAATGTTGTTACTACAATAAAGAATGATTCTATAATACACTCGTAGTAATAATCTATAACTTAATTACTTTCCTTTATGAAAGTTTTCTTACTCGACTCAAATTAAGTCGAGTCAAATTGAGTCGAGCAGTTCTTCTCGATTACTCTCAATCGCTTCTTTGTCATTTGTTTCATTTTATATTTTTTCAGTCGAAATTGGCATAAACGATATAAATAAATAATAAGGATACAAAAAGTCATATGATCAAACACCCACAATAAGATAAATATTATAAACAGATGTTATATTAACTTAGTAGCAGTCTTTTATTAAATTGATATAATAATAATAATATATAAATTGTTTATATTGATAAAGGAACAATATAAAAGTTGGTGGTAGCCCTTAATAATATCTAGGGTTAAATTTTGTCATCTTTGAGATAAAAGAAGAAAAGCAAAATAAAATAAATAAATAAATTAATAATACAAAAGCCCTAAAAAACCCCAAGTAAACAGTTGTGTTTCAAAACAGAGAGGAGGCAGGAGGCAGCAATTAGCCATACTTCCAAGTTATTGATTGATTCAATTGATAATGGCCACACACTCATCCACAATGCTTCAACTCGGGGGCTGTCAAAGTAGTAGCAGTAATACTATAAATGTAACAACTTTTTTATCTTCATCATCATCCTCCCTGTGCTTCAAACCATCTAGGGGTCCCCGGCGATTGGGATGTCGGCGTTCCGGCGTATGCTGTTCCTTCTCTTCAATGGAGTCTGCAAAGATTAAGGTTGTCGGTGTCGGTGGTGGTGGCAACAATGCCGTCAATCGCATGATTGGTAGCGGTTTGCAGGTCTCTCCCTCTCTTTTTGCTTTTTACTTTATCTGCTCGGAGGTTAATCTTAAAATCACCAGCATTATGTATACAAAATGGGCATTGTTCAATGATTGTTATATGTATATGCTCCCTACTTGTTGTATTAGCTTTACAGTAATTATTACCTATAAGCTTTACAGTTGCTGTATATGTATCTTCCCTCTTTGTAACAACTGACTGTTCATTTAGGGAACTTTTTTGCTGTTCATTTTGTTATTTACATAGAAAGTTGAAGGCATTTTTATATGTTATGGATATCTTGTTAGGTGTATATACATGTCATGATATGTTCATTTGATTTGATCAAACAACAGGGTGTTGATTTTTACGCCATCAACACGGATTCTCAAGCACTTGTGCAATCAGTTGCACAAAACCCAATTCAAATCGGAGAGCTTTTGACTCGCGGACTTGGTCTGTCACTCTGCTTCTTTTCCTTTTCACATCATTTCTATCTTCATTTTTAGACTTTGCAGTTAGTTTTTAGTGCTGGTTGAGGTTAGTGTTGAGAGATGCATGCAGGTACGGGTGGAAATCCACTTTTAGGAGAACAGGCTGCAGAGGAATCAAAGGAAGCCATTGGTAATGCTCTTAAAGGATCAGATCTTGTGTTTATTACAGCAGGTATGGGTGGTGGTACAGGCTCTGGTGCTGCTCCCGTAGTAGCCCAGATTGCAAAGGAAGCTGGATATTTAACCGTTGGTGTTGTTACCTACCCATTCAGCTTTGAAGGACGCAAAAGATCAGTCCAGGCAGGTGACGGGCTAATAATCACAAAAAAGTATCCACTTAAAAAGATGAATGATAATAAATTTCAAACATCAACCGTGTTCATGACTAGGAAATTGAGATGATAAGATGTTATAAATCGTGCTTGCCTATTTATATGCAACCTTTTTTCAGGCTTTGGAGGCTATTGAGAAGCTGCAAAAGAATGTTGACACACTTATAGTGATCCCAAATGACCGTTTATTAGATATTGCTGATGAGTCGACACCCCTTCAGGATGCTTTTCTTCTTGCTGATGATGTACTCCGCCAAGGAGTGCAAGGAATTTCAGATATAATTACAGTGAGTGGTTTATTCAAACTGTTGTGAGCATGTATGAAGAATTTCATTTATACATTATCACTTCATTCTTCCAAACCTTTTTCTGGTATGCAGATACCTGGGCTGGTAAATGTGGACTTCGCTGATGTTAAAGCAGTGATGAAAGATTCTGGAACTGCAATGCTTGGTGTTGGGGTTTCCTCGAGCAAAAACCGAGCTGAAGAAGCAGCTGAACAAGCAACTCTTGCACCTTTAATTGGTTCATCGATCCAATCTGCTACTGGAGTAGTTTATAACATTACGGGTGGGAAGGACATAACCCTGCAAGAAGTCAATAGGGTATCTCAGGTACTACTCAAAATCCACTATTACCCTCGTCCAAAGTTTGTCCTTATGTAATTCACTTTCTAAATCATTTTCCGTTTTTGTCAGGTGGTAACAAGTTTGGCTGATCCTTCAGCAAACATTATATTTGGGGCAGTTGTGGATGAGAGATACAACGGGGAGATCCATGTGACTATCGTTGCTACAGGATTTGCACAGTCGTTTCAGAAATCTCTTCTGGCTGACCCTAAAGGAGCAAAACTTGTCGATAGAAATCAAGAAGCTGTACAACCTTCAATTTCCCCAAAATCTTTGACCATGCCATCTGCTACTCCATCTCGCTCTAGGAAACTCTTCTTTTAAACCCTTCTCAGAATACGTTTGCTCTTATATGTTCTTCAATGTTATTGTGTGGCTTCCTTTTTTTTTTTTTTTATCCCCGGTAGTTTGCAGGAGGATGTGTAATAGTTTTCAGTTGTTATTGCAAAATCCTGACAAGTTATTCCAATGGCAAGGCAAATATTAAGTTTTAGTTGTATAAAAGTATCAATTTCCTAATTCGTTAGAGTAGTCTACATACAAATTTAACAAGATTGTTTGGCTAAATTCACAGAAACAAATACATGCTGAGATCTGTATTTATAAATTGTGATGGCATTACATAATCCTATTTGGATAACAACAATCAAAGGTGTAGATTACACAATTCAGGGGATGGTACAAATGGAAACATGCTTTGACCAAAAATATCATAGAGTTTAGGAAGCAAGTGTCCTGCATTTATTTCCTTTTTCCATGCTCTGGATACTGCTACTGATGATATTTGAGCGAGGCCAAACTTATCCCTCCTGCCATTGCCCCCTGCCATGTTGTCATTAGGCAAAAACCTTGGCAGTGCATGTAGCCCAACATCTGAAGCGCCACGAGTAATTGAAAATCCACTACTGGCTCCTTGCATCTCTACCTTAACTAAATGTGACCCGTCACCTGTTGCTACTTTTTTAAGTGGCTGCTCCATCATATTGTTCATACTTCCCGCCTTCCGTTTGTCTTGATAAATGAAAACAACAAACGATCAAGGTCTTCATTATCATAATAAATGGCAAAGGTTTAAATAAATGAAACAAGCCATACTTGGATTTGCGCTCCCCAATTTTCCATTCCTCTTCCAGATGCTATGTGTCGGTGGAGATAAGAAATTGGGAATCATCTTAAGTTGACTGTAAATACATAGTCCAGCTGCACACTACAAATTGTATTTCATATTTATTTCACAACTCTTTATCAATATACGTAGAGACACAAAGTATATTAAAACCAAAGTTGATAAACATTCACCATTAAGGCACCATGTACTCGACAGGCCTCCTGTCTCCTGCTCTCATTCTTTTGCTTCTCTAGTTGCATTTCTGGTTCTATAAATTGTAAATATGCATCAAGATTTGGTAGAATAAGTAGACGAACCTATGCCATGTAGATACGAGTTGTAAACAGATCAGAACAAATTTAGACTTAAAACGAGCTTATATTGTGTGCACTGTGGTAATTTTAGATGATATGACATTAATTTATAAAACTTCTCTTGAATTTAAGTCCAATTTTCCATTAAAAAAAGGAAAAAGTGTGCATGCTTCGCCTTTAAAAATGACTAATATCTGATAATGATATATAATATAACAGAAGATATTCTGCGACCAATAATACTATGGAAAAGGGAAACAAAGGAGGGTACCACACTAGATCCAAGGGCAGTAATCCCTTTTATAGCACCATAATGCTGGGACAATGCTTTTGTAGGATCCATAAAAGCGTGAAGAAGAGTCCTACTCACACGTAAATGGAGATTATGATACCCATACCCAAACCTGCCAAGAGAGATGCACATATGCTTTAACATAGAATCGTATAACACATTACCACATAAACGAATGTGAAAATCTTTTTGATTAATGTATATACAAACCTTCCGCATATTAAGCCCACCAGGTTAGCTGTGAAGTTTCTAAGTTCCCAGTGGTTATCAGTGAACTTATTTCCCAAGCTTTTTGCAACAAGACAGGTCATTACAGACGGCATCAGTTGGTGCAGCTGAAGAGAAGAGACAATTAGAATGCAAACAAAGAACTAAATACAAATCTGTAACAGATAATTAACACCTCCGACAATAAATACATGTCAGCATCAGATTTTACTTAAGTTAAATTATTCTACTTTAGTGCATAACTATCACAAAGTATTTTAGAATGATTACATGAAGTTATTTGTACTCACATATGGTTCAATGTGCAGGTGAGGATTCTCTACAAGACTACGGACAAGGCGCATTAAAGCAAAAAGAAGCTGGAAGTTGTTTAAATTACGAGTGACCTGATATCATTATAAGGCATGGTAAAACATGGGTAAAAATATTTTTAAAGAAGACACTAAGACAGTACATCCAGAGAAAATGGCCAAGCGAGTACCTCTTCAGCAACAAAATATATAAAATAAGGAACCAACGGATGGAGCCCTGCATCAGTGGCTAAGCTCAACAATGCTTTGTCAAAGATGATGGAGTTTGACCGACTTACAGTGACGTCTGTGATCTTTTCAAAGTAAAGCTGCACCATAACAAAAAAAGTAGCAAGGTAGAACATGTTATGAGCGGGATCATGTGCCGATGGCCTATGATAACATGTAAAGTACCTGAAGCTCTATCGAGAGCACATGCTTCACAGGAGTTTTATCGTCACCCCCAGAAACCCCGTCTTCTTTGCTATCAGGTTTCTTATTATCAATAGGGGTTAAAAGTACTGCAGACAAAGTGACAACTCATTTATCAATAGATAATCACAGTCGTTCCACCATCATCCATATATCATGCATATTAATTATTTAAATGACTATCACTAAAAATGAATAAAACTATCTTACAAACGGGAACTTTTAGAAGTTAATAAAAAAGAATTCATGCAATTGGATCATTCTTAAGTTAATGACACCTTCAAGGGGAGCATTTTCAGGAATAGCAGGTTGTACTCCTTCAATAGCGAGCCAGTGACTGACAACTGCCGTATCTAGAGGAGCTTTGGGAAGCGGGGCTTCAATCACCTGAATAAATATTAGTCATTACATTTAGACGAACCAATTGAAGTGTTGTAACAACAGGTTTTAAAAGGACAACCGCTTGATATGATTACCTCTCTAAATTCCACATCCTTGCTCTCAACATAGAACAAATCCTTACTCCTGGCAGCTCTTTTGAATCGCAAAGAATTCCCGGATCCAACATATAATGGCTGAGATGAGACGTAACTTCAAACAATGAGACTAAGTAATGGGGGATAAGAAATGAACTAGTAAAATTCTCTAATGTACTAACTGAATCATAGTAATAGCTAAACTGTGTCCCACCCGAAAGGACTAAAACACTAGTTAATATGGTCTTTGGGTATGCATAAATCATTATATTGTGTGTTAGGTAAATAACAAAATAGTAAAAGAAAAAAAATCAATGAAACTGGAAGAAAAATAAATACCTCCATTTTTCTTATTTGAAGGGCAGTATCCACATCCTCTGAAGTCATAGCAGTTCGCTTTGAATGATGCATACATTTTATAGCCTCCTAAAAATTCACAAATTTTCTTTCAAATTACTAACAATTGACAACACTATGTATAATAAGCATTTTTATAAAAACCTAAAAGCAATAAACTTTATAAACAAAATCGATGGCATTAATAGAGTAATTGACCTGCATGATCTCGCGAACACGATATTCGATATCTGCAGCTAGCTCAGGAAAAACATCCGGAGATAAATTGGAAACACCGATGGTTTGTTGCACCACTTGAATGGTTTCTTTCTCTATAACGCTCATCTTTCTTTGTATTTTCTTCAACTAACTAACAAACTAGGATCACTTCAATTCAATTCAATGCTTACAAGTTATAATAAGCTACACTACGTAACATAAACCAATTCATTCAATTTCGTCGTTTCTATTAAACATTTCATCATCAAAATTATTACCAGTACCTACAATTTGGGGGTATTTGATTTTTGATTTCAATTCAATATGGAGCACCGAGTCACCGACCGGTGGAATACTATTGGGCCAATAATACAGGCCCATTTTAAAAATTATATTCAGTCCAGTCCAATCCAATATATTGTTTATACACTTTGGTTGCAAAAATTAATTATTAAGGATTATGGTAACAGATTTATCGAGGGAAAAGCATAGACTCGCTAGTTGATTTTTTTTATTCTACTTGTTTTCATGATTTAATATGTTTAAAGAAAGGAAAAATTACGGATTATTATCAAGTGCAACAAGTTATAAGTGAGGGACCTAATGTGTATATCTTGAAAAGTTAAAGGATTAGATATGTAACTTACGATTTGTCTTTCCTTTCTATATTCTTATATATGTTCAATTTCTTTTACAGTTTTGTGAAAGTACATTTATACTTTTATGTTTCTTAATTTTAGGTCTTCAATTTCAAATTTATCAATCACATTTTACTAGTTGAACTTACAATTTATTTTAAAAAACATTCAAATTATTGATATTAGATGATCATCCGTGTGTATACATGAGTTTAAAAGTCAGTATCATATATATACACCTATGATATCCCCTAAAAAACCTACTTAAATATCTCTTTCGTCACGAGCCTTCTACTACGTGTGGTACGTGAGAGTTGAGCCGTACTAATATCTGTTTGCTTAAACTAAAATGCTGACTTGTTTTCAACATCTTTTATACATATGTTGCATAATTGGGCTTTAAACTCTCTGTACAAAAAGGTGGTGGGACTTATGCAACTTGTACAACAAATGTGGCTTGCTAATTAGTAGTTTTTATCTTTGTGTCTTCGCGCGCTCATTCTTCGCTTAATGATGCTATGATGCCACTATATGCATGCCAAAAAAAATAAGTGAATACTTGTCAAAAGTACAGTAGAAACTGGGATACATTCAACCCCCCATTGTCAAATAAGTTGACAGTCATCTATATATGATAATGAAAGGAAGTTGAAGTTGCAGACAAACTTAACTCTTTTGTTCATGAAAAAAGGTACTACTTGCTTTTTACATGAAATTATGAATTCAAAGTTAAGAAACCAATAATGTTGCCTTGTTGTGATGTAAACACAGGAGGAATGGACCTTAAACTTTTTGGCTATGTTGGGTTTCTTTCTTATGATTCTTGGATAACTTTCATTCAAAACATGTTTTTTTGGTTGGGCTAACAATCAGCATGTTCTGGCCCCACTTTATCTTTTGGTTTCAAACTCTCTTTGACCCATTTAAATTCTTCAATATCAATTTGGTTACACTGCATAGTACCACCCACATGGACCTTTCTTGATGCTATTATTATCATTAAAAACAGGGAACATCATCAACTTAAATCTTTATGAGTCCATTCAATCCAATATCTCACTAGGGCATTTGAGTACTTTAAAGTTGATTAAATAAGTATCCTATAAACCATACACATAACATGTAGTTATAAATGAAGATATATATGGAGTAAAATAACAGCAAATCATGATTTGTATGTATCATTCCAATGCACAAACCCTGAATTCCATACAAGTCTACGATTCCCGGCCAATTGCTTAAATCTCAAGTTGTCAATGTCCTTCAAACGTAATAACCCTTTGTGTAGCTAGATTGATCGAATTGAAACTAATAGCTAGCTATCATTAAAAAGAGACTTTGTTTGTAATTTAAGCATATATATATATCATTGATCCATTAGATTTGGTTGCCTGCCTGTGTTTGATATAACACATAACATGAAGTAATAATAGATGAAAGGGACAAAACCATAAGCTATGCTATATGTAGGTAGGTTCATATGGGAACAATATGAGCCATGTTCCCTTCATTCTTCTATTATCTACTTAGCATTAACTTCAAGCAGTAGTACTATAGTATAGGATATAACTCATTTTGCTTCAACACTACGTACACTTAGATATGATTCTACTTTTTAAAGCCAAAACCATTACTATGTCCCCAAAAACCATGCCACTTGACGTGATTTATGCCTTTGGATAAGCTTTGTACAAATTATGCATATCTTCTTTGTTTTGTCTTTATTATCATCTATCGACGTACTGTAGTGTACCCGATTCACCATGTTAGTTTTCTCATAATTAAACGTTAAAGTTTAATCGGTGTTGGTCAAATTGCGTGTTTAGTAGCGTTCAAAATGAATGTATGAAGATATTATGTGAATGTAGTGAAAAATGGTATATTTGATAGGGGCATGTGATTCAAGAAAGAGGTTCATTTTAGTCTAAAGTAGTAGGCTTTACCTTTTCAAATTTGGCTTTATCCCTAGTGAATGAGATTAGTATTGTGGTAGTTAGTTATAACCCATGATTAAGGGTTAATCTTGTCGTACTTAATTAGAAACATTCAATGTTAAGAAATACTCGTATTGTAAAATAAGTTGTGATTCTTGTTCCACAAAAAAAATTAAAACACGTTTGAGAACACTATTTTCTTTACAAGAATCGTACATGTAATATGATTTTGATTTTAGGAAAACATAATTTGAGTTGTTTATTGGAACCGAGCACCACTCAACCCTCTTGTCTCCCTCACTTAAAAATAATTTTAAGTTTAAAAGAACAAAATATATTTGGTAACTACTACGTTTGTAGCTGGTTTATGTATGACTGTCGACGATTTGAGTCGAGTCGAATATCTAATCAAATAAATATAAAGAACTGTGTTCGAGCTAGAATTCGAAAATTTGTTACCGTTCGTGTTAGAATTCGATGCTCCTTTAGTTATTCGAATATTACTTTAATAAACTAATTTTCAACTTCAAGTTGGTCGTCTATGGATTTCAACTCAGATAAACGCATTACATAGCTCGACCTCAAACTCGTATTAACTCATTTATACTTGAAGTTATTGATTAAAACCGTATTGATTACATTTAATTAAGTTCTAAATACAAAACCTTTATATAAATCACGCTCGTTAGACTCGGTAAGGTTGCTAAACTCGTTTGACTCGAAATTAAACGAGCATACAACCGAGTCGAGTCGAATATTAATTTTTGAAGCTACGCTCGTGAAAATCGAACAATAACATTTGTTCGAACTCGATCGAATTTTATCAAAATCTGATTTGAGCTAGACATGCACAAATTCTAGTAGCTCGCTAACTTCCCCATTCGTTAACACCAGTAGGTTTAAGGTTATGTGGCAGTTGAGCAGACAAATTATTGTTGGAACAAGGTTCCGGGTGGCTTGGACGCGTTTATTTACTGTTATTTACTTTACTTACCGTTGCTCAAATTCAATTTCTACGACCAAATAATTCAGAACAATATTGTCCTTCTTTTAGAAAAGGAAAACAAAAGCACTTTTTTTATTTCACGGACCAAATAATTCTAGAAAAAACATTTTTTGTTTGGATTTTACTGATAACAAATATGTCTTCTGCCCAAACAATATCTGTGTCCACCTTGTTGCATCCTTACTCGCGTATAAAACACAAATCATAAGTTGCTATCAAATATATTCCGGGGTTACAGTCTACTGTAATAATGTATTTAAATAACACTGCATTTGATACTTATAAATTTTACTACATTTTAATCCTTACAATTATGTTTTAAAAACAATAAAAAAGGTCTTCTCCTTCTCCTCTTCATTTCAAACTCCCCCTAAGATCTTCTTCTCAGAACCTTACTCTACATTTATAGCCCTAATATAAGTTTTTACTGATAAATATCTAAAAAAATGATATTAACGAATTAGATTACACCTTTTAATGACATTTTTGTGTAAAAGTAACACACTTTTAATTAAATAAAATGTACCTCTTAATATTTAAATGACGTGTATAATTATTTCAAACATAGTGGTTAAGTTGGAGAACTTTTAATGATCATCTACTTTCTTAAAGTGATTAATATGCTAAAAGTCTTCTTTTATGCATCATTTCTTAGTTTTTTAATAACCGTAATATTGTTTCAATCAAACTAACTTTACTAAATTGCTTTTTAATTTACTAGTTTTATATTAACTGAAACTAACGATATCATATTTGTTTCATTAATTATTAATTATATAGTATGATTAAATAAGTTCTAGCGGTTCATTAAAGTCAAAACTACAATAGTTGTTTGACCCGTAGACGTTGTTTAAACTTTAATTTAAAGAACCAAAAAAGGACATTCGATCCGGAATTTGAGCTTATTAACATCCTTTCGCTTACTATGAGAGTGTTTTGGATTGTGTTTTCAAAAGTGATTTTGCATTTTCAAAATGACGTTTTGAAAAAATATATCCCAACTAGTTTTTCTAAAACCTCATTTCTATATAGCAAAATACACACGAATATATCATCTTTTACCAAGCATTTTATTCTAACTATTTTCATTTTACGGATACGATAATCAGATGATCTCTCATAGCGTGACTTCAATCACCCCAAAAACATTTCAGGGTAATTTTTAGTATATATTTATGTAACATAACTGTTTCTGTAGTAAAATATAATTAAAAATACTAGACTTGGATGATTAGTCACAATTTTTGTCAAGCAAGAACTGTGAATAAGAAACATGAAAATCAGGCGTCAATCTTGAGCCTGATTTTTGGTTGCATGTGAAACCCATTAATGTCTAGATTTCGTGTTCCCCACCCTCACCCGACCCGACGTCTTTACTTGCTCCCTTTATTTTTATTTTATTTAACCCTACTAACTAATTCACCTTTCTAGGGATAACAAATGCCACATATACGATACATCCTTTAGATCTAACTTTAGATTTTAAGGAAACTGATCAATACAATATGAATTTTAATTTATACAATAAAATTGTGCATCAACAAGTTATGTTGTATGTATTAACGGTATAAAATTTTGCTGTATGAATTAAAATTCATGTTGTATTTATCATTGCTTTTTAAAAATCGTAATTTGGAAGGTACCCCTGATCCCGGTATTATATTTCAATAGTACGCGTCCGCCTCACTCGCAAGGAGCATCAACGTCGGGCAAATCACATGTTCACAAATCAACCGCATGTGCTGTGGAACGGATTCGAACCTCTAACATATAAGTCACACATAAGAAGTGGACATTTACGGTGGCGATACCACTGTATGCATTTACTGTGTAAAATTTTGCTGTATGAATCAAAGTCCCCGTTGTATTTTTTAGCAGTCTAAATTTTATAATAATGAAGAAAAAGATTATTCTAATTAATAAACTTAAGTACGTAATATCATCTCCAATGGTTGACCTTTTAGATAAAAAACGATGTCTTTCAAAAGCTTAATTCAATTAGTGACAAAAGCTCTGTTTAGCAAAATTATTTGTCAACGATATGATAAATATTAATTTCATTATTTTTCTTTAGCTACTTTCACATACACTTTTTTCCTCTTTTTCTTTCTCGATATATATAAAATTCTTTGATATCATTGGTTGATCGATGGTTTACTTACATTAAAAGCTTATATCTGTAATTTTTGGGTAGAGTTTCTTGTTTTATATATATATATATATATATATATATATATATATATATATATATATATATATATGTATGTATAGTATATAAAACGTATTAGTTTGACAATCAACACGTACGTATACTCGATCCATTGATGGTTTTGATCATCCAAGAATGTTTATGCACGCATCATTTGGCGAATGATCTACGTACATTTCGTTGGCGTGGTCATCTTTCTCTAGCTAAGTGACGTATCATGGATCAATTCAAAATTTCAAATGCGATAAATATAGCTAGGGTTCTTACGTATGCTCGGTTTAATTTGTGTGTCAACCTTTATACATAACTTGTTTCCACTAGTTGAAAATTTTAATGGCTCTCTAGATTTCGATTAAGGAAGTGGCATGACTAATAAAAAGTAAGAATAGAAGAAATTTCTGAACGACCATATATCATATCATGACGCAATAATTAACGTACATTTCATTACTTTTTTATTGTTACCTTTTGTTTTCTTTACTAAGTATTGCTCTTATATTGATTTTATGTTTATCTAAATAGGAGGATATATAGAAAATTAAGAATGCTAAGTAGTAATGGTCGACCTTTCAATTCTACGGAGTATATCATCACTAGCTATATGTTTACACGTACCCAGGCACATCTTTAACATACATATATTATGCAAGTATGGTACGAATTAGCCGGTACCAGAATATGTTTTTCTAAGGAGCGAATTTAATTTAGGATGTTCATCACATCATGTTGTGGGTCCCGAATCGAGACTTTTGTTTTGCAAGCATTACCAGAAAAAATGAGTTTTGAGACGACAGTTTTCGTCGGAAATCCGTAAGAAAAGGTCATCTCCGACAGATTTTCGACAAATATTGGCCGTAAGAAAAAAACTCGTCGTTAAATGTTTTCGACATATTTCTGATGGCATTTTCGACGGATTTTTTGACGACATATTGTTCCGACAGATTTTCGACGACCTACTATTGCGACGGATTGCCGACCGCCTTGTTTTCCGACATATTTCCGATGGCCTTTTTTCGATGAGCTACTTGTACTTATATGGTGTAAAAATTAAAAAATATATATATAATAATAGAAAAAAACAGTCCGTCCCAAATTCGTCTCAAAATATTTGATTTTCCGACTGATTTGGGACTGACCAATAAGTTCATTTTTTTTTACATTTAAACAAAAATAAGAAAACACACTCATGTATGCTATTATATCAATACACGAGGGTAGAATTTTTTTTAATACACTCTACCATACATACGAACGTATATACATCAAAACATATAATTCATATACATACATACGCAACAAATATACTATATGTCACACAATTTCTTACATTAAATGTACAAAACTATTTGTTTGATAGTTTAATTTGACTATGAATTTGGAACCGACTAATAAGTTTAATTATATTTTAATTTTTTTACATTTAAACAAAATTAAGAATATACACACTCATATTTGTTATTATTTCATTAAATGATGATATAAAAAATATAAAAACGTACACGCTACCATACATACAACCGTGCATACATCAATACTCGTTCATAATAATACATATACCATACATACATAAACAGCTAACATACAAGGCGTTAATGTATATGTCAAGCAATACTTACATTAAATGTATAAAACTATTTATTTGATAGTTTAATCTGACTACTTGTACTTGTATGGTGTAGAAATATATAAAAAAAACCATCCCAAAATCATAAAATTTCTGACATATTTGGAACGAAAGTTTAAAAAAATTTATTTTTCATTTATTTATAATATATAGCGTCAGAAATCCGTAGAAAATCTTTGAATTTAGGGAGGGATTTTGGGACGGATTGTTTGTCGTCGAAGATCTGTCACAAAACTGTCGTTAATCTCTCTTTAGTATATGTTCGTCGAAAATCCGTCAGAAATTTGGAACACCAACTGGGCCTTCGAGAATCCGACGGAAATTTGGGATGACTACTAGGCCATCGAAAATCCGTCTGGAATTTGGGACGGATTTACTGGCCATCGGAAATCTGTTTCTATTTTCATTTTTTCTAGTAGTGTAGTAACATGTTAAACTAAATCAACACAAACTTATATTAGCATGATCCAACCGAACCAAAATACAATAAGTCTAGTTTGATTCTTCACACGAAAAACCATACCGAAGGTTTATAAATTTAACAAAGTGAACAAAGCTTGTGGTTACTTGTATTTTAATTCGAGTGTTCGTCTCTCTCAACTCAAAGTTTTAAACTTTCCGGCTTCTTTATTTCATGCATTTATTTGTGCTTATAGATATTTTTATATGGGGTGGGGGTCTTATAACTAGCTAAAAGATAGGGAAAGAAAGATAATGAAGGTAAGAAAGATGGGGAAATACGATAAACGAAATTTTTTTTGTAAGAAAGTGAAATAAGATCGATGGGATAGTAGTAGTACAGTTATGAAAAAAAGAAGAAAAAAAAAAGAAAGTTATAAAATAGAAGGTGGGACATAGTGACGTGGGCATACAATAAATTTATTTAACATCAAATGCATATAGCAAAAATTACTAAAATACTTGTGTCGGCAGTGGCCCACATTGTCCACATCCTAGTATACAAAACCAAGGGTGTGTTTACGAGTTTAATTGATGTTTGTTTTACGATAGCACACAAGTTTAGCTAACAGATATAGAGTAAATGAAATAGGGTTTATCAAACGGGTATAAAAATGCTAGATTTTATAAAATGATCACAAACTTGTAATTATAGTGATTTGATCATAATCTCGACAAAGTGCCATATAATAGTCCTAGACTTGAGTTTAATTTGAATCATATAGATAGTTTGTTTGGTTAATAAAATGAAAGAAATTAATTTTGAATTTTCAAATCATTATATGTGGTGTTTGTTTGATATAATTTTTTTATATTTCTTTTAAAAAGCGTAATTAGAATCCTCACAATTTCATCAAATGAAAAGTAATTCAAAATGTAGTCAATCGTTTTGTATTATGTGGGTCTAATGTAATCACGTAAATATTAATAAATCGTATTGTTCATTTGTTCTTATTGCTTATTTTATTCATCCGTTTATTGTTTATCGATGTGGATGTGATTGAATGTGATTGACTGTACACACGGCATTGAATTGAATAAATGTTGCTCTACATAATCTTTTACTCACTAAAATTCAACCAAATATCAAATTAAAAAAATGGCAAAGGAGGAATTTTAATCTACTTAATATTCTAGTAATCTAGCTAAATAAAATTTCCATTAATAACTTAAGAAATTGTGGTTGTGGTGCTAGTCAACACTCAATAACACCTTACTTTTTACCAAATCAATTTTTTCTTCTCAGGAGTGATAAAAGAAAAAGGTTATAAATGGAAAAAATAAAAATAAAAAATGGTAATTCCAAAAGTACCCTTCTCCCTAGCTATATATATATGTGCAGTATTGTTTGTAGTTAATTTGAGAACTTACATAATTAATAGTAAAAACAGAAGCAATATATGGCCCCTCCTTCTGGTGATAACAATGTGGTGGTTTCATCAAACTTAAAGCTTGAGAGGCTTCTTAGCATGAAAGGTGGCAAAGGTGAAGCCAGTTATGCCAACAACTCTCAAGCCCAGGTAAATCTATTTAAATATATATGTTATTATAATTAAATTAAATTAATCCTTTTACATTATATTAAATTACCATTTATCAATCTTAATCTCATCTTGAATTCTAGATATTTAATCTGCAGAATATGTCAATATATAAAGGATCAACAACAATTTATGTCTGCTAATATTTGTGTATGTACATGCATGGTCTGGTCTTAAGGAAGGATCCTTCTTATTAGGGTTAATTATTATTATTATTTATTTATTTTTATTATTATTTCATGGGATGGGAAGATAACATTTTATTATTTCTGTTTCAATTCATATATTAAGGTTTTTAAAATGTTTTATGTTATCTTTTTTATGTGGTATGAAACGCATACTAGCGATTAATTTTAACTAGAAAATAATTTAAAATATATTTGATAAATATGAATTGACGTGTGATGATGCATGCATGCATGCAGGCAAAGCACGCTAGATCCATGTTGCATCTTCTAAAAGAAACACTAGACGGTGTCGAGTTAAGCTCGCCAGATACACCATTTGTGGTGGCGGATCTTGGTTGTTCTAGCGGAAGTAACACCATATTTATCGTTAATGTGATCATCAAACACATAACAAAGCGCTACGAGGCTTCTGGTTACTCAGATGTACCCGAGTTCTCTGCTTTTTTTGCAGATCTCCCTTCTAATGACTTCAACACTCTTTTCCAGCTACTCCCACCAATGGCGAACCAGGATGTCGGTAGTATGGAAGAGTGTTTGGCCTCCACGGGCCATCGCTCGTTTTTTGCTGCCGGTGTTCCTGGCTCTTTCTATCGGCGTTTGTTTCCAGCAAAATCAATCGACGTTTTTTACTCGGCGTTTTCCTTGCATTGGCTCTCTCAGGTTATAAAAATAATATATATACATTTTTCGAATGAAAAGAGATGAAATAAAAAATTACAAGTCTAACCATGGTTAGGTAACTTTACAGGTACCTGAAGTTGTACTAGACAAATCATCAATGGCATACAACAAAGGGAAGATATTTATTCATGGTGCCAATAAAATGAGTGCAAATGCATATAGGAAACAGTTTCAAACAGATCTGGCAGGATTTCTAAAGATGAGATCAAAAGAGATGACAAAAGGTGGGTCAATGTTTATTGCACTATTGGGTAGGACATCAGAGGACCCCACAGACCAAGGTGGGGCAGGATTACTTTTTGGGACCCACTTTCAGGATGCATGGAATGATCTTGTCCAAGAGGTAATTCTAACAAAAAGTCATGATTCGTCTTTAAGTATATTTTTGATTGACCATTATTTCATAAAGCTAGCGAGACTAATTACATTAGATGTCGGCATGACCACACACTAATTAAACAAATTAACCAATTTTAATTTCAATTGTTTGATTTTTAGTACTCGTTCATGTCAAACATGTCTGGTCACCAACATGTTAAATAAATACATGCGGCCCACTTCTATAATAGTATTTCATATGTACCAAATAAATGTTCACATTAAAAAAATTTATTTTAGTAAAATAAATATCTACTTCCGTAATACCATAAAAATGTGTTTTTCTTTTTGGAACCGAGAAAGTACGTACTAGTAAGACATGATTGGCATATTGTTTGTAATACGTATTTGTAATGGAGTTTATGGTAACGTTTGTATGATATAACGTGTAGGGACTAATAACGAGCGAGAAGAGAGATGATTTCAACATTCCAGTGTATGCACCAAGTTTACAAGATTTCAAAGAAGTGGTAGAAGCGAATGGGTCGTTTAGCATAAAGAAGTTGGAAGTGTTCCAAGGGGGAAGCCCGTTGGTGGTGAACCGGCCTGATGATGCAGCCGAAGTGGGTAAAGCTCTAGCCAACAGCTGCAGGAGTGTGAGTGGGGTGTTAGTAGATGCTCATATAGGTGATAAGCTCGGTGATGAATTGTTCTTGCGGGTGGCTAAACGAGCTACAAACAAAGCAGAGGAGATACTCGAAAAGCTTCAGTTTTACCATATTGTAGCTTCTCTTTCTCTTAAATAAACAAGTACATATGATCATTTGAAACCGTAGGAGATAAGGTTTTGTGCGTTTTCATGTTCATTGGTTTGTTTTGTTTTACTGGTACCCCTGTTTACTAAATGGAAAAAATTTACAATCAATGGCTGTTTGAATATATGTTTCCATGTCAGCTTGTTCATTGTCCAAATTCATAAAATAGATGAAATTAATTGAAAAGTTTTTAATTGGATAGAGAACCACTAAACTTTTATTTGTAATAATATCGATCAATTGTATAAACTATTATATCGAAATTAATTCTTTTAATAGAAGTTTGGTTAATATAAGTGAACAAATTGTCACTATTGTTTCATTTAATCTCCCATGCATGAATATTCTTTGGAAAAATCAATTGTAGCATCCATCATACATGTGTTGTTAACCGATTAGGTTTTAAGGAAATAATTTTATTTTACATATTAATTTTATTTTACATATTTTACCTCTTAAATTATTTTATAGATGCACTTTTAATCTCTACTTTTGAGCAACTGCATATGCAGTTAACTGCATATTCTATTTTTCCATATTCTAATATTGTACGTTTTATCATGAAGAATAAATTGTCAAAAAAATGTAAAAAATGAAATTAATTTTTTTTTCACTGTAAGCTATATTTTAATGAGAAAATTACTAAAATGGTTAAATTTTATCTTCTATGTCTAGAAATAGACAAAAATCTTGTAATTTATTTACAATTGTCAAAAATTTTGCTCTATCACATCAATCTTGAAGTGAAATTTAGTGTAAAAATATTTGGTAGTTCGCTGAAACTTAAAACAAGGAATTCGCTCAAATTTTGTTCCAAAAGTAGCTTACAATTTGCTCAAATGTCAAAGAATTCGCTCAAGTTTTGAACAATTCGTTCAAATTTCAAAGAATTCGCTTAAACAAACAAAAAAAACACACTACGGTTCGTCCAAATGTTAAGGAATTCGCTAAAACCAAGAAAAAAACACCACATTTGCTCACATGTTAGAAATTCGCTATAAACCAAGAAAAAAACACTACATTTCGCTCGAAGGTTGATGTGGTAGAGCGTTAACCATTTTTAGATATATTGCCAGATTTTGTCCCTATCTAAACATATATAGAAGGTCAAATGTGATCATTTTGATAATTTTCTCTATTTTAATTCCTCTCTTTAGAAATACACATAAACAAATATACACATAAACAAAAATAAAGTAAACAATATTGAGCAGGTGATTATTTTGGACACATGCCACTTGAGATGAATTAGAAACGTCAACCAAATGCGAATAGAAAAGGGTGGTTAGATAAAGTTAATGGATACTGATACAAGGGAGAAGTTAAACCATGTCCACTCGTTGTTCAAATATGGTGCATCTCTTTCTAACAGACATCTAAGCTGGCTATCATAACAGGAAATCCTAAAATATTTCACTTTTATTTGAATACTCTTAGTCTTAGCCTAAGGTGTACTGGGAGCAGGCTCGGTGCCAGACACTCTTGAGGCAGCATCCTCTTTTGCGTAGTTCATAGGAGAAACAGGTTTCGTGCTGTCCCTCTTTCCTGACCTACTTCCATTTTGATTCAGAGATAGCCGTCTGTTTGGAGTTCCATTTGCACGTGGGCCCACCACCTTCTTTGTACTAAGGGCGCGAGCGGGACTTGCTCTTGACCCAAATGCAGTTTCAAAATCTGGACTTGGCTGTTCAAGGATTTTCTTCTGATCCTATCAAAATTCCAACATGTTCAGACTTTTTAAATAGTTAAAAACAAGTGGATGCTATTTTTCTTGACTCACCTTCAGCCTTCGTTTCTCTTCTTCCCTGTCATGTCTGAGCATTGCATATTCATCCAGCATGGCAAGTAATGGAACCCCATCATACATGAAAGTCATTCCATGGTCCTCTTCCCATGCCCGAGTCTTGGCAACCAAGGTGTCAACTAGCGCTGCATCATACACATGCAACCAACAGATAAAATTATTTACCTTGTCAATTCAGCTGCCAAAAATTACTATCTATATTTTCAGAATCATAAACACCAAGGATCATAGATACCTGGAATTTTGTTTACTAAAATTCTGGCCTTTTCAGCTCTCTTCAGGTTCAAGTGTGCACCTCTGCTTGCATTGTACCTGTTGTCATCCTGTCAAAGAGATGATAAAACCACAAAGGCAATTAAATACTGTAATTTGGTCAACAGGAAATCCAAACCTTAAATACATTAATATAAAATTGTTAAACCTAGATCCCTAGAAATATTACTGTTGTCCGCTCTGCTACAAAAATAATCAACCAATATACTCCATACGTACATCTTTACTATTTAAAGATAAGCAATTTGATAGGTACTTCCAGATTTCCATAAGCCATTGTTGAAGTAGAATGCAAAGCATTAGTTTATTTTCAATTAAATCTAAAGAGTATTCAGATGCGTACAGCCTCTTAAATTGTTTATAATAAGAGTCAAATTATTATTTTAATAAAATACTTTTCTTATCATACTTGATTTATTAACTACAGTATTATTTATACAACAAATAGAAGATAATAAAAAATGATGGCTGTCCAACATAACCCGAGCCATTTGAGATTTAATTACAAATTATCCATTTTGACCCAAACCCATTTGACCTCTTACACAATCTGCCTGTTTTAACACCTCATACCTTGTAGATACACAAGTTAACATTAAAAGATACAACAAAAAAACCAAGAGAGGGCGGAAGGAGAGACGCACCCTATTGTAATCCTCAAGCCAGCTCTCTTCTTCACAAGCTGACATCCACTTCTCAACCTTATCCAAAATATCCTTTCTACTGAGAGCTTCTTCTTTGGCTTTTATGATCTGATTATCCATGTCAGCAAGCAACTCAGAAGGTTCCACATTCCCGGAATCAATCAACGCCAAAATTTTCTCCCTAGCAGCCTGTGTGTCAATCTCTATGTGTGCTCGTGCAAAAATCTCTTCAAGCTCGCCTTGCCTCTTAAATGAAATCTCTTTCATTCTGCTAGATTTTAGCTGATCTAGCCTTTCCACTTCCATCTCAGCCTTGAAGACAAACAAGTAACATATCAATAACTAAACATTGGATTTTACACTACTTTATAAGTGTTATATGTACCTGCTCAATCAAATCCAGAGCAAGTGCCCCCGGGACATTCACTTCATCCACTGATGCTGATATGTTACAAGTAACGTGATCAAAAAAACTCTGTTCTTCAAAAGATGTATCCATCAAATTCCAAAGATCAGTTAGCTGAGTTGCTAATTCTTGTAGCTGTAAAAGCAAGGCGGGAAAAAAAAGAGATATTAGATATCTAGCACTGTTTATCTCTTAACAGTTATCAAGAGCTATGAAAGTGTGTGTACTGTGTACCTTCTGCAACCTTTGCTTCTTATCTTCTTTTAAAGCTACAACAGTCTTCGCCAGCCTAGCTAGCGTGTCATTGCTAATACTTTTTGATTGTACACCAGTTGCATCGTTTAGGCTAGGATGAACCTCTGTGACCGTAGTATAAAAATCAATCCCAAGGACGGAACAAAGGTCATGTACAGTACTCACTAACTCTAGAACCTTGTGCAGTCTATCACTCTGCCAGATAAAACAAATAATTTGATTATTCTCTTTAGTTAATATGCTTAGTAAAGAATGAGATGAATTTTACCTTTTCCTTTTGAAGTTCTTGCAGCTGATCATGGAATTCATCCAACTTCTTCAAAGATAAATCAGACACATCAACAGTTACTTTTCCAGCATGGTCACCGCTCCCTGCAATTTCTCCACATATTTTTTGTATTTGTGTCTGTACATCTAAGAACTCCTTTATCCTTTCATCTTTCTGCTTCCACAATCGTTCTAGAGCCGGTGCAATGGCGGCAAGTTGCTCCCTGATGGTTCCCGAAGTCTTCTCAGGCTGCATATCAAACCCCATAAGAAAGGCGTCCAAAACTCAAGTTACTAAATTACATTTTCACAGCTTTATACATGTTATATATGTTTAGAGAACAAAGTTTCTTCATGTACTAAGTTTAGTTCATCAAGGTTCCTTATTTAGGTCCTGTCTTTTGCATATAAACTGAAGACTTATCTCACAAGTAATTATCGAGTAGAATAACATAACTTCATAAAAATGAAACAAAACGGGGGTGGCGCATAACTCACAATGCCATCAAACGTTTTCTCCCCAAGAGAAGCGAGAAGAGTAGAGAGTTCAAGTTTAGCATCAGCCAATGCCTGAAGAAGGTGTGATCTTGACTTTGCAGCCTGGTCAACTTTCCTCTTATAGACGTCCAGACATTCTTGATCTATCTGAAGAAGCATCTTATCTCTTTCCTCATCAGTCTCACCGACCTCATCCCAAATTTTCTGCAATAATAATTACACATAAGTACACCTGCCTATCAGTTTGGAAACCTTTATCAGACTATAATCGGGTTAAAGAGAACGAGTGGAATAACATAAAATAAAAATACTACGACAATTAAATTAGATCAAATTATAGAGTCTTAAAGGAAATGTATTTCACTTGCAACTGATGCAGTAAAGTTCCGCAAGTTGTGTCTCCATTTTGAACATCCACCACTTCTGCCATCTGGTTTCACTGCAACCTAGCCTGCAAAACATTTTCATGACAAATATGACTGAATGTGCATAACAGCTACATTATTAACCCTAATTCCTGAATTAACACACTAACATACAATTACTAAATACACATCTATATTTCAAAAACCATATGTGATGAACATCAAAATTAGGCAAAGAACAGAGTTTGAATAAAATAAACAGCCACTACAAGAATCGCCATCTGAAAACTAGGGAGCATATCAGATCTAAAAAATTACACAAATGTTAATACAGAGTGAAGCAATTCAACTAGCTAAACTTGTTAATACACAAATGTTCAGCTATTTAAAGCCAAATAGCATGAAATCAGGTAGTTTACAGTCAAGATCCAGACAAATCGATAAAAATAGCAAGTGCAAGAGGACGATAATACAGTAATGCTGCACATACAATTAGCAATTAAGTACATTCGTTGTGAAGGTGTAAAGAAACATGAAAAGTGTTTTAAGCTTACCGAAGATGATGTTGATGTTTTACTCAAAGTTAGGGTTTTGATCGATGTGGATCTGAGTAGTAAAGTGTTCAACTGTGTAGTGTAGAGACGGAGAGTGAGAGAGTGTGAAAAGTGGGTCCGTTGCTCAAGATTTACACTAAACAGTACACACGATGTAACGTTCAATAATTGTATTTTTATTTTAATTTAAGGCGTCCAAAATCTTCTATTTGCGTGCCCGTCTTTTGGACTTACCACATAACCAAATGACTGATTTACCCCCAACGACTGTAAATCCAACACAGTAACTTTGACTTTGACTCGAAAAAGAGTGCTGGTTTTGACTCGTAATCTAACATGGTAAAAAGATTTTCCCCTTCAACCCTTCATGTTAACTCTAATTACAAATTTTTCCAACAAACACCCAAATTACATACAAAACTTATTTTTATCAAAACCTTTACATATGAGGAGGGATGTACTATAACTTTTCCGTGATTTTACTAATTCTTTCTACATTTCAAAGAACCATAAAGTTATAAAGTTATATTAAAATTTTAACAAAAAGATGTTCTGTTTTCACTGGGTTTTAGCTAATTTTTATACAAAAATCGATTTTTTTTATCTAAAAGACAACATCAATACATCAATAACACAAGGCACATTAATGGTTACTATTCTTTTTTATTTTTATCAATTTTCTTAACACAACCCAACCAAAACAAAGTACAACAACACAATCAAATGTTGAGGGAATCACGGGACCACCAAGATAAAGACATCATACTTAGATACCAATGTTTTTATATTATTGTTAGAATTATAGAGAGGCTAATAAGATAACAATTTTGATCTTGAAAACTATGATATGCTTAATCTTTGTATAAATGGAGGCAATGATGGTCATTAAATTCATAAATTATGTATTTAAACATAAATTATCAAGTTTTTCACCTAGTCAAATGTCTATATTCTCTCTACTTTTCAACATACAACATTTTCTTTTTGTCAATAAGTGTAAAAACTTGATAATTTATTTTTCAAGTATACACCAAGTTTATACAAACTAAAAATATAAATGTGAATACGTAATTGAAATGTTATAAGATCATCATCTTACCTTTCATACATCACTTGTAATTCGTATAACTCTAACATTTAATTAATACATTGCGTCGCAATTGTATTTTTTGTTACATGAATTAATCAACTTATCATTTTTGTAAGGATTGTTACATTATTTAGTTTTTATATACTGTTTAATTAAGAAGCCTACTTTTATAAGAGAACACGTTACAAGAAATTTGACTATGCTACAATACTTTATTTATGAGAAAATTGGTTCGTTACAAGAAATTGATGGCTCCGCCATTTTTACTTCATGGAGCGTTTAATGCCTCAAGTTTCCAATCCCATGAAAATTTGACTATGCTGTACACGTGTCCTTATATTTAGAACAAGTCAACAACCTTGTTTGACTAATCCACCATGATACAAGGCTACGAGCAACCGACTTCACATCCCTCAAAAGATCGTTATATAGCAATATATCAATCACATTATTTCATCAACTTACCCACTCAATAGAAAAGAAAAACAAAGACTAGATTGTGACTATGGTCCTAAGTCCTAACTCCTCGGTTCAAGTTTTTTTTTTTTAAGGCAAGAATGCAGAGGGGTTAGATATATATACAATGCTTGATCCGTTTTGAAAACGTGCTAAACTTCTCATTCATACGGATTCCTGAACGTCTTCAAAAGCTTTGGAATATCATAAGCGAGCATGTCATCAACACCCTGTATCATTTTCGGCTTCAATCTTTCGAATCTGTCTATGTTGTAACCATTTAAAGCTTGTCTAAAACCATCAACATTGGGGAAATCTCCCGGTGGTAAATGATGCTCCCTTTGAATCTGGATATCAAATAGAATGTAAATTGTAGGAGGTAGGAGCAAAAGTAGATGTGAAAATCTTGAACCTATTTACTTATGAGTCGGTCAATTTGGGTTATCTTGATCTCTCAATAGTCAAATTAGTCTAAATAAAAATAACGAAAAAGGCTTTGCTAGAATGTAAACGGGTTAAATGGTATAAAGGGTGGTGAATCACTTTAAAGGTATTTTATAGCTTAAAACCTCCTAAACATTTCATGCAAAATAGTAGAATAATATTGAAATAAAAATAATTATTGTAATCAAGTTGATACACTTGTTTTGTTTTAAAAAGTTCATAGTTACTTAGTTATGGGCACAAAGCATTTTAGATTACCCCAAACCAGCCCATTTTGACCCATTCTTCGACCCATCCCTATTGCATTGTCTAAAAGAAATTGAACCTTTTCAAAGAGTGTCTCAAGATTATCGATGAGCCTCTGCTGAGCCTTAGCCTTGCCGATCCAGCTAGGCATCTCTTTCTTAAGCTGGTTCATGATGTACGCATGGATCTTGGCAGCCCTAGCACGTTTCACAAACTCGTTGATCTGTTCAAAAGATAGATATGATCGTTAAGATGGATAAATCTAGGCTAAGATTTAAAATAGATACTAAATGCAAGAAACTCACTCTACGATCACAAGCCTTCTTGGGTATGTCTTTCAAGTCATTCAGAAGATCATCCTGCTCTTTCTCAAACAATGCTGCGCCCAATGGCCCATCATCCGTTGCGTTTATAGGTTTGTCATTGAAGGAGCTGGACAGATAAGACAAAACCACAAAAGTTTATAGAAGCAAATGGGAACAACACAAACACAAAAAGAGAGCATACCCGATGTAAACACGCATAACCTCTGGAGTATTTAGGACTTTACCAAGGGACCACATTAGTGCTCCATACACCCTCATCAACTATAACACACAAGTAATTGATACAAAATATGAATAACTGACCAAGTCATCAAAATAGCATCTTATGTAGATGTGGCATAATGGGCAAGTCGGTGGGATAACTAGTTAAAACGGGAAGCTTATAGTGCGGGTCAAAATGGGCCGAGTCAAAGCACTTTTACCTATCTATCCATCTTGTATATAAGTGAATGTGTTAAAATGATCACAAAACTAGATTATTACCATAATAATCTATCATTTTTCCAATTAAAACAATTTAGGAAGTTTTATGCATATGAATACACTTTCAATGGCTTTTACCCATTTATCCTGTTTCTGTTTTACTTGACCAATTTGACTGTTTAGACGTAAAACACAACGTAAATCAACCCCTTTGTTGGTAAATGGGTCAAAAAATGCCACCTGTAGTCTTATATCAGGTGAGTGGGAGTGGATATATTGAGGAATATTTCTTACTTGTTGAGTATCGACTTGATCTGCCTTGTTCAAGACCACACGAATCTTATCATCATGTCCTCGTAGAGATGATATGACGCGTTTGAACTCATCGCTTATATCAAGTTTATGAGGATCAAACAGAAGTAAGATCAAATCACATTTTGCAGCAAACCATGATGTGACCCCCGTGAAGTCATAGCTTCTTTGTGTTCTCTGCTTTTCTCCGGATAGAACTCCAGGAGTGTCGATAAATGTAATATGCTCCAGCAGCTATTATAGTCAAATAACACAACATATAACAAATTTAAAAGAAAATAACAAAATACCAAGCTCTGATAATGTATGCATACTTCAAAGATAACTCACAGGATGAGCCATTTGTGAACACTGGAATTTTGATAAGAACGCACTTCCAAAAGTAGTTAGACCATTAAATGGCATGTCCGCTTGAACAGCAACAGTATTCCCAGGAATACTTCTCTCATCGGTTCCATTCTGTCCAAAGTAAAACAAAATGTTGACCAATTCCTTATACACGTGGACAGATCAGGTATCTTTAAATTATATGTCATGAAAGCAAAATGTAGGATTTAGAACATATATACCATGACAGCAACAAATCTGTCTGTAGTAGGCTCAGGTCCAATATGAGCTCCTGATGGAAAGAAACAATACAATAATGAAGAAAAATATACGTGTGAGAAAGATAGAGTTATTTGGGAGTGAAGAATTTGCCTGGATAACCACTTCTAAGCAAATGCTTGATAAATGTTGTTTTCCCTGTTGAGTATTGACCCAAAAGCATCACCATGGGTTTGGCATCAAAATCACTGTTGGTCTAAAACACCAGAATCAAAGTTATTTATTAATATTATTATTATGGATTATATGCTTTGTAGATAATTGAAAACATGAAGATCTCTTACCAATGTGGGAGAAACAAATTCATGAAAACGATGCATGGATTCTAAAGGCTTCAACCTCTGGATGTATAGCTTCTTCAAGCCATCAACGATTGATGTAACAGTCTTTAAGGGCATCTAAGCATACACAAAATTCACAATTTTTTCAAAGGGCAAAAAAGAAGGGTATTTAATTATTGTTTCTACAAACAGTCCTCTTTGTAACTTGTGGATGATAAGGAACATTAATCATACCTTCTTTCCATGTTTACCAAGATCTGAAATCTCAATCTGAGAATTACCTGAAACAACGTTAAAAAGGAATAGTTAACATATTTATCTGCTTGCTTTTCTCAGGATATATATTGGAAATAAGTACATTATTGATTTTACCACTGTAGTCAAGATCAGATGTCTTAGAATGGCGCTTTTTCTTCTGCAAAGTTTGATAAGCATATATTAGTGCTATCATGAAACATCATGTGAAAGCTGTAAGCTTTCTCGATCACTTATCTGCTCAAATTAAAAGAGGCAAAACATACAGCTAGTAGGGCATCTAGACCTTCCATCGTTGGCGGTTTCAGGTCTTCGCCATTAACTGTACCATAAATTTAGTAATCCTAATTACAAATGCACTGAGTTATGACAAAGAAATGTGTGACTGCACGACTTACTCTCTGAGTTTACAAGCTCACTGCTCAATGTATGACCCGCTTGTGCCAATGAAATCAACTAAAAATTACAAAGTATTAGATACGAGATTTTATAACCGATTGATACAAAAACTAGGCAGAGGGATGATAAACACCTGCATTGCAGTAACGAACTCTTTGAAAGCTAAAAAGCCTTGTCGTTTAGAATCCGCAATAGCCCACACCTAAAAATGTTTAGTTGAATAGATGTTAATCTAATTTGTGTACTACGTGTCAAAATGCAAAAATAAGTCTTCTTCTGTTCATTTGTTTAATACATATATGGATTATGTGTAGCACATTTTTATTTTATTTTGAAGAGGTTTAATAGAAATTGCTACCAATTTTAGTTCAAGAATTTTCATGCCTTACTAACAGTTTAAAATAAACTCAACTTTTTCCATGTATTTGCTTCTCTAATAAGCCCTTTGTGAATAATGAAAAGAAGCTTCAATAATCCAAGAGTCAAACTCAGCAAGAAGAACATGAAAGATGAATAACATATATAGGTTTATATATTACAAATTGACATTTAGTTAGCTAAAATGCAGGAAGAAACCTGCTTGAGATCTTGTCGAGGTAAATTGGACATGGCAAATATTTCCGTGGCATCAGTACCAGTAATACGTCCATCGCCATCTAACAAACATTTGGAAAAAGAACAGAATGATCAACCAGTTGCATTATATATGATTGAAACAACAAAGAAAAAACAAAAGAGAAAGAGAATGAAAACCTGAGTCAGCACAAGCGAACCAATCCTGATAGATCTTCTGATGTTCCTTAGAACACCGATCGATCGGAGCAGAACCAATATCCATATTGCAAATCGAAAATCTGAAATAACAATATATTCCAGATTCCCGAAGGCTCCCAACCAAAGGTTTTTCTTTCTTTTTGTTTTATTTTCCTAAAAACTTCAAAACCAGGAAATATACAACTTTTTTTATTCTAAATGCAGTCTTTGTTGTTAAGAAGATAAAATTTGGTTTACGTTATTCCCTATCCGTATAAGGCGCCAAACCTCACATATTTATATGATGATTATGAAAGAGCATTGGAGTATTGCTGTATTGGACCCAGAAAAAGTTAAACTTTTCCCCTAAAATCTTCCTTTCATGTTTTCCTCCACAAAATCCTAATTGTAGTTTACTCGTATCGTATTTGTTTATCCCTTTTCCTAAAACAAATATAATACAGTACGTAATAGTTTCCATTAATTTAGATCAAACATATATTTAGTTACCTTATTAATTAGTATGGCCCGGCCCGTTTGTATATAGATATATATAGTAATCTATGTGAATTTTTTTGAACTCCAACTCGATCGACAATTTCTCAAAAAACTCAGTTTTAAACCCCTAAAACGATCTATCGATCTAATTTCTCCAATTCATGTTTCATACGTCGGAATAAAAAACTGTTGGAATCAGAATTCTTTGCACCTTCGAGCTCAAACGCACTTGTTCTATCAGGAAGTTCTAAGAAAGCAGAAACGAATCTTTCAACTGCAACCGTTATGGAAAGAATCGGTGGCACGTGGCCACGTCCTGAATGGCATGCTCCATGGAAGAACTACAGAATCATTAGTGGCCATTTAGGATGGGTGAGATCTATTGCATTTGATCCAAATAATAAGTGGTTCTACACCGGTTCTGCTGATCGAACGATTAAGATGTGGGATGTGGCAACAGGTCAATTACATCTTACACTAACAGGGCATATAGAACAAGTTCGAGGTCTAGCTGTTAGCACTAGACATACATACATGTTCTCTGCAGGTGATGACAAACTTGTTAAATGTTGGGACTTAGAACATAACAAGGTTATTCGGTCGTATCATGGCCATCTTAGTGGCGTATACTGTTTGGCGCTTCATCCCACTATCGAGGTTCTGTTAGCTGGTGGTCGTGATTCTGTTTGTCGGTTATGGGACATTCGCAGCAAGACGCAAATTCTTGCTCTATCTGGCCATGATAATACAGTTTGTTCGGTTTTTACTCGACCCACGGATCCTCAAGTTGTAACGGGCTCCCATGATTCAACCGTAAAGTTATGGGATCTTAGATATGGTAAAACAATGGCAACTCTTACTCATCATAAGAAATCTGTGCGTGCCTTGGTTCAGCATCCTATGGAGGATAGTTTTGCTTCAGCATCAGGTGACAACATAAAGAAGGTTAGCCTTCCGAGAGGAGAGTATTTGCACAACGTGCTTTCGCAACAGAAGACTGTAATTAATGCAATGACGGTTAATCGAGATGGAGTGTTGGCATCTGGAGGTGATGATGGAAGTTTGTGGTTTTGGGACTGGAAAAGTGGTTATAGCTTCCAACAATCTCTAGCGATTGTTCAACCTGGGTCGTTGGACAGTGAGGCGGGAATTTATGCGCTAGCTTATGACCAAACAGGCTCAAGGTTGGTTACATGTGAAGCTGACAAAACAATCAAAATGTGGAAAGAAGACGGAAATGCTACCCCTGAAACTCACCCGGTTAACTTCAAGCTCCCTAAAGATATTCGTAGGTTTTAAATGATGTTAGTAGGTGATCAACTCTTTACAGGGTAATTTTTGGTTTTAGTACTTGAAAAGGTGATATTTTGGGTTATTTGAAAAAAAAAAAAATGTTTTATTTTCATGAAAGTACAATTAGAGCATAGTTATTAGCTCATATGTCATAGTAGAAAAGAATATAAAACATCACCATGCTCTATAAGACTATAACCGACCCCCTTATAATTGATTCCTTAATTTTAAGAGATTTAACTAATGCACTTGTTTTTTGATTGAAGACAAATCAAGAAACCAAATATCCTCTGTATCCATTATATTCAAATGGGCCAAAAGACAGCCTAAAAAGAAACCGCTAACATCATCAAGCTGGTACATCATGCCTACTGATGCAAAAGAAAGTAGCCAAAGGTATTGAAATATAGTCCATATTAAGAATAAACAAATTTATGAATGAACAATCGGTGTGTCAATGCTGGTAGAAGGATAGTGGAAATAACATTTAGAATGAATCGACATAAAAATCAACAAAACGATAACTGATACATACAATAAATATAGCTTTCTACAAGCTCTCTAACCCTTCTTGCAATTTTCAATTCTACTCTATTTCCGTATAGAGAAAGGGATAAAACAAATCAACGTTTAATGGCCATTTATGCTTTAAGAGATACCGACAGTCTTTCCAAGCAACCACAACACCAATGACATTTCTATCATCACTATAGTGTGAATTGAACTCCTATCCAACATAAATCCAAACACTGTTATACCTGCTTTGTTGTTCTCAAAATACGTCACTGCAACAAATTCAAAAACCAGGATTTGGGTCAAGAATCAACAATAGATGTTCTGATTATAGTCAGAGTAAGAATATTAAGCTTAGCTGACTGTGATAGTTGGACTTACCTAAGGCTTGCCGTTTTTGGAATGAGATAGTACTGTAAGCATATGCAGGTATGAGTTTAGTGTTGTCTATCTCGTCGTCACTACCAACATCCTCATGGTCAGATGATGATGCATCATGATGGAAAACTTGGTTTCCCATAACATCTGTTGTTGGGGTTTCAGTGTCTCCATCTGGTGCTTCAAAGGACTCGATGGTTGCACACACGTGCCACTTAGTAGCCAGGCATGTGACACCTTGTGCCTTATGCGTGATCCTGGTTGCACTCCTCAGTAATATCATTAGCCCAGCAAGTAAGCTCACAGAAGCCAACTACACATTTATTAAAAAAAACAAAAAGTTACAACAAAAGATGAACATGATCTAAATAGATGAACTAGCTAACCATATAACATTCATTTTACTTACTGCAAGTTCACCAGTTTTGAAGATGCTAAGATCTGCCGTGGCTCGGGTGGTGTCAAGTAGGGCTGCAAATTGACTAACTGTGACAATAATGAGTGCCCACAGTATAAAAACGCGGTACCTATGGCTTATGATGCGTAGATGCCTCCTGATCCTAAGGTGTTCCCTTAATACAGATTCCACATCAGAGTCCACATGAAAGACCTGAGCGAAATCTTGTAGGCGGAGGATTTGTAGATGACAGATAAGCCGGAAGAGTACACAAACAAGGAAGAACACTATGGTTCTATAGAGCCAGGATCCAAGCTCCAAAGTGCATGCTACTACATTACTCACTATAACATTACCCAAGAACGGAATAGCGGTTGCACCTGAACTGTACCACCAGATCTTATATGCAGCCTCAGCAATAAAACATGGTGCCACAAATATGAAGAGTATTTTAAGCGAGCTCTGCGTTACACATGAAAAGATACATCATGTCACATTTTAAAATCACAAAAAGAAAAACCCCACAACAACTAGCAAAGGAGATCATATCTATCCCACTCAACATACGCAATGAGACCTACACAGGGACAGAACCAATGTATATCCAGTGGGGTCAGTTATGTTCACTCAACCAGATCTTTTTTCTAATTTTAGTTTAATATTACGGTAAATTTAGTATAAATTTAGTTATGAATTGATTTTCTGTACAAACACTACTAATTTTGGTTATGAACACTTTCTCTGAGTCTGTCTCTGAATGTACAATATCACATGAGTGTTTAAAATATGTGAAAATAGCCAATATTTTAGGAAAATAAAGGTAACAGAAGAAATTAAAGTGATACTTTGAGAAATAATACAATCACAGCAAGGTCCACTCTGTACCACTCTGTCACTCACCTCCTAAGAATTCATATTCATACATAACAAAAATAAAAATAAAAATAAAAATAAAAAAGTGCAAGGTGAACTTACATCAAGCTGATCAGTGTAACCCTTGCGAACAGTCTCGCTTTCATTACAAAGCTTATCGAAAAACAGAAACCTACGAAGCCCATAAAATCTAACAAACTGGGACAGGCAGATAAATGAAAGTGTGGCAATGCTAGTAAGAGACAACTGAACAAGAGTATCGTAAGGCCTCTCATGTCGATTATCACAACCGCTACATGCGAGGTAAAAGTGTGAGAGGAGTGGGATCACAAATGCGAAAACAATGAAGACTAACCAAGAGAGACAAAATGTCCAAGTGGTGGATTGATCAACGCACATCCATCGCAGCCATGACCTGAAACTATGCAACTCGTCATAAGCGCTTGATTTTATGCGCGATATATCTTTTCGTTTTGATATAAGAGCTGCTCTCTCGGCTTCCATGGCTGTTGGATGACGATGATAAAGTAGACAATGAAAATGGTTCTGGGGCTGAAGAGAATTTATAGGAGGGAATATGTTACAAGCGTACCCCTCAAGTTTAGGAATGTTTGCATTTTATGGCTCATCGATGAATATAACTATTTGAAAGAATTTTCAATTTAAAAAAGATTTTGGTTGACAACATTTTTTATGAGTTTCATTAAAATGTTCTGATATTCATAAATTATTGTACCTTAATCAACTATCATGGGGCCTTTTTAGTTTAGTCTAAATGTTAATAACATGTGTTAGTGCTGTTATTATCATTTTATTTAAAATAAGATTTTTGATAATAACATACGACATCATATATATATATATATATATATATATATATATATATATATATATATATATATAACATGATCAAGGTCTGAAACAGGCAATTTGTGAGTGGTACACATTAAGTGATCCCAAACAAAGCGAACATGTCTACTTATTATTTATTAAAAAATATATGAGCCAATATGTTTTGTTCAATGCGGCAAATTTGGTACTCATTTATTGATGATGAAACGTTAATTGTATTTTATCTTATAAATAGTCAAATATGTAATAATATTTATATAAAGAAAATAATCAAATGAACACGTTTCTAAAAAAAGGCTCGGAAAACATAGACTTGCATTATGTAATTATTTTTAATTATAAAACATAAAAAGGGAAAAATATATCAACTATATTTATCTGTCACAAACTATGTGCTGAGTGTGCCTATTTTGTTTTCATGTATCTACTTATATATGTGTATCAAAACAGATCGTTGTGTGCAATAAGATAAAAAAGAGGAACACATTCTATGTATTTAAATTGTATATTTGTATTTACCTTAAAGCTTTGTTGTACCTATTATATATGGTCAACTGATATCCCTCTATTCATAAAAACTTTACACCATAATTAGTATATTGTCAACCGAAGAGTCATTTATCTAATAGTATCAAAGTGACCCTTTAAACATGAGATTGTGTGTTCAAGACCTGAAATCGGACAAGTGTATATGATCATGGAAGAATGTACATATTCAGTGGTGGCTGTGTGCGATTATTGCCTTTCTAAAAAGGAAATTAGCATATTGTTACTTGAATAATGTCAAACGTTCCTAAAATGTGTGCTTAAGGCCATCTCCATCTATACACCAAAACACAAATTACACCTAAATGGTGTAAAAATTTGGTGTAAATCTCTTCCAACCAAGACACCAAAATGGTGTAAACATTTGGTGTAACACTATTCATAACGTCAAATTTAGTGTAATACTATTCACCACACCAAATTTATATAGTACACTTATTATATAATAAGTAAAATAAAAGGTAACAATTAGTTTGTATTACATTAAAACAGCTAGTCAAGACCTTCAAACTTTGTACCATGTTCAGTATATTTTAAATTTTAGTATTATTTATGTTTAGTTGTTATCAATAGTTTAGTTCACTTGAATTATTTAACTAATATAAATCTAGTGTAAATAACTTATTTAATACAATTTTAATATGGAAATATAGTACAAAATGAGTCGTATGGATATTTGGTGTGAAAATTTGATATATACATTGAAGATGAAACACATTTTATGCATAACACAAATATCTCACTCGTGATATTAAGTTTTATTCGTTTAGACATACTTTTAAACCACTTAGAAACATATTTTCTTGTTACTTGCGGTATATAATTTGATGTAATAACTTGAATGTATATGTATATAGATGTTTATATTAACCAGCCACTAGTGGAATGGCCAATTAATTAAGTAGCCTAGTATTATTAAAACAAATGTATGTTTATAATTAATTAAAGGCAATAATGCAGAATTAAAGAAAAGAGTTTAGTGCGAAAGAATCAACATAAAGAGGGTGGCGATCGAGTATGCATATGCCACGAGGAAGCTGTTAGCTGTCTGATTATCAATTTCACATGCCATGACATGTTACTTATAATTAAGATTTTGTTTAATTGTTAACATAAACCTTAATAACCTTATAATTAATCAATGACACCTACATCTCCTAACACTATTTAATTTAAAACGTTAACTACATAAACAGTCTACAAGATGAGTTAAGACATAAATGTATAGTTTTTAAATCTTCTACCCAGCTCATTCATAATCATAATCTTTAGCTTCCTACCCTGCACGGTGTACACAATCGAACAAGTAGAAAATAAATGTCAGCTTATAAGCTGGATAAAAATATTGAGTTCAATTGTAAAACACCAATTAAAATTTTTATCAACAAAGCATATCAATAATCTTTATCATTCAACTCAGTCATGTAATATCAACAATAAATATCATACAATTGCAACTAACAACAAGAAAAGAACTCATGTTAAATTCCTAAAGTCGTGCCTAATCTTTATCGAGAAATCTTCAATTTTTATATCCTTCTTTTGATTGTTATCTTTCATTTTTATCTGCCAATTCATATAAGTTAGTCCACTAGTCAGCCAAGTAGCTCGGAGGTGAACCTATGAGTCTTGGAGGATCATGTGGGGGGAAATCCTACTCTTTCCGACGTAGTAGAAAGTATGGGCACACATTCCACAAGTGTCATTTGGTAATGAGTCCTCCCACTAAGCGATTCGCTCATTCCGTGAGACGATACTACCGGAATGTGGCTAAGCCACGTATCGCTTAGGTGTGTAAAGTAACTAAGTCACCCTACTTACACATATTCTTAATCTGGTGTGACATGAAAGGGTCTAGGGTATCAGGTGCACGAAATCTGGGTGACAACCTCACCGGTAATCACCATGAAACCCTTTCGGATAACATTCAAGATATCGCTAATCTTTATCTTTTAACTCAAGTGTTTAATTACTTGATCTTTCTTCTTTATCTTTATCTTTTATTAATCTTTATCTTTCACACGTATAGGGCTCCTAGTTCGTGAATGAATCCTAAGCATCATGCAAAAGTTGTAGTGTACTAACAACATGACAAAGCACAATCAATAGTTAACTATTCATCATCAACAACAACAACATTTCTTTATCATAAAAATAATCAAATGTGATAATACAATTAAATACCCTTAAATGACCCGAACCGCATGCAATAATATCATATCTCAAATAACCCAAGTATCATGACCAAAGTTGAATCTTTGGTCTAATTAGTTCGATCTTTAGAATACTTAAGCTTATCAAAAGATTAATCATTTTGATTGTGCACCCGGTTTATTCAAACATTATTTCACCTCCGATGCTAGCTCTTCAAATTAGATGCTAAAAGTTCTTGTAAGTGTTTTTTGTAACATATATATTAGATTAACGGGACATAGCATAGGATTAGACACTATTGTTAATTTAGGTCAATCTTTAGTTCAACTTCTTGTGATAAAGTAAAATAGTATTACTCCTTAATAGGAAGTAAGGACAACCATATATTGAACTCCAAGGAAGGAGCAGAGCTACTCTAATTGAGTAACGACCTCCTTTAATCATTTGATTACTTATGCTCGTATATTAAACTGCATTTAAGTAGCTAGACCATTTCCGCAATACATACCTCTACAAATACATACATTTGACCCACTTTTATTTCTTCAATCGTTAAATCTTTTTGCACACATTTATTGAGCATATTATTCCGTCTTTCTACAAATAATTCATAACTTTTGGAGTTAAACTCAGTTTTGTATGATTCTTGTTAAAAACGTATTACAGATTCATCACTAAATTGTCCATTTTTAGAATTCGACTTGTTTAACCCATTTATATTCCGAATTAGACCAAAGTTAAAACTTTAAAGTTGTGGAGTTAAACTCAGTTTTGTATGATTTTTGTTAAAAACGTATTACAGATTCATCACTAAATTGTCCAATTTTAGAAATCGACTTGTTTAACCCATTTATATTCCGAATTAGACCAAAGTTAAAACTTCAAAGTTGTAGAGGAGGTCGAGTTGCACTAGGAAGCCAAATTTCAGATTAATCGGACATGTTTTCTATTTTATATGATTATTGAAACACAACTGAATTCTGAAATATCATCTAATCGTATAATTAACTAAAAATTTGTTTAATTCATCATCAATAGGCATGAACCCTTAAAAAAGAATTAATAGAGATTTATATCTTTTGTTAATGATCTTAGATCCATCTTTTGATTCCCTTCTTTTAGTACGTTTATCACCTCGCGATTCTTAACAACTTTCGTGTTGAAATTAAACAAGATTGCTCGGAAACAGGAAACGAAATGCCATTGAACAAGAGAAGGTTGGTTCCTCTTTAGAATCATGATTAGCGGTTCAAATTGAACTTGGTTTAAAAAAAAAATTGGTTCCTCTTTAGAATCATGATTAGCGGTTCAAATTGAACTTGGTTTAAAAAAAAAATAGAGTAACATATATGGTTACCACAGGTCAAGTAGGTTTGTAATGCCACGACATTCTACCCATCAGTTTTAGATTAAATAACCGATGTGTTAACTAAATTTACAAAGCAATATTATCAATGTAATAATCTAGTTTTTCTTTAGAGAAACAATTATAAAGGGATTAAAATAGAATCTAGGCAACTTTCGATCCGTTTTTTTACTTGGTTTAGTCTATACCCATTTGACACGGCTTCGCCAGATTGGTTTGCGAATACACACTAACAATAAGTTTTGAAGCGAAATCGAGTTAAAGCTTAAACTCGATATAGGAGATGATATGGTCAAGCTTATGAGGATAGACCCACAACATAATATGCCAGAGGACCGAGCCACCTTACACTCAAACAGAGAGATAGTAGGTCAAAGGGTCAAAATCCAAAGACATACCATATCAAGGCAAGTCACCTTGTTACACATTACAAAGTCTCAAGAAAATTCATATGAACAAAACAACCACAAGACGACAAGGGGCTACTCCCACTAGCCATGGAAATCGGAAACACTTGCGTATCAGGAAAGTTTGAGATGCTATAATCCATCCACTATCCACTATAGTCATTAAAAAAAAAAAAAAAAAACAAAAAAAAAGACATCACAAATACACAAATCTATTACAGTATCTAATCACCTTACCTTCTGATCCAAGATTTTTAGCCTATGAACCAAACATAATCAAAGTTCATTGTCATTGTGTATGCACAGGCAATATATGAAAAGAACCACTGCTGGTTTCACCTGATACACAAATCTAGGGCATCTACAAGTCGCTTTCAAGATGACAACACTTTAACGATGTCAAGAAGAACCAGAAAGCCGCAAGATTCAATAATACTTATACCTCATATCGTGAACATATAGATACACACATTTATCAGCTTTCTATAATGTACAACATAAGGCACAATAAATGTGCAACTACTGACGAAAACCAAGAATTGCTCAAATCCACTTAAAACTTTCCATCAAGAATCCACTTCATTACAATACAAATCCTCACGTACTAACCCTACCACGCACGAAAACGCTTGGCAAGTATTATATCAGCTACATATACTCTTCAAATACAGTTGAGTTGTTTTAGCATAAAATTTATGATGAAAGCCAAACAGATAATACACATAACAGAACTTTCTGTACATGGTATCAAAACATAAACTGCATACTAGAAAATACAGTGTAGCATCCAGGAAATGGAAAACAAAGTAGAGAAACTATGTCATTAATGATGCAAATTAGTCCACAAATGCAAGTAAACGTAAACATAATACTCGTATTGCTAAAGATTGACCAATTATCCCTAATGTGAGCATAATATATCACTAACGTGGATCGATTAAAATGTAACTGGGATTTAAATCACTAACAAATGTAAACTATGATAAAGCTAGGCTAGCTTGTAACACTACGGTTGGCGTTGGAGTGGAACTGAGATTTAAATCACTAACAAATGTAAACTATGATAATGCTAGGCCAGTATGTAACACCACGTTTGGCGCTGGAGTGAAACTGGGATTTGTTCATCGGGTTCAAAATAATTAAGAAACAGACTACACAAATCAACTTTCGTGACAAACCAGAAGCAAAGCCTACAAACAAGTAAACAAATCATCAAAACATAAAAAAGCAAGAGACTTTTCACAGAATTAAGCACAAATCCATATAAAGATGACATACATTTGTTTCAGAACAAGATATCCGACGTTCATTCGTAATAATATTAATATTAATAATAATAATTAGAATAAACAAACAAAAACTCTCATCAGGAACACACAACAACAATCCCCATCCATCTTTAATCCTAATAATAATAGCACTGTATCTTAATCTTCCTCTTGTCTATTAAAATTTGACGTTTTTCGGGGATACTTAACAAAAACAAAATTATACAACATTTTTTAGTTTTAATCAAATAAATCCTTGACCATCAAAGTCAAAGTCGAAGGGCTGTGCAGTGAAGGTCATCTTCATCATCATAATCATCAAATGGTGGCGGTATATTTAAATCGATTGATAAAAATGGTTTACTAAAAGAAGAAGAAGCAATTTCACCGAAATCGACTTTTTCCCCAATTCCGTCAACAACCACCGATGACGACGAATCACAATCGCTGCGACAATCATCTGGAAACACTGGCGGCCGTGGTGGCACAAACTCCGATTTCACCGGCGGCGGTCTAGGTCCACTAAATGACTCAAGTGTACTACTCAAACTGCTACACGTCGGTCGCTGGGGAGCAGCAATTTGATTGTACAGCATACCGTGATGATGATCGAGAAACGGATTGTGTTGATTTGTAAAATTAGGGTTAGGGTTAGGGTTTTGATGGTGGTGGTGATAAAAGGGGAAATTTGTTTTGGCTTTAGGTCCACGGAGATTTAGCGCGGCAGCATCGTAAGCACGTGCTGCATCTTCGGCGGAATCAAAAGTACCGAGCCAAACCCTGGTTTTCTTCCATGGATCTCTAATTTCAGCAGCGAATCTGCCCCATGGTCTTTTTCGAACACCTCTAAATCTGATTTCGGGTTTGGATCCGGATCCATCGGTTACCAAAACGCCCGTGCTTCCTCTTGCTCTTCGCATATTTCAGATTTGAATTGAAGAATGTAATAAAATTATCCTCCAATTAATTGAAACAAAAATTAAAAAATAATTAAAATTGATGAAATGAAATCAACGAAAACTCTCTCTCCCTCTGTAATCGTTGATTTAATTTCACGAGAAATGAAATATAAAGATTGCGAGAGAGAGGTTTTGATTTTTGGTGTATCGATTTTTGAAACAATTTTGTTTTTTGGGGTTTCTTTTTCTTTTTTTCTTTTCTCTTGTTTCGAACCCTATTCACGCCTTCCTCTGTTTCTGCCCTCTTTTTCTTTCTTCATTTTCATCGATTTTCTGACCTTTTGTTTTTATTAATATATTTTATTTTATTATTATAATATATATATATATATATATATATATATATTATATAATATATAGTATAGTATAATCGAGGTGTTTTGTGAAAAGACTAAGGTACCCCTTTGCATTGGGTCAAAAATTGTGTTTAAATTTACCATTTTACTGACAAAAATGTTTCATAATTACCGAGTTATGAAAATGTAACCATTTTACTACTGAAGAGAAATTTTCAAAGAAGACAGAGAATATACGGCGTAAAAATACACTCGTATCAAGTAAGTCATTTATGTTTTATAAAATCTTAACAAACATGAATGCGATTCAAAGCAAAATTAGATGCTCAATTGGATTGTTTTTTAGAAAAAAATATTGTTATCGTCTTATGTGTAATCATGAATCGATAGGATGAATGTCAGATAAAGCTTTGATTACTAAGTGATCATGGATATGATAATCGTGTGAAACCATGGGCGCACGATGGCCAAATATTGCATAATAGTAACTTCATTTGCCATATCAATGGATGTACCTTACAATGGCCAATACAGACTACATAAACTAGATTGAAACTACAAAAATAGATTGAGCATGAAGGAATAACAACATTCTTGATTAAAATTGAATCTCATGCATATATGGCAGTCGTTCATTTCATCCAATCGGAAACAAAAGCCGTAAACGTCAAAATAACACTAAATTGAAGGCCATACATCCCAAGAAATGAAGAAAACAACTAGTTGTTGCACTGTAAATGAAATTATTGTTAGTGTATAATTGTAAAAAGAAATATAGGATTAGAGCAAATATCTGTTATCTTGCATGATATGGCTTATGGAACATGGCCTCAGTTTATAAATAAAATTGTTCTTTTTAATGTTTGTATCCAACTTTGTTATGTGGTTTTGGTGTGAACTCCAATTGCAACTAAATAAATTTGAATCAATTGCATGTATACCATATAATTTTTATCCCCTTATGATACTTAAGCTACAAGTAGACCGCACTTGAAAATAGAAGAACGTTATAATGTTCTATCCTATTCCAAAGCAGTGCACATTAATTTGAATCTAAAGGGGATAAAGCGTCGAACCAATTTCCTTAGTCAACCGTCTTTCATCTGATCATATCGAGTGGCTAGTTTTAAAACTTTGAAACTAATGTATACGGCCGGAGTAACCAACTACATTTCGTTAAAACTTGTTGTACTTCACGTTTTAAAAAAGTAACGGTTAATGTTTAATATATATATATTAGCATTCATGGATGGACAACATACTAACATCCATTGTCAATGACAGCTCGAGTAGTGACTGGTGAATATATCCATAGTTTCATTGTGTATGTAGCGATACGTATAGATCTCGTGAAGTTATCACTTATTAGTAAAATGATGAAATGCAAGAGTTCGGAAAAAACTCTTGATCTATGTCCCATAACTACGTGAGCCACCTGGGAGACCTTCCAACCAGTAAACCAACAGGCCCATATCCTGCTCCCTCCAAATTAAAATTGAAATAAATAAAGCTGGGCTAAAATAAGAGTAAAGGAAAAGAGGGCTGAGCTACCAATACCATTATCAATAGATATGGCAATTGATCGGATAGAGCCATATTCACATCTATATTCGTTTATTATTTTCCATCCAAATTCAAGTTAAATTCGAAATCATACTTTCACATCCATATCCGATTGATGAAGCGGGTTAATTGATATCCATTGGATATTTAAAAAATGTTAAAAATTACGATCTATCATAACATATTTTGTTAATAATGAGCATTGGGGCGGTTAGGTGCGGATAGAAATGAAAACCGCCCCTATAACCAAAACTTTGGTTAATCGATCATTTTAACCGTTCGGTTCGGTTAATAAACGGATTGGTTAATTCGGTTAATTTGGTTAACGCCTATACAGAAAGCGGTTAACTCGGTTAACCGTTTATGACCAAAAAAAAGTTTAATGGGTTTGTGCCCAATACAAACTCTATTTCTAAATATAGTTTTATTAATTGCAAATCAATTTATAATATACTCCGTATTTATCAAATCTCTAAAGTCTAAAGTATAATGTATTATATTAAAAATTAAAAATATCAATATAAATATAATATTTTTAATGTGAAATAGTTAGTGCGGGGCGGTGGGGTTAAAACCGAGGCGGTTATCTTCTATTTTCATAACCGAACGACAAACTTTGGTTAATCCAAAAATGTTAACAAACCCGTGATTATATGTTCGGTTTAGTTAATTCGGTTGACGGTTAATACGGTTATGGTTTGATTAATTCGGTTTTTTGCTCGGCCCTAAATAATACCAACAAAATATAGCAGTTGAAAAATTAAAAACATTTAATATTTTTGTTCTTTGCGTTGCTAGACACGTGTTGATCAATGCTTATCACCGGTTGGTACGGTGGTTATATGAAATTAGCAAAGTGATGTTATACTATAACTGTCGATTGATGTGTAAAATCTAGTTATAAAAATAAACTTAAAAATACGGTAATTAAACAATACACAACCAGGTAAGTATACCCTATCGTATATAGAATAGCTACAGTAAGTTCAGGTTCGTTCCACAGGGAATGTGTGTTTAAGAATTATATTCAAATGCAACTAATTTAAACAAGAAAGTAAATGTGGGGTTTTTATGATTTAATTGTCATTTTGTTTAAAACTACTAAAATTATGAAAACGGAGGATTCAGGAAGAGTCAAATTGTTTGGTTGTACCTTCAGATATTAAAATTACACTTGCTTGGATTATTTCACTAATAATTTCGGAGTGCTTAGTTATTACCAGTTTATTTAGCAAATCTCATTTATCTCAATTAGACTAGGCTTAACATTCGCCATTACCTACACCCTAATCCAGATTCACTAATTTACAATTTAATCAAGCGAAAGACATTCGCCAAAATCACTATCTTATAAAGTTGAATTTAATTGTTTAACTTATGTCAAATCTGCATCCGCAATCAATGGTTCAATCATACATAGACATACGATTGATAAATATAATAACTTTGTGACAAACATTCGCTATAATCACTAATTAAATCATCAACAAGTTTCAGCAAATCATGTAAACTCAAATACATAAGGGTTTTGATTAAACGTAAATTAACTTGCATAAACTCAAAGAATAACACCCCTAATCATTAGCTAATTCATCCAAGCAAGTGTTTATTGATTTAGCTACTCATATTAAAACTAGAACAATCAAGATAAATAATTGAAATCGAAACAAACATGATTAAAATAAAAAGGTTTGCGAGATGATTACAATGATCTAAAGATGAATTGTAATAGCCGAACGATTTAAACGCGATTGTAGATCTTCAAACTTAGGAAAAACCCCCAACAAAAGCTCTCAAATTCGTAGCCTGAAACCCCTGAAAAACCCCTCTGGTCGAATTAGGGTTAATGGTTTCGTATCTGTAAGTCTAGGGTTAAGGGTTCTATTTATACAAATCTGGGCCGATCACCCAACCGGCGGTTGAGCCTTCCAACCGGAGGTTGGGCCTTCTGCGATCCACCGACTTAAGCCCATCGGGCCCCAACCGGCGGTTGACAAAGCCAACCGGCGGTTGGGCTTTAGATCCACGATTCTTCAATCTTTGTTCCAGCCCACTTATTCTTGGCCCAATCCAACTTTAGCTCGGTCTTCTTTATTTCCAACCATTTTTCGTTCTTTTCCGATTCAAGCTCCATCTAAAAATCTAAATGCAAATATTAAAAAAAATAAAGTATCTAACACTAAATAAATGCAATATAAATGTATATAATTTGAGGAAATATTATAAAACAAATGTCGAACTATTTGATGTTATCAGCGATATATGCATTTCGATTTACTAATAATATATAATGAAAATGACGAGAGAAAATCAGTTACATTCACTGAAATTTTCATAAGTTTATAGCTTATATATAAATTTAGATGTATATTTGTACTCGTATATATGTATTTCAGTTGATAATGAATTATTCCATAAATAAAATTTAACATCCATATCCATATCTGCTGTGTACATTTATTTAAACCGTCTATATTCACTACTGGTGGATGTATCCATTGGATCGGATGATGACCTTGATCAAATGTTTTGAAAACCGGTTCGATCGGTCCGGTCCGACCGGTCGAACCGGGAAATTGAGGAAAAACGGTTCATTTCAAACCGGTTATTGAGCAAATTTCGAAATGAGTCGGACCGCCGGGTTTTCCAATTTCAACCCAGGTCAACCGGGAACCGGAACCGGATTCGATCGGATTTTTTTTCACCTTTTCTATTATTGAGATATTAGATAGATATATATTCCTTTATTGTTTCAAAATTGAAAAAAAATTAAAGCATTCTCTCCCTCGTTCACGAACTGCCTACCTTCTAAACCCTAAATCGCAAATCTAGCCATATCATCGAGATTATGATTTTTATTATTTCTAGCCATGTTGCCGGAGGAATTGGCAGCGGCGGTAGGGGCCGGTGGTGGGGGACGGCGATTGTACGACTGTTGAGAGTATATGTTTTTGAGAATACTTTAGATTTTAGATGAGGGTACGAAGAAATTGTTTGAAAGAGAAGATGATAGGAGAAGAGTAGATGAATGCTTCAAGTTGAAGGTAAGATGGTCATTTTCTGGTGATACGTTATGAAAAGAGTTTGAGAGATTTTTAAATTTTACATTTGGATTTACACTTATTTGAAAATAAAAGCTAGACAATAATAATATAATATTGATAGAGTGGAGTAGGTGTAATCTTTATAGTACAAAGTTTGTACACCTCACGGCAGACAAGCAGTGGAAAAGACCAAAAGTTTGGTAAAGGTGACATTGACTACACTAATTCAACATTTCTTATTTCAAAAGAGGAAATCAGAATAAAATCTTTATAATGTAAATGTATCATAGAAGCGGTTCAACCGGACGGTTTATCCGGTCAAGCCGGAACTGAGATTACATCTGATTTGATAAAAAACCAGTTTTCAAAATATTGCCTTGATGGCTTGATCACTAGCCACCATGCCAAACCTTTCATTAAAATTACCAATAAATCAAACCCATCAGTGTTCCCGCTCTTTTCTCTTCACCTGTTACCGGCCTAGACGGTCACCGTCTTGGAATTCATGGTTTTCTCGGGGCTCGAAGCCTCTTGATTCCCGCGTAGAGTATTCTAAAGTGAGGTATCCCAAGTCTAAACCCTTTTTGACCAAAAATAACATATACATAACGCTTTACATTTAAGTACTTATTACTCCGTTTTACTTAAATAAATATCTAATTTAGAAAAATACAAGCAGTTTTAAGAATACCTATTAGTTACTCACTATAATCTTCACAATGAAAGTAGGATAAAATTAGTTACTCGGTATATATTCTAATAGAATATAATAGAATTTTTATAAATTCTTTGGAATAGCCCTTAGAATAATCTAGAATATCATTCTCTATAATGTTCCTACTAACGTGTGTAGGTCTTAACCATATAAAGGCCAAAATCCTCTCATCATTTGTATTTCAGTTTCTAGTTGAGTGAGTACAAAATTTCGTTTTATTCTCAACTACTTGAAGTCGGTCGATCTTTATTCTTACACTACATATACATATTTTCTCCATTGAAAATGGTTGCTAACATTTTTGTTTAACATCCTTGAGGGGAATATTTTGGGCTTGCTATGAAAGTTTTAGTTTCATTAGGGGCTTCAATCAACATTCTATGGATTCAATGTAAATTTTTATTTTTATTATAGGAAACTTTGTGATTTGTGATAAATGTTATAGCAAAAGGGCTATAGTAGTCATGGTTATCATTATACTTTTTAGGTCAAGAAAAATACGTAAGTGAGCCTAATTTGCAAGCTACTCAGCAAGTCTTGTTGAATAGGTTACACTTTTGTATTTTGATACCTAATTAGCCAAACCAAATAACAACGATGCGAATGACATCTTTAATCTAGGCCCGACTGCTAATTTCGATCGCTAATTTCAGTGGCCCTGTGCGGTCACATAAAAGTAGGCCCTTAAACACGTTCTAGTTACTTAAACCTTTAGGTTCTAACTTTAATTCGTTTATGTTATTAGATTTTTTACATGTATTCAATAATAACATGTTGCGTATTTTTAATTATTTTATGAATACATCATACATTAGAAAAAAATCTTTAAATTGTCGTGAACACATACACTACTAAAGTGTTCAACTTTCATAAACATAGTAAGAAACAAATATTATAAAGGGTGAGGTTCAAATGAAAATGAAAAAAGTGTTGAGAATTAGGGAACCAATAGAAATGCGTCACGTGTCACAAAACTCACTTTCTCTCATATTTTTAAAAACTAAATATTTCACAAACGACAAGTCGAAAAATTATGAAAATTGCACCATAAAATTCAGCATTTTTTTCTCTTCAATTTAAGATCTCACAAGCTATACTTTCGACAAATTTTTTTTTTTTTCATTTTTTGGTGGGTTTTACAAATTAGTAACACATGTATTAGTGTTACGTTTAGGGTTTTACAAACCCTAAATTATTTTTTCATTTAGGGTTTTACAAACCCTAAATCATACTAAACCCTAAATCCTAACCCTTGCTAAACCCTAAACCCTAAACCATGCTAAACCCTAAACCCTAACTCTAACCCTAACCCTAACTGCAAATCAAATGTACAACTAATCCGTAACACATGTGTTACTAATTTGTAAAACCCACCAAAAAATAAAAAAAAACTCGTCAAAAGTATAGCTTGTGATATCTTAAATCGAAGAGGAGAAAACGCTAAAAAATATGATGCAATTTTCATAATTTTCGACTTGTCGTTTTTGAGATATTTAGTTTTTAAAAAGATGGGGGAAATGGGTATTGATGAAAATGAATGGTTAAGATTGATTCCCCTATTCTCACACAAAGTTGTTATACCCATTTGAACTCTACTCATATAAAAATGGTTAAACATTTCTTTTCATCATATTAGTAGGTAACAATCTAAAAAAATATATAAAAATAAAAATATTTTTTTTCATGATACAACACTGTACCAGATTACTAGTGTTATTTTAGTACTACTACTTTTAATACAAATATTACTAGATTTATGGAATAGGGGGTTAATTGAATAAATTATAAACTATAGGTTTAAAGTTGATAATTGTATAATAGTAGGAGGGCATTAATAGAAAATGATATAAAAGTTAAAAAAGCATATCGATTGTCGTCTTCCCCGTACCCACAACCTGCAACAACCTGCAACTCTAGATCTAAAAAATGTTTCATTAACCCAAGCTTTTATTTATCAATTATAACTTCGACAATGGGGCCACGTACAATCGCACACTCTGCACATGCCCAAAACCGAGTCTGGCTTAATCCGTACCTATTACCATTCCATTCCATAACTACACTCATACCCATTGCAATTTTCTCATTTAAACTAAACACACCCTTAATCATAAGATATCTATTGTGCATAAATTTAAAGTAGAATAAATACACTAGCTAAATGTTAAATTATGTCATTGTCTATTCTCAAAACGTATTTTAACATATTAGAATAACTTATGAATGTGTAGAATGCGTTTCTACGTATAAGTTGGTTTTAAGAAAACGTTTTATTCGTCAATTTTTGAAAAGACGCTTTAAAGATAGTGATTTGTGTTGCAAGTTTCTACACCCGAATCTTAGAGTCCTGTATGATTTATTTTGAATAGTCAATTTTACTTGTGAGGTCACATATTTTGTGATTGTCATTGATTATTAATATACTCGTAATAATTATTATTTATGTTGACTTTGCTAAATTTCAGAAGGAAATGGTTGAACCTACAATTGCAGCTCAGCTGTAAAATTATGAAAAAAGAAATAGCTGATGTGGTTCTTGATGTTGGCCGTGTGATTACTTTAATAGTTGAGAAATCAGTCTCTACAATTGTCTCAGAAGCTTTCCAGGTTACTCCAATCATTGAGAAAGCAGACTCACTTGCCCAAGTAATTTTCTAATTGTCCTATTGGAATGACCTTTCTTTATAGAGTAATGATTTATAGGTCTAAGCTCTCAAAGTATTTTGAAGTTTTAAATCGTAATTCAAGGCATAAGCTAGCTAAAAGTTAACTACTCTCAAGAGTGCATTTATTTCAAAAGAAGTTAGTTAAAAATAGCTTTTGAAATGCAAGTTTTGATCAATCAAAAGGAAATTCATAAGTAGATTCCGGTGGTGGCTATGACACCGATTACTAAAGAAGGAAAAATAATCGAGACAGCCATTGGAAAGAGCATGGAGAAAATTCATAAAGCTATTGCTGATACGTATTGAGCTTGTACTCAAAAAGAGTCCGCAAAACAAGAAATGTCAAATATAATAAAGGTCAAACAGAGATCGCTATCATTAAATTTCAACTTCATCCTCAAATGGCCACGAGGAACTGTTTGCAGCATCAGAGAAGATTATGAAAAAGAAAATGGCTGCTGTGGATACTACTGTTTGGCGTGCGATTACTCAAATCATAGCACTAGTTGATCGATCTCAAATCTCAACTAAAGTTATTAAAATGAATTCCTTGCTTTATGTTTGAGTTCTCATTCTCCATAGTTTGTACTTTCATTATTTCAAAAATATAAATAAATATTCAGTTTAATAAAATGAGATATTTTGGAGTAATAAATAAAGATAAATTTGTGAGTTTATGGTTCTTAATAACTATCATTTTATAAGTGAATAATGTTTTAAGATGAAAATAGTAATGAGTACAATAACGAAAAAAGTAGTCGATAAATAAAAATTATTTATGAAAGGTTAAATAAATGTCAAAAGAATACAAAAGAATAAGGTTTACGAGAACTTAATTGGATAACAAGCAAGAAAAATTAAAGGGTTAAACTAGAAACTTAAAAAATAATTCCTGTAATTACATTGAGGACCCGTAGCACTCGGCGATCTCGATTAAAATAGGGTATATTGTTAATCAAACCTAATGGGGTGTAGGTTTTAAATATCCCCGGTGTTCTGGTATGACGACGAAGAAGCACTTGGATGATGACTGTTGGTATTTGATATTTCAAAAATTAAACTCAAATATTGATCAAAATTCTTTTGGTCTAACCTGTCACAGTTTTCTTAATATTCAAATTCAAGTCGTAAATGCTTGACAGTTGGAGGCTTTGCTTTTGGCTGTACTCATCTTCGTGCTAATAACCCAATTGATTCCTGTATCATTGCTAAACTTCTTAACAGGTGGCATAAACAATTTAGAGATATTGACTTTTGGCATTTGCTCACGTGTCACGGATTCATGTTTAACCCCTTTGCTAAAATAAAAGGGGTCTAAATTGCACTCTCTTTATCTCGATGATTCTGGTATCACCGACGTAAGACTTGGTTTGATTGCTTCTGGTTGTCCATCGTTGTCTGTCATAGGTCTTACTATGACAATTATCACTGACCGTGGATTGGAAATCTTATCAAAATCATGTAAACTTTTAAAAGAGGCGAATCTTGTTTGGTGCAAAAATATTACTGATGATGGAATTTCGTTTCTCAGCCAAAATTGTCGTCAACTTAGAGCGTTCAGAATAACTGGTTGTGATAAAATCTGCGGTGTAGGCTTCCAAGGGTGTTCTCCAACTTTGACTTGCTTTGAAGCTTTTGATTGTAATATTGATTCTATGGGTGTTGGTGGAATTGTAAGCGGAGGTGGTCTCGAATATCTAAATATTGCTGCTTCTCTTCATATGTACCACCCTATTGGTTTAGGATTTGGTTCCAAACTTAAATCCCTTAACCTTGCCGGCACCTTTGTTGATGATAATGCTATTATTGAAATCGCAAGAGCTTGTTCTTTGCTACAAGAGTGGAACTTATCACAATGTCCATTGATCAGGATTTCTGGTTGGGAGGCTATTGGATTATATTGTCAAAATTTGGAAAATTTGGAGACACTTCATGTCATCATTTGCCTCAACCTTTGTGATAGAGGATTACTAGCTATAGGTGCGGGCTGCAAACGACTATCTGTGATATTCATAGACACATGCTGCTTTTGGATGAGTCAATCTACAATCAGCATTTTCAGATTACAAAGACCGGATGTGGAGATGAAATATGAAGACTTATATAATCGTTCCCCAAGTTGGGAATTTCATACAGGCATCTTGGACAGGATACATGTATGAACTTAACCGCTTCCTTTGTCGGTGGTGCCAAAAAACAGTAATTATTTTAGTATTTAACTTTAAATTCCTTTATTTTGGTTATGTTTACATGCTAATTGTTTGAATTTATTTGCTTTACGTTGCATTCGTTTTGATAATTTTGTCATTCATTTTTCACTAGTTGTAATATGTGAACTAATATCAATTTTGGATGCACTGTTCATGTTTGTGATAGGTAGCAACCTTAACTTGGCAGAACATGAGTGTATTATACGGCGTATCTAGCAATGTCTGTATATACAGTCAGCTTGACCAAATTAATACTAAAACAATGGTTTGACTTCCATGGAAGTCACTTATGGCATATAATATGAACTCATTGTTTACTTCCTATTTAATCTTTAATACAGACTTTTTAACCGCATTCGTCAAGGACAATGAGTCAAATTACAATACTTTTTTGCAATTAGAGGCACCAGAATTTGGAAAGTCTTGCTTTTACATATCATCTATGATATGATCAAGTTAGCCCTTTTGTTACATTCCAGTTTATATTAACAAAAGTTCAACGCTAAACTGTCCAACATAACTTTGCCAATTGCCAAACCGATATATAGAGTGAGTACAGTTTGTCACACTTATTCACCAAGGTCTTTTGGAGGATGCCGATGTATGAATGTATGATATCAACTTGTTCCACAATTTCAAACAGATTGATTGAGGTTCCATAGTGCAAAAGAAACCCAAACAAGTCTCACTTTCATCTTACAACTCAAACCAAAGACTACCCAGTTTCTACCATTGATCCTTAATGGAAAAAAAAACCCAAAAGAAGTCTCAGTTTCATCTAATCTTTCAAACCTAAACTATCATTGGAGTTTCTGGCATCACCAACCAAGAAGTAAAAGCTTCAACAAAGCCATCCGAATGAAGAGTCCATTTTTCGCCTGTCTAAAATACGCAGCCCTTGAATCCCCGTCTACATCCACCGTTATCTGGATTACCAACAAAAATTACGTTAGAATCAGTCAGTTACAACATATGTGAAAAATAAAAAGAAAATAGAAAGAAGCTTAAAGTCACCTCATCAAGCCTTGGGAGAGGATGCATAACAACAGCATGCTTCTGCATTATACCTAATACATCTCGATCAATAATATACTTGCCACGAGCTGCATCGTAGAGATTGGTTCTCTCTCCAAAACGTTCTCTTTGAATGCGAGTTTGGTAAACCACATCACATTTTGATGCCACTTCCTTTAAATCTGCACTTTCTTCCCATTTAACCCCCTTTAGTGTTAAGTACTCTTTTATGTCCTCCTAATCCATTTCAGACAACACAAAAATTGAGCACATACGTACAAATATTTTGTAATATTTTTTATCATCCGCTGAATGCATACCTTCATCTTCACAACCTCTGGTGAAACAAAATAGATCTTCACATCATTATATTTGGCTAGTAGATATGCAAGTGAACGAACAGTTCGCCCATTAGCAAGATCCCCAACAAGTCCAACTTTGATTCCATCCAGCTTTCCTATCTCTCTTTCAATAGTGTACATGTCAAGAAGAGCCTGTTAAATTTACAACACAAAAGAACAAAACTTGGTGATTCCAAAAATAGATATTAAACTCCCTCCGAATATTGTCCACCTTTCTATTTTGGTATGTCCCAAAATAATTGTCCACTTCCAAAATCAACCAATCAAAAGGCTTCAAACTAGTAAATATGAGATTTTATTGGTGGTCAACTGTAATAAATCCACTTTTCTTAAACTGTATGTTTTTTTGTCTGGTGACAATAATTTTGGGGCGGAGGGAGTACTAGAAAACCAAATTTAAAGAAGCATATTATATCATCCCTGATACTCTTCAAAAGAAAAGACAACATTTTTAGATATTAAGTAGCATACTACTCCTAATTGAAATTGATGAGAGTATACCTGAGTAGGATGCTGACCTGGACCATCTCCAGCATTAATAACAGGAATGTTAGCTGTCAAGGCTGCTCTTCTAGCAGCACCGCCTTCAAAGTGTCTCATAACAATTATGTCCGAATATGCTTCCACAGTTCTAATCGTATCTGCAAGAAAAGTTCGTCAAAATCAGAGTCACGTGCGAATCGCATTAAGCAGAAACAACCTCAACCTATAACTACCTTCAAGTGTCTCTCCTTTTGCAGCAGATGAAAACTCTCGTGCATTTTCTGTAGTCAAAACTTCCCCACCTAACTGCTTCATTGCTGACTCGAAAGAAAGCCTAGTCCTAGTTGAAGGCTCGTAAAAGAGAGTGGACATTAAGTAACCATTCAAAATCTGACTTCCACGTGACTTCTTCTCAATTATTTCCATTTCACGTGCCACTTCAAATATAGCACTGATTATATCTCTATCAAATTGTTGTGCTTCAATCACATCATGAAGTTGAAAATTTTCTCCCTTTAGAAAAGTATGGATAGTTTCCACCTCTACTGCCCCGCATTGGATTCTATCTTTTGATAACAGACTTCCATTATTGCACCAGCTCGTTAAGTTATCGTTTTCTGACAAACTCGAGTGTGTAAGGCTAGCTGATACATTGTTCCTCTTGAAATGCAGCAAATGCTTATGCAAATAATTCGACTTATTGGAATCACCAACGATGTTTGTTTGCTTAAAAGCTATTTGTGAGGCATGTGTAGAAAGCTTACACAATGACATTGCTTCAAGTAGATATCACCTAACACAAAACAAAATGAATAAATAAATGTCATTATGTTTGACATTGCTTCAGCTAGTTTTGCCAAACACACCCTATATCATGAAATTCATCATCAACTGAATCACGATTGTAATTCTGCCTAATTCGAAAAGCTGAAGAAAAAAATTCGAAATTTTTAAGCAAATATCTTGCTTGTGGCATATATTGAGCAATGTAAACAATATCAAATTAAAAGTGAAACATTCGATAGCAGACACTTTTAACATCCAAATTCAAAATGAATCTCCCGCTCAAGCTTGTGACGCATGAATGTAACAACTACAGTATTAAACTAATTGTGAGTAGTGTTTACATGCCATATTATACAAGAAGACATTATAATTGACCTATTTATAACCTAAAAAGGTGTGAAAGCATACATGTATTCAAGTATAACTTTCAAATGGATGAAATTAAAAAGAAAAATTAAAGGCAAATGGGGGAAGGAGAAACCACCTCGGAATCGGAGAATTGTGATTTGATTTAACGATAAGCAGACTGTAGAGCTCCGGCAACTTTATAGGAAGAGATGATTATTAAGATGGAGTAATTTTTAATTAATTAATTTAAAAACTAGAACATAGAGATGGACAGGATGATCGAATTGAACGACGAATTAATTTAGGTTTTGGCGGAAAAACAGAGTCACGATAGTTCGTTGGTTTCTATCCACTAAGGCACTAACCCTAAAGAATGGGCCTGGGCTTCACCATACTTGTGTCTTATGTACGCAAAGGCCCATGTTTTCACTTTTCACCTATATTAATTTACAAGTATAAATTGAAAATGGCCCATCTTTTTGGCCCACAATCCCGCAAATTCGAAAATCAATTTTGTATTAACCTGTATTATACACTCATGACTTATCTACTAGACTAGATATTCTCATCGAAACTTGCAGAGTTGCAGACATAACTTCTTAATTTGATATTCTCATCGTAATAATTTAATATTATTAATTATTATTACTACTGTAATTAGCATCTTCTTTTATTATTGTGAAAGCTTCATATTTCCATCTTATTTCTCAGGCACACAGCGCTCCGGCAAAATAATCTTCGCCGCTCTTAGAACATTTGCTACATTCATGTGGCACATAAGAAGAACTAGAATGACATCTTAATCATACAGTTTGAGAGATCTAAGCCTTATTATTATTTAAGAATGATTAGGTCATAAGTATTAAAGCACATTTGACTACTTTTCTACCTCAAATTCGAATCGAACTCTTGAGCAACAAACCTTGTTAAATCAACGAGAATCATTTAAAAAACAACGCAAGTCCTTAAAAAATTGCATATAACACTAAAGAACCAAGATTTGACAGTGTTAAGCACAAACCAACAATAGCATTAACTGGCAACAGACATTAGCTCAGAGAGCAGCAAACACAGATATCTTTACATGCAAACATTCACAAGCATTTTGCAAATACTACACACCCAAATCAAACAACCGCAATCCCATGTCTTCTTTATTTAGGGATTGGTCAGTCTCGTAGTTAGCACACCAAAACCACGAAAAACTTTCCAAATATACATGATAATAAGAGTATGTTTTGAATATATATATGATATGATACCCACCTAGTTTTGAACTAGGCATTCTTGCTTGCCAGTCACGATAGTTGTGCGCGGATCATTGTTAAGACCACCAGCTTCATGAATATCTTGCTCATTCTCGCGCAATTTCTTCTCAATAACAGAACATGAAATGGCCTCAAAAATAATAACCATCACCTCCCGAAACCTTTCATCAGACAAAGAAACCTCAGCAAGAAGTCTCCAAGCTTTTTCCTCAGATGCTCCTTCATAGTCTTCCTTCCTTTTCAACACCATGTGTCCACTGATTTCCCACACAGCAGGGTTCACCTGAGTATCGAGAAGCTCAGCACTCACTTCTCCTAGAGCCTGCTTCTCTGCATAACACTGCTTTTACATTTGATTTACATGTTAATATTACATCATTTCTTTTCAAATAACAGCTAAAACAAACTTGTGGTTATTTGTACCTGTGGAAGGACAAAGATGCGTCTCCCAGATTCTGAAATTAGCACATTGTACGGTATGTTGTTATCTTGAAGGCATATGCAGGTGTCAGCGACAGCGTTGGATAGATCCTCAAGAGAATTCCCACCTTCAAACACGAGACCCCTAACCGGATAGTTGAGAATCTCAGAAATCTCGATCCCATCACTGAAGTCAGTAATCTTTCTAGTGGCAGCTTTCTCTATTGGAAACGGCACAGCCAAGTAGTAAGCCTGAAGTATAGACAACCAAATAGATATCTAGTCATGTTACCAGATTTGTGAAACGTCAGTTGCCAAGCTATTGTATCCTAAACAGAAAGATAATAACCTGAAAATGAAGGTGATTGATAGTAGCAAATGCACCCAAGCTATTGTAGCCTAGACGAAAGTAAGGACTTCCAGCCTGATGTGCCATGTACAGAGCAAGCAATAAGCTTTCATGGTCAATCCTTTGAGGTAAGCGTTCAAGAATTCGAGGAATCAGAAGCACATGCCCATATTCAATGGGACTAACCTATTGAATTCATATTTAAAAACAGATTGTTTACTGTAATGATACTCAATTGTTAAAGATCTAACAAAAATCATAAAAAAGGTCAAGACTAAATACATTAATGGCAACAACGCTTGGTGACCTATCAACATTAATTGGAGCATTTGGATAGAAGTGGACTTCACCATCTTCACTTGCTTCAAACTGGAAGAGTACCTCTTCCTGCCCAACTTTGGTAAAGTTGAACTTGTTATCATCAAAAGGCTGCAGCACCTTATCAACTTGGAACTCAGTTGGACGTTTTTTGAGGTGGCGACCCTCATTTAGCTGAGCAACAAAACCAAGTTCACCCGGAATCACCTGTAAGAGATCAGGAATTGTATATATAACTGACAATTAGCATAACAATATAGTTGTTGACAAAATCCATAAAACTGCAAGAAACTGATAAAAACCTTTGTTTCACAGGCAGTAACATCGTAGCGAAATAGTCCTCTCTCCATTCGATCCTCCCACTGCAATTTACAGAAAACAATTTTAGTCTAAACAAATAATCAAAAGTTTACTCCCCCGAAACAATGATTCAGAGATATTACCTCTCCAAGGAGAAGGGAATCCAAGAAAGCAAAAGGAAACTCGTTTTTGTTACACGATTCAGCCTTGTTGGATTTTGGAAAAGCATACAAAGGTAGCTTAGCACCTGTTATTCAATACAATACAAACACAACATTTCAAACAGTCAAATCATGCAATTAAATGAATTTCAAAAACATTACTTTGAAAGATAATAGTAAAGAAAAAAAGGTAGGCATTTGATCGAACACCTGATAGGCAACAGTTTCTGAGACAATTACGGCCACAACCACCGCCACCTTCCTCAGCATCCTCCTTCTGGTAATTAGAAAGAATTGTAGGAACCCTCTTAATCCTCAACATCTTCTTAGACTCGTTGATTGGTCGATTAAATATTTAACAGCAGCGAACGCGATGATTAATAAATTAAGCAGATAATGAAGATCGATCGACGGATAGATAGATATATAATTTATACGTATAACCCTAGGTAACCTAATATAACCTAAACTAACAGAGGGAGAACGAAAAAGGTCGAACCACCGCCGGCGAGAAAGAGAAGGTCAGAAGGGCTGCCGCCTTCGGAAGGCAAAGCACCACGTCCCCCGTGGGTAGAAGGGTTGCTCTCAATAGTTATCGGACCGCCGTTACCACCTCGTACTGATGGGTGGACATGTACGAGTGTCCGGGCCGTTGCTCCGTGTATAGCCGTGATGTCTACAACTTGTCTTTCCCGGGTTTTACCCCCTTTCTTTCTCGATAACACCGACGGAATAATTCTTCAATTTCTTCCCCCCTCTGTTCTGCAACAACAACAATTGGTCTAATAATTTGAAATCGGTTGATGGGCAATTGATTTGTTTGAATGAAATAGAGAGAGATTGATCAGGGAATTGAACGGTGGAAAGAAGATAAGATATATGGAGTAGTTTAGTTGGTCATGTGAGTTTTGATGGGTGCTTGTGGTTGTGGTTCCCCTGTCATCCGTTTGGGTTCAACGTCTTTTTCTCTTCTTTTTTTTTTTTTTTTTTTTTCTTTTAAGAAAACCCCGAATATACTGGTCGAAAACACATATACTACGTAATATATGTCCCACAAAAAGGAACGCCTATTTTGCCGGCTTTTTTTAATGATTATTTTATTATTATTATTATTATGAATTTTAATTAATAATTTTTTTTTTATGAATGAATTGAATTTTTATTCCCTCTGAATTTTATTCCTATGATATTTTTGTTTTCTATTTCCTTTGGTAATGTAAAACAATACAAAATTCTTAGAAGTGCGTAAAGATTATTTAAATGGTCAGCCTTAATGTGAGACGGAACATGCATTAGTAAATTAGTGTTGGGATATAAAGATTAGTATTGCCAATCTTGAGAAGGGTTAGTACTGCTATCCAAAGTTTCTACTGTCAGTTCATTTCAACTGCTGGAACAAAAACAAGATTAGTACTGCCAGAAGGATCTCAGAGTTAGTACTACTTGTATGATTTCCAAGATTAGTACTGCTGGTATGATTTCTGGAGTTAGTACTGCTAGACTAGTTTCCATAGTTTCTACTGCTGACCTTGTCCAGAGGATATGCGGCGCACGTGGGTCTGCGGTTACCTAATCTTGACAAAGCATGCACAACAAAGCATGGGTTGCTTTACGGCTACAAAGACATGCTTGGATAGTTTGACTTCTAAGCATTAATTACTATAACGTGTAATTGGAACTCTACAATTTATAATAGAGTTCCATACCTTAGAAGCATGTGGATGTAAGATATGCTCTGTGCATAAATATACTCCTCTGTAACTTAGTTCTACACATCCTTTTAAGACATTTTGTGTGTAATTGTGAGACACAGCAAAATAGTTAGCTTCAAGGTTATTGTAACCCCAATACAATCAAGTGTATTCGTATTATTTTCATTAATAATATTGGAGCTTTTGTTATACAATTTTGTGTGTTCTGTTTCTTATTGTATACAAACAATTACACAAGTCACATATCAATATCTTTCAAACTTAACAAGTATTATTCCGCAAATTTCTTGTTAAGAAGTTCAAGCATAGTTGAAGTTAATCTTGATCTTGATCAAGTTGATCCTGATAATCAGATAATCAAATTATTTCGTCTAATACAAGTTATTCAATTGGACAATTCAAAATGAAATTCCTGATTACAATTCTCCTCCGGTGAAGCGTTGGGCTCATGCAAACCCTAACCCTGAATTTTGTGCACCTTTTTAGCTATTCAATCGCCAAGGTATAAACTACTTGTTACTAGTATAATCGATTCAAAATAAATAACATAAAGTTACGGATATAGAAATAAATAAAGTTAACATAAAAAGAATTACTAAAGACAAAGCATTATGAATCTATTTGAATCTCAAACCGTTGAAAATAAATGAAAATTTTGTTGCAAAAGTCAAGTAGTGCGACAACATATGACAAATAATAAAATGCAAATCTTTTCAAATCGCCCCTCATCATTGATTGGCTAACTATCGGTATAAGTACTCTTCGTGGAAAATTTTGTAGCCGTCATCAACTACTACTCACTTGATTCTATTTTACATGTTCTTTTTTACTATTTTTTTTAATTTAATGTAATATCATCAACGCTTACGTTCGAACTTCTAGATATGCCTATAAAAGCAAAGATAGCAGCCTTGACGCAATGTCATTGGTTCTCTGCTTTCGATGTTCTCAGCAAAAGTACCAAACCCAAACATCTGCTTCGAAACTTCCTGGAACAAGCTTCTCCATGAGATGAATATTTTCAAAGTTTAACCGTAATAATTATTTATGTTTCGAAGTTCCTAATATTTAATTAATTATTCGAGTATTTATTGTATAATTTGATTTACACTTGTTTTAGAATTAAATCAGTTGCTTAAGGATTAGATAAAATAATATAATTAGTTATTGTACTTAAGGTGTTTATATTTTATAGGTATTTGGTGTCTAATTATTATAATTATAATAGTAAGATTTTGTTGTTTGTAGCTCTAAAGAAACTAATTTTCATGAGGTAAGTGCTTGTTTATTGAGTGGTAAAAATCGACTTTATCGTTCAAATATATAGTTTAACCGTAACTATATACAGTTTAACCGTAACTGATTGGCAATTTTTCGATGGTCGGGGGTTTATGGATAAAAGGTTACAAATAGAAAAATCATGATAATATTAAATTAATGTCATTTTAATTCGCCAAATCACAAAACTCATAAATTAGTGGTGCCAATAATAATTGCCGAAAATATGTTTGATCATAAGATACGAGCTCATGGCATAAGGATTGTGTATAAGTTAAACTAGTGTATTAAGAGGCCTTGCATAGCAAGGGCTTACACTCTTGATACTTTTACAATTTAATATGTATATCATCTTGAAGATTGCTACTTAACCGAAACAAAAAACAACGTTTATATCTTCTGCTTTACTATTGCATAGCGCGGCAACCAAAAATATCAACAATTTCATTAACTGTATTTGACAAACCTTGAATTTTAAATTACGGGGAAAGAAAATCAGTTATAAGATTAAGTGAATAATCTAAGAACGTATATAAATCAAATGATAACAATGACTTCTCGTGTTATTAACAATCGATCATTTTGGATAACCAATTTAGCTATTAGGTACGTCCTGGTAATGATTTTTGATTGTTCGTCTCCATAGTCGTCAAGGATGTTATCACATTTAAATAATATATATATAATCCTTATAGTTGACCTATATAAACGGATATACGTATAACATTTTAAGCCTTTAATATCTAAAAAATTTATTGAAAAATTTGAAGGACGTTAAACGAACTTTGCTTCAAAAAGTGAAAGTGTTTGATCTATCCCAACCAATAAAAAAGGATATTAGGAAGACACTTGTCATTATTTTAGGATAACCACGTCATTAATTGGTTGCCTCTTCCCGCTCAAATCTCCGTTAATTCACTAATTACGACATTAAAAATTATAAAATATTAATTTATTTATTGGGTTTCCTAACTGACGCCTTCAACGGATTTTGGACACAATTACGATTTAGCAGTTTATCAATAAATCATACTTCGTGTCCAAAATTAAATTTATGTAATTCTTACTCTTTGATTTTGTGTATTCCTTTGTGTATTCAAACGTAACGAATGAATGTAATTATTGTTTGGCTTCTTCAAATTGGACGAACATATGGGTTCTCTTTTTCACTCCTAATTGTCAACAGGAAAGTAATTTCATTATTCGTGTTTCTGTTCTTGATCGATTGATTTCACCAATACTTGAATCCAATAGAAAGGGTTGTTGGATTTTTTTTTTTTCCAATTTGCATTTACTGTATTTGTATAATTATTATGAATGAAGTTCAATCATGTTTATATGAGTTTTCATTGTTGTTTTATTAGGGTTTGTATTTTTAGATTGGTTGTATTTCGACAGTTTCATTTTTTATCTCTAGCTATCCATGTTTATGATTCTTATGTCGTGATGCTTTGTTTCGAGAGATTAGATAATTAGAGTACAATAATTTTTTAAAGTACGAGAGAGCCAATGAGATTGTGTCATTGGTACAAAAACTCATTTACCCTCATCTTTTTAAAAATTAATTATCTCACAAACGTTAAATCGAAAAATTATGAAAATTGCACCATAAAATTCAGCGTTTTCTCCTCTTCGATTACACATCTCACGAGGTATATTTTCGACGAGTTTTTTTGTTTTTTTTCATTTTTTGATGGGTTTATAAATTATTAACACACGTGTTAGCGTTTGGTTGTACATTTGATTTAGGGTTACGATTAGGGTTAGGGTTTAGGGTTACATTTGATTTTCCTTGGAGATCTCTTCTGTAAGATTAGTAGTCTGAATGCTCATAATTTTTAGTTTCTTTTTCAAATGTGCTCCCAATTATTTTCTTTTTGGATGAATTTCTCATTCCCTCCATGTAAAGGTTAATAATTTTTGTGTTTAAGTTTCGCAGACTGGGATATTAGCCAACTTTTTCTCTGTTAATCTTCATACAATTGGTTTCTAGCTTATCAAATGGTCAAATGTATCGCAGATCAGCAAATTGATGGATATATTTGCTGTATTGTTTTAGTTATAGAGCAAATTTGTATTTTCTTTCTTTTATATCAAGTACTCCAAATTTATTGTAAGGTATTTGAGTATTCAATTAAGTACACCTTTAGTAGACATTAGATGTAAAATTAGTAGATTACCAATGTTTTAGTACTTTTGTAGGTTTACATTTTACAAAAATCTACACACTTTTTTGTCGAGATCGTACATCGCACGAATAATAAGTTAGTTAGAATGTAAAATAAGATGCGTACGTCTTGATAGAGAAGACATGCATATGACAAATTTTAAAAGAGGTTAAAGAAAGTTTGTTAAAGAAATACTAAACTGTAGAACCAGAAACAAAAGTGCTTGATAAAATCTAAAATGTAAATGTGTTCAAAGTGTAAACATGAAGGTAATAAAAATACGTAGTAGTAGGTAAATTATTTATAATAATTATTATTATGGCTTTCGATCTTGAATAAATTTGGTTGACTTGCCACCTCTTGGTCCAAAATATACAATTTAAATCAGTGATAGAAGTATGAATTAAGTGGACAATTATTTAGTGTGGGTTTGAATAATCAAAGTGACCATACAATAAAATGATGAAATGTACTGTCAAGTAACATTGCTAGTACGACACAAGTACCAAAAATTAATCACAGCAATTTGCGTATGTTTAATATATCTTAATCTATATTACTACCAGTTAATATTCAAGATTTAGAACGCGTTAACAAATTTCGGTTAGATGGGAAAACAGCGCAGATCAACACGAAAGATTACAATAGAATGGCGTTTACTACTAATCCCTCTTGCATATGTTGCATTTTTTACAGCATACAGAACACTGTTCCATCAATGTAAGTAAAACATATGAATAGATTCGAGTTACTGTTTGGTTCGACTTGTTTAATGTCTCTAATGTTGCAGGGACAATACGGGTTCCAAACCATCACGAAGTTGGAACAGTCACACGAGGACAAGATTCCCTCAAACATCTTCTAGGTAGACTGCTCGGAGGTAATCTCTCCTAAGCTTAAGTTCAACTTGAAATTATTAAAATAAAGCTTGAAGCTTGATTCAAATGAATTAACAAAATCCAATTTTCTGGTTGGGTTCTTAGGAGATGACCGTATCAAGCTTGAAACTACGAGATTTGTATGCGAAAATGCACCTCACTCGGTTTTTTGTGTGGCAAATTAATAAGTAAGCATCGAAACAGCTAACTTGAAAGTCTATATCCGTCCCTATAATCAAAACGAGACCCTGGTTCATCCATACCCTTTAGAATATAAAGAACTCACGAGCTTCCTCATAAGATCCGTTCATATACTTAAAGAGAATATCATAGATTCACATGAATTTTGTCATCATTATACACATGAAGTCCCTGTTATAGTCTTCTCATCTGGGATTGTTGGGAACATATTTCACGAAATCAGTGAAATCATCATCCCATTGTTCCTCACTTCTCGTCATTTTCAATCACGTGTACAATTCATGGTTACTGACTACCGCCCTTGGTTTGTCCAAAAATATAACCGCGTATTCACACAACTGTCTAGTTACCGAGTCATAGGCGCCGGTTCAAAAACAGGTACACATTGCTTTCCAGGAGCAGTGTTTGGGCTTAAATACCATGACTGGTGGCTTTGGATCCTGATTCCATTCCGGAAGGCTACACGATGCTAGATTTTAAGCAGTTTTTAAGGGAAGCATACAGTCTAAAATTCAAAAATGCAGATGAGATCACGAAGCCGGTTTTGCTTCTGATTTCTAGAAAAGAATCACAAATGTTTGTAAATGAAAATCAGATGGTGCAAATGACGAAGGATATGGGATTTCAAGTGGTCATCAGATATAAAAAAGATATGTTTAACTTGGATAAATTTTCAAAAGTAGTTAACTCATGCAATGTTATGGTTGGTGCACATGGTGCTGGGCTTACAAACATGATTTTCTTACCTCAAGGAGCAGTTTACATCCAGGTTGTACCGTATGCGTTGACATGGCCTGCTGATACATACTATGGCAAAGAACCAGCAACAAAATTGGGATTGAAGTATTTGGAGTACAAAACTGTAGTAGAGGAGAGCTCGCTGATCAGTTCATATGGGCCAAAGCATGCTGTAATTACTGATCCGGGATCTATATCCTCAAAGGTTATCAAGCTGTGAGGTCCATTTATCTTGACGGGCAAAATATGACGATTGATCTTTCAGCGTTTAGGGAAACCCTTGTTGAAGCTCTTGACAATCTTGGACATCCATATCCTCCAAAATAATGTCAAAATATTAGAGCAAAATTACCAAGTTCGACTGCATAAGATTTAATCATAGTTTGTAACAAATTCTCACATAGCACAAATCATCATTGAGGCAGTAGAACTCTCGATATCCTTTACTCTAGACCTCTCATTGTTAAAAACCAACAGTTATACTGTTATAGCGCTTTTCTAGTTGTCCTAACATATGAGTTTGTGGTGCCAATCATTGAAGTATCTTTGAAAATGATGCAGGGGCATCTGATCATGGCTAGACATTTTTAAGTTGGTTGACTTTGTTTGCATTATATTTAGTTATTTGTTTAAAATAAAATATTGATCAGGAAATTATATTCCTACTCAATTTAAGTCCGCAGGAATAGGAAAGTAAGTCTAGACTTACTTTGGATTGATTTTTACTTTTACTATAAGTATTCTATGTCTTTTGCATAGGAGGAGGTTTTTTGGAGTTTATGAATAAAGAACCCTACGGGAAGTTTTATTCGAGTTCTTTTGATCTTTCGCGTTTGGCCATTTTTGATTAGCGATCCGTATCATGAAAATATGTTTGATCAAACTATACAAGCTCATATCACAAGGATTGTGTGTAAGTTATGGTGAGAAGAAGCAATCCACAAAACAAAACATATAAAGGGACCGATTCTCATGAATTTGATATGAAAGTGTTTACTTATCAACTAATGAGATATTATCAGCATACTCATTAGTTCTTATACCCCATAGTAATTATAAAGTCAAAAAGATAAAACTATCATTACAATAACTAATTTTAATTTTTTTAACTATAATTGTAGAAAAAAGGGTAACCGACCCTTTGTTGACCTGATATAAATGTAGAAGGGGGCATTGAAACTACCTCAGGCTTTTGAATTATATTCATTTTCAATTGCCACTTCAATAAAATGATTCACAATTAGTTAATGTTAGTAATTTAGCGTACGCCCGTTAAGTTAATAAAATCCCCGACTCAAAACAATTGCGGAACAAGAATAATATGACGTGGGTAGTTTTGACCCATGACAATTTTGAATTGTGGTCAGTTTTAACCCATTATAGTTTTGACATATGTACCGTTTTGACCCATGACAATTTGAACCCATTGTGGGGTAGTTTTGACCCATGGGTTGTGACTATTGATGTGTGTGTAACTGATAGGACTTTATGGTCATTATAGTTTTAATGATTCATGAACTCAAAGTTCAAGAAACCGATGTCAATAATGGAGGACATTATTGGATTATTATTTTTAATTAATTTCAATAATTTTCATTGTAATTTGGGTATTCTCTCTGAGACCGACTCCATATATATATATATATATATATATATATATATATATATATTTCGGATCAAATGAGAACACAATTAAAATAAGAACAAATAAGAATACTTGTGAGCCCTAGATCAACCAAATCAACGGTCATAGAAGTTTAGAGGGTTTTTCATTTTTAAAATTGTTAAAAGGGTATTATTGGAAGTTAAACATATTACCCCCGTTCCTAGCTATTTTTTTCCATTTTTTTCTGACTCCCACCAAATTTTAGCTCAAGGTTTAAACAAAAATCCGTGGCAAAAACATCCACGGCACCAACATTCAGACATCACGCATATTCTTCATCATTGATCGATGCGCACATCTTCTTCATTACCGAGTCACCGTGTGATGCACACTTCTTCATCTTCATCACCCACACTTATTCTTCTTCATCACCGACTAACCGTGTGATGCACACTTCTTCATCTTCATCACCGTGTGATGCACATTTTTTCATCTTCATCACCGTGTAATGCACACTTATTCTTCGTTGTTGGTGATTTGTGTCACAAATATGATTCAAGTGTAATGGGATTAATTTGTTGACCAATATAATCATAATAAATATTGAACAAGTTCGGGTGATGTGGAGTGTACGCTTGTTTGAATTTATTTGATTGTTTAGGGGCTTCGCCCCTAAACGACGAGGGTCCGGGGGCAGCGCCCCCGGTAGCGGGGTAGCGGGGTCCAAGGGGTGGCAACCCCTGGCGGGGTCTAAGGGCAGAGCCCCTGGCTGGTAACTCCCGAATTTAAAATAAACCACGGTTTATTTTATCCGGTTTTAAACCCGGTTTGGTGGTTAATTAACTGTCGAATGGTAACTCCCGTTTTGTTGGTTAAATTCATGGTACGGTTTTTCATTCAATATAACAAAAACAGATTCAAGTTCTATACGAAATTCTGAGTTTTATCCGATTTCGATTTCGATTGTACCATCGAAATACTTTAATCTGAAAGTGTATCACGACTCTCATAAATCCAAGCAATCTAAACCCCAAATCTCTAACATTCATCACCTTCAATGCACACTTAATCTTCTCCGTACCCGTTCAATGCACACATCATCTTCTTCGTCACCTTCGATGCACATTTCATAATATCACCGTCACTGATCGATGCATACGCCATCTCGTGTGCATCTTCTTCGTCACCTTTGATGCACACACCTTTTATGTTTTTTATCTGTTAGTCTTCTTCAATATTCACAACAAATTTATTGGATGAACCAAACTTGAAGTAGATGCTCATATCGTTTGGTAGCCTTCTGAATGTTAATTTATTTTCATTTGATTAGTAAGTATATAGCAAGATGGGCACCAAAATAAAGAGGATGATTAACTGAATTTAATAATGTTATTAGTTTGATTGAAACGCGTAGTAAATTCTAGATATTAACGATTATGCAAACTGAGTTTACAATTTATTTTTTCAAAAAGATTCGCTTGAATGTAGGGCCAGAAAACATGGATATACAAAATTACTTCCAAACCTTTTGTTCTCGGTTCTTAACTATACAGTGTTCTTATTGGATCTCTACCATATATATAACTACATCCACATGAGAAAGATGGACAGAACACTTCTTGTATTGTTGCCTCAATATCATTCAATTATCTCAAAATAAAATCCGTATAATCCAGATTTTGAAAAGTGATGATACGATTCAGTGAGATATTCGGTCATTGAAAACTTAACCCTTTACACGGCTTCCTCCAACAGTTAAGTTTTTATATTCTACTCGAGAAGTATTTAATATATAACTCACTTCTTAAACAAATTTGGTTGAAATGTCACCTCTAGGTGCAAAATATACATCCAAATCACTGGTAGATATATGAATTAAGTGGAAAATTATATAATGTGGGTTAGTTTATGATGTATCAGGTACTCCTAGTAATTCGCCCAAGAGATGGAAAAGACATTCTTTAACTCTTTGATTGATACATGAAAGTGACCATACAATGAATTGATGAAATATCAAGTTGTCAACTATAATTATTAATACGACACAAGTACCAAAAATTAATCACAGCAATTTTCGTATGGTTAATAGTTCTTAATCTAAATTATTAGTTAATATTCAAGATTTTGGTTAGATGGGGAAACGGCGCAGATCAACACCAGCAATAACAATAAAATGCCGTTTACTGCTAATACTCTTACATATGTTGCATTTTTTGCAGCATACAAAACAGGGTTCAATCAATGTAAGTAAAACAAACTAATAGACTCGGGTTACTGTTTGGTTCTAACTTGGTCAAATTCTCTACTATATGTGTAGCTGCAGGGCCAATACGGGTTCCAGACCATCCGGAAGTTGGAGCAGTCACACAAGGACAAGATTCCCTCAAACTTCTAATATGGAGACTGGTCGGAGGTACGTAATCTCTCCTAAGCTTAAGCTCGACTCGAAAATGTTAACATAAATCTCTAACTTGATTCAAACGCATTAACCGTATCAAGCTTCAAACTAGGGGATTTGCATGTGATTATCCACCTATACCGGCTGTTTGTGTGGTAAATCGACAAGTAAGAATCAAAACAGCTAATGTGAAAGTCTATATTCGTTCATATAATCAAACTGTAACCTTGGTTCAACCATACACTGTACGTTTCATGGTCTCTGTAACACCCGTTCATATACTTGAAGAGAATATCACAGAAACACCCGACTCTTGTCATCATACACAAAGTCCCTGTTATAGTCTTCTCCTCGGCGCTTACTTGGAACCTATTTCACGAAGTCAGTGAAATCATCATCCCGTTGTTCCTCACGTCACGTCATTTTCAGTCACGTGTACAATTCATGGTTACTGACTACCAGCCTTCATTTGTCCAAAAATATAATCGCATCTTCACACAACTGTCTAGTTATCAAGTAATAGGCACCAGTTCAAAAACAGATATCCATTGCTTTCCAGGAGCAGTGGTTGGGCTTAAATACCATGACCACCTGACTTTGGATCCTGAATCCATTCCGGAAGGCTACACCATGCTAGATTTCAAGCAGTTTCTAAGAGAAGCATACAATCTAAAATTCAAATACGTAGAAGAGATCAAGAAGCCGATTTTGCTTCTGATTTCTAGAAAAGAATCATGAACTTTTGTAAATGAAATTGAGATGGTGAGAAGAATGAAGAATATGGGATTCCAAGTGATCATCCCAGATACGAAAGTTATGCGTAATTTGGATAAATTTTCGGAAGTGATTAACTCATGCAATGTTATGGTTGGTGCACATGATGCTGCGCTAACAAACATGATTTTCTTACCTCAAGGAGTAGTTTACATCCACGTTGTACCGTATGCGTTGACATGGCCCGCTGAAACATACTATGGCAAACAACCAGCAACAAAAATGGGATTGAAGTATTTGGAGTACAACATTGTAGTAGAGGAGAGCTGGCTGATCAGTTCATATGGGCCAAACCATACTGTCGGAAAAATATGACGGTTGATCTTTCAGAGTTTAGGGAAACGCTTGTTGAAGCTCTCGACCATCTTGGACATCCATATCCTCCAAAATAATGTCAAAATATTAAGAGCAAAATTACCACTTCGACTGCATAAGATTTAATCACAGTTTCATAATGCTTACGCTTGTAACAATGAAACGGTACATATGTATTGTGGAATGATAATAAATATGTGCTCTTTTATTTTATAGACTCATACGTATCCAAATTCTCACAAGCATAAATCATCATTGAGGCAGCAGAACTCTCAGCATCCTTTACTCTAGACCTCTCTTCTCTTGGAACTACGAAAGTCGTATTAGAACTTCAAGTTGAACACATGATCAGGGCTGCAAAGCGGCGATATTTTCATTGAGGGGGCAAATAATTTTTTTATTTTTTGAGGGTGCAAAACATATAAAATGTCATCCACATCCTTGAATCTGCATTTATGTGGCTGATGGTAATAATCAATTCTTAAATTGTTATTCATTATTCCTTATAGTATTAAAAAGTAAAAGGATCGAGAACCTTCAATACATTCGATAGTTTTGAAGCTAGAACCTGCTTACAAAAAATTAAAAAAATTAAAAAAAAAAAAAATAGGAGAGAAAAATGGAGGCAAGAACAAGGGCAGTATGGGTAGCTGCAAAATGGGCCCACTGAAACTACCTCACTGATGATTTATATAAGGCCCAATAAAACCTCCTAGTAATTGGGCCAAGAGATGGAAAAGACATTCTTTCTATAATTGATTATTAGTTGGTCAATCATTAATCGAAGTGACTATATATAATTATAATTAAGAGATTATGAAATGTCAACCATGATTAATTGGTAGCACGACACAAACAAAAACTAATCACCACGATTTTCGTATGGTCAAGATATTTAAATCTAAATAATGAGTAAATATTCGAGGTTTAGAACATGGTTAGACAATTTCAGTTGGATGGAGAAACAGGTTAGATCAACTCCTTTGATAACAATAATAACATGCTGCTTACTCTTAATCCCTCTAGCATATGCTGCATTTTTTGCAGCCTGCAAAACACCTTTTGATCAATGTAAGTAAAACAAATGAATTGAATAGACTCGATCGAGTTATGGTTTTGTTCCACTTGCTTAATCCTATAATGTTGTAGCAGGGACAATATGGTTTCCAAAGCATTCTGAAGATCAAGCCGCCACTGGAGGACAAGATTCTCTCAAGCTTCTTGTAGCTAGACTGGTCAGAGGTAATCTTCTCGCAGCTCGACTCAAAAACGTCAAGTTAAACTTAAACTCGATTCTGAAGCTCGGCAGGTTATCAACCTTTTTGCCCCAATAATGCAAGAACTAGCCCGACAGAATAAAGTTTGACTCGAGCACAAGTCAAACAAACTTTAGTAATTCAATAAAATCTTGAATCGTTAACAGCCTAGTTACATTACATATATGAGTTAGCACTATCACTTGCTTATATAAACATGAGAATGACTCGTTTATACTCAAACTCGATAAAGTTCAACTTAAACAAGCTTGAAAACTTGATAAGATATTGATTCTTTGCAACCTACTCTCTGATTTCTTTCTTCTTTTAATTATTTTTTTGTTAATTCAAACGCATTAACAAAATCTAATTTTCTGGGCTCTTAGGATATGATCGGAACAAGCTTGAAGGTACAGGTTTTGGATGCGATTATGCACCTCACTCAGTTGTTTGTGTGGCAAATAACCAAGTAAGAATTGAAACATCTAACTTGAAAGTCTATATTCATTCCAATAATCAAACCGAGACCGTGGTTCAACCATATGGAAGACAAGAATATAAAGATCTCATGAGCTCGATAACACCTGTTCGTATACTTCAAGAGAATATCACAGAAACACCGAAATCGTGTGATTATGCGCATAAGGTCCCTGTTATAGTATTCTCAACTGGGCTTATCGGGAACCTATTTCACGAAGTCAGTGAAATCATCATCCCATTGTTCCTCACATCTCGTCATTTTCAATCAAGTGTACAATTCATTGTTACCGACTACCAGCCTTGGTTTGTTCAAAAATATAACCACATCCTCACACAACTGTCTAGTTATCAAGTAATAGGCATCACTTCAAATACCGGTGTACATTGCTTTCCAGGAGCAGTAGTTGGACTTAAATACCATGACCACCTGGATTTAAATCCGAATTCCATTCCAGGCGGTTACACCATGCTAGATTTCAAGCGGTTTCTAAGAGAAACATACAGTCTAAAATTCAAAAATGCAGATGAGATCAAGAAGCCAGTTTTGCTTCTAGTTTCTAGAGAGACATCAAGAACGTTTGTAAATGAAAATGAGATGGTGCAAATGATGGAGGATATGGGATTTCAAGTGACCATCAGAGACACGAAAGATATGTTTAATTTGGATGAATTTTCAGAAGTGGTTAACTCGTGCAATGTTATGGTTGGAGCACATGGTGCTGGGCTAACAAACATGATTTTCTTACCTCAAGGAGCAGTACTCATTCAGATTGTACCATATGCATTGACATGGGCATCAAATACATACTTTGGTCAGCCAGCACCAAAAATGGGGTTGAAGTATTTGGAGTACAAAACTGTAGCAGAGGAGAGCTCACTGATCAGTTCATATGGGCCAAATGATCCTGTCATTACTAATCCGGAGTCTCTATACTCCAAAGGTTATCAAGCTGTGAGGGCCATTTATGTTGATGGGCAGAATATAACAATAAATCTTTCAAATTTTAGGCCCACACTCGTTGAAGCTCTTGTCCATCTTGGACATCCATACCCTCCAAAATAATGGCAAAATACTAAAAGCAAACTTATCAACTTCGACTGTATAATATTTAAACACAGTTATTTAATGCTTACTCTTGTAACAATCGAATGACACTCATGTGTTACAATGTCAGTAGATACATTAGCTCTTTTATTTTACACACTCATACATATCCAGATTCTCGCAGAGCACAAAACATCACTGAGGCCGCAGAATTCTCGGCATCCTTTACTCTAGACCTTTCTTTTCCTGTCACTATGAAAATCTTATCAGAAGCTTCAACTTGAACAGATGATATGTATCTTCTATCATGTGCAGGACCCAATTCTTGGTCAACTCTGCATTCAAATCCAAAACAGTAAAATATAAGAAATTGCATGCATGTAGTTGATTGTAATGATCAATCTTTAGTAGTGGATTTATAAACTTTTACTAGCCAACCATCTACCTAAACTAGAGCTGTAACGTATTTAGTGTATTAAATTCATAAAAGATAATCCCACTAGCACGTACACCCAAAATACCCCTTATACGCAAAGTGTATTAGCACTTGCAGAAACTTGTAAAGGTGCACATGTGGCAAAAAGCTTTATTGTAATTTTAATAGAATGGACATGAGGAATGCGAGAGGCATGAAAAATGATCACCGAACAGAAAACTGCTAGAATTATAAGAGGATGTATCAGATAACATAAAACAATACCTGTAACTGGGCTTCCCCCACTTCTTTTTATCGCAAAGCTCGTGTACTTTCTGTTTGGCACCTTCAATATCAGCGGTCTCATTAAAACCCCAGGGAGTATGCGTAATCGTTGCATCATCAGTTTTCGACCTTTTTAACTTAGACAAAGCTGCCTCAGCTGCATGAAGCTTTGCATTCTCTTTATTCTTTGAAAAGCCAGAGACAACAAACGTCCCATCTACATACACACTCGCAATATTTCTCTCACCTACGGTTTCAAATAGATTAAATTTGGCAATATCAAGATTTGCATCTACTTTCTCATATTCATACGCAAATGCTATTGGACAAGAAATCAAGACCGATATAAATACTATCCATTTACAGCCCACAGAAGATTGCCTTTTTGAAGACAAAAATCATACTTTTCAATCACTGTGTGCATACCGACACTTCAATATATGTGCAAAATTGAAAATCCAGCATATATTACTACTATTTGCAGATTCTGATTACCTTTCCATACTAAAACAATCAATAAGTGGATATCAAATTACCACACTTTCCTGTCATGTGCTAACTGAAAGAATGTGCATCACTCAATAAGGAAATAGACGTAGAGCCAATATTCTTTCTATATCAATCACCTAAAGTTTTGGCAAATTATGAGAAAAACATTAAACAACTTAGCAACTACTCAGAGGGAGCTTTTATAACACTCCCTTTTTCATCTCAAATAGAATGTCTGCATTGACTTCGGAATGCCAAATGCATTTTATGTTATTACCTAATTATTATAACAAATTACCCAACACCCCAATTTTAAAATGCACGATGCATATACTACATCAATGATATCTAAAGGTGGTGCATATTTATAAAAATATACTATTACATTCTCACCTTTCCTCCAATGCTTTATATCAAGATGCTTCCCTTCTTTCTGGCATGCTTCAAAAAGCATTGTAATAGGTTGTGGTTGTTTCTCAAGTACATCTAGCATCACTATAGGTTCAAGCAACTCTCTGATTATCTAAAATATTCCAAAATAAAAAATAAAAAACAATCACACCAAACGCGACACACAATCACTATTGGAATTTTACGGAAACCAATAGGTACAAAACACTCACCAACCAGAGCATTTGCAAGTCAAATCCACAATCAACATAAACAGCAGCAGCCACTGATTCCACAATATCTGCAAGTACTTTCGGGGCTTTCATTAGTCCACCGTGGACAACAGTATCTTCTTCTTCCTTGACCGCATTTACAAATTCTCTGACCTAAACATTAATCACCTCCAATTTCAATAACAATGTCACGACACATTGAACAATTTTTTATAAAAAAGTATACAAAGAAAGTTCTTAAAAAACTCAATGTAGGCCACATAAGTTCATTTGGCACATTAGAGGCACTACAATTTCAGTTTTGTCTACAAAATAAGTTGTAATTTCAACTGTTTACAGAAAGAATTAAAATTTCAATTTTGTTTAGCAAAATGAGTGAATGTTGAATATTTTCAACAAAACGTGAGCTTTTGTAAAACTTTTGTTACATTTTTTCTGAAATTTGACCTAATGAAAGAAGTAAATAAAACAATAAAATAGTAAATGTCAATTAATTAATACCTTGTCACTGAGAACGGCGGCATTGTGACGAACATATTTGTAAAGCTGATGATGAACAGCAATCCTAGCGAGTTTTTCGGTACTAATATTAGCAGCACGAAGAAGGGAGAGTTGACCAGGGTCAAGGTGAGGGTAATTCAAGTAAACAAAATTAGAAACAGCAAGACCGATTACAGCGTCACCTAAAAACTCAAGTCGTTGGTAACACGAACTATCGGTGAACGACGAATGCGTTAACGCTTCTTCCAATACACTTTTATCCTTGAATTTGTAGTTCAGTACTGATTCAACGGCGGAAACGGAATGTTGCAAGTTCATTTGATGACCTGTTGTTGTTTCGGTGTCGCCGGATACGTTGATGGTATCGAGGCCGTAAGTGTAGACGATCGATTGTGAATCGGCGGGTGATGATGATGACGTCATCTTCTTTCTCTTTTGAGAATAGTAAGGTGCCATGTAGAGCGTACGACGACAAAAACTTCAAACGTGAGGTTTTTGGGGGAATATATTTGTCAAACTCAATCCCCTGTGAGACACTGACGATTATGTTTCATTCCGTATCTCACTCCAATAAAACTTTAAACGTATGATAAAACGTTAAAAAACACTCAAATTAAACTTTAAACGTATGAGGAAACGTTATTTCAATTATTTATTTTTATATATTTTTTTAAATCTAAATATCTCACAAATTGTATATTTATAAATTATAAAAATTACACCGTTAAAATTAGCGTCTTTTTATCTTTAATTAGAGATCTAACATGATATACTTCCCACGAATTTTTTTCATTTTCTAATGGGCATGTGAAATTCGTAATGTCAAATTATAAGTTTTAAATCACTAGCTATAATCACATGTAAATAATCAAATTTACAAATTATAAGTTTAAAATCACATAAAAATAATTTATTTGATAATTTAATAAACCTTCAGAAATTTTTTTAGTTATAATCAAATGTGATTAAACATTAAATTAGTAATCACATGTGAATAACGTGTAAATAAATATGAACTTCAAATATTTTTTTATAATTATACATATAAATAAATATAAAGATGAAATCACGTGTGAATTATCAGTTAGTATCACATACTTCATTTGAAAAACACATGTGATTAAACCTTAAATTAATAATCACATGTGATTTTGGCCGTAAACGAATGAAATTCTTAAAATTTTATTTATAGTTATTTATGTGAATGAATATTAAGTCGTAATCATGTGTGAGTTAACATCCACCATTGATAAATAATTGTGTACAAATAATATATTTTTATCATAAATCACATTTAATTATACATTAAATTACAGTGATTATATAAATCGCATTTTTTAAGACCCGACAAAAATGAAGGAAAATTTTTTTGTCGAAACTATAGCTTGTGGGATCTCTAATCGAAGAGAAAAAAACGTTGATTTCGAATATGTAATTTTTAGTCATGCCGTTTGTGAGATATTATTTAATTTAAAAAATTCGAGTGGAAATTAGGTTTTAAAGAAAATGAAGAATTCCTATTGGTTCTCCCATTCTATATTTTTTTAGCATTCTACATTGAACTCACCTCTTGCGCGTAAATGTATCAAACTATAATTTGACATTTTTTTGTATCTAGTGAATTACTCGGGTTTCCATTATATGTAACGAATATGTAATTTATTTACATTGTATTTGTATGTATTTTTGTCAAATTAACAGTTGCAAGGGACGTCACGTGACAACTTATATAGTCGACACGCGAAAAAGTAGCATAAATTAAATACAATGAAAAATAATTACAAGTTCGTTACGTACAATGAAATTTCGAGTAGTTCGCTACATACAATGAATGTTAGACTATAGTTTGATACATTTGCACGCACTAAACCCTAAATTATATACCGTACTTTCTGTTACTTTATATTTACTAGTATATTACTCGCGCAATGCAGCGGTAACAAATTAGAAAAACCTAAGCGTGGTCGATGGTGATAACTGGCAATAATATTAATTAAAGAGATAGTAATAATTGTAGGCGGTGATCATTAGAAATGTCGACAAAATTCAATTCTCGAGAATTGAATTCAGAAATAATCCATTGTTTCTTTAATATTAAATATTTAATGAAATACACACTCTTAAATTAGAACTCATTAAAGTGTGACATACTTTTTAGTCTTTTCTTTATATTTAACAAGTCCACAAAATGGAATGTAATTCAAAATGATTTTGAGAATGAAATGTAATAATCGTTAATGTTCTTTCCATAACTGATTAGAGAGTAGTTTTGTCTTTTTCAATATAAGTAGGGTATTATGGTATTTTCCGATCTTTAATGTTGTAAGGCTACGAAGAAAATAGTCAACCAATTTATAAACTGTATAGATTATAATTCAAAATGAACAATCTATTTTTAAACTTTCGTAAATTTATCTTCTTAAGCCCCATGATACAGTGATTTTAATGTCTTGTCAACAAAAATATATATATTGATTGGTTAGGACGGGCAAATATGTAGTTGCCCCTTAATTAAATAATGACTAAAATAAGAACTCGATGATAATTATTTATTAATATTGCAATTGAGACCTGAGATACGTATTTAAAGTCGGGTCGGATACAAAACAATTCGGATTGGACTATTCGATTAATCGAATCCAAATAACCTGAACTCGAGTAATCCGAATCTTATTTGGATCGGATTATGAAAAAAAATAATTTTGAATTCAGTTAATCCGAATAACCCGAATAAGGTACTAAATGTTGAAATATAATTTTATATATATGATATTTATTATTTATATGAGTATATCTATATACAATCAACATATACATCACTTATAATGATTTATATAAAGCTTTTAGTATTATTTTGTGAAGTTTAGATTACGCTAAAGACGTGAAAGTTTAAGATTCTCTTATTCGGATGAAAACTCATTATCCGAATCCAAACCAATCCAAACCGAATCCGAATTACCCGAAACCAAATAATCCGAATTTTATTCGGTTTGGTTTACGGATAAATTATAAACTTGAAAAATTCGAATAAGCCAACCCGAACAATTTACCCGAACAACACCCCTAGTTGAGAGCATACAAACCCCACTAGCAAAGTAGCAATCATGCCTACCCACGGCCCACCTAGCACGGGCCAGACACCAGATGTGGCCCAGCCCAATAATCTAACAACAACAGCAGCAGATTTTATTTTATTCTGAAGTTCCAACATTAAGTGTTTACCTTCATTTACTGAAAATTTCGACCCGCAATGTACAATTTAAATCATTGATGCTTCTAGTTGCTGCTGCAGCCGTTCACTCGTAAGTCGAAAATGTAAAAATACAATTAACATAAAACTTAAAACTCAGTTACAAATCCCAAATTACAAGTTAAATAAATATTTCAATATGTGGTTCCTATTATATACTTAAAGGTTTAATTAATATCCACCACCTCCATGACTCACACGAGCTCCGTGAACATTATGAAGAAGATGCTCAAGCAACTTCTTTGCTATTGGGTCATCCTGAAACACTAAGACAGAACATGTAACGTAAACAAACACTGTCTCAGAATCCTAACACCAACAAATGCCATTCACATACACAATACTTACGCGAATACAATTGCTAAAGGTACCATCCCGCAGCATCTGTGGAAGACAACTCTTCAGAGCATCACACGCACTGCAATATTCAAGTACAATACCACATTTATGCACATACGTCAATTTTTAATATCATCTGAGATTATGATCTGTAGTCTACCATAATTAGAGGTTGGAAATAAGGTCAAGTTGAGTAACATGTAAAATGGGTCGGGTTGGGTTGATCCATCACATTTTGTCTTTTTTTTTATATATATATATATATATATACAAATTATAAGTGTGTGAAATATGATTAAAAAAGTTATATTATTCCAATAAAAATTTGATTTTGGGAGGTTTTATGCACTAGTAGACACTTGGGCTACTTTTGACCCGTTTAATACTAAGCTATTTTAATACTTCACCTGTTCAACCCTTCCATGATTGGGTTGAAATTGCAACCTCTAATCAGAATATATACCAAACTATTTGACTAACCTCGGATTATCTGAAAAGTTAATGTAGCAAAGGATGATTTGTCTTAATAGTTCGTTACAGGGCTGTTCAGCAAGCGCGGCAACCATTTTTCCTAGAACATCAGTAACTGCAAAGAACCGTTGAACGGTGCTGCATACAGAGTTCAAGCCTTCATTATTCAACAGAATCTTTTGTACTACAAATGTAGCCACCTGGATTCACCATCAACCCACAATTAATAACCAATATTACAGAAGTTTAGTAACAGAAGAGATTAGACAAAAAGAAAGCAAAACACTAACCTTTTTCGACAATTCACTGCCCATCTCCATTGTGCGCAGGCACAGAGGAATTATTTCTGTTGACAACAGAAAGTTGATAACTTCAGTATCATCCACCTGTTAAAAAAAATTAATGTCAATATACCAGTTCTCAATTCTTTTGCATCACTCTCAAGGAAATTAGTTTTCATGAAAAACAATAAGACTATGAGTAAAATTGTAGTACCTTCACTAGGGCGGCAATGACACCTAAGCTATTAACCCTGAGGAACTCAAAAGGCCTTAAGCTACTTGTTGTATTCAGAAATGGGTGGAGATATAGAGGAATATGAGCTGAAAACAAGCAAAAATCAGTACACACTCCATCATTAACTCATAACATGAAAAAGATGCAAAACACTAAAATTTGCAATTTGCATTTTAAGAAAACATTAATTACCTTTCACAAACAGCTTTCTTGTGTCCTTGTGGTTGGCTAAACACTGTAAACAAGATATCGGTAAAAAAAATAGACTTCATTATTGTATGCCACCAATATATTAGATCCAATATTATCAGATCAGATAAATCATTACAGAACATAAGTTCTAGACAGCTATGTGCCTCATGAAACATATTTATGGTTATAATGCTACAGATGAATAGTTATGAAATTAAGCACCAAAACTCACCTGAAGAAGAGCAAGTGCATCGCAAACTCTTTTTGATCGAGCTTCGGTTAGCGTGGGTGGTGATAAATAGGGGTATATTGAAATAATTTCCTGCAAATATTTTACGATAACATTATCAACCATATATTTAACAAGATAATACCACTTATATGACAACAACAACAACGAATCAGCCGACTACAGTTTCACAACAGAAAGACGTAATGGGATCGTTGTTTATATATTTGACGAACCTTCTGTCAAAAAAAAAAAAAAAAAGTCTACCTGAATGAGTGCAGCGACAGTACCAAAAGAATCCCACAACAAAGGAGCCATTTCTTTTAATCTATTCATGTCCTGCGTAATAAAACCAAAGATATATCATATATAGAAGAAACTGGCATGCATGCATACTCGCAAACCTGGTCTTAAGTAACTTGACGTGTATATCATTAATTTAATGAATATATTAACTAATTGAAACAGTATATTTTTAAACGTGAATGAAGTCAAACAGATTGAGAAATAATGAAATACCTTACAGAGTTCTATAAGCACATTTTCTCGAAGATCCGGATTGCAGATATCGAATATCAGTTTCTCCGGAGACTGCATTTTTCTTTGAATATACAGAAGAAGAAAAAATTGAGAATGGAGGCCGGTATATATTTATTTATGTATACTCCTAATCCTAATTATGTTGCAGAGATTCACTCCTAATTATTCTCAAAACATATCTAACCGATATTTAAAACACTTAAAAGGGCCGGGCCCAAGGGTTTTATTTGCAACTACATATGGTTTAGATATCACGTGTGTAGAACACTATAAGTTTTAATATGCATTTTTGAGGTCATAACTCATAACTGAAAGAATTGTTGTAACATTACTGTGATTGATTTTCACCATAATCAACAATTTTGATGTAATCACTCGAATCCTATGATGAAGTCTGGTATAACAGATTTCGTGATCACACATTTTATTATAGTTTCGATTCAACTGTACTTCTGTACAGGCTGCTTTGAACCCAATGTATATTCATAACTAAAGAGACAAATTCACAATCATCCAAGAATACTCCATTGATCCAAAAAGGCTATATTTGACAATTAACACCAATGTAAATTACAAACTTTTTACACATCTATTTGGCCATACAATTAGTTGTATCCAGTGATGTAATATTGTATCATATTAATCCATCCTTATAAAGAATACATAAACCTGACGTTCTGCTCATTCAACACTTGGTCAACACAATTACTATTGCTGCTGTTTCTTTGGATAATCCCTGGGTCCAAAAACGGTTGATCCAATTCTTACGTTTGTGCTGCCCATTTCAATCTGCAAGTACCCGGATATATGTTATTAAGCAACTTCTCTTTCAACCAAAGCTAGCAATCGAAATATTAGCTGTTTATGTTGCAAGTTGAATTTATTATATGATGAAAAATAACAGCGGTGCTGCATCACAAGATGATTAAAGTTCCATCAATAAGAATTACAAGTATTTCCTGATGTACCCAAATTTATGTCATTCTAGCCTCACAAAACCACAGCAGAATCACTTATCTAATAAGAGACCCACTACTAAAGGTGGTGATTCCAGCTCAAATACTTATGAGTGAGTTAATTCAGGTTAAGTGAGATAACAGGTAAAAATGTAGCTCTACAAGAAACAGAACCAACAGGTCAGAAGGCACCCAAAACATATTTTTAATGTATCAAATCTCCTAAATCATTTTATTCAAGAGATTAGATTATTATTAAAAGCATATAGTTTTGGTCAAGAAGTGTTTCTAGTCAACCCAACCGATGCGGCCCATTTTGACACCTCTAACTAATGCCATAGGGCCAAAGACTACTTGCTAATTGCTAAATGTAGTGATTATAGCATTTTGAGCCCATTTTGACACCTCCAACTAATATCAAACTCACCATTCGAACTACAGTCTATTTTAAACCAATCCAACTGCTAGCATGATAAGCATACAGTATGTACGAGCATTCTAAAATAACGAGAAATTATATAATGACTACATAGTGATTAAAAAAAGAAATATAGTCAGCATAACAAATGAAATTGCAGAGCACGCATCTGAACAGAAACGAAATAGAAAGGCTGTCAAGATTTTGCCCATATTCTTTAGACAGGTCAAAACAAGCTTGGGTCAGTTGGCCCAGTAACATGCATTACAAAGTGTCTTGTTTATTTATTTTTTTTTTTTTTTTACTTATATTTTTTGAATAGAACAATTTAGGAGGTTATATAAAGTTGTGTTATGGGCTACTTTTAACCAGCTCAACCCGTTTCTCTATCACTTAAGTTATTAAATTTACCCATTTGAACCAATAGCATTAAGGTACATCCGAAATCAACCCATGTTCACATAACTGAGTTGACTGATAGCATGGAATTCCTCACCGCTAATTCAAAGTCGCCAGACATGCCCATTGATAGTTCACACTGGTTTTCAGGCATCTCAAATTCCTTGCAGATCTCAGCTCTGCATCTCGATAGAGTCTATAAAAACCAAACAAAGAAACATCAGATACCTCAACCTCTTATGAAAAATAGTAAATTGATAAGCACAGTAGAAACAAAAAGTGAGGTGGAAGTGTGGAACAAAAGGGTTTGTAAACTAATTAAATAAACTCCTTATAAGTTTTGCACAGTAATAATAAGATATTTACCCTGAAGTTCTCGGGAGTGGATGTGTAATCAGGCATTCCAATAGTCATTAAGCCAGAAAACACAAGGTTTGGGCAGTTAAACTTAACATGTTTCACAAGCTCTACACAACTTGATGGTTCAATCCCAGATTTTGCTGCAGTGTAATTACTTATGATTGTAGGGGTTATAAAACTTAAAGCAATTAAGACCAAGAAACTCGATGATTTGCAGAACTCCAACAAAAGCATCAAATAGAATTGTAGTTCATATGGTATGATAAGAAATCACACAAGTCACATGATACTGCTAAAGTTCTAATGTCATGAAAAAAAATGCATGAGTGTTGTTCACCTACATATCTCTCCACTGGTATTTACTTGGACCATAACGGGCAAAGGCTTTCGACCAATGCTTGAAACTGCACGATCAAGATGATTTGCAATCTGTCAAGCATGTTAATAAATTCTTTAATTATTTGTCACTTAGAAAGTTAGTATTTTACAAAAAACAATAGAAGTGTAAGAGTTACCTTCTCATTATCTACACCATGTACCATTGACAGATTTGGAACAGCAGCTGGATACAAGAAAAACAATCCTTCAACATACAAGATCATTTTTACCACTAAAAAAGAGCCATATAGACTCATTCGCATAGCTAATGTAAGGGGGAAAAACCCCATTAGAATGTGATAAAATGTAGGTTTTATAAAGTCCTCAATTAAGTTTGTCAACACATATGTACAATAAAACCCAACAAATACACAATGCCATGATATTCGATTCTATCTAAGAAGACTAGCATCCGAGTTAAGATATATTACTGACTGAATTATATATTTGGAGCGATCAGGATTAAAACAAAAGTGATTTAACTTGAGAGCTGAAACTCACTGCAACATATTGTACCACCGAGGTGTTTCAATGTGCGTTTATACACGTTATTGATTGGTTTAGTTCGGTTATAGGTGGACTAGGCTGTGTTACTATTTGCCGTTCCAAAAAAAGTTATATCATGAATATAATTTTCTGATTATTAGGGTCAACAAAATATGCAGTGATGTATATGCAGGTAACATTGAGTATAATTTCACAAGTAGTTTTATTGGCACATCAAAAGTCAAAACACCCTACAAATATACAAATATTATGAGCGTGTTTGGGATTGCTTATTTTAAAAGCTTATCTATTTAAAAAGATAAGTAGATAACCGTAAAAATAAGCAATAATATAATGGAATTGGTACCAAGTAAGGATTTTGCTTTATTGCTCTGTAAATGCCCAATAAAATGCCACTGAATGTCCTCCGGGAGCTGCGTATTGAATACAAATTGACTTTTTATTATTAATTAATATTCAAATAAATATTAAATATATAATAATAATCAAGATATGATAAAAGAAGGAAGTGTTGACCTGAGGAGCTTTTTCAATGAATTCTTGCACATAGTTTTCCCCAAAACAACGGTGTCCGGCGTCGTAAACTTGGCGGATGAGAGATACAGGTTTTGTCTTGCTAACTGCAATCACTCGCACATCATCGGCGTGACGTCCGGATCTCTCAGCCGCCTGCCGGACACGCTGGAAAACAGATCGGAGAGCCTTCACCGCTGCACCCTCCACAGCCTGAGCAGCAGCCATTGATGCCTTTGCCTCTATTTCTGTTGATCATATCATAAATTTGTTGTTTTTGAGGTTGTTATTCAAACATGTTCACTTCACAGTGCCACTTATTTTTTTCTTTTATTTTTAAATTTTTGCTTATTTTGTTCTCAAATAGATATATATATATTTGGGAGAATTACACTCCCCTCAAAAACCACGTAAATTATATATTTTTCTAAAATATAATTTTCAATGCATAATGTATAATAATTTTAATACATATTTTAAAAATATATATATATATAATTCAGGTGATTATTAGGAGAAATTTTAATATACTCGTGCCATTATTTTTAAGGATTTTAATATATTCATTTCTAGAAAAATATTTATTTTAATCAGAGCAAGTCACCATGAAATAATACCAAATAATTAATTTTTTACTCAATACTTATAATAATTAAATTTAGGATAGTTTTATATTTAGCAAACCTTGAACTTCATTTTTTAACCTAAATAACATTCATTAATTATACTTTCTATTTTGAGTTTTAACTATTTATTTGTATGTTTTTATACTCATCCGTCCCAATTATATTGTAATGAAAAAAAAAAACTTCAATTTAAAATAGTGTGAGTTATTTTCACTTTTGTCTTTAATAGGAGGTTTAATTAGCAAGTCAATTACCATGAAATAATAGCAACTAATCTATTTTTGTCTCAATACTAATAACGTAATTTAGGATAACTTTTTTATTTTGTATTTTCTGAAAAAACCCTGAATCTGTTATAAAAGTAAAGAGAACAAAGAATAAGAAGAGAATAGAATTGTATTATTCATCTCACAAAGGAGGTATATATATAGTTACAAGATAACTTAACGTACAAGTAAACAATATCCTATAAGAATACAAACTCTATCAAATAGATATGGACATCCATTCCATATTTATCCATAACACTCCCCCTTGGATGTCCATTGTATAAAGACTATGTCTCGTTAAAACCTTACCAGATAAAACCCGAAGGGACAAAAATCTAGTGAAGGAAAAAGAGTACATAATTCTTTCAATACGCTTGGGGATGTTGCCTCATTAAAAACCTTGCTAGAAAAACCCAATAGGACAAAATCGTAGTCAAGGAAAAAAGAGTGCAACGCGTATTTTCTCCCCCTGATGAGAACATCACTTAATCTCATCATTTGTAGAAACTTGTTGTAACACCCCGAAATTTGTTAAATTTGAAAGTTGTGTACTGTTATGCGACACAAGGGCTAATGTCGCAGGTAGCGACACAGAGCCCAGTGCGACACAAGGCTAGTGTGGCAGTGTCGGGTTGAAAGGCGGTTATCAAGGGTTAAAAGTGTAAAACAGAGGGGTTAAACCCCACTTTTCATTCCAAAACTTTCCAGAAACAAGAATTCACTTCCAGAACCAATTGTGTGTGTGTTTTTGAGATTCTAGAGAGAGAAATCAAGATTTAATCTTTGGAAGTGTTCCTTTGTATTCTGAAATCATTTCCAGGTAAGAGTCTGAGTTTATTATGTGTTTTATCATCTTCAGAAACTTAATTGGGTTAAAGAATGTAAATTTTACCCAGAAACTTGTCAAATTCGTAAGTTGCTGCTGCTTTGTTCGTCATTGCGACACAAGGGTAGTGTCGCAGCTTGTGTCGCGGTGATGGTGTCGCAAATTAAAACTGTTGCTTTAGCGACACAAGGATTTGTGTCGCTAGTTTCTACTGCTAGTTACTACTGTTGCTATAGCGACACTAAGAGCTAGTGTCGCAGCTTATGTCGCTTGTTACCACTGTTAATTGTAATTGTTGTTTTAGCGACACTAAGAGCTAGTGTCGCAGGTTGTGTCGCAATAGTGTATTGAGCGACACTAATTTAGTGTCGCCAGGAGGTATAGCGACACCAGGGGGTAGAGTCGCAGGATTAATTGATATTTTAATAATATAAATTATTATCAGAGTTAATTGAATACGGTCGCCTCGACAGGTATTTCGGGTAGCAATTCATAAATATCTGAACATCATTCTCGAGGTAAGTAGTAGGAAAGGAAAGAATTCAATTGTATGATTTCATTAATATTAAATGTGTTAAGAGGTTGCACCAAATAACGATAATTAGATCACGTGTGTGATTAAGTATCGTATACTTGAGTTGAGTGGTCAATTGCTGAGTGACCAATTGTGCCCATGTGATTAAGCCGAGTGGCCAATTGCTGAGTGATCAGTTGTGCCCATGAGATTAAGCCGAGTGGTAAATTGCTGAGTGATCAATTGTGCCCATGTATATGTGAGTTAAGTGACCAATTGCTGAGTGAACAATTGTGTCTAGCAATATGAATTGAGTGGCAAATTGCTGAGTGACCAATTGTGCCAATTGAGTATATGTTGAATGCTGTAAATGTATGACTAAATGATTAAGACATGAAGTGTCTGGCTTATTATATAACTGTGAATTTAATTTCCTTTACTTACTAAGCAATGTGCTTATGTATTGTTGGATGTTGTGTTGATGAGTACGCCAAAAGGGATGAAGGGCGGGGATTCGGGCAAACGACCCAAGAGCTACTAGTGATGGACTTACTATAGCAAGATAGTAAGAAGACGGACTCATAGATCATGCTCTATATTAACATGTGATGTTTTGTAAAAATTGATATATAATTCGTGCTGAACTACGTTGTTATTACTTTATATTAATGTATATAAAGTGTTTTTGAGAATTTAAATTGAGTATATAGAAAAAAAAAATCTGGGACGTTTCACTTGTTGACGGATAATATCATCACATTTTACTCTTTCACAAGCCATGAGTATAATATAACTTTAACAATGTAAGTTATAGCTCCATCACTGACAATTTATCATTCCTTAAGTTGGACAATGCGTTATGCGTATTAAAGAACTTGAATGCCTTTCAAGTGAAAGGAATTATATCTCGCCAACAATTAGACATGAAATTTCAACGCTCAATGATAACGTAATACTATATTTCTTGACCAATAACTTTATTGTCATCCTTCGGGGGTTGAAAGAAAATAAAATAATCATAGAACCGTTAAATTGATGTATTGAAGTGCCTAGTCAATATTGTTAGCCCATAAAATCTTATTAGCACTTCTTGTAGAGATTTCTTGGTGTACAAAGACTACATCATCAAGATGTTAAATCCTTAACTCATGAAAAACATTATTTTCACAATAACCATTCATTTCAATATCTTTTCCAAGCATTTATTTGTCTTTGGAAGCTCCCAAATAGTTCAAATATATGTATCACAATGTATGTGCATTCGAACGTCTTTTCAAAATGTATGGGCAAACATATATCATTTTACATAGCATAATTTGTCAAGAAATATTCAAGAGGGCTATTTTATCACTAGCCCAATCATATAATCGATATAAGGACTTAATCAATTAATGTCTCGAGAACCTTTCTTTCTATCACAAGACCTTTTAATCATGAAACATGATTTAAGCATTTCATATTCTTCACGGAGTTTCAATAGTAAATGAGCTCTAATAATATCTAATAGACGCGATTAGATTTTCTCTTTTATTGCCAGACTCTTAAGAAATCAATAAGATTGTTGCATCCACCAATCAAAAATGTTTACTCATATCTAAATCTCGGTCTTTTCAAAGCATCTTTGTATCACCACTCTTGCCTTATATCTCATAGGTTCATAGCCATAGGGCTTTTGAAGACCGAATTATATACGACATATTTTACATGTTCATGTAGGGACTTATATTCTAACCATCTAACATCGAGAGATTTCACATTTTATATATTTCTTGCGTCTTTTCATATTGGCCAATAATTATACCTTTGCACCTTTTGGTAGGAATATTTTCACGATCCTCATTCAAAATATCTAACGCTATGTTACATACAAAAATTTAACGTCGTCGATTTCATTTATTTCGATTCCACGCTTTCTAGACATTATATAGATTATCAAGATCTTTTCCCTTTTTCTTTCACCTTTCGATTTTTACTTTTCGGGTACCCGAGGTTCATTTAGAACCTTCATGTCTAGTGTCTATTTATCAAACTCTCATGGGGTTTTTATTACCTCGATTTTGACCATATTATTTCTTGCTCCCTTTTACTTCGAGGATTTTATTTGGAATCGATAACTCTACCACGTTCCATGTACCATGGAATTATTATCATTCTTAATCGGAGCATGAGCAGCTTATATAGGTGACCTAGTCACTCAATTTTGGTCAAGGAATATGTCAGGCAATTGTTAAATAAGAATTATCATTTGAACTTTGAGTTCTTATTCTTCACTGAGGATCAATATCATATTGTGATAATTCTAACTCAAGCTGCTTATCTCCTTCCCATACATATTTCCATCATTTAATTTAGGTCTATTCTCAACCTTCTTTTAAATAATTTATTTATAAGTTGTGGTGGAGCAACTAAATATATACCGCCCAAACAAAATAAACTCTTAAGATTGGATGTCTTTTTCATGACCAAAAAATAATTATCACAGGGAATCATCATAATCTTGTTGGCCCGATGCGAATTTATATTGTTTCATGTATACTAACATGACCCCATACTACAAGTAATAGTTTTGCTCTTATCATAGTCATACTCAATCAATTACATACTCTTGAGCGTTTCAACAAAAGCAATCTATATATTAACTAATAGATGTTCAACATTTATTACAATCAACTGTAGACGCTCGATATGTTATTCAACATAATTTACATTCACCGATATTATCAAAATAAATATGACAGTATATGTGCTCGCAATCTCATAGCCGAGTCACTCAATCACACAAACTCTAGTTGCGATTTTCATGACCATTCAAACGATGCATCGATTTAAAACTTTAAATGGTCCGATATGTGGATATATAGGCCTACAAAGTATAACAATTACTATATACCATAACAAGTTGACATTTATAACCATAACACATAATGCATATGCCACCTTTTATTTTTCTTTTCCACAAAGATATTATAATAAGAGGCCAAGTAATCACATTCCTCAATCAACTCATTTATCGATATAAAGGTGTATTACTCTAGTTCTCTTTATTGACGGTGAGCTTTAAGAATCACAACTACGGTGTCATATCTGTATCTCAGATTATTTCAAATATATGTTAAAACCCGATAAACATATAGGAGGCACTCATATGTCATAAGAAATTGAAAACTAATCTTATTCAACATAATTACAACATAAATTAATTATAATTACACTTTCCATTTTGAATTTTAACTATTTACTCATAAACTTTTATACCATTTGTACATTGTATCAATTTCCACTCAAATAACCTTCAACTAGAAATAACCAATCGATGAAATTAAAAAAACAGTCCGTATATGTGGAAAACATAATAATTTAAAATTAAAAAATTATAATGATGATTAGATCTAATTAAATACACCTAAAAATAAATTCACTTATTTGTTTGTACATGCAATTTTTTTCTCTTAATGTATATATATTATACTAGTCATTTAGGTCTATTTAATTAGTTCTATCTATTTACTTTATAGCTGATGATCATACTTACAACGATATCGTTACTCGTTTTAAACTTTTTAACGAAACCATGATATATTTATAAAAAACTTCTTAACTTCTTAACGAAATCATGATATACTCAGGTCCGGATTTAAGGGTGTGCAACGTGAGCTTTCGCACATGGCCCATTTTGATTTATGAAACAAAAGCAAAGCAACTAGCAAAATATACTTTGGTCCGGTGGTAAAGACAAATCAAATGCAAAAGGCTATATTTGTATGTTCGATCCTTACTTTTCAATTTTGTCTTTTTGAGTTTTATTATATCATTTTTGTTTCCAGTTCAAATATTTTGTTTCTATCATTTACTTTTCTAATTCAAATAAATTTTTTGAAATGCAATTAAGTTTTAAAATCAATTGTGTTCAATATTACTAATTAGTTTCTTTGATCAAAATTTTATATTAATTATTTTTGTTTATCATTATTCATTTTCGAAGTAGAAATTTATTTAATATGTGAATTTGAATGTTTAAAAATTAACTTTTGAAGCAGGATATTACTAGAATTTGATATCGATTGATAAAATTTCAGTAAATTAATTTAATTTTAAAACTATAAAACAACACAAAACTTACTTGATAGAATCGATTAAGGGCCTAATTTGGAATTACGACACAGGACCTTTAAAATTAACGGGACGGCCCTGGATATACTAGTCATTAAACTTTCTAATTTACCCTCATTTATTTATAAAATTTTTTTCATCCAACAAAAACTATTAGAGACAACAAAATTAGGACGAAAAGAGTAATTTTTTTTCGTTGAATGTTCTCTATGCTTCAATTATTGATCTAGGTTCACAAAATAATTGGTAGAAGTAGTAACTAATTAGACTATGTTTAACAGAGGGAAGGCTTTACCTTACAATATTTTGTCGATTATATTACGGAGTAACAAGTTTTGTTTTTCCTTTCTATTTTTGCGGATTTTTCTCATGGATAAATGTTTCTTTAAGCTTAATTATTTGTTTTAGGGTGACGCGAGTGGTTAACGTTGATAAAGATAAAATTACAAACTCATGAGCATGAGAGGAGCTAGAAAATTTTAGTTGAGGAGGCAATTTCTTTTTCTTTTATACACTTTAAATTTTGAAATGTAACTAATTATACAACCAGTTTTTAAAAAAATTTAACATAATTAGATTTTTTTTTTAAGATGCAACTACCCTCAGCTCCTTCTAGATCCGCCTCTACTCATGAGTTCACACGAACACAAATTAGTATCGACGCTTTATTTTCTATAATTAAACGTGTTAATATTTTATATTCACGATTCACAATTATTAGATGATAAGTTAAAATTGTAGAATGTTTTCAACATGATGTATGTTTTACCATCCTAATTCAAGAAAATTACAAACCGAGTGATCCAAATTCCAAATTTTGTTCCAGTTAAATTTATTTAATCACCATGAACTAACACCCATAAATTTATTGCTAATCTGTCACCTCTTTGATGCATGCAAACGTTAAATATGTTAACTTTTGGATGGATAAAAACCGTGTAAACAAAAAGTAAATAAAACAGGATCGAATATGGTAAAAAGGTAAATAATACGGAGTAATAATCAAAAGGGTGATGTGCAAGAGAAACAAACATGTGTTTTATAGACGACTTTTTATGGGAAACTTCTACTTTGAAACACAAAAAGTTTTCTACTCTCTAATTACTACGCAAACGATTCTTAGCTGGAATTAAGGTAACACGAACATGCTTATTACACCTGTGCTTGCCAAAAATAGCAACCTAATTTGTACTTTTTCTGTTGCTTAATTCCATATTTTTCTCTAATAAGCAATTGCTTTAAAATTATATTTAGTTGAAACTATTAAGACACGTTTATTGAAATTTAGGCCAATCTGTAGATATCAAATTCATTCATAACATAACTTAATTACGGACAACGCGTTTATTGAAACTATTCGGTCGATATTAAATCAATCGGTACGATTCATATATAACATTTGTTCCGTTAGAAAAATTAACAACTAATTGACATCTAAAGACAACAAAACTAAAATGTAGTAAATAATTCAAAACTGGGTATTAATATCTATAGTGAAACAACATAAATTAAAATTATAATTCGTATACAACATTTTGGGGTGACCAGGCTGAACATGAACAGGGTCATTATTGAAAGCACAATTAAGGTCCCTATGAACAATTAATTAATGTATTTATAAATATGATCCATCAAGTACCAATTAAAGAACCTCTCAACACACATACGATCGATAAACACGAAATAATTAGGCGTAATTGCATAGGCCGTAAATGCAATAACCACCGGGCATACATTTATTCCCACACGACCCACAATGCCTTTTGTCATAAGCCAAATTCACACACTCTCCTCTGCAACACGAGCTCGTAAACTTGCACTTATTCTTGCATGCTCCACAGTTATGTTTATCCTCGCTTAAGTCCATACATTTGTTGTTGCAACACGTCGAGTTCTTACCTTCTAAGATGTAACAAATCTCGTCGTCTTTCTTGCAATGGTCCGCGGCTCTAGGGTTCTTGGTTTCGGCTAGAAAACGACTCACCCTTTTCGGAAATGTGGACACTACTGGTGGGCCAGGCGGACCAGTCAGCGCTGTTTCCTGATTGTGAGCGGTGTAAGCGATAGTAAGGGTCATTGCTATGGCTATCGCCATAGTGGTGGCGATCATGAAGATTAGTTTCATAATCTTCATGGTTGTGTAATTAATCAAGGGAAATTACTTGCAAAAAATTTACAAAAATTCTGTCAATTTGGAGTATTTGAAGTCTTTTTTTTTAAGGGGCTAGGGGTGAGGTGGGATTGTAGGTAGGGTTTTGAAGGTTATATAGGGTGACCGGAAATGGTGGGGGGTTGACCGGCGGGGATCGAGGTGGAAGGCATGTGGTGTGGTTAAACATGTGAGTTGAATGAGAAACAGCGTGTAAGCCCTACGTACGTTATATTTTAGTTAACAAATTATATGCATGGAAACTGCAAGTATAAGTTGATTGTTGTTCAAGAAGCTAACACTTAGATCTCTGCAATTAAATTTAAATAAATAAATATTATTAAAAAATACTTGATAGGATGTCAAAGTCAAAGGCTAAATATAAGTTAATTATACCTCAAGGAGCCGTCTGATGATTATATGAATAAAATTAACTTGTAAAACCATTAATTTTAACGAATTGAAGATGTACGTTAAGTGATTCAACTCGGTAATTAATTATTAAATTTGAAGAAACGCGCAGTCATAAAACATATATATTTACTGCATTCACGAATAATGAATTGAATAATGTGTAATATATATTTGTTTATTTATCTTAGACACGTTGGAATTGTATACTATGTTACTACTTCAGTTTGGTTTACATAAAACTTGATCACACGTACAAATTAACGTTAGATCTATACAACGATTCATTAATTTAATTGTTTGTCACGTCATCATTTGAAAACTAACTAGTAAAATCACGTCATCATTAATTTGTTTGTCACTTGGTTCTAATTTGTTAAGTAAGAGCAATCTATCCAAAATTTATATTAATTTTATTTAAATAAAAGTCCTGTATGAGAATAACGACGTACTCCTTAAGAAAAGAAGAAAAAAGGTGATGTAAACGCAAAACCAACTTAACGTATATGTAGTCTATTTTGTTTTTGTTCTTGTTTTTGGGTTTAGCGTATTCTGTTGATTACATATATAATAGACATGATAACAAGTTAGCTCATTTCTGGCAAATGCAGTTGAGATATTTAAAAACAGTTAAAATTTAGATTCTTTGATGTAAACGATCGAAACGAGTATGAACATACAAAATATATACTGTAATTATAATACACGATCTCTTCAATTTGATCAATGCTCCAAAATTAAAGCATGTTTACACAAAATTTATATAGTACACATGTATGATCGAATAGTTGGTATTTAAGAATTAATCTCAGACTTTATCAGTCATGACAAAATTAAAGTATGAATCAAAATGAAATAACTCAAGCATAATTGCAAAGACCATAAATGCAATAACCGCCAGGCATGCACTTGTTACCACACGACCCGCAATTCCTCTTGTCGTAAGCCAAATTCACACATTCCCCTCTGCAACACGAGCTCGTAAACTTGCACTTATTTTTGCATGCTCCACAATTGTGTTTATCCTCGCTCAAATCCATACATTTGTTGTTGCAACATGTCAAGTTTTTACCTTCTAAGATGTAGCAAATATCATCGTCTTTCTTGCAATGGTCCGCGGCTCTAGGGTTGTTGATTTCGGCCAGGAAACGACTTACCCTTTTTGGGAAGGGTTTCACGAGTGGCGAATTGGTGAGCGACGTCTTTCCTTGATTGTCATCGATCGAGGTGATGGTGAGGGTTATGGCTATGGTAACAACTACCATGAAGAGTACTTTGATAATGTTGGACATTTTTGTGATGAAATGAAAGATAAGAGATTTAATTATGAGCTAGTTGTTGTTTTCTTGTAAAAGAATGGAGGATTTGAATTGGGATTTAAGAGTTTTGGAAGTTATGTATAGAATTATATAGAGAGTGCATGCCATAATTTATGGTGGTGGGTTGACCCGGGGAACTTGGTGAAAGGTGGTGTGGTGGTCTTAATTACCATGCACTCTTTCAAAAAGATTGGCTTGAGTGTGGTGCATGTGTTTTGATTAGGGTACACTCTAATATAATAGTCAATGACCTACGCGGTTGTAAAAAAGTGAAGTAAAAAAATTAAAATAAATAGTTGACTTAAAAATGTCAACTTAATAACAATTGACCAATTAGCAAAATTATCTCAAGGTATAAGTTCAATTATTGACACAAAAAACTCAGAAAAGGGATTTAATTATAAATAGAATAACAACTTATTTTATGTTGGTATTTTGTTAACAGGTATTTATTAAGCTAAAACTTTACTTTTACAATGAAAATTGCATTTGATAATCTGTAAATTTCCTATATATTATTAAATGTGTATATTAAAAATGTATTTTTCAGTATAAAAGGGAACTTTTTAGTTCAATAATTGTCCATTAACATGTGCCATATTAGACAAACTCATTAAAGTTAAGTTGTCAACAAAAACTTAACAAAAAGGTAATTACGACGACCAAAAGAAAAATACATCGCCTGAAATAAATATTGAGCTCAAACAGGTCTATTTAGTTCCTTTTGAACCCTCAAATAATTACTGTCGCCTAAAAGATTGCTAGGCGCAACTGAAACTAACAGAAATTATTTGCAAGCTTCATAGTTTTGCAAAATAAAAATTTCGTTAAACTCTTCCCTAATTGTTCATTAATCCTACGTGTCAACTAATGTACAATGCTCGTTAGTACTATCTCTTCGATTTTCTGTTCTCTGCTGCAATAGCAGTTGTTGACATATACAATCTTTTATGAAGAGTATCTGGTTGCCTTGTTTTTCTGTTGAATGATCTCACACATATCGATCCTGTAATAATATCAACCAAAATATATATAAATATGAGCAATATGACTTCACCCAATCAAGATAAAAAAGAAGCCAAAATATTATGTCGACCCATATAGATAAGTAAATGGGTCGACATTGCCACATCGATCACTACGTGAACCAAATACGAAAAGTTTTTGTTTAGTACCTCTCCAAAACATGCGCTGAATGACACCGGTTGATAGGCCTGATAAAAAAAAAAAAAAAAAAAAAGCTGTTGGTATTTACTCGACAAACATTTTACTCAGAATGTGAAACATAAAAATGTGCTAAACACACCTCTAAATATTGATGTTGCAGATGACCCACAACCTAATGTCCGAGTTGTCAAATTCCACAACAGATGCCTTGGAACATCAATTGGAAAATGACTAGTTTCATCATCGGCAAATACCTGAACAATATATTTATGATTATGATTATGTTGCAAACAAGCACCCAGGAACTAAAACTAGATGTTGCATTTTCGACCCATTTAACCATCAACGAGTCAATACGGGTTATGTTTGATCTCTAACAGATCGAGAAGGTGAATCATAAAATACTTGAAAGGGAAACTGGTCAATCTGGTCTAACGGAACGAGCAGGTGGAATGGTGGATTAAAAAATAGCAAAAAATGAAATTGGATAAGCGGCTCAAAAGTCACCCAAACCCCCCTATAACATCTTTAGAAAAATATATTTTTATTTATAAAATACATATACTTGTTAACCATGGTCAGCCCGATTCAGCCCTTACCAAAAGTATTCGTACTTGTTACCCAACCCGCTCATTTGCCAGTTTAGATTTTAAAAGCATTTAGGAAAAGCACACATACCTCGTTAACCTGAAAATATGTTCCATTGAGGGGGAATTTCCCTCTATTGGCAGTTCTACAAGGTATCTGTTAATGTAAATTGAAATTTAACAATTTTAGTACAAATCATCATACAAAATCAATTCAAGAAGACATTATATTTTGTGGATTAGGATTTCCTCACCAAGATCGTTCCTTTAAGTGTTTCTTCTTGATCATTGTTGTTTGAATTGCATGCTCTATTTTGAGTATTTTCTAATGATTTGGGAAGTTCGTCTGTTTGAGAAGATTGATAAAAAAACGTTAAAATATTAAAAAATTATAGCAGACCCAAAATAGCTTGTACATCAATTTTGAGCAATTGAATTTAATACCTGGATGCCATACCCTAAGAAGGTACGGAGATGGATCATCATCTTCTCTTTCATCGAACTACACGTTCAGAAGTAGCATCTTAGAAGAGATTCATCTACCTTTGGTTCATGATAATATGTAATACTCTACCATCACAAAAACTTGCAACATTTTCTGATTTGGGTTATTCCAAAAAGATTGCAACTTTTCTTATTTGAAAGGGTACCTTTGCAGATCTACATATCTGCCTAGTAGCAATAATTACAAGATACATGATAGATTGATTGTGGTCTAGAAGTTTTCTCAATTTCGCCTCATGTGACAAGTAAAATGGCAATTTTGACCCATTTACTTATGCATGGGTCGAGTTGGGTTATGTCATTTTCAAATGGGTCAAAAGTTGCCCAAAGCGTATTTTAAATGCGTAACACCTCTCAAACCATGGCTTGTCACCCAACCCACCCAGTTTGCACCTCTATTCCAAAGTCAAACGTTGTAACTGTATGGGATGGATGGAGTATATAGACAGGTTAGGAACACTTACCCCGGCTAAAAGCGGATGAGAGTCTGGGAGCTCGTGGCTGCATCAGGAAAAATAAATAAAAAATTTCATTGTTTTCACCAAAAAAGATAAGGAAAATATCAGATTTAAACAAACAAGATTGAGCCACTAATTGGAAAATAATAAAAATGCAAACTTACACAAGGTGAAAAGTCCTTGTTCTGGCTATAAACTTTATTTGTGGCACACGAAATGTGATCGCTTCTGCAGACAAAGCAACAAGAGCTTTCGACTTATCACCTTCTGGAAGAGAAATATTATGTGTGTCTATTGTATCCTTCAATGTTTCCCTGAACTCTTCAATGTTCAGCCGGATGGTGGGAATTTCATCATCAGACTCTACATATAAATCTTCAATATCGCCTATAATTGGTTGTGTATCTTCTATTTCAGGCTCCGGAGAGGGGGGAACTTCAATAATGGGATCACAAGTTTGAACATGATAACTTGAACCCAAGTTGCTGTCTTCTACGTCAAAATGTGATGTTGGTGTACTAAACATAGAAGGGTTTTGTTCATTTTCAGCAGGGATAATTGAAGTTACATTACTACCTTCCTCTGATCCAGGAAGTGCGAGCCTACCACTACATTTGGCATCTTTACATCAGTTACGGACTTGAAATAGACGGTTATAATACAAGTATAAATTATTTCATTAATAATTATACATTATAGTATATTATAAGGATAAATAGATAAAAATTTCTTTTGTTATACACACACACACTTGTATCATCCAGCTGTCAATAGAAACTTATATATCTTTAGGAGAACATGTGTGTGTGTTGGTGTGTCGAATGAATACGATACAAACCTAGCAACTGCACTTGCATAATGCCTACATTCTGCTCTCATCGGACACGCATTGCAATTTGGTTTTATCTTGGTGCAAAATACCTTTAAAACGTGAATTTCATTATCATACACTTTAATATAATCAGAGGAAACATATGATAGAAATAATGAAAGAACCAGAGGAAGAAAAGAAACATGCCTTTCCGAATGTGATCAACTGATAATGTAACTCGTACCTGTATCAACAGAAGTCTTGCTATAAGATTCCAAGTAAATATAGCAATGAATGATACTAGATAAGTGTTGGAGTTCAGCGTCTTAGTTACACAAATTTATGAATTTATCACCTTTTTATAGATTCTTGTTAGTATCAGTTCTATAATTAAACTATTAGATTGAGATAAAGTTATATTAGGATAGAATATGAAGTAGATATCACTTAAGAATGATTTCGTATGTCTATATATTCATCTGTTTTGACCATTTATTGAAACAAGATAAAATTATAAATTTCCTCAAGTTTTTACAATAATAATTTGTGCGACTCAATAAATGGAGGAAACAAAATCAGCATATGCTCTCCTTTTCGAAGCGTTCTAATAGTTAATAAGAATTTGACTATTGTGGTAAACTATATTAAAGAAACGTAGTATAAAATATAAGAGCTAATAAATATAAGTCATATTTGAATCTAACAAGTAACAAGTATTAGGTTTAGTTTAGCTGCCTGAAATTAGAAGTCGGAATTTAGATTGGTGATGGAATAAGCACAAACGCTTAATCGTGTAGCATTTTCTAGTAAGCTAAAATTGTATTATATGTATTTATAATGAAAAGTAATTGAGCAAGCAAAAAGATAAAGTTTACAATGTTCTTTGATCAAGGGTGCATAGCCTAGGAAAGAGGTATTTCTGAATGGTGTCCACCATTGGGTACCTGAAATGAAATTTCAGAAAATTATAACAGTTATTTTTGACAAATTACCTTACATTTATAAGCACAACATACTTACGCGTTCAAAAGATGAATTTGAACTGCATCGGGAAGGGGTTGCAATGGGACCCACCCTAGACGAGTGGCTACCCGCCCAACATTTGTGTCAACCTTTTACAAACAGAACAAGAAATGTTAGATCAACGTAAAATTGTAGGATAACTTCTTATTTTTTTAATCAAAACCCTTACAGGAAAAGCATGATGATGTAGCGTTAGAAGTCGTATACACTCCACACTTTTCAAACCGATTCCTTCTATGCTCAGCAAGAATTCCCTACAAACATAAAATATTGAACTCTACTGCGCAGTAAAAAGCAAACAATAAGATTGTGTTAAAGACTATAACTCATTACATCACTTACTTTGCCATGTCTGGTGGAACATCCCTTAACCACTCAAGATCAAGCGTTCCATGGTCTTTATACATTCGATCTAAAAAGTCCTGCCGAAAAGTCAAAACATAAGTCAACTTTTGTACTAATCGCAACCACGTTTCACTTTTTTGCATAAATTGTATTAAGTTGAAACAAGGTTACAAACACAACTAACAAATAATCTAATTACTCGTTATATAAATTTATATACTTTTATTTTTCCAGCTAGCACATTATTCATTCCTCGCTTAACTATGATGCTAGCAAATTCTTCAACTGTACCACGCCTAACTGCATCCCAATCAACAGCATCCATGTAATTCTCATTGGTTTCTATGCTGCCCGTTTTGCAATAAGTTTTCCTCACTTCTTCCCAGTTAGTTTTCTTTTCTTGTTTTTTCTCAGTCTTGCTATTCTTTTTTCCACTGCTTCCAGTTTCTAAAGGCTTCTTTTTCACTCCCTGATGATTGTTTACTGCATTTACTCCTTGTTCATCGGTGACTTCAGATTGGAGACTGTAGATTGGATTAACAACTTCTGATTCCGCTTCATGGGTTGACTTTTGTTGACCCATGTGTTCACTTGGAATCTCAAATAAAACTGCATTTAAATCAGGCAGAGTAGCAGAAGGTTTATTAGAAATAGGAAAATCAAAAGGTATTGCACTTTGCTCTTCCCCTTCTACTTTGCTTGTGCTCAAATCCCTAATAACTTGGCTCTCATTTGGTGGCGATCCATCATTGTCAGACTTACAAAACTGCTGGAGAAATTCCACCTCCTCTACTTCTATATGCTTGCGGAAATCATCCGAATTTCCATCGACACATGGCTTATCGTGAACAAGAATTGGAGTCATGTTGCTTACATCAGCACATGAAGTACTTGTATTATGCTTGCGGAAATCATCAGAATTTCCATTGACACATGGCTTATCGTGAACAAGAATTGGAGTCATGTTGCTTACATCAGCACATGAAGTACTTGTATTATGTTCCATTGCATTATTCCTAACAAGACCGTCAATAACAAGGTTATTACTAGAGACTGATTCTTGGCTACATGCAACCAGAGTTGGATTTGAAACTGAATCTTGGTTAGGTTCCATGATTGGAGTCACATCGCTTACATCAGCACATGTTTTACTTGTATTTCGTTTCATTTCATTATTGGTAAAGAGACCTGTTGCGACTGATTCTTGGCTACATACAACCAGAGATGGATTTGAAACTGAATCTTGGTTAGGTTCCATAACTAGCGTCACATCACTCACGTCACCACATGAAGTACTTGTATTTCGTTTCATTTCATTATTTGTAAAGAGACCTTCAGTAACAAAGTTATAACTTGTGACTAATTCTTGGATAAATGCAACTTCACCATGGTGAACAAGTTCTTTGGTTCTGGACTTCGCCGGAAATCTTGCCGCCACAGACATGAAAGCAGAACTGAAGAAAAAGATACACATGAGCACTAAACAGATGGTTGAAATTATTCTTGAAAAATGAAAAACTTAGCAATATGTACCTTTTGTAACATAACAAATGTGAGACGCTTATTTTGTAATATTTAAAAGGACATTCTTGGTACGAATACCTTTTCCGGTTTTAACTGTTATCGCATTTAACACCCTTATGTTTTGGTAATTCACAAACTGTACTTAACGAGATTGGTATTATTAGTGTTTATGGGTTCAGAACTTATCGTAGAAATATGACGTGTGTACCTTGAAAGATGGTCTGTCACATTTTGAGTTAAATAAACACCAACCACAGAGTCAGTTACTGAACCCTTCCATGGTGAAAAACGCCTGTCACCTGTAACATGTACTAAAGTCAGCTCATGGTTTCTAAAGATATTGAGCAAAAAATAACTAAATTTCAAGGAATATGGTTACATACGTTAAACTTAGGTGGCTATCTGAGGTCATGCACTCATGCTTCTTTAGGATTCATTCTTCTTTTTACTTTTTTTCATGAGGAGGCAACTTTGACCACAATTAACATCATACCACTGGTCTAAACATTGTTATATATGATCTCAAACGGGTTAAGCTACAAACAAAATGGGTCGAATGGGATAAATAGGTCAAATACATTCTCCTAACTCACTTGATTAAAACAAACTAGATCATTATTTAGATAGTGTAGGTTAGTAATCTATTTAATACATCAATAACTATATTCTCTTCTTTTACATGTATATACTCTAGTAAATTGAACCCATCTATAACATGATTGTTGTAAGTAAAACCAAAATTCATATCAGAAAGCAATAAATATGACAGATTACCCATTTCAGTAATGTTGAGTCACATCTCTATTAGATTTTTTGATATCTTGGCCATGAATTTAATCGAGATGCCATATTTACCGATGGTTTAGTAAATTACATCATTCAATTATAAGATATTACCTTGAATAAGATGCATTTTGGCAATAAATGAGTCAACTCGTCCACGAAATATTTCTCTTTGTTTTTCCCACCATTCTTCCTTATCTTTATCCATTTCTTCAACTGGTTCACTTCCATCATTTTCCATCAACAATTTCCAAACTCTCAGCGATTCTTTGTCAAGATCCACTTTGGGTAGCGCCTTACGCTTCTTGGAAGGAACTATCTTTACAAGTGCCCCACTAACATTTTGATCTCCTACCACAAGTTCCTTGCATTGACCATTGGTGTCTAGACTCGCTACATTTTTATCTCGTACCACAAGCTCCTTGCATTGACCATTGATGTCTAGACTCACTATCCTCCTTATTAAAATATTGATCCTTCCTTCAAGTAACTCTCTTTTTAAATCTGCATCAATGAGGGTAAAATAAATAATAAGTAATCTGATAAATTGCAATGTAGAAAATAAATGAAATGCCAATTACATTAGCTTCATCACCTTCTTTAGTTAATGAGATTTCTTCGAGTCTGGGTACCAAACTTTGACTTTCAAGTACTTCAACCTCATGTAATTGGGAGCAGTCCAGATTACTAACGGAATCATCAGTTTGATGGACATCCGAGTGAAGTGAAGTAAAACTCTCGATTCTATCGACAGGAACCTCTTCCAGCGGGAGGCATTCTGTTATTGGAAGAAAACTTTCGTCACATCGAAGATATGTTTCATTATCATTAGGCATTCTTTCAGAAATAGATAATCCGTTGATAGTTTTCCTCACACGAGTGTGCCTTACGGATCGATTCTTTCTCAAGAGCCACCCTTTTGTCTCATGATAACGTTTTTTCACCACCCCTTTATTGTCTTTTGATTTACTAACCCTATTTTGTACCTTTATTCCGGCAGTTTGTATGTGTTGTCTAAGTGATATTCTCACATTACTCTGTGTATCTTCGACAGGTTTCTTGAAATACTTAGTGTTCCATATACACACTTTTTTTCTCGACATCCTACGTTTCTTGAACATTTTTGGAAAATTAGGTCCCATTTTTTTGACATTTTGTAAACAATTATTTTCTCTAAACGTCCTCTGATATACTTGCATTGTAGGGGTGTGACTGGCTGCTTTTAACTTGATTTTCTTTTTCCGTTGATAGACGTGATCATATTTTTTACCATCTTGTTCGGCTTGTTCTTGATTTCTTGAATCATAAATATCTTCCCCCTGTTGCTGCCCATTACTATCTTCCAATAAACCCTCTGAAGCTACTAGACTATTCTTTGGAAACCTACTTCTCGTTAGTGTATTTCTCTTGGAAGTAACAATTTTACCAATATAATCAAAATATCCATGGTCGTAACTAAGTCGCGGAGATTCTTCTTCCAATTGTGACATGTGAAGAGACTCTCTATTAACTACATTATTATCGTCAAAATCCAAGAAACGCTTGCATGACTTAACATCAATCATGGAATCCGTAGAAGCTTCTCGGACAGTTTGCATAACATCTCCATGGGCATAACTCGTTGATCCTGTAAATTTATTTTTTCTTGAACTCTTCCTTCTTTCTTGTACCCGATTTGGAGTTGCAGGTTTTGGTGTTTTTGGTTTAGGGGTCGAACGCTTTGGAGTTTGAGCCTTTGGGACTTTTTTCGGTTTGCTATCATCAAATATTTTAGGCCTGTGTTTTTTCACTCGGGGTCTTTGACTTGGCTTCTTATTCAAGTCAATGTCATCATTACGCCTTTTCCTGGTATATTTTGACTTGGATTGAGTTGGAATTGAATCAATACCAGCTTGTGACTCATCAACACACTCTGAAGGAGGAACTTTGACTGCCTGCTCTTGTACACTGCTTGTGTCATCTGCACAAATGGAAACAATTTCATACTACTTCCTTCACAAAAAAGAAAGAGTTTTGACTTTGACAGTCAAAATACTTTTAGCCACTCACCATAGTAGACAATATAAGGCATAATACAAACATAGATAGTTAGGTTCCAAACAAATTTGAACCATTATTTTGACTCTCAACAGTCAAAGGAGCGACCTAATCCAAATAACAGAACGTAAAGACTGCTTACACTTGACCGCTTTAGTAGGTTTAGGATCATCCTTTTCAGCCACACGAAACACCGCTTCATGTCCATCATCAAGAATGCCAGCTGGCAATTTATTCATTACACTGTCATCTATATACTTCATAGTATCCAAAGAATCTATACATGGAAACGGCTTATTTATACTTTCCTTTCTTGTCCCTTGTTCAAAAGGCAATGTTGCCTGGTACGTTGTGGGAATTGACTTTCCTGGTGTCAGTGGTATCCAGACACCGTCTCTTTCCATCAAATCAACTGATTCCATTATTAGAATCTATCTATCCTGGGTAATGAAGAAACACAACAAATAAATAAATAAACGAGAAAGCTATACATGGATTATCGTACAACCAACTTGGCTACGTATTAAATAAAAAAACGTAACGTTGTAAAGGTTAATTTTTTTTTATTTTTAGCCAAGTTGGCTGCACAACAGCTATGTTTCCCAGATATTTTTACTTAGAGTACCAAATTAACAACACACATCTGCAAGCCCATACTTAAGGGGGGGAAAACACTGAAAACATCAAACAAACAAATATTGCTGCTTCAGAATTCATAGCTTTTTCACTACATGCAAATGCTTTCAAAATAAAATAAAATAAAATGAAGCCTCATTAAATCAAAGGGCCATGATATTTTCTCCAAATCTTTTGATAAATCCACCGAAATTGTGCATTAAGAATGGTGGATTTATTAAAACGATTGGTGGATTTATCATTGCCCTAAATCAAATGGAAGCTAAATTAAACATCAAACAAACATATATTTTAGCTGCTTCAAAATTCTTAAATTTTTCACAACTACAAGCACATGCTTTAAAAAAACATAACTAGAAGCCACATTAATCAATTGGAAGCTGAATTAAACATCAAAGTATTAAACAAACATATATCGTAGCTGCTTCAAAAATTTTAACTATATACGCGAAACAATTTACTATAACCAAATTGATTGTGCAAATTCATGAACTTTACTCATTACAGTAATTTTCTTTTTCTTTGTTTCATTGGAGAGAGGGTATAAAAAAATAAAAACAATGCTATCGATAAATTGGAAGCTAATAAAAAAGTTGCAGTAATGTAAATTGAAGTTAGGGTTTATTTACTTACAATGAATTTGCCGAACCGAAGGTTTTACAGAGAGAACACCAAACATAAAAAAGGGTTTTTGTTGTATAGAACTTTGAGCAAAATAATATTATAATAATAATAATAATAATAATATAATAATAATAATAATAATAATAATAATAATAATAATAATAATAATAAATAAATAAATAAATAAAGTCCCGTTTTTTACGTATGTTAATCCGTAAACGGTTTTAAGGTTGATCCGGAAGATTTTGGTAACTTTGATATGAACCCCTGTACTTAATTTAATAAAGCCCCTAACAAGTATCTTGTAGCGATGCAGGCTAATTATTGACTGGTCAAAAGACATAATTATTATGTTTAATTGCTACATTAGTTTTTCGACAAAATAATAATAATTATAATAATAATATAATACGAATAATAATAATAATAAGAAGAAGAATAATTATATTATTATAATAATAATAATACCGAATTTTGACTAAGCTAGAATTTGAAGTTAAGGAAGACTCGATTCCATATAGTAACATAATAACATTAAAACTTATATCATATGATAACAAGTTATATCAATGTTTTTTGTAAAAACAAATTAATTAAAAAGTGAATAAATGATAGAGATCAAATGTGAAATCTTTTACTCATTGTGTGCTAAAATAATAATACAATAATTTAAGTTATGTGAAATGTTGAGATGGACCAAGCACCATTCAGTCATTCTTGTTTATGACGCTGCTTATAATTATAATTGCAAATCTGAAACTTGTAATAATGTAATAACGAAAAATCGAGTAAAAATACATGATTAGTAATGTATCATTACTACTGAGTTAACACTCATAACTATATTGTCATGTCTCTTGTAACATTTTTAGAACTGTTGAGTTTAATTACAAGAACACCTCTAATGAAAGCTTTTTTTAAAAGTTTTTTAGAAGAAAAAATATTTTTCATTGGAAGAAAAACTTTATTCTAGCAAAAGGTTGAGCTATCTCAAACTTTTGTGCAAAAACTTTTCTAAGTGTTTGTGAGTGTATTATTAGTTTTTCAAAAGCTTTTTGTTATTGGAGTTAAAGCTTTTTTGAAAAGTTTTTCTAATTTAAGTTTATCTGTCATTGAAAAAAAATTTAGAAAAGCTTTTATCATAGTATTGTTAAAGTGGTCGTTCAATCATTATTTTTTGTTTTATAATGATTTTAATTTATAGTGTATGTAACTAAGACTTTTTGGGTTTTGCTAACGTGTGCTCATGTGGCACACACGTTAAGGTGCATTTAATGAATTCGTAATTTTTTTAAATATTAAAATTTGTAATTATGATATGCATAAGAAAAATAAATATTATACTGAAATTAAAAAAAAATTGTCTTCATCGAATACACATTATTATATGCCACGGGCACACGCTAGAAAAACTCATTTTATTTTATAACTATGAGCTTATATTAGCGGCAAAAGATTCTATTTTCCTATTTAACCGGTTTTGCATTATCCTGTTTGTTAGTGGTCTGTTAAAAAACTGTTAATTCAATAAAGGAAATGGCAAATCCAGCAAAAAGAATTTGTTAGATTTAAGTGCTTGATGAGGGCCAAAGCCTAAAGGACGTTAGGAACATGTATGTCTTTGGGGTATTGCTATTCGATTCAACTAGTTACTAATATCAATATGAAGTTTGTGGCGATAACAATGACAATAACTTGTTCTGGTACCTTCTTTAGGTAAATAAGCAAAAAGGATCGAGGAGCTGCAGAGTTTAAACACATAATGAAAACAGGGATGGCTTCAAGAGAACGAATGATTAGCAAGTTTCACTGAGACTTGAACATGTAAACGATGTATAATATAGGTAACAATGTCAACCCAGTAGCTTATGAATGGGATCTGGAGTACGTTTTACATTCAACAGGCCAAATGGGTAAAACAATAAAATAAAATACAACTGACTAAAGAGAAAACGGGTCAAAAGTCGCCCAAACTGTATTTTTAAATACACATAGCCATCTATCTGTAAAAAAATATTTGACCATCTAACTAATTACTACAAATTAGAGCCACCACTATTAGTATTGTTCTATAGAGAAGCTTACAAGCTGGGAGTTCAAAAATTACGTGCCAATATCTCAGCAGGATACCATATCTAGTATTTCTCCTCTAGGAAGATCGCTGCCCCCTGATGAAGACTTTATTTGTTGTTTGGTGTCTCCTGTCTTGGTATTAATGGGCAATTGTGACTTAGAAAATGAACCATCATCGTGGGCCGTACTTGCTAATAAATTAGTGTTTAAATTAACACCAACTGCTTCAGCTTGATCAGCAAACAGGACTTTGGAAATGGGTGAACCACAAATTTCTTTGTATACCTCATAACAAGCAGCACGGGTACAACCTCCTTCTAAAAGCTCTGAAAGGGGGTGCAAAATGTAAATTGCATCGTTCTTCTTCTCTATCTTTGACAACAGTTCAAGAAAATTGGAGACAAATTCTGGTTTGCTAAATTGGACAAACACGGCAGTCTTATCCAAATGGTAGATAGATGTAACTGAAGTCAACCCAAAAACTTTACACAAAGAATCTTTTATCTGCCTTGCCTTGAGATTCAACGAAAAGCCCCAAATTAACACAATATTTGGAAACAGAATCTTGGGTGATTGGATTTTGAAATTCTTAAATGCTGAAGATTCGGTTGTAGTTTGACCAGTTTTTAGGTCAACTATGTCTCCACTGGTCCAGCTGAGGTAAAGAGTATTAATGTACTTTAGAAGCTTCTCTTCTTTCATCAACGTTGAATGAGAGGTGAAATCAATATCAAGATGATTGCATGATTGGGCAAAAATGCACCCTGTCATGAAAGCATCATAACCAGCTTCATGCTTAGCCCCAGAGTTCCAGTTTGATGATCTGCAAATGAAGCTCAGCATAATATTATGTCAGCAAATAAATCACCAATGATGCTAAAAATTAAACGTACAGCTATATTTGCAAATGTAAAATCCAAATCCTACAAAAAAAGCATACCTCATATCATCCACCTGAACCTCTACTGCAACAGAAGAATTATAAGCCGAACCAAGGCTGCTGTCACCAGAAGCAATATGTGGACACATGATGGCAAAAGCTTTGGCCAGTGATGTGCTGCTCTTCTTCATTTTCAATTGCAATATGTTATTTGCATTCAAGAGGATCTTTGTGTCAATTATGTATGGGAAGTTTTTTGTAACCAATGTTACATATTCCTCAAGATTTGAAGGAAGAGGACCCACGAATTTTCTACAAACATGAGCAATATCTGTTTCAAAAAGACAAAATTTAAGTGGCAGGAAAAGAATAAGTAGTATATTAAATCCGGTCATCTTTTTTTTTAAAGAAGCCTCCATAAGTTTCTCCTACCAAGAAAGCAATTGTGTCCAACAATCAATTTTTGTTCGGAGGAAAGAAGGTCAATCACATGCCGGAAGCCAATGGCAGCTCCAATCTTCATCTCTGCTTCCTTGAAAAGGCTTCCTTTAACCTCTCCCTGCGTAAAGTGGTACATGTTCTATAAACACTAAATACAAATCTTATAAAGTAATATCCAAGTTTCTAACATAGCTTATTACAATTTTTTATTATTAAATTGCAATGGATGCATGATTTGGTTCAGCATTTCCAGTCGAAGCCAAAAAAAGGTAAGACTGTGTACTTAAAAGGCTCATCTATAGGACACATATCGCAGCTCGGTAGAGTATTAGAACTAAGAAATAAAAACAAAAGTTTTGAATGATAGTTATTCAAAAAGGAGCATTGTAGCTGGCTACAGCCTGCGTGCAGAGGAAGACCAATGGAAATAATAATTCAGTACATGTTCCTTGTATCACAATCACTGTACATAATTAAAATCTGGGATGTGATATTTGACTTTCTACATTCGAAATAAAAAACCAGGATAACAGATTCGATAAGTTTTAAGATTTAAACTTGTATAGATGTATCTTACCATAAGCAAATCCAGGTCCCTTCTGGAGTCTGTATAGACAACAAATTGTTCACCATCCACACGGATGTAAGTTAAATCCTTGAAACTCTTTTCTACAACCTGCATTGTACCAAAATTAAGTATTCTCTTTGCCCACAAACTACAACACATATCTTTTCATGAGACTGGGCAATTAACAATTGTAACACATTTGCAAGTTTTAAACAAGTGCAACATCATAAAGATGAAAACATAACAGGTAACTTACTAACAAATAATCAAGAAAAGAAGTACTCGCTTGTGCAAATAATCAAATTTAAGAAGCTAGACAATAGATGACTGCATCACCTACATATCAATTAAAATTAAAATATATTTTACATAAAGAGGGGAAGTAACAATGTGCCATAGATTAATATGTCACCCTTTAGACTTTAGTTGCATATAGCATTCCCCACTGACCAAATAACAAACAAAGATTTAAGTGATACTAAAAGACTATTGTATACAACTATAACCAATGGAAGTCATAATGAGACCCAAAGTGGTAATAATGTGAAGTTGTGAACTTTCTAAACATAGCATTCATGAGTACAATTTAGCACCAAGTATAAATAAGATCCATTGCCATTTAAGTGATGAAAAAGAAGTCCATGACAAGATTAATTAGAAAATATAGCAAAACCTAGGTCAGCGAGTCTTTAATGTTTGGAGTATACAACAACATTGATGAGAATTAGAAGTTCATAACATATGTTTGAGATGCGAATCAAATTCTGTCCACCATTTGATGTTTTCATTAGATTGACACTGTAGTTATCAATATCTAACAGACGACAGTATATCCTATCCAAAATAAATCACCTATAGTTCTCTACCATGTTCCATAGAAAGCCTACAAAGTTACAAGGACTAAGAAACATGTCCAAATTATTATACAAGATCATATATATAAAAAACATTACCGACTTAATCAACCTTAGTTGGCGGGAAGTGAATCCGTTCAGTTTAATAGCTGGACGCATTCTAAAAAAGATGGTCTGAAACTGATCAGTTGAATCATTAGAGTCTTCAGGAGGCCTGTCAGACCCTCCATTTCTAATTTGTAAGAGGTCATCATGCCAGTCACTGATCTTGTTCCTCATTCTCTCCACAAAAAGAATATCTGCCATCCTGAGTAGTGGAACATCTTTGATTTCTTTAGCTGTGGATAGTGACTCTGATACCTCATCTTTATGTGCTGAATGTAACTGCAACCTAGCTTCATCTTCTAGTGCTCTGGATAAATAAGATACTCCTGAATTTATCCAAAGATGTAACAGCTCAAAAATGGGATGCAGATAAACAATAACAATGGGTATTGTAGATTTGAAGTACAATTACAACAGGTTTTGTACATGAACGATGTTCCAGAGAAAGTTAAGCAGGGCTAGGTTATCGAATTGTATAGTTTATGTTCCAATGATACGATAACTCAGAATGGCTATATAATTTCCCTCCAATCTGGTTGAAGTCAATTGATAACGAAAGCACTGAGAGACACGAAGCTCCTATATGGTCAATTAAATAACCCTAGAAAACCAAGCAATACAGCTACGCTTAATGCCTACGTGGTATTTATAGCAGCCTTAATCAAGGATTTATAGAACATTGAAATTGTTTAACATTCATACCACATACATGCAGGCAAAGATTACTTATTTTAGATGAAACCAGCATAATATTCATAACTTTATGAATAAGGTACCTTCTTTGATGCACACATTGAAGTCAAACTGGTACTTAGCCAAGAAATCAATCGAAGAAGTCTGGCACAGGAACTCATATGATGCGTCATTGCTTCCAACTTCTTGCCGTGGAAATATGTAAAAGTTGTGCCTGTCATAAGGTTATTCAAAACAAAAGGTTCTAAAATTGCTGAAGAATTTCATCCACAGAACATTATTCAAAAAAGGGAAGTTGAAGGTATAGAGATAAGACTAACGGGTGGGCAATAAAGGACTGCTTGGTTGAGTCCCACCGAAAGGGACAAACTCCAAACTGAACAACTGCAAACTTTTCAGCAGAGTCCTTCACCTTGAGATACCGAACATCAAATCTGTCAAACTCAAACGAGTCTCTCCATGGAGCACTCGTAACTCCTGTCATTTCCAAGTCGATTGCCACGAAATCGGAGTCTTTGACGTGATGTCGAAGGTCAGCCAGAGACGAATCGAAGTTGGATTTAGTAACATTCTTAATAGCAAAACTCGAAGAGTCGGTAGAAAACAAAGCCCGAGAAGATGAAATTCGGGTTAGGGTTTTGGAAAGAGCCCTAACCATCAAACGTTGCTTCATACCAATATGCTCTTTCACTTCTTCATGACTCCAATTCTGCACAGCATTTGTGAGATGTAGCTAATAGATTATAATTTTCATGAAATCACGCATAAAATATAAATTGAGGTTTATGCAATAATAAATATAAGTTGAAGTTCATGATAATTAGCTGTTCTCAAATGATAATTAGCACTGCACTATAGTATATGATACAGCAACCAAATTTCAGAATAAATTAATAAAATTGGAAGCATAAATGAATAGTCACAGCTATTATGAAAACAGCGACAGAGCATAATTTCTTATGTGCTCATTGTCAATTAAAATTCATAAGTGAACTGAAAAGTACCGTAATTGTTGTTTCTAGAAAACAAAATCAAAATCTCGAAGGTAGAAAGGAATCAAAAGAGTTGCCCGATCACCGATAGCTGATAGCGGTAGAGACCAAATGCATAGTTAACGGATATGCAGAGCAACGATTGATGATTAGGGTTTATGCTTTTTAGGCAGGGGTTTCGAGTTCACGGAGGAAAAAATAACAATAATGGAATATATTTTGTGTGTTGAACCGAAGAAATCAGAAGAAATTAAAGTGTGGTGTTAGTATGTATATATAAAGAAGTTGGAGGATCAAAATATAAATATGTAATTTTAACAAACACGAATCAACGGTTGTTAACTAGTTGTGTGTCGCTGCATGTCACGTTAGCACTTCTCAAACTTACGCATAATTGACATAATGGTACCAACAATGATCGTGTTACTTAAATTTTTAGGCTCACATTTATTAATATACCTTAATTTACATACAATAAATAAAAAATAAAAAGACATTTTAAAATTAAATTGGCCCCACTTAATGTGTCGCTTCATTCGTCGATATACCAATGTAACTCAACCGACGCGATCAACCGACACAACCGTACCAATTGCGTCGGCCGGCTGACACACGTCGATTTGAAAGACCAACGAACCGTAGGCACTCACCTTGGTAACTTTGTAACCTATTATTACTTTATTTTAATGTTTTTTACTTATTACTTATTACTTATTTACACTACAATTTACAATTAGAATTACAATAAGTGTACAGTAATTTAGGTGGTTAAGTTAGTTTAGATCCAATATTATCTACGTTTTATTAGAGAAATAACGCACTTTTGGATAAACATATTAGGGTTTGGGATAGCAGATTAGGAGATTGGGATATATTTTTCGAAACGTCATTTTGAAGACACAAAATCTATTTCGAAAATGCAATTTCAAACACCGACTACACGATGGAAATACTCGTTTTCTACCTTATCTGTATGTTGAGTTAAATCGAGATATTTCTATTTGCACTAAAATAAGATAATTATACAAGATATTGTTGATATGGGATTTGTTAATTGTCAAAAGTTAGATGGTTACATACTTGCATGGATTGAATTCAAGCTTCTTTAACTTTTAATCTTAATCTTAATCGGCCTAACAGTAAACAGAAATGACCGAAAAAGGATTAGATTGATTAGTTTAGAATTTTAGATTAAGATTACACCCGATTTTAGAGGTTGTATTAGACATTATGATATTGCTTTAGGCCAGATTTGATAGAATGAGATATGGGATTTCAGGTTACTCATACCTGTAGACCTATCTCCATGTACAATATTACTAAACCAGATACATTAAGCCATCAAAACATTTAAAAAGAAAACTTGATTGAACAATTTGCATTATTAGAAAATGCTATAAGAATGAATATTCAATAACGAGTTTGGAATGGTATCTACTTTAAGGATTAGCAAATCTAGCATTTATCTCTAAAAGATTATATTTATATAAGTAAATTAGACAATTTTATCTGAATACTCTAGAACAGCCCTCTGAAGTGCCAAGGTACTATTTTGATCATTGTTTGAGCTTGATGTTGTGCATGCTACATTGGCTGCTAACCCCCTTCACTTCATGGTCATGGTGTATGACGTTTCCCGGTTGCTTCACAGTCATCAGGTGACCATTGGCATCCAAGAACTCCGACATCTCAAAGTTAGAACTGCATCCAGTGTTTGTGATTATATCCTGTTGGATAAACTACACAGATAAAAAGGTGTCATCAGATCATGAACATGGTGACTGCGCTTTTAAAGAAAATACTAAAGTTTAATATAATAAACTGGCAGTTTGGTTAAGAATACCTGTGAGACCCATGCGTTCTAACCGTGCTCTTATCCTTTATAAAAATTTCTCTTCCATCAGAATATAAAATCAAGAGCAACGGACAAGACGTGCTGCAAAGGCACCATCAAGAGAATGCTTCACAGGGCTAGAGAAATAGTAACCCTCTTCTGTCAAAAATTCAGGTGATGTGTATCTCTTTGCAGAATCGATTCTGTATTCCTGCTAACAGAAATATGATACAATTACATTTTATAATATAAGTTGTGATTCTACGTAGAAGGTTTATTAATTTCATATGAGCAAACGAAACATGAAATCAATCATAAAGGTTCGTACCTGATGCCTGAGAAGAAATGCAGCCACCCTGTCTTCATTTTCTTCAGGATCAATTGAACAAGTGCTGTATACTAGCACCCCACCAGGTCTTACCAGCCTACAAAGTGATTTAAGTTAACAGAAACTTCAAGGAGGACATGTTTTAAATGGGTCAAAATGGGTTGAGTTGACCTAACAACAAGTTTTTTTGTCCATATCATTTATTACACAAACAATAACTGATTTGTACTAAATATGATTACAAAAGCTATTTACTAGAATAATGATGGAAATATTTTGAATAACAATTTAGGAGATTGAAATTAATGGAAATCTAGAATATACTTTTTCTGAATTTTAAACCTTTTATTAGCTAACTTTCAGGATTTACCCATTTGACCAGTTATCACTAAAACATAGAAGTCTTTTTTCTACTATGATATAGAGTTTGTCTCACTTGGAAGCTGCATCAAGAAGTTCATCTTGCAAACATTTAAGTTCACCCATATCTTCTGACTTCCTATTCCAGCGTAAGTCTGCTCTCTGCAAGATGCAGAATGTTGTATAGAATTATCAATTATGTCACGAACAAATCAAGTCAGAAATACCTTATAATAAAGAGTTTATCTAGGTATACCTTGGAAAGAACACCAAGTCCAGAACAAGGAGCATCTAGCAACACTTTATCATAGGCCACATGATTATTCTCCTGAAAGAAGAGAAAAAAAATGTCACATTTGAAAAGGATAAGGTAAAAAGATTAAAACTTTATTACAAGATATAGAGACATGCTAAAAGTTGTTTACAGGAAATTCACGAAGATCGGCGTGAATAGTAGTGATGACATTATTAAGTTGTTGCAGTTTGGCTGTCTCTTTGAGGATCCTCAAGCGCCCTTTATTTATGTCAATTGCAGTGACCATGCCTAGACACCATTAAGCAAGTATATGCAACCAGCAACATTATTTGAAGGGAAAATAATTTGGTTAACACATTTGGCCAAAATCACATAAAGGCCATTAGTATACATTTTTTTTGAAAAAAAAAGAAGTTGAAAAGTTACCTTGGCCATTCAAGCAGGCTGCCATGAAGAGCGTCTTCCCTCCAGGAGCAGCACAACAGTCAATTATGGTCTCTCCAGGTTGTGGGTCAACAATTGAAACCACCAAACCTAACCCACAAGTTCATAATCATTAGCAATATACGGACTAACCCGAGTGAACAAACCCAATGCGGTCAAGAATTCATGATTTAAATGAAAGTCCAGATGAAATATGGAATGAAAAACACAACCTGCACTTTCATCTTGGACAGAACATAAGCCTTCTTTTAGTAGCCCATCTTGTATAACACTCTTTTAGAATTATCACATGAAAAAGAGTTAGATAACTAAAACTCTATTCTTATGGAACTCCTTAAGAAATTAAATATAGAGTATAGCTACAGAAACCACGAATGTTAATATGTTATCACCAGAATGACCTTTTCAGAAAAAAACACAGAATGGAGATTTTGTATTAATCCAGGTGGTTTTCTTTATAGAAAATATATTTTCATAATAGTAAAACGGGCTTTCGTCTAATCAGGCAAATGGTAAATGTATCTGTACCCTTTCCTCGTAAACAAATATTCCATAACAGCCTTTATTTGCCCAAAAATTTGACAATTGAAATACCTGCAGTCCCGTGCTGATACGAACAAAATCATCCAGGTGAGGAGAGAGCTCATAGGGTACCTGAAGTTAGGCATAATGAACGTACAATTTAATGAAAACTAGAATTTGGCTAAAACATTAAATTTTGGCATCTGCAGCTGATATACATTTAGCAGCATGCTTTTGGAGTCGAAACTAGAGGTGGCAAAATGGACGGGTTAGGTACAGGATCAAAACCAAACCTGGTAACTTTTTTCTATGGGTGAAAACTATCACTTCGTGTGGATCAAAAGGGTCAGCTGCATAAGGTTTGGCCTGACATACTTTATGCCCAAATATGTTTAAAAAAAACTAGATACCTTGTGAATTAGATAACAAAGCTTGCATTATTTGAATAATAATATCGTTATTTAAAGAAATGGGTTTAGAAGGCGTTATGCATTAAAAAAATACAATTCGGCCAGCGTTTGACACATTGACCTATTCAAAGCCAAAGTAAATGGGTTGAGACTGACATCTATTAGCAACGAATGAAGGAATATAAGAAATATAACTGCGCACCTTTAACATTTCAAGTCGTGACACGAGCTCCGATCGTGTAAAACCTTTTCCTCTATTAGCCCTGAAATAAACTAACCATAATTTGTAACAAATGATAAAATGGTCATTTGATCAGTATCCATAAAAGAAGTAAGTTTCACACAAAACCTCAGACTAAAACTAGGATCACTGTTATTCCACATCATCAACTTAACAGCTTCTTCACGTCCGAGGTATTTTATCCAACGCCTCACCATCCACTACAAACAATTATAAAATTAATATCAGTGATGTACACAACTTATAAAATTGCTTTATATTTTTTTGTTAACCTTCAAGAATATCTTTAGTAAATAGGATTTGATCATTATTTAACATGTTACTTATTTATGAATATTTGAAAGAAAGATAGAAAAGTGGTGGTGTGTCAATCACACTTACAACTGGATGAGAATAAAGAGTAGCAAGGGCACGTGCTTGTGCACGATCATCACCTTCCAGTTGAGGTGAAGGAAGAGAGTTACTTTCCTGTATATATAAACAATTAAATATTCAGTGAAACCTTGCTTTTACTTTTAGACAATAACAAATCCTTGTATACCGCTGAATTTACTTTCAGACAAGAAAATCTGATTATGATAAGATATGGATTAGACCTTAAGCATAACTAGCTTCCTCAGAATCCCATTGACCATGTTACCAGCACCCGGCCTAAGGGCAATTTTTGCTAGCTGCACATTCTGCAGTTACTCAAACAGTTAGACATATTGCAATAACCAATAACCAACTTCAATTGGTCACCAACTTTAAAAAGTCGCTACCTAAACCACCTAAATTTCAAAAAGCGTTATAACAAGCACCTAACTTTTGTAGTAAAAACCATCTGATTCTCCAAAACTGTTATAGAAAGCTTTCAGTCATTTCAGTATCACACGTACTTGATCAAAATTACCCGAAATAATCATTTTTTATATGTACTGTGGTTTAACAAATACTAAAATCTGATGACCATATTAAAAATGAAGCCAGTGGATTTGCAATGACTCCTTTTCTTTTTATATATGAACCTGTACGCATTGTAAGTCAGAAGATCTTGTAAGAGCAAACTTTTAACAGAAAGCGTTATGCGACCTTTATTCCAAACTAGTTGGGGTTATTTATATATTTCTCCAACCAAAGAAAATGTCATATAGTTAGAATTACCTCATTTATAACAGCATATGAAGGGACCTCGAGCTTTACAATCTCATAGGATCCTATCCGAAGAATCTATAAACACAAAATTGGAAATGTTGGAGTTTGTCGAATTTGTGCCACGTAGAGTGGTTCTCAAGTAAGGATGTATAAGAACTACCTACATCAATTTTTAATGCTACTATCATGAAGGAAGCCCATTAATACAAAAGAAACAACGCACCACCATGTACCTGTAATAGTAGAGGTTCCATACGACTAAACACGTTCGGATCATGACATAAAGACAAAATCAAATAGTCAAGATATTTTCTCCAACGAATTGTACCTCCAACAATGTCAGTTACCTGTATTCCAAAAAAGAATTTAAGGACAAAGTCAAAATACAAAGTATAATGGGGATTAAACATTAAAAAATTAACCAAGTGTAATTATAATGATATTATCAATGTCTCTAAATGCTTAATCTTCCAAGAATTCTGGCTCCTGTGAGTTAACATAAATATCTTTAAGAAGATGATGAGATTTTTGGGTAATGATCATCTAAAGATTGTAGCTGAAATCCCTTGTGGCATGCAGCTAAATGGAAAAATGGGCATGTCACACAGGTCGAGTTAATGGGTCAAAATAAGTAACTCCGTGTACATGTCACATCGAATGGATTTGTGTTGACCCAAGAACACTTATTGTGAAAAAAATCTAACAACACTAACATATTTTTTTGAATAAAATGATTTAGGAGATTCTATGCAGTAAAATTACATTTTAGATCACTTTCTACTCGTTTGACCCATTTCACCCGTTTGGCTCATTAGAGACAAAAGATAAACTAAATTGATCCATTCATAAGTAAATGGGTTAGATAAAAGAATTGAGTAAAAGAAGGACCGATCTGAGATCTCTATCATCCAAATCTCGAGTGCAAAACCCAAGAGTTCTTTCAACATATCCCATCTCGTTATCACCTGACCCCTTCCCTTTCTCGTTTAAAAGGTCGGCAAAGGCACCACCGAACTCTATCCGCATTAATCTCACTGCAGACACTGCATAATCATAAAGAAAATGTGTGAGGATTTAGGAAACTTCTAACAGAATCAAACAAGTGTGGAAGTCAAAGCAATATGATTCATGTATACCAAAAAAAAATCAACATTTACTAAACCTTTCATCTAAGAAAGGCCCTCGATACAAAAACCAAGAAGTAGCTAGAGTTGGAGCTTTTATATGTATAGAGGTGTTTGGCAAAGTAGCTGGTGTTGGAATATGTAAATGACTTATATAGGACATACAGGGTATGGATATTTTAAAAGTTATTATGAACTTATGATAATCTTATATAATAAAGGCTCAAGCTAGTTTTGAAGGTAGCTGGTGTTGGAATATGTAAATGACTTATATAAGAGCTTGTAAGTTTAACGAGCTCTACAAATTTTGTCAACCAAACATATGTTATTGCTAGAGCTTTTCAAAAATACAAGTTTAACTCCCATAAGCTCTCATAAGCTATGTGCAAAGCAAGTAACCAAATGGACTCATTTCAAACATGCCAAATTCGCCATGTTGGGTTATTCACTTATTCATAATACACATGACCTATTGGCTATTTCAGATCAAGAAATTGCCCCACAATTTACTAGAACAGCTAGTGTGAATGAGTAACAAAGTAAGTGGGAATATAAAGACAAAAAATAAGTAACAAATTATTTTACTTTACCAGCTCTATGAGGTGAAATTTCAAGATTCACCTTCTGAGGTTTGCGTTCTTGATGAAAAGAACCTATTTATATCAATCAAGTGTGAGCAAACATTAATATAAATGTTAAAATGTTCAAGAAACCTACAAAAATCAAAATAAGTGGATATAATGATGGGTTCTGTTAAAGAATGAATGCATAAAAATTCAATCTTGATGGGTCATATTGTTTAATAATAATAAATCAAGTTTACCTTTTTTGTAAGTTGTTGTTCTTGAATTTGATTCCCCAGACTTTAATGAAGAATGTGTGTGCTTCTTGTCTGTCAAACAACAGACTTGGATGGAAGGCAAGTGAAGTATTGCCATTATATGATTGGATAGTGTGAAGCAAATAAGGGGTGATTGACAGAAATAGGATTCGGGTCCTTTCGGTTTTCTTGAATGGAGAAGAAAGTTACATAGCCATAAAGAGCTCCTTTGACTTTACAGTGAGTTACAGAACTCATCCCTGTATTTATTCAGAATATTCTGTTGTAGTTATTAACTTTTAGTTCTTCGGTTTTAGTTCAACATTTGTACTTAACGAGGGTGGGTACCAATGTACCATTGTAGTTCTAGTTGTTAACTCGTGACTCGATTTGTTAATCGAAATCTTGATTTTAAACCATAGATTCATGATTCGAATCGACTCATATATGTCACTATTGTATTATATACATATATATATATACTAGTTTCTTTGATCCGTGCGATGCACGGCGAAAACTTATGTAAGAACACACAAAACGAAACGAAACTTAAAATATAAACTTGAAACATAAACTTAAGATAAAACGATAAAACTATTATCTTTGGACTAACAAAACGAAACTTACGATCAATCAACCCGTTTGCTTCCAAACTTTAACTCCTATGCCGAATAAAACTCATTCATAAACGCCTTACAAGTAATTTTCAAGACTGCATATTTATAGTTAAAATCGATACATAATAATTAGTAACAATAAATAAATTAGATCAATTTCTATCAAAAATAAGTAATTCTTTCAAACAAAATTAAAGTCACCCATCATAAAATTGTACTTCAATAATCAAAATAAACAAATGGGTATTAGAGATAGAGATATGATATAGTTAAAGTTGTAGGTTTTTATGTAGAGATGATTGTGTTTGTGTTGCGTTCTTGATTGGCAAAGATAAGAGAAAAAACTCAAATGAGAATGTTAAAAAACATGTGGATTTAATCTTTTTTAATAATAATAAATAGAATTGCCACGTGGATTAAAAAATCTTTTTAAGTGAGAGTTTTTAAGTTTCAATGACATATAGGATTTTCTGGGAAGTAGAGATAGTGACACCTAGGATTTTAGCTTATTTGTCAAAGGGATAAAAGTGACACATAAGAAAGATGATATCCTCAATTATATATATATATATATGTGTGTGTGTGTGTGTGTGTGTGTGTGTGTATTAGTGTTTAAGATTTTGTTGTTAAGTGAAGTAAAACATGGTGAGAGTCGATAATTTAGTCGTTAACCGGCAATCAACACAAATGCTTAATTTAAAATAGATTATTATATTACACTAAGAGTTTGTTTGATTTATGACTCGTAAGAGTCGCACAAGACTCGGAAGAGTCATACAAGGCTCAAAAGAGTCAATAAACGACTCGTAAGAGTAAAAGTCATTTAAGAGTCAGGGTCCAAATCACCACGTTTTTTGAATTTTTGATTCGACTTGTAACTCGTAAGAGTCTAACAACTATATTAGCAGTAGAAGTTAAAATGAAAATATAATTCATAGCATTTTTTTCTAGTTTGACCTTTAAGAAAAAATTTATAAACAAGTTGTTACGATATCGAAGATTAAAAATACAAAAGGCAAATTCAATACGGAAGCGGCTATTCAAATTGCAAATCAAATTCGAAGGTTCATATTCTAATTCTAAGATTCCCTATTTATAAAACAATACTAACCTAAACTAATTTCTTAATCCTAAACAAACTCTAAATACTAATACGTGTATAACACGTCAAACTACCGTTAGAAATATGATATGGATTCAGGGGTACCCTCCAAATTACTTTTTTTATAACACGTCAAACTCCAAAGATACCAAAAATACCAAACGACCCTTAGAGTTCAAGTAACTTTTTAACAATCTCCACCGTGACTTCAACTCCTCCATCTGATTGGGAACACACTCTTCAAACACCAAATCAAACGGATCTTGTTTCACACGAAACGTATAATACTCACTGTAACACCCCGAAATTCGTTAAATTTAAAAGTTGTGTTCTGTTATGCGACACAAGAGTTAGTGTCGCAGGTAGCGACATAGAGCTCAGTGCGACACAAGGCTTGTGTCGCAGTGTCGGGCAGAAAGGCGGTTAGTAAGGGTTAAAAGTGTAAAACAGAGGGGTTAAACCCCACTTTTTCAATTCCAAAACTTTCCAGAAGCTAGTAAACACTTCCAGAGCTAATTGTGTGTGTGTTTTTGAGATTCTAGAGAGAGAAATCAAGATTTAATCTTTGAAAGTGTTCCTTTGTAATCTGAAATCATTTCCAGGTATTTCGGGTAGCAATTCATAAATATCCGATCGTCGTCCTCAAGGTAAGTAGTAGGAATGTAAAGAATTTAATTGGTTGAATTTGTTATTACAATTGTGCCTATGAGATTGAATTGAGAGGCCTATTGCTGAGTGAACAATTGTGCCTATGAGATTGAATTGAGAGGCCTATTGCTGAGTGAACAATTGTGCCTATGAGATTGAATTGAGAGGCCTATTGCTGAGTGAACAATTGTGCCTATGAGATTGAATTGAGAGGCCTATTGCTGAGTGAACAATTGTGCCTATGAGATTGAATTGAGAGGCCTATTGCTGAGTGAACAATTGTGCCTATGAGATTGAATTGAGAGGCCTATTGTTGAGTGAACAATTGTGCCTATGAGATTGAGTTGAGAGGCCTATTGCTGAGTGATCAATTGTGCCTAAGTATGTGTGAGTTATGTGACCAATTGCTGAGTGATCAATTGTGTCTAACTGTATAAATTGAGTGTCAAATTGCCGAGTGATCAATTGTGACAACTGAGTATATGATGAATGTAGTGAATGTATGATTGAAGGATAAAGACATGAGATGTCTGGTTTATTATTTATTATTGTAAATGTGTTATTCCTTTACTTACTAAGCAATGTGCTTATGTATTGTTGGATATTGTGTTGATAGGTACGTCTAAAGGGATGAAGGGCAGGATTTCGGGCAAGCGACCCGAAAGCTACTAGTGGTGGACTTACTATGGCAAGATAGTAAGAAGGCGGACTCATGGATCATGCTCTATATTAACATTTGATGTTTTGTGAAAACAATGTATATATATGTTAAACCATGTTATTATTATTTTATATATATAAAGTGTTTTTGAGAATTTAAAGTGAATATATAAAATAAAAAATAAAAAAATCTGGGATGTTACACTCACCAAATTTCAAATCATATTCAAATTTGTCAGACAAATCAAGAGATCGATTTTCAAAAGCGATCCAAATCAAATCCGATACAAAACAAACGGCGATGACGTCAAACCGAACAATCAAAAGGTAACCAAAAAATTCAAAACGGTCAACTAAACAAAACCAAATCGGCTCAAACGATCTTCAATACCAACAATCAAATTCAGGCAACAAATTCAAAATTCCGACAATAGAAGATCCAATTTTTCAAACTAACAAACTCCAAACTATCGAACAAAAATCCAAACGACTTGATAATAATCAAGTCTTCAAATATCAAATCGTTCTACAAATTTCAAATATCCAATTCAAATTCAAATGACCCAATTATTTGATAAAGATTATGGTCCAAATTTTCAAATTCAAATTCAAACGCGATCCACAAACTAATGTCTAATTATACTTAGATCCCAAAACCAACAGATCCACCATCAAAATCAAATAATAACCGAAACCAAATTCAACACGAAATCCAAATCTAGATAGTAACTTCGACAATCTATATTTCTCTACCGGGAACTCTAATAAAAGATCCCTACGGTCAGATTGTATATCTATGTGTAGAACCTACAGTTCAATTTCATGACGATCCAATGGTTAACGAACCCAAAAAGCTAATTATCCTACGGATGGCGCAGAAACCGACGAACCAAAAAATAAAACAATGAAAAGGAAACGAGCTCAAAAAAGAACGGGATTCCTCTGGATCGCCAACAATTAATCGACGACCGGATGATGACTAATTCACGAACCTAAAGCTTTAATACCAATTGTTAGGATATCGAACGAATACAAAGACAAAAGGCAAATTCAATACGGAAGCGATTATTCAAATTTCAAATCAAATTCGAAGGTACACAATTCTAATTCTAAGATTACCTATTTATAAAACAAACTACTAACCTAAACTAGTTTCTTAATTCTAAACAAACTCTAAATACTGATACGTGTGTAACACGTCAAACTCAAAAGATACCAATAATACCAAACGACCCTTAGAGTTTAGATCACTTTCTAACACAAACGTATTTTCGTTAAGGTATCAGATGTGAATAATTCAAGTTAATTTAAGAATATGACCAAATCACCGGTGATTTAATCATTAAGAAATGAAACCGAATAATATAACAATGTAAATATAAAAGTAAGAGTAATCCTTAACTTTTACTTCAACATTTGTACTTCAAAATTTGCATGTATTATATTGTATATTTTGGTCTAAAAAATAATTTGCAAATTAAAAAATAAGAGCAATCCTTTTAATTTATTACAAGTAATAATTAAACTATTATGATTTATGTTCAATTAGACTGACGTAATAGAAATAGAAATTCAAGTAAAACAAAATGTGAAGGAAAATAGTAAACAGTAATCAAGGAAAAGAAAAAAATTGTTGGAAAGGGAAGATGAAGTGAAAGAAGAAGAAGAATTAACTAAACACAATAAAACATGCACCTTTAATAATTAACATCATCTACCTTATTTTACTACTGAAAACTCAGTTCGTAATATTGATGGCATTGACAACAGATTTCGACAACCAATAAACAACTTAGAAAATAGATTAATATCCTAATCCGATGATAAACAAAACAAAGAATCATGTTAAATTATTTGGGGTAGAAACAATAAAATGTAAACCTTGAAGGACTAAATTGAAATTTCTAATAAGAAATAAAAGCCACTGATAAACCCTTATTTGTTAGGGGTTCTTGAGTTCTTCAATAGCTACTGCTTGGAGTGGCATTGAATGAAGTTGATCGTGACAAGTTCAGGAATCCACGTTGCCATCTCTTCATCTGATTGACTTCAAGAGTAAGCCCATTCTCTTACTTACTCTGCAACCATTCATTTCATAATTACTTATTACATTCGAATTGAAAATTAATTTTTGAACCCCTGGTAGCGAATTCCCTCATAAACCATAATAAATAAAAAGACCCAAATCAAACCAGTATTCGATTTTCTTGATTGATGAAATTTTTTATATTCGCAAAAGTTTTGGATTTTTGCGAGATACGTAGTTTATGCCTAATCTTATATTTTATACGACTATCATTTTTATGCGAAAATTCTCATCTTTATGTATTTTATACGAAATTGTGTATAATACAAATTTATGAGTGATTTTAGTGGTATAAATAGGGGATTGTTATTCAAATGACATTCTAGTGTAGCAGAATATGAAACTCATAGTTTGAAAATTGTTGCTAACATATATATGGTTTTCATTGCTGTATTAGTAAGCTATTCACCCTTATTGGGGCATTGAATGGCTACTGCTTCGAGCGTCATCGAAGTTCCAGTGTTCATTGACACAAGTTTAGGAACCCATGTTGCTATCTCCGTCTCGCCTCATCTTACGGTCTCTAAATTTAAAAGTAAGCTCATTTTCTTACTCGCTCTTCAACCATTGTATGCTTTGTTATTTAAAATGAAAATTGAGTTATAAACTTTCATTTCATTTTTAATAAATTTGTTTGATGGGGGTTGTCAAGTTTTTGCCTTTATATATTACTCCATATTTTATTAGACATGTTTGTGATAACAAACTTGTGTTTGCTTCACTTTGTAACAAAAAAATTGTTTGTTTTGGAAATCAAAAGGGTTGTCCAATAATAACAATAGTAATCCTCATTTCTATAGCTATATGGATATTGATTAACTTGTAACATATGGAGTGGAAATGACATTTCAAGTTTATGAGTTCATTTTGTACTCGTACACATAATACAGTTTGGTCAAGCCTTAACCTTATTTTGTAGTCATGGTTACTCTCAGTCATTAATCCATTTTCTATGTACACAAGGTATGTTGATGGTATGCATATAGAAAGTTCATAGACGGTGAAATATCTTGATTTCTTGTTTGGCCTTACTATTTTAAGGTTAACTTTATGAAAGATGATGACTTGACATTATCCTCAACTTGAATTAATCATGGAGATCTTTGGTTTATGTAGGGATATTCGAGAATGTGCATTTAAATTGTTACCCTGGACTAGGAAATATCGAAGTCGATGGAATAATGGTATAGTTATTTATTCAATATAAAAACAAGCTCCTGTTTCACCTCATGCCATGGGCACACGTACATTAAGGACAGGGTATGCCATTGCCACCCGGTGTATGTTTTATCTTTCTGTCTTTAATAATTTGTTTCGTTGCCAAGCAGGTTAAGAGGAAGTCTTACCTTTATCACTTGTCAGCATCAATGCCCATAAAGCATGCTTTCCAGGGGTACAAAGGAACATGGTTTGTATACATTAAAGCATACCCTTCAGACAAGAATATTTCATCAACACCCCAAGCTCAAGTAGTTCATGGTAATTCATCTGAAAATAGAACAGAAGTGAAGTGTAGAAAATCAAGAAAGAATGTAATGAGAAAAGAGCTTAACAGTTCATATGTGGGACCAGCAAGTGAAAGAAGGTCAGAATCTATATTAGTTTCTGGTATCATCAAGAAATACTTTTCTGTTCATGATGATGAGGTGACTTCGAAACATCAAGTTCCAAATTATGAACCAAAGACGCCTCCAACCTTGTCAAGCGTTAGAACCTCGAGAAATCAGAATAAATTTAATGGAGTTGGAGAACGATTCGTTATAGCTGCTAATAGTGTTGGGATATCAATTAGTGACAAAAAACCATTGATATCTCTTTGCAAATACAAATGTGATGAATCATCAGGGCGAAAATCATCTTCCTTTGTAAGACATCCTGTTTTTGAGCTTGGTGAAGAATGAATGTTTTGTAAACGTAAATTTTTTATTAATAATATCGTTGATTGAGATAGTTTGTATGTTCTATAGATTTATGGTATTAAAAGGTTTTTTAGATAATTTTATGTGATTTTTGGTCTAATTTTAGAAAATATTGGTTATTTTGTTTTGGTATATTACATTTGTGATTCAAAAGATTTTTTTTTTCTACCCCTGGACAGAGAAAACAAATGATGGTATGACATTGTCTTATGATTGTTAGATTTGATGATAATGAATTTGAACAAATTTTAAAAGGAATATTTGAATTGCTAGTGCTGATTGAGAGTACTCTGACCAAGCTTGCTGATGTTTTAGCAGGTTGGGTTCCAGTAGAAGTGTGTGTAGTGGGATTGATAGCTAGAATCATGATAAAGTTCCTGCGTCATTTTGGGTTGGTACAGAAATTCAATGCTAAAATAAATGACGAAATGGGGTTAGATGAGCATGTAATTGACATTCTCCCTATAATACATTAGGAGAGCCAATGTTGCCGTTTTGAGGGGTTTAATTGTCGTTTTCTACTATCTGTAGGCCGTAGCAGATCTTTTAATTTCGGGTAAAGGGGATTGTCCCCAACAAATATTACGGAGTATAAATTGAAGAATAAGTGTTACAATTACAAGAGATGTGGATACCACATAAACCTTAATCTAACAATATTAAGGGCATAAACCTTAATCTAACCAGAATTTTTAATTTGGTCTGTGCATAGTCAGTTATACAGATTTTTTTAAACGCAAGAGCCATGACAACATGATGTCTGTTGAAGCATGGGGCATGGGGCATTGGGGCCTGATAAAAGTGTCTACTTCCATTGGAAGTGACATAAAGGTACAAGATCACGGGATGAGCTTGACTATTTTAGTCAATGATTGTGTTTGTTTGTTTTTTTTAGTAGTTTGTATTATGTTTTGGTAACATAATGTTTCCAGTCATTTATGGGTCAATATATAATCACCTAAAGATGAGATTTAGGGTGTGTTTGATAAAATAAAAGTTTAGCGCTGAATTATTCAAAGACCTGAATGGTTCAAAAACTCTGAATCAATATGGTTCGGAATAAAAACTCGTTGTTTGATACTTGTTCTGAAACAACACTCTGAATGATTAAAATTACCATTTTAATCTTCTGTATAATTTAATGTTGAATAAAATAACATTGTTCAATTTGTTCTGAACTAAATATTTGAGTATATTTTATAAAAACAAAGAAGCGTTACTTAAAACGTAATAGTATAACCAAATCCAACTTGATTATAGATGAGAGCGTGTTATTTGATAAGTATTTTGAATGATAAACTTATATACCGATTTATCCTTCGAGACATAAGAGTTCAATAATCAATATATGTACTTTAAAGATAGTTAAAATACAATAAATATAATAACACAATAAATAAGTTGTTTTACAAAATAGCTTACGAAATATAAGGGAATCTAACATGCTATAAATTTCACTTATAATTCAATATAAAATTATAATTATAAATTGGCATGAAAATAATAAAGTGACAAGGTACATAATTATTATATGGAAATTGAAAATATAATAATAATGATAAATTAGGAAAATGTAAACAGTAAAGTGAAAGAAATTTTATGTGGAGTTACGGGTAAATTTGGAAACTTTCATATGCTGAATGTTTTAAGAGTGTGATTTGACGCTGAAGGATTTGGAGCCCGTCATACAATTCAAAGGCCACCAAACTTTAAATCACACACTTTACCCGCTGACCGAATCAAAACAAGGCCTTTGAACCATCCCATTCAAACGGTATCAAATGCACCCTAATGAATTGCATATTGAACGCTATAAAAGAAAAATGATTTATTATTTCGTTATGTATTAAACTTTATACGTTTTACTATTGTGTGAGACATGTTTTTATTTGTTCTATTGTATGTATTGAACATTTAAATATCGTCTATTGTATGTAAATTTTTCTTTTTGGGTAAGGCTAAAAAAGGAAACTTTTCTATTTTGGCCTTACCCAAAAAGGAAAGTTTACATCCAATATACGATATTTACAAGTTCAATACATACAATAGAAGTTTTTAAAATTCGAATCATACAATAGTAAAACGTGTAAAGTTTAATACATAACGAAATAATAAACCCAAAGAAAAAAAAATCAAACAAATTCTATAATTTAGCTCTTAAATACTTCTGGAAAATGTATATCTAAGGTCATCTCCAACCATCTTCAAATACAGGGATGTGTTTGACAATAAACTAGCTAGAGCTTGAGCTTATTACTGTAGCTGAAGATTGTGGTTGAAGGTTCTTTTCAGAAGCTACCTGAAATAACTTTTATTTCAGGGGATTCTTTTTTCAACAATTCTGATTTTTTTATGTTATCAAACGGAACTTCTAATTTATAAGGGTTGGAGATTATTAAAACTAGAATTTCAATCTCCTATAAACCGCCAAAAACAAATCATCTCCAAAAGAGCATATGTGAAAAATGTTTCTTTTCTAAAACAAATCATCTCCAACTATATGCTTCAAAAATCATCCTCCAAACATTTACACACTAGTAGGGTGTGTTTGGCATAAAAGATTCTAGTAAATTGAGCTTAATTCCTTATCTCTGTTTAACAACAAAAATATAAAAGAGATTATTGAAAAAAAGAATATTTGAAAATCCCCTAGAATTCCTTTTTAAATAAGTTTTTTGAAGTATCTTGAAAAATAATCCTCATCTCTAGCTCCAATCACAGTCTCCGATTCTAGCTAATTGTTACCAAATGGAAGACAAATCGAGGATGAAACTTTTGATTTGACAAATGGAGGATTGATATTGTTACTCCGTATATGGAGTATTCTTTTAACATACTCTAAAAAAATTTCAAATTTGAAGCATGATTGGAGATGATTTTTATGTTTCAAACTTTAAATTTAGACAAAAAGATAATTTTGAAGCACATGGTTGAAGATGGCCTAATTTGGTTCGGCTCCACTATATCAATGAGTATTCGTGAAATCGGGATATTAATGTTTTTAATTTTCAAATGTTAGCTTGATTAAAAATAAATATTAGAAATTAGCGAGGCTTCTACATTTGTGATTTGTTGAAAATTGATAACTTGTAGCATTTAGTTGGATTGAGATCTTCTCATGTTGAACACAATGTTCTCTCACGTATAAAAGTTAGATGACTTATAATATTAATTTTTATGTTAAACTATATCTTTTACATGGAGGTAAAATGACCTCTCATATTGTATTTTAAACCCTTAAAAAGCATTTAGCCACCTGGCTTAATATTTACAAATTGAAATATTGGAAATTACGTTTATACCCCTGTAACTAATTACATAAATATAGTAACTAATAAAATCAAAATCAATTTATACTAATTAGATTCTTTTACCTTCTACATTACACCCTCACATTCATATCATATCTATCGATATTTATATTAATTAATTTAAAATAAACAATAAATAGAAATCCAATCATTTAACTAAAATTGATCAATCAGACTTTAATTTATAATTTAATAATTTAAAGTGTTTGAACATATAATAATTTCTTGTTTTTCTATCCTCATTATTATTTATAGTTATTATGATAAAATAAAGATTAAATGAAATTGACACAAGTGCAAAAATACAAAAGAAAAATAAATAACAATCTTTTTAGTACAACCGTTATCACAACCGTTATCGCTACAACAAACATCATTATCGACTACAATAATTTTTATTTATTACCGCTGCATAGTCCGGGTTTTCTACTAGTTCAACATGGTAGGATCTCAATCTTTTAATTGTATAAAGCTCCTTTTTCGGATACTTTTTATAACAAAACCCGAAAAATAAGAGGACGTGTTCAACTTCGTGTTTTTGACTATTTTGACATAAGGTTTTCAAAGAAAATAAAAATCCTACATGTTTAGTTATGAAAAAACTTCCCACTTTTTTAGAAAACTTCTCTAACAATACTAGAAAATTATAAAACATCTTCAAATCCGAGTTTTTCAAATAACTTTTGAAAGTAAAGAGAAATTTATATTTTCTTTTTTATAATTCAAAGATTAAAAACTATTTTATAGTATTCTTTAACGTTTTTCATTTGCATGATGGACCCTCACTTCTCCAAATTTTTCTAAACTCTAGTGCCTCCGAAGTGACTTCTCCTAGAATCTCTAAACCATAGTGCTCCAACCATCGTCCATCCACCGTGATCGCATCATCTTCAATCACACGATTTTCTTTCATTGCGACAAATATAAAACCTACCAAGATTTATCATTTTTACATTAAAATGAGAGAGATAAGATCGTTAGAGTACAAGAATTATTTAAATTATGGGAGAACCAATGAGATTGTGACATGTGTACAAAAATTCATTTACTCCATCTTTTTTAAAATTAATTATCTCACAAACGGCAAATCGAAAAATTATAAAAATTGCACCATAAAATTCAGCGTTTTCTCCTCTTCAATTAGACATCTCACAAGGTATACTTTCGACGAGTTTCTTTTTTCATTTTTTGGGTGAGTTTTACAAATTACTAACACATGTGTTAACATGTTGCGTTTAGGGTTTGGGGTTTAGGGTTTAGAGTTTAAGGTTTTGCAAAAACCCTAAACTCTAAACCCTAAACCCCAAACTCTAAACCCTAAACGCTTTACAAAACTCTAAACCCTAAATCCTACTAAAATCTATACCCTAAACCCTGTTAAATTCTAAACCCTGATGAAACGCCCTTAAATTTAAATACTATATATATATATGTACGCGATCGCGTAAGGAAATGAAGAAGGGAGTACGCAATCTTGGAAAAGGGTACGCGATCGCGTACTCAAGGCTCGGGAGTCTCTGTTCTGATTTTAGTATAAGGTACGCGATCCCGGCAAGGATACGCGATCGCGTACCAACAACATAAAAGTTTATGTTCTCAATTTAGCACAAGATACGCGATCGCGTACCCGTGCTGATTTTCTGCAAATTGCCTGCAACTAAATTTTTGGACTCAAATTCAATTACACATATCTTTTGACTCGCTTCAAATCAAAATGCAATGTTTTGCAGTCATGTTTTACATAACAAGTCAAAAGTTCCCAATTATCCCCTTTTCCAATTTCATATTAACGACGATTTTGGGGCCTTGGATCAAAACTCAACCACTTGGACACTTATTAGGAAACCATCTTAATAACAAACTCAATTTACACAAATGAGCACTTTCTGAACTTGTACTCATATTTCCAACCAAAATATATTACAACTATTTCACTTATCAAAATCTTTACAAGCTTATAAACATTATATGTTTGGACTTTTCATCCACAACTTCACAAATTGACCAAAAGATGTTAATTTAGGGTGATTTACACAACTTGATACATAACGATAATTTAAAAGGAAAACTTGCCAAACCCGAATCTTGCAAGTTCTAATCCACGCTGCTACTTCATAATCGCTTTTCCCTTCCCTTGCCCACTTGATTCAAATTGACCACTTGTACCTACAACATCAACACTAACAAGTAAGCATAACACTTAGTGAGCATATAGGTAATTATATGAGCAACACGTAATACAAATTTCTGGCATTCGCAACTTAAGCAATTGTAGAGATATTCAATCACATCACTGATCCGCTGGCAAGTCACAATTGTGCACAATGTGAAATAACTGGCAACCACTTAAGCTAACTTACGTTAACTCATCTCTACAATGCATAATCAACAACATGAAATACATGAACATCAAATAAACAATCCACTCGGTTATGTGAACCTCTTGCACGAATGCAATACGGGTCACACAACCATTACCCATATAACCCCCATATTACTCACCTTGATGATTTCGCAATATCAATTCAAAATTCAACAATGGAAAACTCCACGTCTTTGGCACCTATCAAAATCATATAACAATATAGCAACTAGAAATCATCATAATCAACTAACCAACATCATCAACCCATGATTTCCTTGGGTTGACCAGGTTTGACTTTTAGTCAAACCAATTGAAGTTCTCACCTTTTATGACCATATTCAAGTCAAATGTTTAACTACTTGATTTACTAATTTAATCATCATTAATATTATTTTAGCAATCTTTCTCAATAGTAATTAGTGTGGGCTTATAACAATCACAAGCATATGAACAAAACCCGCTTTCATTACTTCACTTACAACTTAAATTGTTAGCTTTTAGATCAAATTAATGTTAACCACCAAATTATCTACTCATTTGTACCACTACTCAACCTATAATTGCCCTAATTTCGTATTTACATATGGTTACATTCTCAAACTTTCATAAACCCATTTCTAGGTTAAAACTTGAGAAAATAAGAATTTATCTTGCTTAGGGATGGATATATATGCTTGAATTTGATTACCCTAGCTTCAATTTGATGGTTTGGGGTTTACACTTTCTTCCTTTTCTTCCTTTTCTCTCTCACAACGAACTTTCTGTATGTTCTGGAAAGTTTAAGAAGACTTTTCCCTTCTATCTGTATGTATATCGATATGTATGTATATCTATAGAAATTTTACACTTGATCTTCAATAAATAACAATTTCACAACTAGCCCTCTTTATGTTTTATCATCTTCTAATTAAACACTTACTTCTATCCCCTGTAACACATCAAATATTTAATAACTAATTATACTTTATATATTAATTAATAATGATTATTTTATATCTATTAAAATAATACTTTCAAATTTCGGGGTGTTACACCTAAACCCTACTAAACCCTAAATCCTAACCCTAACCCTAAATCAAATGTACAACAAAAAACTAACACATGTGTTAGTAATTTGTAAAACCCATCAAAAATATGAAAAAAACACTCGTCGAAAGTATACCCTGTGAGATGTCTAATCGAAGAGGAGAAAACGCTGAATTTTATGATGCAATTTTCATAATTTTTCGATTTGCCGTTTGTGAGATAATTAATTTTTAAGATCTTGGGGGTAGATGAATTTTTGTACATGTGGCGCATTTTCATTGGTACTTTCATTATTTGAAAATATGTTGTACTCTAATGATCTTTTCTCTATTAACTTGTATGAAGTTGTCTATATAATACTAGCAATTTATAATACTAACAATTTACTTGCGCATAGTAACGATTTCAAATGACTCAACATATTTGATTATATAAACTGTTAATTTATTTTATTATCATTTTTCCATTAGTGATGTGAAAAAATAACAATGTTTAAAATTTGATTTTAAAACTTAAGTGATAGCATCTAATAAATTGCTCAATTTATATATATATTTTATAAAAGATACATCGAAATTATATGTTAATTTTTTTAAAAATGATGTGCAAAGTTTAAATGGAAGGTTGTAATAAACATATATTATAAATCAATGATTGATTTGGAAATATATGATTGATATAACTAATGAGTTTTGAAGGGTAATTTAGACTTTAAACATTGTTGAATCTAATTGTAAAACAATGTTGAAATGCTTTATATGTATTAAGATAAGATACAGAAAAGTTTATTAGAGTACAACATTTTTTGAAAGAATGAAAGTACCAATGAAAATGCGCCATGTGTACAAAACTTCATTTACCCCCAAGATCTTAAAAATTAATTATCTCACAAACGACAAATCGAAAAATTATGAAAATTGCACCATAAAATTCATCATTTTCTTCTCTTCGATTAAACATCTCACAAGATATACTTTCGACGAGTTTTTTTTCTTCATTTTTTTGGTGGATTTTACAAATTACTAACACATGTGTTAGTATTTGGTTATACATTTGATTTAGGGTTACGGTTAGGGTTTAGGGTTTAGTAGAGTTTAGGGTTTAGGGTTTAGGATTTAGATTTCAGTAGGATTTAGGGTTTAGGGTTTTGTAAAGGGTTTAGGGTTTAGGATTTTGCAAAAAACCCTAAACCCTAAACCCTAAACGCAACATGTTAACACATGTGTCAGTAATTTGTAACACCCACCAAAAAATGAAAAAAAAAACTCGTCGAAAGTATTCCTTGTGAGATGTCTAATCGAAGAGGAGAAAACGCTAAATTTTATGGTGCAATTTTTACAATTTTTCGATTTGCCATTTGTGAGATAATTAATTTTAAAAAGGATAGAGGTAAATAAGTTTTGTACAAATGACACAATCTCCTTAGTTCTCTCATACTTTAGATAATTGTTGTACTAGATAATTGTTGTACTCAAGTTAATAATTCAATATCACTATTACTCACAAAATAATTAGATGGAATTATTATATTCTCAGGTGCCAAAGTATTAAGCATGTGTTCTTCACGGTGTTACATTCAACATTATTAGGTGCAGTCAGCCATTTAGGTGCCAAAGTATTAATGAGAGCTAAATTGTACATGTCGAAAAATAAAAACTAGATACACAAGTTTTTTTTTTACAATTTGTATTAACAACACATAACTTATACTTATATAGTGCTAGAAATATATATGTTATCCCAAATTTCATTGCACGTATTACTTTACATTTATTTTATCATTCTTAATTCATATTAAAACTTGTTGACATAACTAATCAAATATATAAAATAATAATAATACTAAATCATAACTCGCAAAATTTGTGGGCTAAAATATGTAAAAGAATCAAAGTTGATTACGAAAACAAAATTAAAATAAAAAATCAACAAACAAATGTTCATGTAATCTAATAAAGACTTTACACCAAGGTGCAAACCGAAAATAAGTAAATCATAACCCCTTATGAATAATAGACATATAGGATTAAAAGTTTAGTACAAGAAAGATTAAAATGACATTCATGTCCCTCAATTATTTTATTCAACAACATTTGAAAATTTTATTAAAGAATTTTAAGGAGACGAGGACAATAAAGTAAAATTAAATACTTCAATCATAACATATGACATCAAATAACATAAGATTCATATTATCATGAATATTCATTGGTCAAGATTTGGTAAACACAATGATATATAGTCTATGACTAAATCTAATATTTTTAATCGTCTCCAAGAAAAAAATCGCAATCACACTCATTTTCATCTTCATCCTCATCTATTAGTCAATATTCAAGGATTTCTGGAACGACCTTCTTTTGTTCAGCTTCCTTCTTTAGCATTTCTGCAAGAACCAACATATACTCCTCATATTCCTGTAAATAAATTTGTAAAAATATGTTTATAATTATAAAACATAAAAAATGCATTCATAGTTTTATTTGAAGCTTTTTACATCATGATCTTTATCAATCTCATACTCATCTATTTCATAAAGTTACTCCTCTTCTATATAAATATCCTTCCATATTTTGGCATACTCATCATCATCCTACATGAAAATAACAACACATATAATATTCATATTATACATGAGAAAAGTATATAATAAGTCATGCCTTTCATCTAGTGAATCGTAAAGCTCGATTGGTTCAACCGACTTTATTTTGTCAATTTTTTCCTCACGCTTGTCTTTTTTGCCTTTCAACGTAGTCTACAATAAAATGTTAAAATATTAGTTACAATTAATTAAAAAAATTATGTAAATCATATTTATGAATAAATTAAAATACTTGTATAACTTATCATTTTCTCTAAGTACAAATATCATAAAAGCCATGCTAATTGATAAAAGCTAAAATATAAACTTTAATAGCACCATTTCTATATTCAAACCGTGGGCCCTGGGCCGGGTCCCGAGTAATTCAGTTATGTATAAATTTGATTTTGATGCATAAAAATGGTTTTCGTACGACACTCTCTCTATTCTTCTTCCTTATTTTTCTCTCGCGCTATCTCTCTGGTATACAGATATATAGATAGATATACATACAAATCTTCTTCTATCTTCTATATATGTACCCATAATTTTAATCTCAATTTATCATCTAGTCGCCGAACAGAAGAAAAAAACCCTTGATAATTTCGTTATGAACTGTTCGATTTTAAATTCTCAATTCTTCAACATCCGATCGATTATCAACTCAATTATCATTAAAAATATGTATATGTATTGATCAATTGATCGTTCGTGTTTTTTCGGCGCGCGCATATAATTCGGTTAAGGCTATTATTGTAATTGTTATTAGGTTGATTATTCAGTATGAAGTTGAAGAGAAGGAGAGTAGTAGAAGTGGTTAGTACACTAATTTTCTTATTATTTCTTCGATTTTATGCTAGGTTTTATGTATTATCGTTCTCATCTGTTTGTTATTATTGTCACTCATATGGCTGCTGGTTGATTGTTTAACGATTGGCTGTTATGTGTATGTGATCATTATTTACTTGTATATGATATGATGATAACAATAGTAATAACAAGGTTTGTAGTTTTGTCAGTTTGTCGTTTTGTCTTCCCCTAAAGAAAACCCCGTTTTTTCAATTTCTTACTGAATATTGTTCATACTAAAAGAATTAGCACCTTGTTGAAGAAAGCTTGATTGCACTTGCCATGCATAAATATTCATATGAGGTTATACTGTTGTGTTGCTTATCGTTTTAATCATGTTGTATTAAGTTTATGAGTTTGATGTGTCAGAATTGTGCTAACATGTATTTTACGTTTCTGTTGGTTTTCTCTCAGCCTCCAAACATTAGAACCTTTATTGATGGTGTAATTGCTACACCTCATGAAAATATTGAGGAGCCCTTGAAAACTTTTGTTTGGGACTTTGGCAAGGTACTTTTACAACCTTATCTGACTTGCTGTATGATTATGTTTATATCTTGATTGATTGTTGATGCTGATTTTTGATTATTAAATGCAGGGAGACTTCCATCACTGGGTTGATCTATTCAAATATTTTGATACGTTATTTGACAAATACATAAAATCAAGGAAAGATTTCTCACTCGAGGACGATTTTTTGGAGAATGATCCTCCATTCCCCAAAGAGGCCGTTCTTCAGATTTTGCGTGTTGTAAGAACAATTCTGGACAACTGCAAAAATAAATACTTCTTTAGTTCATACGAGGTAAATTTTTTCCCTAGCCCAAATGATATTGTTGATTTATGTAATTAGTTTAACAACAGTTCCTCGTGACCTAAAGGTGAACTATATGATGTTGAAGTGCAAAGTTTATGAATAAATGGGAAGAAGTTATAAGGGTACTAAAGTTGATTATTAAACAAAAGTTAAATTAAAGCTACTAAACGAGTTTGAGTTTATGTATAGACAATGACAGTGGCATGGATGCTAATGACGGTAGTTATTTCTAGTGACTGACTTACCACTAAAATAAAGAAATAAACCTTTTGTTGATGATAGATTCTTGACAAAGTGTATTTTGGAATAGATAATCATGTCAAATGACTGAATTACCCTGTTTAATTGCCTGTGAAATGTTTGTTATTTTTTCCCGGCCTAGGGGCTGATTTTGGAATGAAGGTTTTAAAAAAATTGATTTGAAATTTAGTTTTTATTTCTCGAAAACTGGCCTTAGGTTATTGAGTTGCTGAATATTTGGAATTGTCTCCTGTCCCTTGAACCAGTACTATCCACCAAAAACCCTCGAGTACTTAGAGCTTTATGAACCGGTGCCATCCATTACAAACCTTTTTTTTTCATCTCACTTAATGGGAGGATTGAGTGGGGTGGGCAATGAGTCAGGTTTGGTTGACCCGAAACTCTATTTGTTAAATATATTTGAACTCCTTATAACAATTGGTATGCCGAAATGTGATTCCAAATACTATATTATTTCCATAGAGTATAATTTTTCTTATGAAATATGCATTAAGGATGCTGTCTGGACGACTTTTGACCTGTTCAACCCTTTCAACCCTTCTTTTCAAGCTATATTTGTTTTCTTTCTGTTTTTACCCAATTAGAGATAAAACAGAAATCCAGTTGACCCATTCTTAAGTATTGGGTTGAAAGTGCCACATTTAATATTGATCCATAACTATTATTTTACATAATAACTCTAGAAAGTTTTAATGCAGAATCATCTTTCTTCTCTGCTTGCTTCAACTGATGTGGATGTGGTTGAAGCCTGTCTGGAAACTCTGGGTGAATTCTTGAAGAAATCATTTGGAAAGCAATCAAAGCACGTTTTAAGAAACTCCCTTCTGAGCTCAAAGTTATTTGCCTTTGCACAAGGCTGGGGAGGAAAAGAGGAAGGGCTTGGATTGGTTGCATGTGCTCTAGAAAATATATCCGACCCGGTTGCTCATGAATTGGGTAGTACCCTCCATTTTGAGTTCTATGTTGACGAAAACGAGTCTTTTAAGGGATTACAGACTATCCATTTGCCCAAAGTCAATACTTACCTAATATCTGACCGTGAACTTATGCAGCAGTTGGTCAAAGATTATAAAGTACCCACAAGTTTTAGGTTCTCTCTTTTAACAAGATTGCGTTTTGCTAGAGCTTTTGACTCTAATGTTGCACGTCTGCAGTATACATGTATACGCCTGCGAGCTTTTATAGTTTTTGTTCAAGCATGTGGTGATACTGATGATATAGTTTCCTTTTTTAGAACCCAGACCGAGTTCATCAACGAACTGGTCACTCTTTTGAGCTATGAAGACACAATTCCTAGAGAAGTTCGAATTTTATGTATGGATTCATTGGCTGCTCTTTGCCAAGATCGCGTACGCCAGCCAACAGTGCTGTCCACCATAACATCTGGTGCACACCATGGGATCCTACCAAGCCTTACCCATAAGGTTCTTGATGCTGTAGCTATTGAACCTTCTGAATGGTCGGTTGTTTATGCCGAGGATATAATTTCACTGGTCATGGTTCTAGTCTCATCTTCTTCAGGTTGTTCAGCCATGCGTGAATCGGGATTTATAACAACACTTTTGCCTCTTCTCAAAGATACCCACCCTCGACATTTGAATTTGGTCACCACTGCTGTGCATGTTTTGGAAGCGTTTATGGATTACAGTGATTCTGCTGCTGCTTTATTCCGAGACTTGGGAGGGTTAGAAGATTCAATATCTCGACTTAAAGTAGAAGTTTCTCATGTTGAAAATGGCACTTCTTTAGAAATGGATTGTAGGGAGCCTCTCTATTCTAATGCATTAGTGACACGTTATCGAAGGTCTTTAATGAAAGCTCTATTACGTGCTATATCACTTGGAACATATGCTCCCAGTACCGCTTCTCGTGTATACGGGACAGAAGGAAGTCCGTTACCATATTGCTTATGTGTGATTATAAAAAAATCAAAAGATTTTGGGGGTGGTGTGTTTTCATTGGCTGCAACTGTCATGAGTGATCTTATCCAGAAAGATCCTACTTGTTTTTCAATCTTAGAAGCTGCTGGGCTTCCATCTGCGTTCTTGCGCACTATTATGGATGGCGTACTTTTCTCCTCTGAAGCTATAATATGTATTCCTCAATGCTTAGACTCATTGTGCTTGAATAATAGTGGTCTACAGGCCGTCAAAGATCATAATTCTTTGAGGTGTTTTGTGAAAATGTTTACAGCAAGAAGTTATTTACGTGCTCTTACAGGTGATACTATAAGTTCCCTGTCTAGTGGTCTGGATGAACTCATGAGGCACGCCTCTTCACTTCGTGGCCAAGGTGTCGATGTGCTGATCGAGATTCTAAAGACTATTGAGAAATTGGGATTTGGACATGAAATTGCTTCTGTTCCTATGGAAACTGATGAAAAATCTGATAAACTATCAGAATCGTCCGCTGAGCTGTTTCTTCCTGATTTTGTTAATAATGTTGCTCGTTTGCTTGAGAATATTCTTCAGAATTCTGACACATGTAGTGTGTTTATCGAGAAGAAGGGAGTGGAAGCGGCTTTGCAGTTATTTTTGTTGCCTTTGATGCCGTCTTCTGTATCTGTTGGACAAAGCATAGCTGTTGCATTTAAGAACTTTTGTCCACGTTATTCTGGATCACTTGCTCAATCCATATGTAGTTTCATGCGAGAGCATTTGAAAATAGTAAACGAATTACTGGTTTCACTTGGAGGTATGCAGCTTTCTCAGGTTGACGATGATAAGAGGACAGAGGTTTTGAGATTTTTGTCTAGTTTTGAAGGGATATTGTGTCTTTTAATTTCATTAACAAAGAGAAGCAGTAATTTGTTGCCTGATTTGGGAGCTTCCTATGCTGATATGTTGAGAGATCTCGGAGCTACCTTCCGAGAAATACTCTGGCAACAATCTCTGGGCTGTGATTCAAAGATCGAGAAGCGAAGTGCTGACATGGCAGCTGCTGGATATGGTGATGTCATTGCTGATGTCACCATTCCTGGGGTGAGATACTTGAATAGTTCACACCCACACTTGGGGTTAGAGCGGGAGTACCATTCAATTGGTGGAAGGAGTGAAGGCGTCAGTCGAAGACGCAGTCGAAACTTGTTGGACCGTTTAAGGGGTGGAAGGGCCGGAAGGCATCATGAAGCTTTAGAAATTGATTTTGACTCTCTGATAAATAACACCGATGCGACTTCTTTGCAAAATCTCAAGACAAAAAGCCCAGAAGCTCTTGTTATGGAAAACCTTGACAAACTCGCTTCTACAATGCGTTCTTTCTTCCTTTCTCTCGTAGAAGGATTTAATTCACCAAACCGCCGTAGGGCTGAATCCGAATCATTAAGTCCTGCTTCCATGAGTATTGGAACTGCTCTTGCTAAAAATTTTCTTGAGGCACTTACTTTTTCAGGGTATACTGCTTATTCTGGCCTTGACACATCATTGACTTTGAAATGTCGTTTTCTTGGGAAAGTTGTGGATCACATGGCGGGATTAACATTTGATAGAAGGCAGGGTACATGTTATACGGTGATGATAAATAACTTTTACGTTCATGGGACGTTTAAGCAGTTGCTTAATACTTTTGAAGCCACGAGTCAATTGCTATGGACATTGCCTTATTCTATATCTACGTCTGGTGTTGATTTATGGTTACTTAACACATTAATGAGCTATTGTCATCTTCTAGAGTTTTTTCTTAATTCTAGCTTTCTTTTACCTCCAGCCTTTACATCTCATGCTCGTTTAGTCATACAGCCAGATACAACGGGATTGTCACTCAGACTATTCCCAGTTCTCAAAGACCCGAAAGTGTTTGTCCGTATGCTGCAGTCTCAAGTTTTAGATGTCATACTTCCAGTCTGGAATCACCCTATGTTTCCTAGTTGTAATTCAGGATTTGTTACCAGGATTGTTACACTTCTTAACCATGTTTACTGTGGTGTTAGCGATCGAAAATTAAGTCATGGCAGTGCTGCCAATAAGAGGTTTAACACCCCAGCACTTGATGAAGCAACTATTGCCACAATTATGGAGATGGGTTTTACAAGAGGAAGAGCAGAGGAAGCATTGAGACATGTAGAACGAAATAGCGTTGAGATGGCTATGGAATGGCTGTTTAGTCATCCTGAAGATCCCGAGCAGGAGGATGATGAAATGACAGAAGCACTTGCGTTATCTCTAGGAAGCTCATCCGAGACACCTAAATCAGATAATACAGAAAAATTAAGTGATGATGAAAAAGGTATCATGGAAACAAAAACACCACCTATTGATGACATTCTTGATGTTATGCTGAAGTTGGTACAAGGTAGCGATTCTATTGCTTTTCCTTTGACGGATTTACTTACCACCCTTTGCATCAGGGATAAAGGAGAAGATCGAAAAAAGGTAATTTCTTTTTTAATTCAACAGATGAAGCTTTCTCCACTTGAAATTCCTAAGTATACGAGTCCCCTCTGTACGATATCCCACACGTTAGCGTTACTCCTTACAGAAGACCTCTCAGCAAGAGAAATCGCTGCAGAAAATGGCATTGCTTCTGTATCATTAGATATCTTAGTGGACTTTAATGCAAGAACAAAATCCCGAAATGAGCTTCCAGTACCAAAATGCATCAGTGCTTTGCTTCTGATATTGCATAGTTTGTTGCAATTTAGTCCCAAAATTATTTCGGATAGCATTGAAGGAACAAAAATGGGATCTCCTCAAGAAGATGCTAAGATATTTGAAAAATCTACAGGATATCTGACTATGGAGGAGGGTGAAAGAGCAATTACTGTAGTTTGTGATATGGTAAAACAAAATGTCCCTGGTATGGTAATGCAAGCGGCTCTCTTATTGTGTGGTCGTTTGACAAAAACGCACACTTTGTCTTTGAATTTTCTTGAAAATGGAGGCGTAGATGCTCTTTTTAGCATACCTAGAACTTCCTTCTTTCTTATATATGATAGTGTGATATCTGCTATTGTTCGACATCTCATAGAAGATCCACAGGCACTACAAACAGCAATGGAGTTAGAGATCAAACAAATTCTTAGTGCCAGCCGTTATGCTGGTCGTATTCTTCCACGAGTATTTTTGACATCGATGGCACCTCTTATTTCTAGAGACCCAGAGATTTTCATGAAAGCGGCTGCAACACTTTGTCAGGTAGAGACTTTGGGAGGGAGAACTTCTATTGTATTATTTAAAGACCAAGACAAATCAAAAGTACCCGGTGTTGAAATTGGAGTATCCACAGGCCAGAAGAAGATTCCTGCTAATCTTACCCAGGTCATCCATCACATGGTTGAAATTGTTATGAATAATACTTTATCAAATTCAGAGGATGAATGCAATAGACCTGGAAATTCAATGGAGTTTGATGAGCCTGCTATCAGTAAGGGTAAATTTAAGGTTGATGAAACAAGGAAAGATTCTGAAAGTCTTCAAGAAAGATCCACAGGGACAGCTAAGTTATCTTTTATCCTCAAGTTGCTTAGTGATATTCTTTTAATGCATGTACATGCAGTTGGGATAGTTCTGAAACGGGATCTTGAGATTTGTCAGTTACGGGGTTCTAACGGGATAGTACATCACATTCTGCATCACTTTCTCCTAGTTAAAAAGTCTGGATCTGATGAATCCAGAGCAAAATTATGTGAAAACGCGTCCCGGTTTTTGGTGGTGTTGTGTGGTCGGTCAAGTGAAGGGCGTAGACGTGTTATAAATGAACTTGTTAAATTGTTCATTTCATCCTCATATTCAGCCAGAAATTCCTCAAAGGGCAGATTATTGCCTACTGACAAAAAGGTTGTTGCTTCTGTTGATCTGGTATATTCCATTTTGTCAAAAAGTTCATCGTCCAGCAACTTAATCGGTTCACCGGATATAGCAAAAGGGATGATCGATGGAGGAATGATTCCATGGCTATCCAGCATTCTTCAGGTGCTGGATCTCGACCATCCTGATGCTCCAAAAGTTGTAAATATTATCCTCAAAGTTTTGGAAGGCTTAACAAGGGCCGCCAATGTGTCAGACCGACTCTCTCTATCTGATTCGTCCAACAAGAAAAAGAATGTGACTGATAATCAGACAAGAGAGCCTAATCAAAATAGTCAACATGAGGTCAACGGAACCGAAGATGAACAACAACTTCCTCAACAAACATCTCTGGATGAAGGTGATAATAATAATACAAGTATAAACCAGGCTGCAGCACAGGAAATGAGAATTGATGTGGATGGGATGGACGATAGTGGTTTATTACAGAATACTGGTGATGAAGATGATGACATGGTAGATAATGATGATGATCATGTGGATGTTGATGATGATGGTGATGGTGATGTTGAGGATGAAGAGAATGCGGAGGATGGTCCTGCTTTGATGTCTCTAGCTGATACGGATGTGGAAGATCATGATGAATATAATGATGGCATGGTTGATAATGAGGATGATGCCTACCATGAAAACAATATGCAAGTAATTGGGCTACCAGGAGCTGATAATGGACTTATTGGTATGATTGGTGTGCCTTTTGAAGCCGTGAATGACCATAATCCATTTGGTGTTGGGAGACCTTTACGTCAACAGAACAGAACATCGCAATCTGGTATACAAGGAAATGGTCTCAGGCATCCTCTTCTATCAAGACCATCACAATTTGGTGATTCAGGTTCAATTAGGCCGTCAGGTGGCAACTTCGATGTGCCTACACCATTGGGTGATTTTTCTGTTGGTGTGGGTTCTATGTATGCATCAGGTAGAAGAGGGGTGGGTGATAGTCGGTGGACTGATGATGGTCAGCCACAAGATGGAAGCCATGCTGTAACTATAGTACAGGCGATAGAAGAGCAGTTCATGTCTCGGCTACACAGTTATGCTGAGAGACAGTCCCATAATTTAGCATCATTGGTGAGCCAATCAGATGCTCCCCTACCTGATGAGAATCAACTTGGTGATAGTGATCAGAATGCTATGCATATAGAGACGAATCAAGTTGCTGAAGGTGATATGACTCTACAACAAGTTCAGATGGACGTGGCTGTGGAACAAATAGGAGAAGATCAACAAGCACTTCATCAAGATAATATGGAAATTGGTGGAGATGAAAGTTTCAATGACCAGGTAGTGACACACTGTAATGTCTTGCCAAATAGTGTTTTTAAATTATCACAACCTTCTAAATTGTTACTTTAAAATAAGTAGATTATTATATATTATATTACCAAAATAATATATATATTTCTTTTACACATTAATTATCTACAATCTTTTTTTTTTTCAAAAAAAATATTATGTATAATACTAAAATACATAATCTACTTTGTATTAAAGATTACCTGTTTTGACCCGTCACCCAGCCCGCATACTCTGCCGATATTGTCACCTGTAGCTCTCATAATCTTCTTTGTGAAGGAATTCTGATGTCTATATTCCCCATCTATATCAGGTAGTGGAGCATGGCAGGTTGCCAGCCACTGACAATGAGACAGGTAGCCATCAATTGGCAACACAGGATAATAATGTGCCCAATTCTAGTGATCATCATGTTCAGGTTGGAGAAAGTGTTGATGTTGAAATGAATATTGCTGATTTAGAAGCAAATGAAAATAGGGATCCCCATAATGTTGCACAGGATAACAGTCAAACTGATGAAATTAGTGCAACTAATGAACCCCCTAATGAAAATGGTATTGATCCAACCTTCTTGGAGGCACTACCTGAAGATTTAAGAGCAGAAGTATTAGCTTCACAACAAGCTCAGTCTAACCCAGCACCAGCTCTTTCTTCGGACGTTGCTGATGATATTGATCCAGAGTTTTTAGCAGCTCTTCCTCCAGATATCCAAGCAGAAGTTATAGCCCAACAACGTGCACAAAGGATTGCACGACAGGCTGAAGGACAAACTGTGGATATGGACAATGCTTCAATCATAGCTACTTTTCCAGCTGATTTGCGTAACGAGGTTTGCATCTTCAAATTATGGTTACAGTTCCAGTGGCTTAACTTGGCCCAACTGTACAATAGTGGGTCGATTTGGGCTTTTCTGTTCTATATTATCTGTTTGTTTAGGTGAACCAACTTACTTAATTAGGCCCAGATGTGCAAAACTGATAAAGAGTTTTATAATACAAGTCCAAACATGTTACATGGGGTTGCGTTGACCCGCTAACACTTTTTTTTATTCTTTTTTCATTTAATAGTTTTGATATGGGTAAGAGACTTTCTCAACTGATATTTTAGGAAAGCTTACAAACACAATAAATAGCCAACCATTTTCTTTGGTTTTCTTAACAACCTGGTCATTTTATTATTGGAAAACTAAGAAAGGTTAGTTCCTAACTACTAATAATCTAATGGTGGTTATGAGAAGTTAGGCTTTTAAGCGTAGCCCTTCCCTAGGAGATATGATTAGCAAACCCCAATAATGAATCACAAAATTGCATGTAATATATTGGTTATTATGATATTCAAATGAAAATAAAATAGCTGATAAGCCCGGCCCGACAAATTTGACGCGTTCTTAAAATGGCCCGATTTCACCCAAACCCATTGTGAGCCCTGCCCAATTTGAGACCTCTAACTAATTTTCTTTGTGCAATTGTACTAGGTGCTTTTGACGTCTTCAGAATCAGTTATTTCAGCATTACCCTCTCCTATGCTTGCTGAAGCACAAATGCTGAGGGATAGAGCTATGAGTCACTATCACGCCCGTAGCTCGCTTGGAAGTAACCATGGGCTCAATAACCGGAGGAATGGCTTAGGACTCGACAGACACACGGTAACTGATAGGGGTATTGGCATTACGATAGGACACAAAGCATCTTCTATAATTGCAGAAAGCTTAAAAGTGAAGGATGTTGAGGGGGACCCACTGTTAGATACTGATGCGTTGAAATCATTGATCAGGCTATTGCGAGTGGCACAGGTAATTGGTTAATAAATACAGATTACCGAAATATCATGAGAAAATTAATAAACTAGTTCTTTGTCTTTGTCATTAATGTTACTGCACACTTTGTAGATACTTTACCTAATGATTTTTGGTGTCAGCCCCTTGCGAAAGGCCTTCTACAGAGACTCTTATTGAACTTATGTGCGCATAATTGTACGAGGGAAATGCTAATCTATTTGGTCCTGGACATGATCAAGCCCCAGACTGAAGGCACGGTAGTAGGGTCGACCAAAATAAATTCTCAGAGACTTTACGGGTGTCAGTCTAATGTTGTTTATAGCCGATCTCAACTCATAGATGGTATCACTTTTTATAAGGGTGACCTAATTTTGTGTCGTTGAAATAATTTATTGATTTTGATGCTAGTGATTTGTTCTATCACAGGTCTTCCTCCTTTAGTATTGAAACGGATCCTTGAGATTTTGACGTACTTGGCCACTAATCATCCGTCTGTTGCCGATATATTGTGCTACTTTGATTCCTCGCGTATCATGCAATCCTTGAATCCAAGATACTATGACAAGAAGAATGATAAAGGGAAGGAAAAGGTTGTTATAGGAAGAGAAATGTCGAATCCTTTTGGACTGTCAATGGAGTGTGATGTTCCTATATTAATGTTTACAAAGCTCTTGAATCGTAGCAATATTGCCCATCTGGAGCAGGTAATTTAGTTCTTGTGTATTTTTGCTATTTTGTGCTTTGTAAGCTCTTTGTACTTGACAGTACGTAAAACATATGCTTTTTTTTTCCTAAAATAATAATTCAAAATTCTACTTTTAAGTTTTCTACTCGGTCAACACAATGTTTTTAAGGCTAGTTTATCTAACTTTGTTTGTGAAATAATTTGTTAACATATTAGGCCACTGCAAGCCCAATTAGCCTATTTCAAGTGAGAAGCGGGTTTTTTGAACTGGGTCTAGACACTGTCTTTTTGCACCTTTAACTTCAGTTGTGTTCTTTATTCTGTTTTACTTCTATGGTGCAGTTCTTAGGTTTGGTTCAAGTGGTTGTAAACACTGTGGCATTAAAGCTGGAATGCCTGTCTCATACCGTACATGCAGTGACCAGTTCCCAATGTCCTCCTGGCATTGAAGCTACGGCTCATCCTCAGAAAGATTATTCTTTAGCTGGCGCAGAATCAGGTATGGGCAATACAAACTTGGGTGATGGATTATCCACATCAGATGATCAGATAAGTGTCAAGGTGAATAACATCTGCACGAAACTACCACAGACTGATCTACATCATCTCTGCAGCCTTCTTGGCCATGAGGGGTAATCTTCATAATCAAATAGCATATTATTTGTTCTTATTACATCTTGTTAGAGGTGGCAAAATTGGTGGGTCAGTTGCGGGCTGGGAAATGAGTTAGAATGGGTATTTTATTATGGGTCGAGTAGGTTTGACCCTATACACTTCTGTCCACATAAAATATTTTTTGAACAACTAGTCTACCAAATGCGATATGATCACAAGATATGTTATTTATATAATAGTTTAATTTTTTGGTTTAAATAATTTAGGAGGCTTTATGCAATAAAAGTACATTTTAGTTGCCTTTCAACCTGTTGGACCTGTTTTCTTTTTGAGCTAATTTTTGTGATTTTCATACGTTGAGATCTTACATTGCCAAACAACTTAAAACATATTATAGTTTATCTATGTGTCTACTAGGCTTTCAGATAAAGTTTATACAGTCACTGGCGAGATTTTGAAGAAGTTGGCATTGATTGCCCCCTTACATAGGAATTTCTTTATAGCAGAGCTTTCAGATTTAGCTCATAGTCTGAGCCATTCAGCTATGCATGAACTCTGCACATTCAGAAGTACACAGATACTGAGTCTTAGTACTGGATCCATGTCTGGGGCTTCAGTTCTAAGAATACTCCAGATACTTGACTCTCTCACGGTACTAAACAGTACTGACACCAAGAGTGTGGAGAGTGATGGCGATCAGGTGCATGCCATCATATGGAAACTTAATGTTTCCCTTGAACCCTTGTGGCAAGAATTGAGCAAGTGTATAGGTGTCATCGAGTCACAGCTGGGTCAGGGCTCTTCTTCTTCTGTTACTGTGAACTTGAATGTAGACAATCCTCCCCTTCCTCCTGGAACTCAGAGAATATTGCCTTTTATCGAGGCTTTCTTACTTTTATGTGATAAGCTTCTAGCAAACAACTCTCTTTTGCATCATGATAATGTTTTAGCAACAGCAAGTGAAGTCAAACAGTTGCCTAAAACTTTGTCCCCAAGTCAAACAATTGATGGCACTGCAATATTTACTAAGTTTGCAGAGAAGCATCGCAGGATGTTAAACGCTTTTATCAGACAAGATCCGAGTTTATTGGAGAAGTCGCTTTCTATGTTACTAAAAGCTCCAAGGTTTATGGACTTCGATAACAAAAGGGCTTATTTCCGTTCTAGAATTAGGCAGCAGCATGATCAACACCTAGCAGGTTCATTGCGGATAAGTGTTCGGCGGGCATATGTTCTAGAAGATTCCTATCATCAGCTGCGGATGCGGCCCTTGCTGGATATGAAAGGACGGTTAAATGTCCGTTTTCAAGGTGAAGAAGGTATAGATGCTGGTGGTTTGACAAGAGAGTGGTATCAGTTATTGTCACGGGTAATATTTGATAAGGGAGCTTTGCTTTTTACTACTGGTGGAAACGATGCGACTTACCAGCCGAACCCTAATTCGGTATATCAGACAGAGCATATCTCTTACTTCAAATTCGTGGGGCGTGTGGTAAGGTCTATAGAACATTTATCTTCATTATTTAATTTAATAAGTCCAGTGTTGAGTAAAAAAGTTGTGTATATCTTTATAGGTTGCTAAAGCTTTGTTTGATGGGCAATTATTGGATGTTTACTTTACCCGGTCATTCTATAAGCACATTCTTGGTGTGAAGGTAACATATCATGATATAGAAGCTGTTGACCCTGATTACTACAAGAACTTGAAGTGGATGCTGGAGGTGAGTGCCTGTAAAACTATTACTACTATTTAATAGAAGTGGAAATTTTGACACAACTACTTATAAATAGGTGGGGTGTTATGCATCTCAAATGAGTCAAATAATTTTTATTAGCTAAAAAACGGAACATGTCAAATAGTTAGAAGTCACCGAGTCAATTTTTTCAATGCATACAACCTTTCGTCCTTCTTGATCAATTTTACTTTAAGAAGATTTTAATTATTATTGTAATTGTAATATTATTGTTTTTGTAAACCATCAACTTCGCTGCTCTTCCACCCCTCCCCTTTTGACCTGCACTAAGAAAAGCTTGCTTCAATAATGACCTGTTTTGACCCGTGACCCAACCTGCTCATCTTGCCACTTGTACTATACAACCATGATGTTGATTTTACTATGGTTTGTTGATCATTTCATTGTTTTGCACCAGAATGATGTAAGTGAGATACCTGATCTGACGTTTAGCATGGATGCGGATGAAGAAAAACACATCCTTTATGAGAAAACAGAGGTATTAAAGAAGCAATTAAGCAGTTGACGGTCAAAGTCGTTGTAAAATAGAACATTGAATGTTCAAAGTTTTAGACCTTTCTGTTTGGTGTAACTGATGTTTGTTTCCTTCTAAATCGTTGGACAGGTAACTGATTATGAGCTTAAACCAGGTGGAAGAAATACAAGGGTGACAGAAGAAACAAAACACGAGTACGTGGATCTTGTTGCTGATCATAGACTGACGAATGCAATACGTCCTCAAATCAATTCCTTCTTAGAGGGATTTAATGAATTGATACCACGAGAGATGATTTCTATATTCAATGATAAAGAACTTGAACTGTTAATAAGCGGGCTTCCAGAAATCGATTGTGAGTTACCTAGAAACCTAGAATCTCATTGTTTGCTTTACAAATTTATTAAAGCATTACCTTTTGCAGTGAATGATCTTAAGGCCAACACCGAATATACTGGCTATACAGCAACTTCTATTGTCATTATATGGTTTTGGGAGGTTGTTGAAGCATTTAACAAGGAAGATAGAGCGAGATTGCTTCAATTCGTGACTGGTACGTCAAAGGTAAGTTAATGGTCCATTTAATTCCATTTAATCTGCTGGTACATCATCGAAAAGATAATTGGCGTAACTTATTAAATTCATCTGCAACATCTGAAAACCTGGATAATAATTGTGTCTTTGTGGTTCAGGTTCCGTTGGAAGGTTTCAAGGCTTTGCAAGGTATTACAGGTCCACAGAGGTTTCAGATTCACAAAGCGTATGGTGCTCCAGAGAGGCTGCCATCAGCTCATACCTGGTAATCGTCTCTCACTCTGTCCATGCATAGTATATACGAGTCGATAAATGGGCGGATCCATTGGATTGTGGATCAAATGGGTTCGGATCAAAATGGGTAAGTTTTGAATTGATCGAAGCATGTCAGTTTGGCTGGGTTGACCTGAAATACTTGTCCAAAGTTTTGAAATTGAAGAATAAAACAGTTTATCAAATATGATCACAAAGTTATAATATTTCAACAATGATCTAAATCCTTGAATCAAACGATTTAGAAGGGTGTATGCTTTTACAAAAACACGTTGGGTGACTGTCGACACGTTTGACCTCTATCTTGTGCTAGCTCTTTTCTTATTTCATTCTCTCAGTTTACTCGTTAGAGATAAAACACAACTTGAATTGACACATTTATAAATAAATGTGTAGAAAGTGCAACTTCTAGTTATAACTCGAGTCTCATTGGTTTGTTTTTCATCTCTCTTTTTCTCAGCTTCAACCAATTAGATCTTCCCGAATACATGTCAAAGGAACAGCTAGAAGAACGGCTGCTGCTTGCGATTCATGAAGCTAGTGAAGGTTTTGGTTTTGCCTAGTGATGGCATCTGCCATCAAGATGTTATCGAATGCTGTTCTTCCATCATAATTTATTTTTACTGCAGATCCAAGCAAATTTTAATATCATCAAAATAGAAGGGGTTCTGCAGAAAATTTTCTTTGTAAATACTAGCTTTTGGTACAAATATTTAAACTATCTGGGATGTGCTGGTGCAAATTTAATAAAATTATTTTACCATACCACCTACACTATGTCTTGCCTTCTGCAGAAGACAACCAATTGGACAAAAGTGGCAGAAGCCATTATAGATGTTTAAGGAGATTCTACAAGATCCTTCTTTATTATCAGTATAATAAACCAAGCAAATTTTTAGTAGATTTTAAAATGGTTTTTAATTATAATCAATTACATTATGTGTTATAATGTTTTTATTTTATTAATGTTGTATTATTATTGTAGCTATGGTATTGATAATATGAATTTATTTTTATTATAAAAATTAAATTAATAAATTGATTCTCCAATTGGAGAGCTAGCCTTGTTTCCTTCTTGTTGGGGGCCACTGATCAACAGAATATGATCCACTTTCTCCATGATTTCTTTTGTAGTTTCTCCTCCTATTATCCCCCATCCCCATGTGTGTCTCCACATCGCTTTCACCGTCCTTTTCTCTTTTTAATATTATTTAATTTAATAATAATAATAATAACAGTTTATTATCTTTAGTTGTTTTTTAAAAGCAAATATAGTAGCATTCTTTAACATGTTCCGTGCAACGATTAAACCTGACAACACGAGAGAAAATTATCAATCAAGAGGTTTTTAGTCTCATTTGAATCAGTTACTATATAAATATATATTCGTGATGTTTGTAGATAATATGTTAGATTGTATATTCGTCCTTTTTAAAAAAGATAAAAAATAATAGGATATGTCATATACGATATGATTTCTAAATTGACAATCTTTTGCAGAAATTGACATAATATCAATATTAATTATTTTTAAGAATTCATTCTGAAACTATAAAACTTTCCATTGATCAGTTAATATTATATTGTAACTTTGTAACAGATTTACAAAAATAGTGAAAATAATTTAGAAATATAAGGTTAATAAATAAAGGGCATAATTGACACTTGACAATACAAAAGGGTTTTTTGTCGAAAAATAAATCAATAGTTCTCTTTTTCGCATTTTCGGGTATCAACTAATTTTGTTTTTTTTTAAAATGAACCACTCATTTAAAATCGAACATTTTCGGGTATAAGTAACCGTTTAAAACGGTAGCCGGTCCCAACAAAATTAGTTGATACCCGAAAATGTAAAAACGGGAACTATTGATTCATTTTTCGGCAAAAAACCCTTTTATCAACGAATTCAAAACTCAGTTACTTATACCCGAAAATGGTTACCGTTTTAAACGGTTACTTATACCCGAAAATGTCCGATTTTAAATTAGTGGTTCATTTTTAAAAAACGAAATTAGTTGATACCCGAAAATGCAAAAACGGGAACTATTGATTTATTTTTTGGCAAAAAACCCCAATACAAAACAATGGTTTTGTTAACCGGTTAGCATTCAAAAAAATTTATATATTTCACATTTTTGATTCTCCAACCTTTTTATATTTACACAAATAGCCCCTCTATTAATACTAACGACACCTTTCATCCGTGCAGTTCAATACCACGTCACGGATTATTTTCCAATAAATAAACATGTAGTGTGAAGTGTGATGGGTTTTGTATTAACATGGCAACTTTTTTTATTACATAATAAATCAAATGAATTGTTTATACCCCTTAAGAAAAGGAATTATATAGTACTCCAGTAAAAATACAAATTGAAAGGGACCTGCTGATTTATGAGTATATATATCTGTATATATAGTGGGAAACTAGGAAGCACATTTACAACATATTACAAACACTCAAAACACATTCCCCTTGTAATCCCAGGAGAAGAAGAAGAAGAAGAGCACCAGTTAAGTGATCAAGAAATGTCGGTACGAATCTTATTAATCTAAAACCATTTTTTCTCTTCAGTTTGTTTTTCCAATCATCATAATTAGTATAAATTATAATTAATCATTTGATTAATACTGGTAATTAGGGTGGAGAGAAAGGTGGGCCATTGCCAAAGTTTGGAGATTGGGATGTAAATGATCCAAGTTCAGGAGATGGTTTTACAGTGATATTTAATAAAGCTAGAGATGAGAAGAAAACAGGTGGCAACATAACTGACTCACCATCAACCAATGCAGATCCAACACCTGTTTCTGCTGCTGGTTTTAAGAATGCTACTACTGCCTCACTTAAACACCCCCAATCTCCAGTAAGTAGTATTCTTGAAACTTTTGAATGCTAAATATGACTTTATTTGAACAAATTTTGTGCTACATGGATGATGATGATGGAATGATTAATTGATGTTTTATGGTATTGCAGATGAACTGGTTTTGCTGCATACACACACCTCAAGCAGATGCCTGACAAATGGATCTTGTTGGAAAGTCAAAAGGACCAATTTTGTTAAACTTGATTGCCTCCTTTTGTATATAGGAAGTTAATTTGTTGTTTATTCTTGTGGTGTATTTGTTTAAATCAATCTGTAGACAAGAACCATTCCCATGAGGCAACATTTACAAAATATTTACCGTAATCACTTGTATACTTAAACACACAACTTAAGTAGTTAGTATATATTTACTAAACAAACTTCAGTTTAACCTTAAATTTTTACACAGGTAAATAAAATTTACACATATCATACCACATGCAATATGTACATTATCCCTTAAAATAAGAAAGAAAAAAATATATACCAACTTATTTTTTCAACTTAACGATCCTTAAACTGGTAGATAATTAATTAATACGTTTTCTTGACGGTAGACTTATAGTGTTCTGCTTGTTGTTGTTTTCCTGATTCTGAACACTTGTCATCCTTACTACCACCGGATCCATCTTCTTGATTCTCGTAATCCGCCGTTGCTTTCCGGTTTCCGATACCTTCGTTAGCTGAAACACCACCACCGTGATCTTCGCACAACCGTGAAATTTCTCCCGTGTCTAATTCTTTTTCAACTTGCTCTTCCTCTATTGTCGTTCGATCTTCACGCTCACGTGTTTGCTCTGTTGCCATTTATGAATTATGAGTTAAGATCATGAAATGCAGTTTGTGTTACTTGTGTAGTTATAAATTTGGTGTTGGTTGGACTTGTATGCGTGACACGTGCCTGTTGGTTTTGTCATGTCATTGTCTACGTGGATGTAAGATGTCGTGTTGTAAATGCATTTTTGTAAGTAGTCCGTTGACTAGCTCAAGAAATCAATAATCTCTCGACACCTTGCTTGGTAAATTATGTGTACATGTTCTATTATTAATTTTTTCTTTTTTTAATGCAAAAATTAAGGGTGTAAACGAGACTAAACAACTAGCGAGTTACTCGAAATTAACTCGAAAAATATTCAAAATCGACTTGGTATAAGTCGAGTCGAGCTCGAGTTACTCGAGTAGCCTTTCGAGTCAAGCTTGAGTATTAAAAAAACTAGGCTCGAGAATCTCGCGAGTCTAATCGAGCTTGTATTATTTTACATTTTTACTCTCCAATACTCTTTTAATAAACTTCGAGTGGAGTCGAGCATGAACGTATCGAATCGAGTCGAGTCGAGTCAAACTTGAATCTATCGAGCCGATTAATATTAACTATGAATAATTTAATTTTAATATTTTAATACCGATAATCGAGTCAAGTCGAGACGAGCTCAAAAGTATCTGTTCATTAGTAAAGTCGAGCTCGAACTTGAAAATGCAAGCTTGACCATACCTCGAGTTTTCTAATCGAGTCGAACTCGAGCTTGGTACTATACCAGTTCGACTCAATTCCATTACATCCCTGACAACTGCTTCGATGGACCAAAATTTCATACTATAAATGCCATTAAAAGATGTTTTTAGTAAATAATGGCACATGTTGAAAAAAATATGGGTTTTATCAATGTCTTAGAGTAGTGTGTATACCTGAAGTATTAAGTTGGTTTATAAAATAAAAGGCAAAACTCATTTCTACGTATTGAATTGAATTATATAAAGTAGAGCACTGAATGGACACACGTCATTCGGTGCTTCATGCGTAGTGAAAACATATTTTGATTAGAAACTTAAGTCAGCATTTATGCGTCTGGTCCGTAAGTGCATAAATAGTTGCGTCAACTATTGAAAGATTGCACTTTCTCTTTTCCAAAATAATTATGTCCAGGTAAAAAAATACAGTTTTAGAAAAATGAACTTATTAGTGTTGATCACCAATAGAAATTTATCTTTACCTTTTTCAAATGTTTTGATTGGTTAGTTTTGAAAAAGGACAATTATTATTTTAAAACATATCAAAATAGGGTGGACAAATAAATTGAGACGGAAGAAGTAATATTTTTGTTGTCTTTATCTTACTTAAAAGGTTTTGTAACTATCATATATGACTTATCTTTATATTAAAAAAATACCCGCATAAAGTAGCGAGTACATATTTCGTTTAATTTCATCATTTATATAATTAAGTTATATTAAAGTTTCTTAATAAAAAAGTAAACATTGTAGGACAAATATTTTTTGTTTATATTTTCAAGCCGATAGAGTCGTTTTAATATGCAGTGAACCGAGATACAATTTGACAGCACAGTATTATTGAGTTTATTTTAAACGGTATGTTATTTATGAAGTAAATTACACAGGTGGGTTCAAATAAGAAGATTAATTTTCGTGAGAATGTAAGAAATACTTCAAAATCACTTTTTAACTATCCAAAATACATTTTTCTTCAAAACTTTTTCAGTGATTACTAATAAAATAACTTTTGGAAGCTATGATATAAATATAAATAAAAAATATTAACTTTTTTTTCGAACTTTTTTTACAGTCGTTAGTGTTATGATTAATTAAGATAATCACAAAATATAATATGATAATCACATGTGATTATCCTCTAATATAATGTGATTATCATATATGATAATCACATATTATTCATGTGATTATTAAGTTATAAAATGTGATTATTATGAATAAAAAAAATTAAAAAAGTAAAAAAAGGTCAAAAAAAATTATTTAAAAAGTAGCTTCTAAAAGTTATTTGAGTAAGGAGTTACGAAGAAAATTTGTGAAATAACGTGTTTTTGATAGTTAAATAGTGATTTTGAAGTGTTTCCTATGTTCTCACGAAATTTGCCGTTCTTATTTGAACTCATAACGTAAATTACATTCCATATATATAATATATAAAAGTGTTATTTTTGGACAAATATTGTTTGTTTATTTATGGACATTTATGGTAGTTTTTAACGTTAAAAAAGGATAGTTTCATCATTTTCGTTAAACATAGTGGTAAAACATGTAAGTTGATGAATAGAGAAATTAAACAATTTATAAGAAAGTATGATATGTCATTTCGGGGTGTTTGAATTACATCTTGATCATTCTTGATTGCGCATACAATACACATACATAAGTAGATTTATAGTGATGTTTTTAGAAAGAGATTATGGGGTTCGTTGTATTTATCTGTTGACTCAAGTAGGTCTTAAAATTAACCCAATAACAAAGTAATTGAGGCTAATTATTCTTTAAGATAGCAATTATATCAAGATTTTATTTTTTCTAAATTTTAATTAGTTTATCATTTTAAAAACTCATGGTAGTCAACTGGTTGAGGTATGAGTTATTGAGTTTTAGGGTGGTTATAAAGTCCAACTTTATATAAAGTCATACGGAACGGATCTGAGGAGCAAAGACAAATGGAGGACTATTTTGCAATTTTAACAAAGTTATATACCTGTTCAAAAAATTGCCAAAAAAATATCCGAAAATTTTCCAAAAATTTGTTCAATCAAAATTTTTTTTAATATGCAAGATTAAGTAAAAAAATATAAAGAACGTAAGATGCAGTAAACATGTAATATTATTTTTTTTTAATTCAAAAATAAAACCAAGTAAATAAGATGCAGTAAAATAAGTGTAAGTGGCTTTTTATTCCAACACATAAAATGTAAAAAAAAAACATAAGATGCAGTAAATATATACAAGATGCAGTAGAAAGATAGTAGTAATTTTTCGATTTCAAAAATAAAATCAAAGCTGTCGGAAAAGCATAAAAAAAATCATAAGATGCAGTAAACAAAGTACTAGCACAAATATACATCAATTGCATTTAAGATGCAGTAATATAAGATGCAGTAATGTAAGATACATGATGCAGTTGATTTTTTTCCATATTTAAAAAGTAGATCTAGATCTGAAAAGTAGATTTACTTTTCAGATCTACTTTTTAAATCTAGATCCACGATTTTTTAGATCTATTTCCTCTTAGATCTAAGTGTTTTTACAAAGTGATGGTGTTGTCTAGATGATGACGTAAGTGGTGGTGGTGGTGGTGGTGGTGGTGGTGGCGGTGGAGCGGCGGGAGAAGATGGAGAAAGGACCACAGTTGGTTACGTCCGGTGGAGGCCGGTTCACCAACGGTGGTAGTTCGCATTTCAACTCTCCGGCCACAAAAACCACTGTCGTTTTCTCCGCCTATTTTCTTCGGTCACCACGACGGTGACGGTGGTGGTGGCGGTGGAGTTGCGGTGGCGACGGCGGCGCAACGACTGTGGTGGTAGTGGTGAACGCTGAAGGAGGTGGTGGATGGTGGTGGTGGTGGTTTGTTAGTGTGTGAGTGTTTGTGTGTGTTTTGTAAAGAGAGAGATTGAGAGAGTTTATAGAGTATGTGTATGTGTGTGTTTTTTTGTGAAGAGAGAGAAGGGGATGGGGGTGACCAAAAAGCTGCCCCTTGTCTTATTTAATGTAAATTTCAACTTAGTCCCTCCGTCCAAAAAGAATTACAAATTAGACCCCATGACATGGCATAATATGAACCATTGATGAAAGAATGGATGGTCCAGATCTTTTTTGCCCTCTCTAAGGGCCATGCCCCTTTGATCTTGTGACACTCCTCAAAATTCGATATATTTACGTAAACTGAACACGTGCATGTCTTAGTCTAATTCCCTACTTAAGTAAATTCAAACTATTTTTATGAGATAAGTCTAGCAAAGCCCAACAATTTTAATACGTAAAGCATTACTATTTTCGTAGTTAGTTATAATTACGCGCGAAACAATCGGAACGAGTCCGACAAAAACATACTTACGTTGGTGATACGAATTTTATAAATAATGTAAAACTGATCTAATAGTAGTTATTTACTTGAAAATATTATGCTATAACGATAAAACATAGCGATTAAACGAACGATTATACGTATTGTAATAAACGTACGCACGCGACAAAAACACTTGAATCGAACCCGACAACCAAACGAAACCCAAAGAACATTTTTAAAACATAAAATAAAGTATTTAAAAATAATACTTCAATCAAAAATTAGCGTGAATGTATCGTGAACGAAACACATCAAATAAACGTTTAACGTTTAAACGAACGACGAAACGAACGGGTAAACGAGCACCGCGCGTAACGTAAACTTGGGTAACAAAATTTAAATCCCCCACACCTTGAGGGGCCCACAAGAAGGCAGCCATACCCATGGCCATGCCTCCTCCCTCACCTTACACCATACTTCCTTCACCTCTTTGTTTCACTTCACACACAAACACATTACACACACTCCTCTCCCTCCCTTTTTCTCTCTTTCTCACGACATAACCTATCCACCACTAGCCACCATAACATCATCATAATCATACATCATCATCATAATCGTTCACCAAGTTTTGCAAGGAAACAAGAAAGAAAAACTAGCAACAACATCAACATCATCATCTCTTTCGTTCTTCATCTTTTCAAGCATTGTAAGGGATCATCATCTCTCTACTTTCTTTCATGTATTAAGTGTATTAACATGTTATATGTTCATCTCATGGAAGATCTTGCACTAAAACATAACGAAAACTAAAGAACACAAAACTTTGGTGAAACTGTTTTCTGGACATAATTTTTATCGTTGGTAGAAAAATCATAATAAATCGTGTGAGTAACAAAAACGTGTGAAACCACTTGGAAAAGTTTGGTAATTTTATTGGCTACAACTTTCGTTCAGACTTCATCCTCTGAAAATACACCGATTTTGATTTATAAACTGATTTGTGTGCATATGTCGATAGAAGTAGCTGTTGTACACAGTTGTCCTCACGAATTTTTCTGACCCAACTCTACATATCTAAAAATCATGAAAAAAATAAAGGAAGTAGCCAACTTATGTGGGAACATTGTATAATTTTTTTGGAATTTTTTGATAACATATGCTTAGTCAAATAAAAATCCCAAAATGGTACTGACTTTAACTCCGAAAGTTTGACTTTCGGAAAAAGGTTTGACTTTCGGATTTTTGTGGAAGTTTCAGATTTTGACTCCGAAAGTCAACTTTTGGAGTTGACTTTTGTTGACTTTAGGAAAAACAGCATTTTTGGCCCAAAGTTTCGGATATTTACACTTTCGGACCTCAAACTTTCAGATGAACAGTATTTGGTCCTAACTTTCGGATGAACAATATTTATTCGATTATTTTCGCATCAAACATTCTCGAGGGACATTATATACTAAATATAATACGAATCAACAATAATAACATTGTGAAATATTAAGTATTAATGCGAAACAAAACAATAATAAATATATTTTTCGAGAAATATTATTATTACAAACATCACCAACGGAGCGTACAAACTTTAAACAACAAAGATCTTTCAAACGGTGAACGATTAACATGGTTGGACGTGTAGTCAACTACTTATATTACTATCTCTCACGTTTAGGACGTTAGAGACTTTATTTGGGCATACGCTTTGCTAGCTCTCACTACTTAACTCACGAGGTGAGTTTACAGCCCCTACTTTTACTGTTTTATTGTTTTCAAACTAAGGGGTGAAAAACATAGCAACTGTTTTACTATTATATGCAATAACTTTATATAACTGCTTTCATGCCTTTATACAAACTGTATATGAATGATTTTCATACTATTATACTTGAACTATTTATTTATGAAATAACATTTTCATACTATTTTGGGGAATTTTGACAACGAATCCTGGTACGGACCAAGACTTACAATGTATGCTTAAAAGACCTTATGTTATGCAGACTATAACCATTAGCTAGGTGACTCTAGCCACTGAGTATACGGATAGTACTATCGCCGTGACGACCCTCCCACAGTTTTGGAGCGTATACTTACATGTCCTTAGGCAAACAACGAAACTTGATCGTGGTTTGGTTATAGGGTTAGGTTGCGTGACTTTAACCCGTAAGGTTTAGCTCACCTTCGGGGGATCATCGTCAATGTTTACCCACAAACAACAACGAAACTATATTTTTGAGTAACATCCCAAAGAATCGATATTTTTGGATAACATTCCAACGAAACTATATTTTTGGGTAACATCCCAACGAATCAATATTTTTGGATAACATTCCAACAAAACGAAACTTATTTGACTTTTATGTCAACGACTTACAAAAAGAACTTGGTATAACGAACCATACTTATAAAACTTGTGAATTCACTCAACAATCTTTGTTGACTTTTTACTATGTTTTTCAGGGAATTAGCGCTCATGTAAGACTGCATGCATTTGGAAGTAAGCTACCAACGACGAATTAGGATGCCACATTTTGAAATGAACGAGATTTTCATTGTATAACTAATACACTTTAGTCATACTTAGAAAATCTCTGTTTAAATTATGTATTCACTAAATGGATGTATTTTACAATACTATTTCTACAACATGGATAAGTTGTAGCTTTTGTAACAAACAATTTATCTATGGCATCTTAAAATCACTTTGTTCCGCGATAATCATATGCTCTGTGAATGTATGGTCCAATGCTTACGTCACGCTCCCCACCTCCGTACACAATTGCTTCTGCTGACCAACGTTGACCGTTTTTGGGGTGTGACAGATCTCAAATCAAGTCATAAAGCCTATTTATATTTTCGATCACAAAATTTAATAGATTCATCAAAATATAAAATAAATAATTGTACTAAATATATAAATAGTTGTACTTGTATACGTCAAATTCTATAATTTTCAAAGTAACGGTCCTTTTGACTAAAGATAGATCACGTGCTCTTTACTTTCCAAAACCAAAAATAAATAAAATTAAAAAATAAAATAATTAAACGGAAAAAGGTAAACAAACAGTTGGGCACCAACACGATTCCAAGCATATCCCCTGTTTGTTGTCTCCATTTCTTTTTTTACTTTTTTCAGGTCGTTAATAAAATAATGGAATTTATTAATAACAACAACAAATCAACGTCGTCGTCATCGGTGCCGGTTGTATCTCTATCTAATACTACTAATTCTCAGCCTGGTAGCGCTTCTGGAAGCTTCCAGAACGACGGATTTCTCGGAAGCGTTGAAGAGTTCCGGCAGAATAATAACAACAACAATGTAGCGGTAGTTGTTGAGTATTATGAGCGACACGTTTTCTTGTGCTACAAGAAACCACAAGTTTGGCCTCCTCATATTGAAGCTGCTGAGTTTGATCGATTGCCTAGACTTTTATCAGCTGCTCTCACCTCTAGAAAAGCTGACATCACCAAACAGGTTAATTTGTTTAATGGAGTATATGTTAATTTTAGGGTTTAGTTACAGTTGCTATTCTTATGACCGCTAGTTTTGAACTGGAGTTACCTACTGTTTTGATGTGAGAATTGACTAATAATTAGTACTCAGTAGTATTAAACTGGTGCTTGAATCTTGTGGTTTGAAATTGGTTAATATAATAAACTAATTTGTAAATTTACAAAAAGAAATATTGGTGTATATTGCTCAAGTATGTAAACTTAAAATATACTTTACTAACATTTCATCACTTTTGTAATTACTAGTACAAACTCTTGTTTTACTTTGTTGTTCGAGTTTTTACAGTCTGATGATTGTTTCATTGTTTTGTCAATGTCAATTCTAACTGATTTTTGGAGTGTATTTATAGTTTTTGATAGTAAAATTGTCTGTTTTGTTGCTTTGAGTAGACGCGTCTAACAATATGTGAGGGACATGATGGGACTGAATCATCGAATGGAGACGTCTTAATTTTTCCAGACATGATTAGATACAGGTCTATTTTCAATCTGATTATTCAGATCTCTATTCTTTCACAATCTTAGTGGCTACTATTATGACCACCACATAATGCATTGAAGTGGTGGTTTTCAAGCCAATTACTCATGAATATTTTGGTTTTCGTTGTGTTTTAACTCCAATGGGCCAATTATACAAAGTAAAAAATAATGCTCGAACGAAATGGGCCAAATAGGTAGAAAATTAACCAAATTATTTGTTTTTTTAACGCTTACAACCTCCAAAATTACTTTATTAAAAGGAAATCAGGATGTTATTTTTACTAGCATACATTTTGTGCTCATATCCAAACCGTTAATTGTGCATATAAACTTAGGCAAATAACTGCTACAACTCAATCTGACCCGTATTAATCATTCTCTTTCTTGACCCGTTATCCAACCAGCCCCACCCATTATACCAAGCTCTATGCATGATACTAACATTTTAGCAAAATGCAGGAGACTGACTCATTTTGACATCGACACATTTGTGGAAGAAGTGCTTGTAAAAGATGGTGAATGGCTGCCTGGAAATCCTGAACCACTAACAGGATCATTTGTATTTGTATGTTCTCATGGTTCACGGGATAGACGATGTGGTGTTTGTGGACCTGCTGTGATTGCTCGATTTAAAGACGAAATAGAGTTGCGCGGTCATCAAAGTAAAGTGTCTGTTCGGCCATGCTCACACATTGGTGGTCATAGTTATGCAGGAAATGTGATCATATTTGGATCAAACAACAGTGTGAAAGTCACCGGCCATTGGTAAGATTGTTGCCCTATTTGTTCAGATATATATTATGCATCTACAACCTTCCTTTGTTTGGTTTTAAGTCTTTTCGTTGTTAGATTTTATTTTATTTTTGTTCATTGGTGGATTTTGGTTTGTAATCTTTCACAGGTATGGATATGTTATGCCTGATGATGTACCTGCATTGCTCGAACATCATTTTGAGAAAGGAGCGTTCGTAAACTGGCTTTGGAGGTAGTCCAATTCTTTATGATTATTCAAATCACAAAATCATTTCAAAATGCACAACACGTTCTTAGTTAAAATGAGATGTTTTTGCTTTGTAGATATGTTACTTAGTTTGTAGGTTTTTACCTATAAAGCGATATTTAAAAAGTTTCATAGATAATGGTCTTTAATAACAATACATTACATGTTTTGATTTCATCTTCAGGGGACAAATGGGTTTATCAGAAGAAGACCAAAAGAATGCGCACGAAATAAATGTTATAGCTAATGGAGGTAAAAACATGGAAAAAAGTGTGGTAGATATAACATCAAAAACAGATGACGGTTGTAACACAATGGGTGGTTGTTGCCAGACAAATGGAACTTCCACTTGTTGTCAGAGTCCCTTTGTCTCCCCAGAAGCTGCGATAAATTACAGTCTTGATACCAAGCTTACCGCTGAAAATAAAAAATTGATCAAGAATCAAATTTTAGTTAACTTGGGCAATAAAACAACACCTACATCACGCAAAGCTACTATGCCAACATGGCTCGAGAGCTTGGAGAGTGAAGATATATATGCAGCTCTTGCACTCATTGGTGCTGCTGTCTCTGTTGCAGTTGCCTATAACTGCTATAGGCAGTTGGGTTAGGCCAACCACCAACGTACTTTTGTTTTGTCAAATATTTGTGTGTTACCGAGTGAAAGTTTGTAATACAAAAGGTATGTACTTTCAAAGCCCTGATTTTTGTGTTGGTATAATCATGTTGTTTAAAAAAAAATTTGGACTGATCACATTGTAGTAATAATGAAGATGGGAAATACAAAAGTAGATAAATTTGAAGATCTTACATTATCAGAATACTAATCCAGATGATTACACCAGGTTCATTCTAATCTTTTATTTCTTTGATAGCTTTGAAGATATCGTCAGCTGTAACGGGACGGGGAGGTGGAGGATGTGGATGTCGTAAGCAATCAATAAGCTGGCGTATCCGATTGCGAATAGGTCGGCACAAAAAGCACAAACCAATTTGGCTAACGAGTCCTGTAAACGCAGCAACTACTACAGATAGGCCCATTGTCTTTGACAGTTGCTCTTAGCAAGTAGATTTGTAATGCATTTGTATATGAATTGTACTTGCATTGATGTATAGTAACTGAAGATTTAAAGTTGTAATTTATAAACAACAGCCTGCATTTATTTTTGTTGTAACTGATTACTGTTTCAGAAGTCTGACCATCGAGGCATCGATTACAAAGTCATTTTACAAATCCAAATTAACTTGGGCCGCCAATTATAAACGTCAATCTGGATCAACCCTACAATTAAAAGATAAAGACGAATAGTAAAAACCATTTTAAACTACACCGGTAGAGATGTTATCGAGTCGATACAACTTGTGAGCTATTCATGATTTACTCGAAAAATTATTTGAAATCAACTTGCACCACGTCATGTTTGAGCTCGAACTACTCAAGTAGACAGTCGAGTTGAGCTCAATTTTAAAGTACTCAGCTCGTAAAGCTTGCGAGCCTTGTCAAGTTACTATCAATTTTACACCAGTTACACAGATTACCATATATTCTCATTAATTCTGAGTCAAGTTGAGCACAAAAGTAGCCTGTCAGAGTCTCAAGTTGGTTAGTAATTAGTTTTGAGATATAGTAGAAGACCGTTCCAGCCCGAAATGAGAACTTATTATGAAACCTAAAGAATTGAAAACCAAACAAAACTAAATATACTCGATTCTAAACTGGTCAAGTTCATGTTTGTTTTTTCCGAGTTTTAGCCTGCAGCTTCTCACCAAACTTTCTGAAAACATATTAGCTATGGCATTGAAGACCTCTCAGAAGATTTGTGTGCATTTCTTGTGTTTCAAGTGATCAGAATCTGTAAAGAATAATGACAAATGCTACCATATTTTATAGCTTCTTCTAATAAGTTATTTTCTTCTCCCTCTACTACATTTATCCAAAAAATTGAGCATCAAATACATTTTGACATCTAATGTCAAATATACTAACTTTATGACTTTCTAGGGAGAGACAAGAGAGGAAAGCCACAAGACTTTCCCTCACTAGACCAAGTTTTAACATACAACATAGAGTTAACATTACTGTAATTTATAATCCTTGTAAGCCACAAAAAGTTAACACACCCAACCATAGCTTTGTCGCAGTATACAGTCGCTTTTCATTTCTTATCTTTATCCTCATTTATGGTAAGGTCTTGTAGTTTATCATCAACCCCATTCTGGTCACTGAACTTTTGGAATTCAGATTCTATAGTTTGGGCAATCTTTTCGTCATCTGGGTCAGGTTCAGGGAAAGCCACATGAAATGATTTGTGCTTGATTGGGGCAACTGGGGACTCCAACACCTCAGCTTGCTGGTTGATGTACTTATAGAGCTCCTGGTGGAAACCATGGTCAAATGAGAAGCAATTGTCATCACCGGAGCTATTTCTAGAGTGTCGTGATGATCCAGATCCATTGCCTGATCTTCTACAAAAATGGGGAAGAGAATCATAATCCATTATCTGCCATTTCAAGTCAGAATGTTCAGTTCCGATAATCTGTATTTTCTTAAAAAAAAGTAAAAATGTAGCCATGTGTGAGATTGATTACCTTCAACAGCTCATCTTTGCCACAACCTGAAAGCACCTGCACTTTCTTTCTTGTTCTTTCTTGCAGAAGAGGCCTCACGACCTACAAGAATTTAGACTATTAACCAAAATCTTAAAGAAAAAAAAAATGTTTATGGAAGGCGAAGTGAAAATAAGGAACCTTCCAGCATGCTGAAAATATGTATGGAGCATTGACAATATAGTAGGTGTCGGTCTTTTCTGGATAGTTCAAGTCATCAATGCTAGATATAACCGTCAAAAGCTGCAACCAATCAAGAGATCAGAATTTTACTGTTTACAAAAAGTTCCGCATCAGGTTCAAAGCTGCATATATAGCTAAAGATTTCTTTACAGATATACTATTCCTGTCCCATAAATGACAACATTTCCATTTTTGCACTTCATTCGAGTTATACTGATTGGGAAAATTTTGTCAGTATTTAAGGGTAGACGTGCCCCTAAGGGTGTTCTAAGAAATGTTATCATGCATTAACAAAACACCAAACCAGCTAACACCAAACCAGCTAAAAGCTTCGAAAGGGAAACAAAACTAGATATTTTTCAATATACCTTAAGCTGACTGAGTTGTGAAATTTTAAGCCCCGTCATATCCAAAACCTTGACACATGTGCTAATATGTCGCTCGAACTTTTTTGTTGCACCTGGCTGGAAAAATATAAAGAAGGAATATCAGCTTATCTGATAAGCTACTATAAGTTACTCTCCTAAACAATCTAATCATATTGAATACTTACCAATATTATCCGGTCTCTATACTCATTGATCTGGATATGCGATTGAACATAGTAATGTATCTAAAATGAAAGAGAATTACAGTTGAAAATATATTTTACACAATAAGTAAATGCACTCGTTTTATAAAGCAACTATTCATCAAGCCATAAATTTGAAAAAACTATTTATGTAATTTCTTAGTAACTATTTTTGTAAGAAATCTCCTTACAGACGCTTTATCGTACGTGCTGGACCCTACGCCGACAGCGATAACAGGTCTCCCCTTCGAAAAGAAACCAGATAAAAGTTAGTAAATATCACATGGGTATCTTTAGATTCCGCTCACTTAAAAAACATTTCAAAGAAAATTAACATATTTTTTTGAGAGGATTTTATAACCATGGAATGAATGAGAAATCAATATGATAAACTATACAATAAAATTATTAGCCATAATTTTTGAACTTGTAAAATTAGCTATATTAAGGAGTACCTCTTTTGTGTAACCTGACATTCCTATAAGCTGAGAATCACGGACTCCGCGATAAAAGTCAGCAGGATTGATTGGTTTCTGTATAAATAAACAACATTTAGCAATAAGTTAAGTGCAGTCGAAAACGACATTGTACATTTATCCTGTGAAAAACATACCGTATTCATGACAACAGTAAATGAATCCATTTACAACCACATGTTCAATTTCTAATTTTAAATCTTTATCATCCGTACTTTCAGGTCAGACAAAGATTATAGAGGTTGATTGGAGACAGAATAACAAATGAGAAAACAAAGGTGCAAATGGCAAAAAGACATGATAGAATAAACATAAATATCCTTGGTAAACCTTTACGTAACGATAGTACAAACTTACCGATAATATATTATCAATTTCATTTTGAATCCTCCAATTTAAGCAATCAACGAGCTGAAAAAGAGAAACATTTCATATAACCATAAATGTAAACAAATAACAGATGAACTTCAAGAACTGAAATATGTGATCTTGACCATTTTGTGGGCCTTGGTGACATTCCCATCTCTTGCTTTTAGAAACCGAACCAAAGCCTCAGTTGGATATCCTTGATGCAGATTCTGAAAATTAGCAGTTGATTCCATTTTTTAGTATTTTACATGTATATATCCATCATGTGGACATCTATTAATATTTCGATATAGATCATATATTCCACACTCATTTCCAAAGAATCATATATTCATATACATCTACTCAAAGTCTCAAACTAATTCAGTTGATAAGTTAAGAGATATCCAGTTTGATCAACGTTCACTTATACAATCACAGTTGCTATGCAGGACTTATCATCTGTAATAACACACAACAAAAGAAAAAATAAGATATCTTGTGTTTTTTAAACACTGGTGGATTAAGATAGTAAAGAATATTAAATTTAAAAATTGACAATGACATATCAAATCTTCAATCTGACCAAAAAACAAAATAGATTCAAACTTTGAAGCACATATAGATTAAAATTTAACAACTTTGGTTTATTTGACCAAAAAAGGACTCACATGTTGACTTCTGATTTAAATAAAGTGGTTTAGATCAGCACAAAAATGAATAAAAATTAGCAAATGGTGTCACATGATTTAAAAAATAAGCATTAAGATCCATCAAAAACAAAAAGAGATTGAAAGGGAAGAAACATAAACCTCAAATGTATTCTTGAGTGGCTCATCAACTAAAACAGCAAATTTTAAATATAAGAGAAAAAGAAAAAAGAAAATGTCAAAGAGCTGTATATAAAATTAATGAAGAATAATTAGGGTTTATAGAAAGGAAAAAGAACCGACCTGAATCCATTAAATTCTGGAATTGCTTTATCATATCCTGCGATATGATCACCATTTTTGTCGAACCAATCAATCAATCTGCTTCGAATCCTAAATCTAACCCAGAAATATAGAAAAAATTGTTTAATTTATAAAAATTATGGGCTGCATTTACCAAAATCCACCTGTATATTTATTTTTTTCGTATGAAAATTGAAGCAACAAAACAAAGCGCTGATGGAAAGAAAGGGGTGACGCGGGGTGCAGACACATACATTAAAAAAAGTCAATAAATCGGTGGATTAAAAATTTACAATTTTCATCCTTTCTCATTTAAATTAATTACAAAATTAGTCCCTGGATGGTTGGCTAGAGTCCATAACTTTTGAAAGTTTTGAATGTTCGGCTAGATTCTAACCTTCTAGTTGTTTAATTAAGCCTTGAGGGTTAAAATAATTAGATTTGGACATGTAGGAACATCAAGATCACTCTCAACCGTGATACAAATTGATGTATAAGTTTTTGTCACATTAGCGTCACGTCATCACTTTTTAAAACTGACACAACATTGTCAACAGTAGCACATCACTCAGTTTTTTGGAGCCCCACATTTACCAATATATCTTTATTTCTATACATTAAGCAAAAACAAAATTAATGTTTTATTGCTTCCGGCTCCACCCCTTCCTTAACTGAAGCACGTCGCCAAACCGAAGGGAAAAAGTGACGTGACCAACTGATGCGTTGCTACCAATGGCTTAAGTATAACTGACACGTCAATTTCACAAACGGATGGTCCCATTAGGACGGGTCTAATAAAGTATAAGGTAAAATTATATTAACTTTAGTTATTGATTAATTTAGTTTATTATTTGATCATTAGTTTGTAAATGCATAGTCAAACATAATTAACTTTTCTATATTTAACATCGAACAAGCTTTACTAAAAGTGAATAAGTTATATAAATAAATTTAACTATCGAGTAATTATCCTACGATAAACTTAGGGTTTCAAATATTTAAGTATTTTGAAAGTAATTCGTTTTCATTTCATTACTAACATAGGTTATGCAGTTTTATCAACCGCTAGGATAAGGTAGTATCTACCTTCCATTATTGACCGAACTTTAGGTACGAAACGCGTAATGGAAAGTTATTTTAAAATTGTTATTGTACATACACTATAACAAGTAATTGATTTCTACGCAGTTATCTATATGCATTTCATGAACTGGTTATATTTTCTACTCCTTATAACTCTTCGCACTTGAAAATATGTAGAAATACCAAAAAAAGTGTGTTAAGTCAATGTTTTAAAAATCGGTTTTTTATGTTGAACCGGATGGAGGTTTGGTTGTCCGGTTCTAGTCGGATCGCCGGTTCAACCGATTTAATTTATTAAACACAAAAAATCTAATTTTTGGTTTGATCTTAACCTTGTTTTTATCATATATGCGATTTAGGGTGTATATTGTTCATAAGCTCTTATAATAAATAAATAAATAAATAAGAAAAAAAAAAAGGTGTCAACCGGTTCAAATCCGGTTCAATTTCCGATTCAACCCGGTTCAACCGGTGAACCAAACGGTTCGATCAAATTCCAAAAATGACCCAAAATCATGTTACGGTAAAGTGATGAACAGTTAACTTTGATTTTTACAGTTCAATCGGTTTTCAAAATACTGGTGACATCCACTCATTTGTTGTAGTGAGAAGATTTCCTATTTACTATTTTAGGTGATAATATTCATTTTTTTTCTTAATCACGGTGATGTTAGTTACTCTCTAGAGTAATTTTTAAAGAAAATTAACACTTTTACTCCTTCAATTTCAGTTATTTACATATTAGTCCTTTCTTTTAGCTTAATTGCACGTAATGTGTATTTGTTTTTAACTTAAACGATGAATAATTTAAATGAGTATTGGGACCATTTCAGTCAATAATGATGAAAGTATGGCATTTATATGTGAGACTTCATTAGTTCATCGCCCAAGCACACACACAAAACGTTGAGAAATTTAATGCGTATCAATCATCGATAAATAAATATATCCAACTACAAACAAAATGAATCGAGAGTAATAAATGAGGCTAATTTTAAAAATTAATACGGAGTAATTATTTTTTACAAGTGATAATATTCTGTTTGGGACAAACAAAAATAGAAAGATTGATATTTAAATTGGGACGAATAGAATATTTATTTTTTATTTTTTTTATAAGTGAATAACAAATAAAATAGTAATTGAACAAATAAAACATAATAGATAGAGTAATCTATTTGGACCTTTGAGGTGTCGGTAAGTATATTTTTCTAACTTTACTTAACATGTAAGTTTTAGGGCCAAATAAATAATAAAAAGTTGCTATGGTTTTCATAAAGAATCACAATTAGTTCATATTTTTACAGGTAATATACCGTCTATTTATTGCCTGCTAGTGGCAAAACAAACTGGTTGCTATACTCTTTATTACTATGTATTCTGGTAATTTTATAAAGGATATTTAATCTAAAAAAATGTAGATGATTGTAAAAGAAAATACTTTTTATTACTATGTAACTACTTAAAATTTATAAGCAAGTGAATAATTTTCACTTAAATTAAATTAAATTAATATCACGAGGCAGTAACAAATATATACCTACCATCGTAATGATCTTCTTGTTATTATCTTACAAATCTGTAAAATATTTAATAGTGTCCCCTCAAAGTAAATTCATAACTATATTTATGAAATATATTAACCAAAATATTCAATTTACCTGAATAGAAAAAATATTTTCCGTTTATATTAAACCACCTTTAAAAAGGAATATAAAGTAAATATTTAGTTTTTCAATTTCAATAGCATACTACAACACTTTGTTTAAGATAAATTGTTTAATTTTTAGGCAAGTTTCTTAAGATCACATTAATAATGCCTTAAGTGTTAAATTAAGGGGCAAATTGCACAAATAGAATTCAAATTGTTGTCTAAATATCGATTATAGAAATTAACTATTAACATTATTACAAGCAGAAACACTCATACATTTTCAAACACATATCTTTCACTATTTCTTTGTCGTTCTTTAACAATAACCAATTATTTTGTTAGGCACACTTTTAAGCATGTGTAATTACTAAATAGAACTATTTAGTTTTTTTTTTTTTTTTTTTCTCTATATGATATACCAATATTTTATTACAACAGTCAATAGGGTAGTTACCAATAGTAATTGGCCTATCTTTTAGGTTGTTCCATGGTCTCGTTGTGGTGGTACTATGCTATTGGCTATATACTCTATAAAAGTATACTCTATAACATCTAGAAACTTAATTAGTGTTTAATTTAACTTGTAAAAATTATGATTATTATTTTAATTAAGAAGCATTGATTTACATACTTACATACCGTGTGTTTTTTTCTTTAGTTGGAGGATATCTGAGGGGAAAAAAGATAATGTCTTTTTCACTACATTTTAAAACAATCTATTTATGATTTACGACAATCACTGCATTTTAACAACATTTTATTTTAATAATACTACACTTTATACTTATAAATTTCACTGCATTTTAATCATTCTTATCAAATAAGGCTTTCTCCTTAGAATCTTACTCAATACAATAATACAAATAACATGATGTTTGTTTTTTCTAAGAAACAATTAACCTAATGTACTTTCTTTTTTATCTTTGTACTTTGATAAATAAATAAATAAATAAACATTAACAAAAGAATGATTCAAAGAATATGGTCAAGCGAAAAAAAGTGTATTAGTAGATCCAAAAAAAGGTACTCCTTTTGATGCACAAAATACAAGATGGAATTGAATCTCAAGAGAATATTGGTTAAAAGTATGTATAACAAAACATATAAGTTAAGGATATTTTGAACATTACTAATTTACTAAATACTATTTAAAAAAGAATATGTAAATAAATAACGCTTTTGATATCATAAGCTTTATTAGCTTTTACATATAACCAAATGCGGGGATAGCTCAGTTGGGAGAGCGTCAGACTGAAGATCTGAAGGTCACGTGTTCGATCCACGTTCACCGCAAAACAATTTTTTTTTTTCCTTCCCTTTATTTTGAGAATAACATTTCGCTTTAAACCCTTTTACAATATTAATATTCTACTTTAGCCCATAGAGTTCAAACAATCTACTTCATGTGCTTAATTTCAATTGCATTTCCTTGATCAGCTCTTAACATGTAACGCCATAAAGATGAATTTCGTATATCTTATAATAACATTAACAGACACAAAATTTCACATTCTTTTAATTAAAACGGTACAAAAACCTCATCTTTCCCACAAATAAATCCATGCATAACAAGTAGTACATTTGTACAGAATTAAACTTTTAAAAGAAATCGAACTCGAGATAATTGCCTTTCTTCTCGGGTGCAACCGAGAGTGCAGCAACCTTTTTCTCCAAGATGGATGTCGCCGGAGAAGCGATGCGGTCAAACATCATTGCCTTTGGGATTTCAGGCGGGCTAGCACAACGAATCAATGCCCAATTAACACCTTCAAAGAATGGATGTTGTTTGATCTCAGTAGCTCCTCTCTTGTATGCTAATCGGTTGCGTGGTTCTTTCACTAGCAAACCTCTAATCAAATCTCTAGCCGAAAAACTCACAACTGGCGACTCAGGAAACCTCAGCGGCTGCCCAACAACATTCGTCAAAGTGGCCCGGTTACCTGCACCTTTAAATGGAGTTTTACCAAAAAGTAACTCATATAAAAAGATGCCAAGAGTCCACCAGTCTACAGCACTTCCATGCCCTTCGTTTTTTATAATCTCGGGGGCTAAATACTCATGGGTCCCAACAAATGACATTGACCGGACCCCAGTTGGCTCAGCCATAAGCTCGGGTAACGGGCTAACTTGGTTGCCAATTTCCGACTTTGGTTTCTTGTCTTTCTTGGATTTAAAAAGTCTTGGAGTGAAACAAGATGTAGGAACCACACATGATGGCTGGATACATGAAGGTGGCTCGATGCATGCTGGTTGTACACAATAACCAGAGTTCTTTCTAAGGGGTTCGTTTTCTAAAGATGATGTATTGACGAGCGTTGGGCTGACCGAGCAACGAAGGGAAAGATCAAAGTCGGAAAGCATTATGTGACCGTCTTCCCTAACAAGAACGTTTTCTGGTTTCAAGTCACGGTAGACTATTCCAAGCATATGCAAGTATTCCATGGCAAGAAGTATCTCCGCAACATAAAACCTGCAATAAGATTTCATCAGATTGCTACAGTTGAGGAACAGTGGAGCACTGTATAAGCATACGAATGTTTGGTCTTCAACTTATCATAGAGCCCAAATTTGATCATTTGTGACTCTGATTTCAAAAATTGGCCCAAATTTTCATGATGTTAAGATCATTTATTATAGAGCCCTGTTGTGCCTAGAGAGTATCATACAATATACTCCACTGATTTTCTATTAAATTGTGTAATTATCTATCATTCTGCCAAAATGTATCTAGTGTGCTTCCATCCTGTGTAAAATCAGAAATTCTTTCAATACGTTCGGATGAACCTACCGTAAATAGCAAAGTTCTACGAGTACAAAAGCATCATTTTGTATGCCTGGAAAGTATTCTAAAGTATTACCTATTTCTCTCTAAAACATGTGTTTAACATTTTGCAAGAACTCATCTAGTGCGCTTCTGCCTAGGGACAATAAAGATAAATTTAAAAACTTTATGAAAAAACAAGTTGGGATCAGAAGTTATACTTGACAGCTTGTTCACAAAAACGCTTTCCCGGTTGCCTCTGTCTTAACATGTGTAAATCACCTCCAGGACAAAACTCCATCACCAAACACGAGAATTTATCCGTCTCAAAATGAGTATACAAAGTTGGAAGAAACGGATGATCCAAAGACTGCAGTATTTCTCTTTCTGTTTCTGCTCTTAATAACTTATTACGACCCTCAAGTGACACTTTATCCATCACCTTCATTGCAAAATAAGATTTTGTACCACTAAGTTCACAAAGATACACACTGCCGATATCCCCACAACCCAATCTTTTTAACAATCTAAAATGGTTCAAACCCAAAACCCCATCTTTCAATCGAACGGCTTGAATTGCTTCCCATCTTGAGTCGTTTGATTTATGAGGTTTGCTGATGCTGCTACTTAAAGTGCTGTAGGTACTTTCATCACTTAAATCGGTGCTTGTACTTCCTCTACACATACTACTTTTCCCACTTTCAACAAAATCTGTTCTTTCACTAACTTTTGAAATGCTACCATTCTGAGTAGTTGATTTTGAAATGCTGCCCATTGTATTAGCACTTGGGACCTGCTTGGACCGACCAATCAACAAGCTTGAACCTAGTTTTGCTGACAATTTCAAGACTTGAATTCAGATACTCCTTGTGGGTCTGCATTTGGAAGACTTTAGATTATTAATCTTCAAGTTTTATAAAGCCAAACTATTTCCCAATACCTAACTACAAAAGGTTCTGTTTTTTTTTCCCCCTCCAGGGAACAACTGTTTACAAGAACCTACAAACTACTTCTAATCATAGGGGATTCCAGGATGTGAATTTTGAAAGTTATTTTACTAGACAATCATGGGTTGTAGAAGAATGAAGATAGTGCTTATATATATTTCTGCTATTTGAAGTAGTAGTAATCACATTTTCAGTGTTTGACACCTGCGATTAATCAGGATATTAATTTGTAAAGATGGCCAAAAGGACAATACAATGAAAAATGAGACTTTTTGTTGAATTAGAGTATAAGCCTTCCACGTTAGGTTTCAACAAAGGAAATTAGGTAAAAAAATTACCCTAGGATAATTGATTTAGTTGCGGACTTGCAGCTAATATGAAAGTGGCACTAAATAATCGGATAGCTAGAAATAGAATATATTTATCCAAACACCCATAACTAACAATTGTGACTTCTAGTTGCAATAATCAAATCATCACTTATGTAATGAAAATCCAAAAACCCTGTTATATACAGCACTACACCATAAGTAGCTGAGCATAAAGGGATGAATCTTTAAACTATTTAATTTTTCTATCTTTCTCTGAACTTTGTTTCTTTAACTTTGTTTCTTTAACTATGTTTCAAATTGAAAAGGTTGAAGGGGTACAAATGCACCTGCTATCCCATGTCGGATCCGTTACAGTCCAATTTCTAGTAGTATAAGCCACAACAAGTTACATCTGCGACGCCTATCTGTAATAATAGAGATACCAATATATTACACAGCACAGATCAGAATATATATAAATAAATAAAGCATGTTGTAATTTAAGTACCAAAATTTCCAACTTGAAGCAACATAAATGTGAAATTTTATGCAATGTAAGATATTGTGAATATCACACCTCTAGAAAACAGATCACAAAATAAGTCCAACAAACATCATATTGGTAGATCTACTATTAATTAAGAGCCTCAAAAGTAAACCTCAAATCTAAACCTCAAACATATCAACTTAAAAATTTAAGTTACAGTTTCAACATATCAAGAAAATATTTAGGTTACAATTTCGACAAATCATCAAGAAAATATTTACGTTACAATTTCAGCAAATCAAGAAATTATTTAAGAACCCGCCAACTATATTCATACAAGTCAATTGCATTTTGCATACCCAAAATGAATTTACCTCATAAGTAGCTAAAATCTTTCACAAAATCAATATTCTTCACCACAAGAAACAATCAAAATATTTGCCTAACAATGTAATGATCTACCAGCTTCATATATAAAGATGATTTTTTTTTTTTAAAACCCCATCAAGAATATGAGTCTTGATTCATCAAACAGACCTTTTTTACTTGCATTTGTTAAAACCCTACCAAAATGATCCCCACAAACAACCATAGTCTAAAAGACAATTTGGGAGGGCCATAAAACCCAACTTGCATTAACAATCAAAATATGATTTGCAGAAAAAGTAGAGAAGAAAAAAAAAAGATGGGTCATAAAAAGTGAACCTGAAAGTAAAGAACTTTAGGGTTGTTGTTGAGACATGAATCAAGATAAAGGCAAAGAGAAGAAGACTGGCAGTAAGGTAATGTAATGGTCCTCTCTCTCCTTCCAATAGTCATAGTGTGGTGATATAAACAGAAAGCAAAAGAGCACTCTCTCCCATAATTGTGGTCTAAAGAAGAAAAAAGGTTTTGAGTGTTGTGGCTGTCTATGTGGGCTACTACCATTGCCACTACCAGGAGGAAACACAAATACAAGAATGTGAAAATCAATAACTTTGTTTGCTACCTGTATATTGTTATCATTATTATTTTATCAAGTTTGCTAGTATGTACCTTAAACATATGATAACATACATGTTATGAACTTACTTTATCTTACAAAAATGACAGTATTTCTATAAAAAATAATGTAGTAGATAATAATAGCATCTATTCAATAAATGCACATTATAATATTCTAATAGCAAGCATGGATTGTACATGAATATTTTCTTTCCTTTTGAAAGAAATGAAACTATAAATTACTCCGTAGTATATTATATCTCATCATTAAATAAAAGATTGATATATGTGTACATATAGTGTAATTAATTAAGAGAATCTTCAATGTTGTCGCTATCAATACATTTTTGTACTAAAATAATGTAAAAGTGTAATAGAACTCACTCTAATATTAACACTAAACATTGCACTATTTTAGTGCAATAACAAATAGTGTTGGGTGATACACTAAATAGTGTTTGGTGTTGCACTAAACACTATTCACATTAAATATTAATATATATAATGCATTAGTATGATGTATTTATTATGAATTTGCGATTAATATTTATAAAATTACTAAATATAATGTTTGCTATCATATTTATTATAAAAAAAACTCTATAACTTTTTATAAATATTTTATTTATTTTTAAATTCGTAGATACAATGATTGTTATTACATTTTTTAAAATAATTTAATAGTTATATAAAGTTTTTAATAATATATTGTTGAATTGTGTATTTTAAATCAATTAAAAATGATTTAGCGCAAAGATTTACTGCGACACATTAAAGTAACTTTTTTTAGTGTAAGTATATTCCTAAAAGACTTTTTTTTCATTAAAATACTGTAATTTAGTACACTAAAATACTCAATTCCACAAAAGAAAAAGTCTCTTTTTACGAGGAATAACTATAAATTCTTATGAAATCGACCATAGATCAATTCCCTTTACTGGGAGTACGCATTGAAGATGCTTAAAAAAAGTGAAATATATATTTATTATATGGTTTTTTTGCCGAAAAATGAATTAATAGTTCTCTTTTTTGCATTTTCGAGTATCAACTAATTTTGTTTTTTAAAAATGAACCACTCATTTAAAATCAAATATTTTCGGGTATAAGTAACCGTTTAAAACGGTAGCCGGTCCCAACAAAATTAGTTGATACCCGAAAATGCAAAAACGGGAACTATTGATTCATTTTTCGACAAAAAACAAAATTAGTTGATATCCGAAAATGCAAAAACGGAAACTATTGATTCATTTTTCGGCAAAAAACCCTTTTATCAACGAATGCAAAACTCGGTTACTTATACTCAAAAATGGCTACCTTTTAAACGGTTACTTATACCCGAAAATGTTCGATTTTAAATTAGTGGTTCATTTTTAAAAAATGAAATTAGTTGATACCCGAAAATGCAAAAAAGAAAACTATTGATTCATTTTTCGGCAAAAAAACCTTTATTATATTATCATTATTATTAACTTGTAAACTTTATGTTTCATGTTTACCTCTATAACTTGTGTAACGTTTTGTAGTTTTGAATAAACATAACCAAACGTTGAAGCCAAATTTGTTTATGCCAAGTTACATACTTTATATACTTTATAAGTTTATATAGTTAAATCCCTTTTTGATTTCTTGAAAGAGAAGTATGAGGATGTGAAAATCAAAACTTGTTTTATTGATTTAAAGTTGCTCTTTTGATGCATACATCAAAAGTTACGTCTTTTAACAAGTTGTACTATGTGTTTTTGGTGTATATATCAAAATATACGGTGTACGTATTATTAGATAAATAAAGGCTTATTAGTCCATATTAATTTAGGCCTTTTATTTGATCTAATTTGGCCTTTGATTTTATTCATTATTCAATAATAATATATACGTATTTTTTTCAAGTATCTGGTTTCTTCATGTATTTATTACTATCCGTAATGGGAACTAAGTTAAATAAAATTGATCGTTATAATTTTAAACATGATATCGGGTATGCTTATTTGCGCTTATAGCTTTTTAAAATCTTGAGCTTCTAGCTTTTGGGTATGTTTGGCAAAACGAACTGTAGCTGTAGGCCTGTAGCTGTTAGTAGTAGCTGTAAGCTGTAGCTTTTAATTGAAGCTGTAGACTGTAGATATACTTTTCTAAATGTGTTTGGTAAAGTAGTTGTAGCTATAATTGAAATGAGTAAAATGACAATAAAGGACAATGATAAAAATAATAAAATTAAATGGTATATATATTTAACATAATAATTCATAATATAAATAACTAAATTATTTATATTTTGGTTAACATATTCGTTTTCTTATAATTAGGGTGACATTATAAAAAATATGTATAGTTAATAGTTATAATATGAAACTACTATATTATAATAATATAAAATAATATGTATAATATATGTATAAAAATAATATAATAAATATAACTAAATATAAATTTGACAAATAATATTTTAGTGAAAAAACGACAATGATTCAAGTATCATTTCTTAATATCAAAATTATATGTATATGTATTAAATATTTTGATACAATAATGATTATGAGTTAATGTATTACATACTATATTTCACGTAGTATTAATATGAACATGTCCACTGTTATTTTGAAAAGTATTTATAATATTTATTTTGAGGGACGTCGGTATTGTTAATTATTTATTAGGTTTAATTCCTTATTAATTTATTGAAAACAAAAAGGACAATAACTTCGAAAAATCATTTGGATAACTAGTGCCTATAAACTAACTAGTCTCAAATGACGAGGGCTATTATGTAAATATATTCATTAAAAGCTTTTTTCAATTTTCAAAGCTTGTAAGATTAGCTTTTCATTTACAAGCTTTTTGGAGCCTTTAAAAAAAATTAAAAGCTCAAAACTCTTTTATCCAAACGAAGCTTTTAGAAATGAGGAGCTTTTCAATTTGAAAAGAAAAGACTAAAGCTTCAAAAAGCTCTTCGCCAAACACAATGGCAAAGAACGTGAACTTAATTAAAAAGATAAGCTCTACAGGAGAGAAACAAGATAGAGAGGAAAAAACATGTTTGAGCTTATAGTGGATTTACCTAAATACCCCTAGCTTGCTTCATTTTGTCGTCGTTTTTATGTTAATTCTCATTATTAAGCTTCAACTCTAACTCTTTGTCTATCACTTATGAATAAAATATAAGTTACAACTTCATCTATAAAAGCTTGTGCAGCTACAAGCTAATTTTGTCGAACATAACCAAAGTCAAGAATCTTGTTTGGGCTTACAACATATATCTGATAAGGGAACATTTTTAAAGACATGACCCGTATGTGTGACTTCCTGCATTACGTTAAAAACAAAATATAACCAAAACAAAGTCTCTTGCTACAGGTTTTATGTTGCTAACAGTCTTCCTGCTGCACGTTTGTTGCTGAGATATACAACCAGCGAGTTCGAGTTACCTCATGTGTGGTTCGTAGATTTTGTTTCTCTGCAAAACTAGTCAATCCTGGAGTAAATTACCCAAGTAAGACAAGACACTAAAGTCTAGATTAGCAACCAAGTCAACTAACCCCCTGTGTGGTTCCTACATGTTGTTTCTCTCTTGATTCTTCTGGAGTGAGTCTAAGAAATTCAAGAAACATAAGTCAAGATTGGCAACCAAGTCAGCTCAAGTACTTTTAATGTCATTTGTGGGATCACCCGAAAGACAATTTGGCATAGATTAGTAAAATCACATGAGGCTGTCGCTGCTTGAGTCATAATCATTGCAAATTGGTACTAGGGACGGGTGAGATGGGGGCGATGTGGTATCGTTTGTCATCAATTGGTTGGGGGATTGAGCCGCTAATTACAAGCCTGACACAATGTTTGGGTTAATCAAGTCATTATATGATGCTTATTGTCGCCTACTTATTTATGAGCAGATAATGTTTATAAATAAACAATCCCAAACATCCACTTAATGCAATATGTTGAAATTTTAAGTACATTTTAACACTAGTCAAAATTTAATAATTACTAAAAAAAACAGATGGCCAACTACAACACTTGTTTACTTCACTGGGTTATTTCAGGAAAAAAAAAAAACTGTTTGGCAAAGTTTGAAACTTTTACTTCTTGTTGAATATTAAACTATATTCTAAATAATTTTACTTTAACATACATAACATGACATTAGTTTTAGAAGACTTCCGAAACAGGACGGGAAGTAACTGTGACACGAGATTGATGCACTGGGGCACATATGAATGTCTGCTTTACTGCGAATTAACGTAAAATCATTGAAAAGTTGCACCATCTCTACTTTTGTTTGATCCGACCATTACACAAATATCTGACATTCCCCATAAAATAGTCGTACGATGTTCTTTACGCCTACATTCCGAGGAAAACCTATTTGCTAATGCAGATACTCAACACAGTGACAACATGATGTAAATGTGATGGTTTAGTATATCAAAATCACTAAGAATGGTAACCTAGATCGAATAACTCATATAAGAAACATGTGCAGGAAGAATTGGCCTATGAGAGCACAGATATCACACGTTCGCACTTGTCTTCCAAGATCTTGACGGCTTCAGTGAATAGCACCTCAGGAGGCAGTGCTCCGGTTGATTCTATTGTGACTAAAACCACAAATAAAATGATCTTTAATCAGTAAATATAACTAATTTAAAGTGCACAACACAGGTCATAAACATCAACAACCAAGTGTTTATCCAAGTATACTTACAGATAAAATGATCTTTCACACGTCGTAATGCAACCTTTTCCTCCCATCCAGGCTCTCTAATGCATTCCCTACACAGGGTACAAGCTCTTGGTTGAGCCACAGTAGCCCTCTTTCTACCTGCTTGAAAGAAAAGGTGTTATAAACTTTATAGCAACAGCTAACAAAAAAAGATGAGTGGGAAAAGCAGGCTGGTAACAGGTTCAGGCCGAAACAGGCCATTTTTAGTTTGCCTGGATTAACCAATAAGCATTACATTCTAAAAAAAAATTAATAATAAAATAATTTTTTGATTAAAAATGACTCAAACAATATTATTACAATACTATTTTAATCTAATTATTTTAGTAAAGAATTTAGAAGATTATTGTTAAGCATGTACTCTAGTTGACTTTAGACTCATATTACACGCTAAACCCATTTAAGCCAGTTCCTTTCAGCTAATATTTGGTTTGACCCATTTGAGATTTTATAAGAAGTAACCAGAATTAGCCCATCCTCAAAATTATCACCTCTATATTAGCCATCCTTGATCAGAAACTAATTTAGGACATGCAAATAAAAAAAATCAGAAATAGCATGGAAAACTCTAATCGTAAGAACTGCATACACATGCAGTATCATCTTCGAAAAAGAAATCGGCATAAAAAAAAAATCAGACGTACTAACCCACATGAGACATTATTATTTTGTAAAAGAAACTCGATATGGTTGGAAAACGTTAGTACCTTTACCCATATCTTCAATGTCAAACACATTAACTGGGCATTTTTTAACAAGTATCTGTGCATCCTCATCCTCAATGTCTTGCAGCAATATTACCTAAAACAAAAGCAAAAAAGCTCTCATAATATTCCTCTTGTGTGTATCCAAGACATACGATATTCGTGGAAAGACGTGACGGATAACTGAAAAACAATTTATGTCGTCACCTCAGGGAGCATTCTGTACCAAGCAGTGGCAACAGGAGACCACTTGGCATGTGTTTTACCAAGGCCTTTAACAGCATGCGCTTCTAGCTCTATTTCCTACATTTATGGAATAAAGCCAATAATTTAGCATAAAGTGAACTAATCCTTCAGAATAATCATAATGTGGACGAGTTAATCTACTCAATCTAAACAGGGTAAAAGCTTCTTCATCAACATTATCGCATTGATGAAATTGAAATCATAAGGCATATAAGCATACAAACAAAAGCAAGCTTCTACAAAATGTTCAAAAGTAAAGCATCACCTGCCCAGGCCCAAGTTTTGATATGATAATTCCGGGTGTGACAGTGATTGGATTATTTGAAAATTCCGGCAATGTGTCTTGGCTAGAAGTAAACGATGTGTAGGTTTTTGGCTTTGACGTTGGATCTGAAGAACTCTCAGTCGGCAGCACATACTCACTGCCAAATGGTAACCACTTCAGATCATGAGAGTACACTGGAAGTAAATTAGCTGCTGTTAGAGAATACGCAAAAGTCAATAATAAAGCATCATCAGTAAATATGTTTTCGATACCTGTGCGACGTTCACCAGAACCTCGTTCGTTCTTAAAATGTAGTTTAAAAACAATGGAATTCTTCTCGTTAGGAACGTCATTTTCTGAAACCAAAGTTAAAAGTTAACAATTTCACAATAACTCCACGTGGAAGTTTAAACCCATCATGAAAAGGATTAACAATCTGAAAAAAAAAAAAAAGAAAAAAAAAAGAAAAGAGAAAAACCTGACATATAATCGAACAGCCTCGGGTCAACCTTTATCGGTATGAGCCCTAATCGGTGGGCAAGTACCTCATCTTGTACCACCGAAGAACTATTCGCAACAAGAACCTTCTCAATTGCCATTGTAGGCAGCTACATATAAAATAATAATTATTATTATAATTTATAGTAATAGTAATGAATACCCTTCCCAAATTAAATTAATTCAAAAGAATAATAAATTAAAAAAATACCTCAGAAATGAGGATTCTTCTAAAAGCATTAGCAATAGAAGCATCAATTCCGATTAAATCAAACTCCATGTCCTCTTCATTAAGCTTAATCACCTGAACTTTGAAGTTCTTTTTAAATTCATCAAGCCTTAAGCTGTTATCAACTCCCATTGACGCATATGCACCAGAGTAGGTAATATTCTCTGTCTTCATAATCATAATCAAGACAAAAACAGTAATCAGCTTTCATAAAAATAACAAATTGAACTACTTATACAAAAGATTAATTGATGAATATACATATGCAGAATTATTACATGAGTTGGAGCATCATTATTGCAGAAAACACGAGTTTTCTGAAGTTGAAGATGAGGTGGAAGCTGATTCTTGGGGAGTTCTGGCAAATCCCAAAGCGGAACTTTTGGCATCTTTCAATTTTTGTTGTTATTTTTTGAACAAGAATAAGAAGAGGTTTTGAAATTAGGGTTTAAAGGTTTAGGGTTTTGCGTGACAGACGATGCTAATAAAAGAGGGAAGCTTAAAATTTACATTTATAACCTTGTAACTTTCAAGATGTACATTTTCAGCACCTTAACATATTCGAATATATAGTTGTTACCCTTTCAAGTTTTAAAGTTCTGTTTGTGCCCTCTCTAAATTTCTATAAATACCACAGTTGTTGCACAACATTCGTTTGTATTGTTTTTGTCGGATGTCACCTTCTATGTGACTAGTCCTGAAGTCTGTGTATACAGACGGTCCGATAGATTTGTATTTTTTTTCATAAAAATTGATAGAATCCTTGTATGATATGTGATGAATTAAAATATTTTTAGTTATATAAGTTTTTATAAATTAAATTTTGTAGTTGTAGTTTAATTTATTTAATGTTATTTTCTTTCGTTTAAATCTTATTGTGATTGTGATTGTGATTGTATTCGAATTGTAAATAGCAAGCGACATTTTTGAAATTATATGGGAAAATAATAGTTAAATATTATTATTTAGTAACTAAAAGAAAAAATAAAATAATTCAAAACGTTAATTTAGTATGATCGTTGAATTTCTATCAACTACTTTTTGTTTTTATGTTTACTTTTTGTTTGTTTTAATTTATTTGATATAATAATAACAATTATTGTTATTTAAATTAAAATTGAAAATTTAAGGGGTTTTATTTTTTAAATTTTGTAAAATTGGGGGACCTAATTGACTAATTGAAAATTCTTAATTGATAACATCATTAATGAGTTTCCTATATATAATTTAAGAGATGCTTTAGTGTATTTGTCACGTAATTTTTTCATTTTATTTTAATCCGGACTAATGGATGTAAGTGTATTGTATTACTTGTTTAGACGAACAAGTATCTCAGAATGTAGTTATGAGTTATGACCTCAACCTTCAAATCGGAATGGCTCACGCTAAACCTACTCCGTGACCGAACATGAGACTTTGTCTTATTAGACAATTGATTATCCGAAGATTATTGATTACCCAACATGTAGAATCTTAGTTAGGAAATTTATGTAAACTTATCTGCTATATCTCTGTTAGTTTGATTTAGAAAAAACAACATTGATGATACTCGGTTATTAGAGTGATTTAGAAATTATTTGAGTTGATTTGAGATCTAGTTCAACTTATCAAAGTAAGTTCATCAACCAAGATGATTTGTTCTCAAAACAGGTAAATTCAAACGATCAACGTTTCAATTGTGGCCGCTTAGGCTCTTCTAATAAGAGCACAACCTCAGTCCAAAGCCGAAAAATATTCTTTTATGTATTGAAATGCATCTTGAAGGTAATCGTATCTCAAATTTACAAAATTATTCCCTAGAAGTACTGTCTAGAGTGATCAGGATACCAAATAAAATTACAAACAGATATCATAATAGAGAAGCAGACTTTGATAGTCAACTCTTTTTAAAGAAGCATCTGTGATTTACGAGTTGAGACATAATGCATTGCTGTTCGAACTACAGTCACAAAAGCTAATCCTCATTCAAGTCAAAAACTTAATAAACCAAAAATAAACACACAGGTTACAGGAGATGGTGAAAGGAAGATGTATTGAAGGGAATTGATCTATCTTTGCTTTGCCAATAACCACAGCAGAATTAGAACGCTACTTGAAGAGTTCGGAGTTCAACCAATCCCTGCCAAGAAAAAAAATAATTTCACAGATTCACTCCAAATAAAACTATGGTTGTTCCCCTAACTAGTGAATTCATTAAAGGTGGCAATTTCGACCCATTTAAAAATAAATGGGTAGGTTTGTGTCATGTTATCTTAAACGACCCAGACCAATAAAGTTAGATAAAGAAACAGATTAACTGGGTCAAACATAAGGTATACTTGATGTATAAAATCTTCTAAATCGTAGTACTCATGTAATTATTGTAATAGCATATCATTTGTAATAATTTTCATAGAGACCAAATAATCAAATTTTGCCTATGCTGCGTATCTACCCAGCTGCAGCCCAATTCAAGTTGTAGCAAATATTACCAGTATGGCTGTAGCTGTATGACCCATTACCCAGCATGCCCACCCCACCCATTTTGCCACCTCCGGAAGTTATGTTCCTAAAGTAAGGAAGAGAGAAAAGGATGTCCCTTACTTGCTTATGTCATCAAGGTGGTCATCAAAGTCTACAATATCGTTCCATTTCTCGGATGAAGTAAAGTCCAGTAACACCACATTGGCAGATGGCTCCTTGGTGGTGATCCGCTTGGTTCCATCCGACTCAGCTTGCTTCCAATTCTTTGAGGAGTCTCGTGTATAAAGCTGACATAAAGAGAAGTGGAAATATTTGAACACCATAGTGCACTAATCAGATGCAATGATCACAGACTCGCAGCAAGGTTATCTTGATTAACAAGCATGAATAATTACATTAATCTGAAAGTTCTGTTCAAGGAAAATGAGTAACATTATTGATCGAAAAAGACATATATCTGTTCCTCTAAAAGGATTAATGTTGCATTGTGTTATGATATTATATAATAGTGCAGCAAGAAGATTGAAGAGAATGATCTTATCATATCAACGAACTATATAGATTGGCATACAATAGGCAAGTTGAACACAGATTCTATCTACCGTACTTGAACAAACCATATTACGTTCCCGCAAGTGTAGTTCTTTTGACTGAAAGCAATTTTATATGGTTTACTATATGTTGGCTCTTACTCCAAACTGAATAGAACTATACTGGTCATCATCCAAGATAATAAAACAATGGAAAACGTAGATTATACATGCATTTATATTTTCAAAAAGAAGAAACATCGGTTTCTTATCGAAGACAATATGTATCACACATGTCAAGAAAAGTATAATTCTGTCACAGTAATCCATAGTTTTGGTCAATCATACCTGCACTACAGGAGCCGTATCCTTCTTGTTACGCAAAGCTCCAAGCTTTTTGTTATCTAGCTGCGACCATAAAAATAATATCTGTTAAGTCTTTGATGAAGAGAAATTTACAAGTCAAGTTTTCAAATTATCATAGTATAAGAATAACTAACAACAAATCAATTTAAATACAAATATGAAGTCGCTCCTATTTAGAACTATTGCTAGACTATTTAAATAACAATGGAAACTTTTTTCTCCTAAAAGATAACAGTGTGAACCCTCGAGGTTCCATAGCATGAAAGAACTCTTTCCCAAGTGATCCAAATCAATTTGTTCGAAAACAGTAGGTATAACACTCTCTCTATCTCAAATTTGGTTGTATTTTCACATGTTTTCTAGAGCTGTATATTCAAGCGGACTGTGTCATTTAAGATGGGATATATTACACCTTTTGGTTGACACTTCCAATTGAGAATTTGCCAGATTCCGATTCTTTAAATGTGTTAATCACAAATTATCTGGTTACATGCTACTTTTAGCATTCTTTTCCTGTGCAAGTTACTACATTGACTATATCAATTCACAAGAGATTTAAGGCCCACAAGCCACAGTCATTAAGTAGCACTTTCTCTACGTATAATTTACTTTACTACCAAAGTGAAATCAAGTTGTTACGGAACAACGTACCAAAAGTACCGCAGCTTGAGGAAAATAACGATGTATGTGATCAGCAATATTCCTAGCAACTGTACCGAGCTCGATATCATCGAATCGCTCATTAGCATGAAAATAACCAACAATACTCAATCCCTGTGAACTGTAATACTCTTCTATCTGTTGTACATAATTTAAAGGGATTCAATAAACAAAATTATCATTAAATATTGAGCTGAAACCCTAAAATCATGAAGAGTTAATACCATAATTAAGGCGATCTCAAGAGGAGGTAATAGTCCGATCTGAGAAGAGTGAAAAAGAGGAACAGATTCAGCGATTTCCACAACATCGCCGGAGAGACGGCCGAGAAGAACGCCGTTAACGGCGGAGGTTTTGTGCTTTAGGGCATGGAGGACGAGCTTGATGTAAGCATTTTGCGCGATCACGTAACTACAGTCACCGCCGTTGCTCATTACTCCGGCCGCCGTCGTTAGGGGTGGGGTTTTGGTCGTCGTCGGATTCGATAAAAAGTTTTCTAAAAATAGTGATAGATCCGACGCCGACTAGAGATGGAATCTTCGGCCACCGATCCATGCAATATGCGGATTTACTTAAGTTTTGACCCGGCCCATTTATTATTGGGCCATGAAACACAAAACTTTACACTACAAAACGCAACTCGTCCCACAAATATTGAAGAGGTATGCCACATGCAATAGCGGAGAGTCTTGGATCTTGAGAAGAAAAATAAACATCTAAACTTCACGAGAAAATTATAAATGACAAGTACAATTCATCTAAACCTCTTGCAACATAAAATTTTACGCGACAAGTTCGATTGTGTATAGATCTAGCAAACTTGTATCGATTACAAACACTGGAATTCTCCGTATTAGATTCATCAAACCACTTCTAGACTTTTTCATTACACTTTAGAGTAGAGAGTAATCGAAATCTTCTAAACTTTTGATGTAACAACTCAGTCATTTCTCATTACACTTTAAAGTAGAGAGTAATCGAAATCTTCTAAACTTTCGATGTAACAACTCGGTCATTTCTCATAAAGTGAAAGGTAAGATTGCTCGATATACGGAGTACTAAATATACGTTTAACTATGATATTGAAATACATGACATGATAAAAAGTGAATATATCATACATACACCTTTATAACTTGTTTAAGGGTTTTATTCATGAATTTAAAATTTTAAAGAACACAACTGACACAAATACCCCTATATTTGACGAAATAAATCAAACTAAGCTTCCTAAATACAGAAACTACATAATGTATAAACTTTATCCATAAATAAACACAAATCTGTTTTGAAAAGTAGCATTTATTTGTTTTTAAATATATTAGTCCTACAATATTTGTTCAATTTCGAATGAGACTTATATGGAGCCAATTGCTAATTTTAATGATGCAAGGAAGAACAAAGATATACACATTGCTAATTTTAATGATGCTAGGAAGAACAAAGATATACACGTAGAAATTTAATTTTAACAGTGGTTTGGTTTAAAAGAACCTTTTACCACTGCAAGACGCGAGCACTCATCTAGTCAAAAGGAAAACATGTTTAATTCATTTGTCAACCATTATACTATATGGGTTTATATATGTTTTAGGATGTGTTTTGTAACACCCCAAAATTTGTAAGTTTTATATTTATATAAAAGTATGTTATGAAGTTATTATATTTGTATTTGGTGTTAAATATAAATATAGTTTATGGGTTAGAAATGTAAATGAGACAAGAGTTGAGGGATTAAATGTGCTAAGTGTGTAAGTAGAGGGTAGAAAGTGAAAATATGTAAATATAATTTCATTCTTCTTCTAAAATCTGGAAGAAATTAGAAAGTGTGTGTTTTGAGTGTGTGTGTGTGTGTGTGAACCGTACGCCAAGGAGAAGAGAGCAAGAGAGAAAAAATAAAATTGGAGCTAGATATTGTGAAATTGAGTATCCAATCTCTAATTCAACTCAACTAAGGTAAGAACAACCTACCAAAATCTCTTAACTTGATAATTGTAATGATTTTAGTATATGAACCCTAATTTAGGGTTTAAGAAAAATGGTTGATTGAGGTGGGGGATTGATATATACTTGTTAGTAACTAACAAGTGAACCTAAATTTCATGTTTTGAGTGTTAAAGAGCTAAATATGAAATCATAATGATTATGAAATGCCACCTAGTATGTATGTAAATAAACAAGTAAAGAAATGAGATGATAGTAATTATAGGTTGTTATTGTTGTTAAATGGCAACTTATTCACCTATAAGTATTGTTATGAGATAAATGTTGCGACTAGTTGAGAATTTAGTATTAGAAATGAAACACTTGAATTCTAGCTAGTTGGATGTAAAAGAGTTGATTGTGAGTTCATTGAATTGTAAGTAATTCATATATGTGTATTTATATGTTTAGGTGATACAAGAGTGGAGAAATAGTTGATTGAGCTACTTGATCATAAATTTAAGGTAAGTAATGGATAAGTATGATTTATATTGCAATGTTTGGATTACATTGAGTAGTCAAGTATTTGCTCTTTGTTATGTTGTGGATGAAGTGTGATCATTGAGATACAAGAGTATTCAATGATCATACTAAATGGTGGAATTCAAGGGTGACTTTGAGACTTGAGAAACCTCAAAGATTATGCCTTGACACCATAAGGTGAGACTCTTTGAGTCAAATTGATAAGAGATTAAGGATCCTTAATTCATGTTATGTTGTTATATTAAAGTTAATGTTATAATTTCCCTTACTTACTAAGCATTTTGCTTATAGTTATGTTGTTGATGTATGTAGGTGAGCAAAGTGGGATTCAGAGTAATTTGGGTAAAAAGCTCAAACGAGAATAGAGGTGGACTTGCTACAAGCTAGTAGTAAGTAATCCCTTTTTGATCATGCTCTTGATATGTAGAAACGCCCAACTTGTAAGATTGTTGATTATTGACAATAATCATCTTTTGTAATGAAGTGGTTAATTATGAAATCTTTTGTAAGGAACGATGTTAAAGGTTATTTTGGGTTGAAGTTACCTCTGTAAACGTTGATTTAATGTTGGTCATGTTAAACGGTTGAAAGTGTCCAAATGGGTCTCCCAACGGGTCATGTCGTTAAAACTAGTTGAAATGATGGTTTGGACGTTTTGGCGTGTATTGTTATGTTGAAATATGTAAATAGAGTTGTTGAAAAGTGATAAGAAAGTTGAATCAAGATGGTTGCAATAATTGGTCCTAAAAAGTGTCAAAATAGTCACTTTTCGGATTTAAGTCCAAAATCGTCGTTAGTGTAAATTTTAGAAAAGTGCCAATTGGGAAACCTTCATTATGTTATATGAAACATGTCTGCAAAATTTTGTGTCTTGATTGTAAACGAGTCAAAAGTTATGCGCGTGCGAAGTTGGGTCAAGAACTGGAGTTTGCTGAGTTCTGGGTTTGTGCAGAGTTACGCGATCCCAGGATGATGCTAGGATCGCGTAACATTGAAGAAAAGCCTTCTGGAACGATTTTGTACATAGTTACGCGATCCCAGACTTTCTGGGATCGCGTAAGAATGAAGGAAACTTTCTGGTACGATTTTGTACATAGATACGCGATCCCAGGTGGGCGCCAGGATCGCGTAACACACAAAAAAAAATAAAAAATTAGGGGCATTTCAAGTTGGTATCGGAGCTATGGTTTAAGGGATTCGGGTATCCACCATTAGTGGGTATTTGAACTTAGACCATTTTTGTTGTTGAATAAGCATGATTTAGAATTGTTAAACGTAAAATGTTATGAATGTGTAGTTAATGAGTTGTCGAAATTTATGAATCGAGATGTTAAGTGATGACTTTAGAGACATACAAATGTAATGTGATAAGTATTACGTCTGGCCAACGTAATACTTATCACATGACCTTGTATGGAACTAAGGAAGTCACGAAATGTCGAGAGGTTTAAGTTAAAACGACTCTTAACTAGTAGATGATAAAGGATAACAATAAAGAAGATATGTAAAATGTTAAATTGAGTATGAATTAATATGTTGTACTTATTTCAGCGTCAAGATGAGTGATCAAGAAACGAGAACGATAGGGGGGCCGAGTCATCAAGACAAGGCCAAAAGTACTAGTACTGAGAGTGATAGGGATAGACCCGAGACTCCCCCTCACGTGTCTAGATACTCTATATCTGAATGGAGAGACCTTATAGCCGAAGAGGTCGCCATTGCACAAGAGAGGTCTCTTCCTCTTTTGTTGAGCAGAATTACCGAGACAATTAGGAATGTTGTCACTGAAGAATTTCAGAAACGTAGTGAAGAAACTGTTGTTGAAATCCCCACATGTGAAAATGTAATTCAAACCCAAACATTGAGGTGAGTTTGAAGATGATTCTTAACGAGATTTTTTAACCCGCACGTCACGCCGGGTGTAGTTAAATATAGTCTTGCATAAGCAATTTAATAATGGAATGACATAAGATAAATTACTCCATAATATAACTACTAGAAAAGCTGCCAATACCAACAACTTTATACCAACGAAAACATATTCGTTGGTAAAATCTTGATTTACCAACGACTATTCCAACGAAATGTCATAAATTTATTTTTTTCAGTTACCAACGACTAAGTCGTTGATAAAGTGGTTGAAATTGGGGAGGGAAACTTCCAGCCAAATTTTACCAACAACTTTTGAAAGCTAAAAATTCATAAAGTTAAAGTTCCAACGACTTTTACCAACAACTTGAACATAGTTGGTGAATTATGGAATTACCAACGACTTTACCAACTAAATGTTGTGAAACGAGCTCTAATTTACCAACAATCTGAAGTTGTTGCTAATTTAACTGAATATTTTTCTTTTCATTTTACATTATCAAAAATAGTTTTCTTATGAAATTGCTAAGTGATTTAAGTTATGAGACAATTACTTAAAAAGTCTTATTTATGAATCTAAGCGAATTCATGTGTATTTTTTTAATAATTAAAGTTAATTGTTGGACATTTAATTGAAATGAAATAACAAGTTTTTTTATACTACATTTCCCTCCAACGGGATGTGATGGACCAAAATCTTTGACCAAATAAATAGTTTAGTAGATTTTGTCCATATGTAGATAGTGAGGTTCACCTTCATTGTATAACTTCAACTTGTGCACGTTTGATTGGAGAGTTATCTGAAGATATTATGTGCTTTTAGTCCCAAAACACATCGTATCTAGTAAGTATAAGGTTTTTTAATATCAGTGTTGATCCCAATAATCACTTATAGATTACGTGTTTTAGTGTCACAATGTATAGTTGTAATTGTAGAGGGAAGTGAATACAATTTAATCGTTTATTAAACCTTTCAAGTGATTTGTTAACAGTTTATAGATTAAAGCAATAAACAAAGTATAAATTGCAAGTACTGATAATTAAGATGCTATAGAGTAGTGATAACACATTACATCAATTACTCATTGCGGAATGATCTTGCCAAGGCTAAGATCCATCACTTGTATTTAATTTGGTTGTTGCTGACGCTCATTGATCAGAGACCACTTATCAGCTTGTACTCAATTGCGATACATTATTAATGTTGAAGTCACTGGAGGAGTAACACTCTTCTTCACTTACTGCGAGCTAACATGCTCTTATAGAATGATTCGTCTTATCATCTTTCAGCGACTTCTCTTTATTTAAGATCAGTGACCATTGATTTTTTTCCGATAGATGAGTGACTTGAATCTCACTGCCATGTGAGTGACCAATGATTACAGAAAGTTGAGAATCACTCTGCTAATCATTCAGACATACCAGTTATTGAGACTAACTCTCATAATCATTCAGATATTCGTTGGTATTATTTATTTAGCGACGAGCATAATTTCCACGACCGTGTTTCATTGATAAAGTCGTTGGTAAGGTCGTTTACCAACGAAAAGTGACTGTTTACCAACGATTTTTGGCTGTTGGTATTGGCAATTTTTCTAGTAGTGTTATAATAGAAGTTATTGTAACATCAGCCGTGTATAAAAAATTTCATAAAACATACTCGTTCTTATAACACAGCACGAAGTATTAACATAGAGTTGTATCGAGTTTGTAAGTTATTTTTTTTTATCATTGGGCTAACATATATATGGTGTACATATATGACTAATAATAATAATAAGATAAATATAATAAATGAATAGAAAATATAGATGTATGTTATTAGTAACTAGCATAGTCCTCGCGCAAAATAGCGGGTGCACTTTTCTTTCTTAACAATTTTACATACGAGATAATAAGCATATTAAAATGGATATATGTATATACGTCTATACGTTAACGTTAATTATATCTTATTAAGTATGATTTTTAAGTTGACAATGTTAACATACTAATGGCAATGGTGAGTTTTGATTTTTTGCATTGAAGGTACAATGGTTATATTATGCAGTAGTAAATGTAGTTGCTATAACACAAAATTGTGTTTGATTTAAACGTGGGGCTACGAAATTGGTCCATTTAAAACTAAGGTCGAAAGAAATGTAATTTTTGAGCTATAAAGATCACATTGCATTTGATCAAAAACGTTTACGAATTAAAAAAATCAACTAAATTTAAAAACCTAGTTGTTTTCATTAAGATTGATACCATGATTCTATTACCATAACTGATTTAATATAGGACAAAATTAAATTTTAAGTTAAACCCCTAAATGATTTATAGATTATAGATACTCACTTAAATTACATTACATACTCTAATAATAATAATAATCTATTAAGTAACTGCAGATATAACGGTTACACCATATACTCTATTAAGTAATTAAATAGTTGGTGTAGTAAAACAAAGCATAAAAGAATAACAACAATAATATATTTGTTGACAAAGAAAATGAGAATGATTATCACTCCTTTAGTCACTCACACGTAACTACATAATCTGACATTGCACCCATCTCTCCTTATTTCTAAATGTCTTTCTTATTTTACGTTTATTGTTAAATTGTAACAAAATGTATTAAGTTATAACAGCGTTAAGCTTTTGTATATTATCGGATTTAATAACGTTTTCCATCTGCTCTTCTCGTATGCATTTAGAGCACGGGGTGTGGGGGGGTTTTGTCACCGTTTTCCGACGAGAACGCCGTCAGACGGCGTTCTGCCGCACCGGGACGGCATTCCCGACGGCGTTCTCGTCGCGTTTTCCGGCCGCCGTCCTTTTCCGAACGTTGTGAACGGCAACTTTTTTTTTTTCCCTTTTTTTACCGTTAGTTTTTTTTTAAAAAAAATATTTAATTTTTAAATTTAAAAAATAGCCGTTACAACGGCCAAACTTTTTAAAAAAATAATAATTTTTTTTTCCTATTTAAACACACCTCAAATACAATCTCAAATCACAATTCAAACACTACCTCAAACACTCTTTCACACACACAATCTAAACAATCAAAAATTCATCCAAAAATTCTATTTTCTTCATCTCATCTTCTTCATCATGTCGAACAACCCGAATAACCCGTACCATTTACAATCCACTTGGAACCCATTCACGAGCGAATGGCAAACCTCACAACCGCAACAAAATCAACCATCTTTCAACTCACAAATTCAAGGATTTGCCCAATACGCTTACAACCGACCGATGCAACCACCACCACAATTGTCACCCGATGAATACGCCCAATTTCAAATGTGGCGTCAAAGTCAACAACAACCTGACGTCCAATCCGTTGAAGACACCAACCCAACACCCAAATCATCCAAAAAAACCAAGGGCAAAAAACCCAAAAAAGATTCACCGGCCAAAACCAAAAAAGTCGTTCCACACCGTAACGTTTGGGTACCGGAGGACGAGCTTCGTTTGGCCGAAAGTTGGATTTCGGTGTCCGAAAATTCACAACGTGGAACTGACCAAGAAGGGTCTTCGTTTTGGTATCTCGTTATGGATTCGTACAACGCACGGAATCCACCATTTCAACGAGGAAAAGACGCGTTGTCGTCAAAATGGACCAAACTCAACGCGGACTGCAACAAGTGGCAAGGCATATGGAAAAGGCTTTCGGATCAACTACGGAGCGGTGAAGGGGGGGATGATTTGTTGATCCGTTGTGACACGCAATACAAGCCGGAAAACGAAAAAACTTTCACAAGTTTGTTGGCGTGGAACTTTTTGAAGGATAAACCGAATGAGGGTTTATTTGGGGACGATCCGCATCACGGCCGGCTGGAAAGTCAAGGAAACCGAAGTCTCAAAAAACCACTTCTTCTGGTTCGGCCGGTTCCTCCCGTGCTTCGTTTGATGAATCACTCGCAACAACATTCGAAGGCATCCGATCCGACAAGCAAGGCTACTACAAGACGAAGGATCTCGAGGCCAAACTTCGAATCTTGTCGATGCCGTCTGACCATTTACCGGAGCAAGCAAGGACGGAACGGGAGCGGGAGGTGGTGCTTCGTGTTCGGGATCGGGAAACTGATTTGTCTTATTTTATTTACTTTTGTATTTTAAATTTGTAGGACTTTTTAAATTATGTATTTTAATTTTAGGACTTGTAATTTTTTTTTAATTAATTAAATCTTGTTTTATTTGATTTATTTATTTTTATAATTTAATTTATACAATTATCACCATTAAAAAAACAAATAAAACAACTAATAAAAAACTCCAGAACACTGTCCAGAACACTGTCACCACACCATAAAATCCTCAATTACAACATTCTCCAGAACACTGTCCAGAACACTGTGGTGACAGTGTCACCACACCCCGTGCTCTTACAAATTTCACCGTATTCAAATATTTCATGTTTTTAAAGTTTTATATCTAGATTCCATCACCACCACCACCATAATGATCACCAACTAACATGAGCCATAACTATAGACTACCACAACCATTACAAGATCATGGTTAGAAATCAAACATACATACATGATAAAATCGAACTCAAAGAAATATTTCTAACCAATTTACCTAATCTCTCTAACCTATTTAATTATATACAACACATGCAATAAAAAGAACATAAAAATAAGAACTAACACATAGATAAAGTAAACAAATACGGTGGCATGAACACAAAAGTAAATAAATGCATAGACATGAATACGAAAGATAAAACCCACAAAACAAAAAACCTTAAAACATACATACAATACACACCGTACACGAATACATAAAAAAATCACAGAGCAAGTCCCACAAACACCTTTAAGAACACATGATTATGAATGAGAAACAAAAAAAAAAAAATCCATAAACATGCTTGTATATCTAAATAGCTCACATAATTGATAAATGAAACCATAAAAGGTTGGAGAGGGATGGAGGCCAGGATCCGGTGGTGATGTAGAACAGGGCTGAGAGAGAAAATGAGAGGAGAGGAGGAGTTTTGATATGAGTGTGAGTGCATATGTGATATACAAACATGACGGTGAACAAAATAGGTATAAAAATTCTTACTGAGTTGCTATAATGTTAGAGAGTTACTGCAAGTTAAGAATAGAATAGTAAAAATTATCTTTGATAATCGTAGTAGATAAAATTCCATTACACATCACTATCAATTTCATTCCTAGTGAGCATGTATGCAAACCAAACACACCCTTAAGTCTTTTAGATGCTCGTATATATTTTGATATGTTTAGCGACCATCAAATAGAAAAATGATATAATATGTGTAGTTTGGTAAGCATAAAGATAATTTTTTCAATATAAATGATAAAATATCAGGAGCAGAGCCATTTTGAAGTTATAGGTAGTGATATTTATGGGTACATTCGTTATACTGTTTTATATGAAAAATTATATTCTTTATTACATGATTTATTTGTGCTACAGGGTTTACAAAAATTAGGATACCAGTGCTACGGGTCACTCCAAATCTTGAATCCGCTACTGTTAAAAAGGTTTATACAAATCCATTATAACTTGTTTTGCTTAGTAACAACCATGTTTTTTCACTTGCTACTTTAAAAACTATCGACTCTAAAAGAAAAACACTTTTTAAAAGACATAATAAAAATTTAATGTGACCAAAGAAAAAACTAAGAAATATCATCATCATATATATACACAAAGAAAAAAAGTTCAAATAAGAAATCACAAAAAACTAAGAAATTAAATATCTTACAAATCGTACGTCAATAAATTATAAAAGTTACACCGTTAGAATCAGCGTTATTTTATCTTTAATTAGAGATATCACATGACATACTTTTGATGAATATTTTTTTTTTTAAATTTTTACCGAGTTTTAAAAATTTATAATGTTAAATTACATGTGTTTTAACACTAAATAATAATCACATATGCTTATATGTTCAATCAAACTTTAAATTCATTATCGACGATTTAAAAAGATTAAAACATTAAAAACTAGGTTGTAATCACATTCGATTGAACATTAAAGTATCAATCACATGTGATAAAGAGTAATCAAATACGAATTTTAAATCATTGACTATAACTATACAACTAAATAGTTGAAATCATACATGAATTATCATATATCGGTAAATTACTCATCAAATATCAATTTTTAATTGAAAATCATATGTGATTATATTCAAAATCATAGGTGATTATATACAAAATCACATGTGATCAAATTTAAAACTAGCAATCACATGTGATTTTTGATGAAAACAAAAGTAATTTTAATTTTTTTATTTATAATTATTAATGTTGTTGAACATTAAGTTGTAATCACTTGTTAATTAACATATAACATTAATGGATAATCGTGAATAATTTTATCTTTTTTATCATAAATAACATTTGATTATATTGTAAGACCCGATAAAAAAATTGTCAGAAGTATAGCTTGTCTGATCTATAATTAAAGATACAAATTGCTGATTCCAAATATGTAATTTTTATCATTTATTGGCGTACTGTTTGTAAGATGTTTAATTTTAAAAGTGAAAGTAAAAGTAAGTTTTGTAATGAAATAGAGCAATCTTATTAGTCCTCTTTGTCCTTACTTTTTTAACATTTTTTATTTAAACCAACCTCTTACACAAAATATATTTTGCCCCGAGAAAGATTACCTACGTTATTATAGTTGGTGTTATTCACATAGCATAAGTTACAAGTTTTTTTCTCAATATAAAATTAGTCTTTTGTTCTTCACTTGAATGATAAAATAAAAGCTAATGGCCTAAACTATTTATGATTGTTGACGTTTTCTCTTTAGCTTAGAGCATGGAGATTCACGATTTAGCGGCGGTACTTTTCACCTTTAACATCGGGAATACTACTTTTTTTGGTGTTAAAGCCTAAAGGCCGACGATAAAGGTGAGTGTTAAGCCACAAACGTTAAATAAAAGGTTTATGTTTTTTTTTTTTTTTTTCCTTTAAATCCATTGATTAAAAAAATCGTGAAACTCTTTCACACCGAGTTTAACACTTAACAAATTCTTTAAAAATTGATTTCGATGTTGAAATTTGTCACTGAGTTTAACACCGTAACCCAACTTTTACTTTTATCATCCAACAGCTTATAACTTATGGGTATCCAAAAACAAAACATATTTAATTAAATTCTGTTACATGAGCTATTACTGTTTACTATTCCTATTCTAAATTATAATTTAAAATCTATTACATGAGTTATTACTATTCTAAATTGTAATAACCACGTCATCAGTGTTTAATGTTATATTCTATGAGTAGGATTCAAATGAGTACAACAACTTTATGTGAGAATAGGAGAATCAATCTTAACCACTCATTTTTATCAAATACCCATTTTCCCATCTTTTTAAAAACTAAATATCTCACAAACGACAAGTCGAAAAATTATAAAAATTGCCCCATAAAATTCAGAGTTTTCTCCTCTTCGATTTAAGATCTCACAAGCTATATTTTCGACGAGTTTTTTTTTTCATTTTTTGATGGGTTTTTACAAATTAGTAAAACACATGTGTTACCGATTAGTTGTACATTTGATTTGCGGTTAGGGTTAGAGTTAGGGTTAGGGTGTAGGGTTTAGCATGGTTTAGGGTTTAGAGTTTAGTATGATTTAGGGTTTAGGGTTTTATAAAGCGTTTAAGGTTTAGGGTTTCGGGTTTCGGGAACCCTAAACCCTAACCCCTAACCCCTAAACCCTAAACCCTAAAAGTAACACTAACACATGTGTTACTAATTTGTAAACCCACCAAAAAATGAAAAAAAAACTCGTCGAAGGTATAGCTTGTGAAATCTTATACCAAAGAGGAGAAAATGCTGAATTTTATGGTGCAATTTTCATATTTTTTCGACTTGTCGTTTGTGAGATATTTTAGTTTTTAAAAAGATGGGGGAAAGTGGGTTTTGTGACACGTGATGTATTCCTATTAGTTCCCCTATTCTCAATACTTTTGCCATTCTCATTTTAACCTCACCGTATATTGTATTTATAAGTGTTTGAGAAATTATAGTTTTATGTGAATAATTGATTAGAGAACTACAATAGTAAGAACTTGTGTTTTTTGAAACAAAACCTAAATCGCAATCTTAAACTAAAATAAAAGATGATGTACACTGATCTTATTTTCTCCACTTATTAACTTGTTAAAATCTGACAAAGTTAGACGAACGCATTCTATTCTAGTGAACCCTAAATTATCCGAGTTCAAAATTTGGGTGCCATCATTGTTTTTGATAAAGCAACCACAATTGTGCATCACATGTGAGTACAATACAAGTATTTAAAGCACAATTGTGGTGGATTTTTAAAAATCAATGGTGAAAATATCACCACCCCAAATTTTAGTTGTATAAAATTTAACTCAAATACATGTTTACATTGTGTTGTTGGGATCGTATTTTTAATTTAAAATAAAGTATCGTTAAAAAGACAAGGGTTAAGTGCGCGCAAATGTATCAAATCATAGTCTGACATTCACTATATGTAGTGAACTATTCGAGCTTTCATTATACGTAACGAACTTGTAATTTCTTTACATTATATGTATTTTGGTCAAATTAACGGTTGGTCGATACGGGAAAAAATTACCATAAGTTACATACAATGTAAAGAAATTACAAGTTCGTTACATACAATGGAAGTTCGAGTAGTTTACTACGTACAATGAATAGATATCAGACATAGTTTTGATACATTTGCGTGCACTAGATCCAAAAGTTAAATAATTAAAATAAAATAATAAATAAAATAATATTATAATAACTAAATAATTATAATTATAATTAATTAATTGAAAAGAAAATAAAAAAGATATTTATTTATTCCATCTCTCATAGGCCACAGCCACTTTTGATTCAGGCAGACTCTGCCCTTTTCTTCCTTCTGCCCCAATAACATTCCCCCTGCACTCACTCGCCCATTCATTTATCTTTCAGCAAGCGCCTCATTTGCCCTCACTCTTTTTATTATTTTTATTTTTATTCATTTTCAAACAACTATGAGCAGCGGCGGCGGCGGCGGCGATGCTAGGGTTTCAATTCCAAACACCGTACGGAAGTTAATTCAACAAGTCAAGAAAACCCTAGGTTCTTTTAAGTACACCGATGACTTCATCTACGCAACGCTAAAAGACTGTGATTTGAACGTTAACGAAACTTCCCGGCGGTTAAAGATGATTCATGATGTTAGAGAGATCGCCGGAAAACACAGCGTTGAAGATGTTTATACAATGCTTAAAGAATGCAACATCGATCCTAATGACGCTGCTCAAAGACTATTGTATATCGGTATATAAACCCTAGAAACCCTAGCATTTGATTTCATCTTTTTTTGTTTTTGTTTTTTTTTTTCTAGCCGTTCGTATGTCTGTGATAAGAGTAAACGATATATCATATATATATATATATGTATGTATATATGTATATATAAAAATTGAATATAAGGTTCTTTTTAAATATAATTTAATTTTTGTATTTATTGTAATCAAGGGTTCTTTTTGTTGTAATTGTATTACATACTCTTTTTTTATGGTTCTTGTGAGCAATGTTATACATATTTGTTAATGTTACGCTTGGTTTTTTTAAAACATTTATTGAAGTAATGTTAACTGATATGGAAAGTTGTTTAATATTTTTAAAAATATGGTAAATATTTGAACTGTTAATGGGAATGATGGCTTGTGCAATACTTGTTTATTGGTTTTTCGTACCAGTTTCACTTCATTTTTCTTTATATAATGTCACATTTATACATTAATTGTTGTGGGAATCTTGTTTACTTTTTTGATTTTCTTTTTTTGGTCTGAAAGAGTGAAAGTGAAAGTGATAGTTCTTTTTTTTTTTTCTTTCTACATGGCAGATACTTTTCACGAGGTTAAAAAGAAACAAGATAGGCGTAAAAGTGTAAGTTATGATGCTGAGCTCTTTCTCTGATATTTATTTGAACTGATGTACAAAAGTACATTTTGAATGAAGTTTGGTATTTTCTGGGACACTTGGAAGTATTAAAGTGATGGTCAATATACTTTTCTTTCTAATAATGATTGGAAACAGGGAAGCTTTGTTGTTAATTACGGCATGGAAATTTATTAGTTGTTTCTGCAATTTTGTTCAGATAACAAATGATACTTCTGAAGAGTTTAAACGGACAGGGGGCAATCAGTTATGGGGAGCTAGGGGTGGGCGAGGGACTTTATACTCGTCAAAAGCTTTTGATGGTATGCTTACAGTTTCAGATTTAGCGGATACTTCTGCTGCTATTTTGCACTTCTGTTTTTATTATTAACAAGCTATCTATGCGCTCACGGTTGTAAAACTCGCTAGGCGGTACCTAGGCGGCAGGGACCTTGTAGTGAGTACTCGGATTGGATTTATTTTACATGTAAATAATAAGTTTCGAAAAGATATGTTTAAATATTGGTTAGAAACATAAACATAAACATAATTGTTCGATTGTTCAAATACTTCAAAACATAAACATGATTTTTTGACCGTTGGTGAACGGGGAAGAGAGACCGAGTGCGGCCCAACACTAATAATGGAATCAAATCCTAATTTTAAATCATTTTAAAATGTTGACCAAGTTTGATTTTGACTTCTGAAGAGATATTTTAATTGATCTGGTACTTCATTTGTTGAGCATAACTTCTGAAGTATTGTTCATGTCATTGTTATTATACTTCACATTATGTACTAATATTCTGACACTGACCCATGCAAAGTAGGTAACTAGAAGGTGAAATATGGATTACTGAAATAATATTAACGTGTCTATCTTGGAAGAAATTGCAGTTATCTTGTCAGATAGTGACGTTATATGTCAGCCACTGGCAATTTGAAGTTTAATCGTTTTTCTTGTCAATTTAGATGGCGGAGGTGGGAGAAATTTGAGTTCTGGGATGGAATACGGTGTTACCAATCGCCTAGAGAAGGTTTCAAGGCTGACATTACCAGTTAGTTCTGGAAAAGAAAATAATATAAAACATGTGGCCGAGTAAGTTTCATGTGCAATCTGTGAGATGCCCCGCTCTCCGGATTTGAATAAATATACCATTTTACATCTTTCCATAATTCTTATAACTTTATAAGTAACTAGTGTGTTCACATCTTAACTGGTTTGTACTGTTTATAGTTCTGCTGCCAATAGCAATGGTACGCTAGCTTTATCCAATGGTAATTACAGTCACAAGCTTGCACCCAAACTATCTGCAGGTAGCGTCAATGGTTAAACTGTTTGATAGTGAACACGTCACTAATTATCAATAAGCATTGCACAAGCTCACTAACTTTGTTGCTGTCAGATGTCTCAACCCATAGTCCAGACCCTGTTGTGGTTTCATCTCAGAACATCCGACACACTTGTGCTGTGGGTAGCATAAAATGTGAGATTGTAAAACGTAGCGGCAATAGTGAATCAAATTCCCGAATTCCTGCTGGAATGAAGTTTAGTGCTGATCAAGTAGGTGCTGGTACCGTTCCAGTCATTTCAGAAGCTGCAGATTCCTACAAACCAAAACAACAAAATTCCGATGTAGTTGTAAAGAATCAGGGCTTCGAGTCATTGCAGCCTCCTTTGTTGTCGACCCAAGACATTTCACATGTTGTCGATCCAATTCAGGATAACCAGCCTTTTCAGTTATTAAACGAGCCTCTTAAAGGTGATTGCCTGTTAGTTTGTTTAAGAAATAATAAGTCTATGCTAAGCATGTATGGTTACATATTTTGAACTTTACACAGGAGTACGTAATTTGTCAAGGATGTAGCTGAATATGATTTTCTCTTCCAAATACTGGTTAGAAAGGGGATCTATCAACCTTAAGTTGTAACATTGGGTGGGGTGGGGGGCTTAGATTGGTGCACGTAGTGATGGGCTTATGGAATTGTAGAAGACAGTATTAGATTTTCAGAGAGAGAGAGAGAGAGAAGTCAAAATAAAAGACATGTAAACAATGCACTTTACCTTTATTGCTAGACAGTTTTCTTTTAGGTCTGACTAGTATTACTATCATGTGGAATCATATAGATATGGACCCTTTAAAATTGTAGTTGGTTTCGTTTCAACATGTGAAATTTGTTGTATGCTTACCATACTTGGCGATCAATAGTCTTTTTTAATCATTACTTCTTTACAATGGTTAAACAGATATTATGGATTTTTAGCTTTTTTGTTAAAACGTTGTTAGTATCTGACGGTTTCTCTGTTCTTGTAACTTACTTTTACTGTATCCATCAACTTACTTTTAGTTTTCTTTTAGGTCTGACTAGTATTACTATCATGTGGAATCATATAGATACGGACCCTTAAAAATGGTAGTTGGTTTCGTTTCAACATGTGAAATTTGTTGTATGCTTACCATACTTGGTGATCAATAGTCATTTTTAATCATTACTTCTTTACAATGGTTAAACATATATTATGGATATTTAGCTTTTTTGTTAAAACGTTGTTAGTATCTGACGGTTTCTCTGTTCTTCTAACTTACTTTTAGCGACCACCTCTGAGCATAAGACTGTATCCATCAACAAAACGCACTCAGTTCCTGAAGAAGAATCCGAGTTAAAAAGATCAGCTGCAAAGCCTGATGTTACACTAGAGAAGTTGACACTATACTCTCATCAACCTGTTATTTTCCCTGATCATCTCCATGTCCCTGAAAATTATAAAAGCCAGTTCACATTTGGAAGTCTGGATGCTATTTTTGATGATCCTGGGCCTTTATCTGTGACGGAATCCATCCAGAAAAATGGTGAAGTTGTCATAGAACCTTCTTTGAGGTAGATGCTCGTGTTACTAATACTGTCTGTTGCATATCATGAGCCTCTTTGCTTTTGTTATAAGATTCAGAGTGTTACATATTGCATGCCCATTATCTTTTAGCTAGACGTGCCAAAATGGGTAATTTACAACACATGTCGAAATAGTCAGGTCAGGTTGAGTTAGGTCCACCAGTACTTTTTTGCCTAATTTATAAAGAAAAATATTAATAACTATTTTTCTATAACAAAGATCTGGTTTATTTCAATAGATCAGTTTAGGGAGTAAAACTCTTTTAAAACAACCCCCTGGATTACTTTTTACCCATTTCACCTGCTCGGCCTTTTTCAGATCTAGACAAGTTGTTAACCTTGACGCATTTGACCGGTTTGAGTTAAAGTATGACCCAAGTCAATTCCTTTTCAAGTATACGGGTTGAAATTGCCACCTCTGCCTATAGTGTGTCTAAAAGTAAAATAGTACATCAGGTCTGTGGATTTCAAGTTGCTTTGATGGTCCTAATTCACGTTGCCTATAGTAGACTTTTTGAGATTGGTTTGTAAAATTTGTTCTCTAACTTCTCTTTCTTTTGGTGTCAGCAACCAAAATGTTCCCACAAAGGCTCAGGAAGGTGAAATACAAGATAATCCGCTGCCAGATGTCTCCAATCATGTATTACCATCACAAGATAACATCTCATCTGATCTTGCTTTAAAACCTGAAACAAAGATTGAGATGACCCTCCTTGATGTCGGATCCCTGAATCCAGCTCTTCAAAATGCCAGGGATTATAGTTATGGTTTTATGCCGCCGCTTATGGGTCCACATTTTGTACAACTTGATGTACCTGAGCTCCAGGCAAGTGATATATCTATCATTGAGAAGCTGTACTGAGCCTTTTGATCCTCTATTTTACTGAATATGCAAATTCTCTTGTTTTTATTTTACTTTGAAACGAAATTTTTGACCCATATACGTGGATGGGTAGATTCTGGTTATGTTTTTATCTTTAAAAGGTCAAATAGGTAGAATATTTTCATATCTGGCACAAATTATTCATATAGTTTTACAAAATTCTGGACACAAGGCATTTGGGGGCTATCCAATCTGGACCAGAACAAAAGGTTACCTAATTTGGCTCGTCACCAAACCTGCTCTTTTTGGCGCTGTATCTCTAGCATTAATTCAATTATTTTTTAGCTGTTCAAAAGAAAATTAAAATGAAACGGAACCGCTCCATTTGTCACTTCTAATTTATTGTATTATAATGCAGATACATATGCATATACATGTACAGGCTGTCATGGTCATATGTTTATCATTTTAAGTCTCGTACAAGTTTTAATGCATTTACTGCTGGGGTTTTCATGTGTATGCATTTAAATAAACTGAAAACTGCTTTGAGTTGTATTCTGATGCAATACACATATAGTTAGGTGGTTAATATTTTCCCTGTTGTGGTCTTTTCAGATTTTTAATCCGCAAGCAATTATGTCTCTGGTTATGTTTTTGACTATGTTATTAGTATTATTACTATTACTATTACTATTATTATTTACACTTTCTTACCATTAGTGGCGACTGTTAATGCATGCAGAATGGCAGCTCTCCAGTTGTATCTACGTTGAGCCCAACTCCTGTAACACAAGCTGTCTCGGCGGGCCAGGGCTCTATAGCGTTGTCTCCACCTGTCTTTCCTTATTTCAGACAACCATATCCAAACTACATTCCTTATAATCCGTACTTCCCACCTATGTACTTGCCACATAATGTTCACTTGTTAAACCATGGTGTATTCTCTCAGCAACCACCTACGGGCAATGTACATATGCAGGCAGGGGTGAAATTCCCTGCTCCTTCACAGTATAAACAAGGAAGCAATGGAGAAATTAGCGCGTCTCAGGCAAAAGATAGCAATGCTCACCCAGCAGTTCAACAGGTTTGATCAATATCACCTATTGCATCAAGTCTTTTCAATAGTAATTGCGCAAGAATTCACAGTATAATCTTTATCCCATCTCAAAATGATCTTTGGCATCGTTTATTTGATATTTCTACCACAATACCACTTTCTGGCTTCAGTGTTTGTGTCACTTTGGTAAGACGCATTTTGAGTGAGTTAAAACAGGTGGCTTGTGCTGATCCAGGATGTTTTTTTTTTCCTTTCCAATTATTTAAATTGTTAATAAACGACAACCATGCCAATGTGTTAACGGTAATTGTATTATTCCAGTAATATTCTAATATTTTCTATTTAAATGATTTCGGAGGTTTTATGCATTTAAAATACATGTTCAGCATCTTTTGACCCCTTTTCCGCCATCTTTTCCGATTTTAGACACATGGCTCGTTATAAATAATGCATAATACAAGTTGACCCATTTATTAGGGAACAAGTTATATTGCCATTTCTAGTCTATATGACATTGTAATATTGTTACTTATTTGAAAGAATCATAAGCAAATAGAACTCGATTTCATCAAATTCTTATCAGCAGTATCTGTAGAAATACATACAATGCTGGTCTAAGTTAAACCGGTAAAGTCATATTTTTTGTAGTTTTTGCTCTAGGAAATGGCTGATATGTGTCATCTCCATAGTTATCTTATGAGTAATAATGATATATAGGCCTAATTACATACACCTAAAATTAGAGCTAACTCACTAATTGGTTCATATATTTTCTCTCTTTATCGTATACGTTTACTGTGACATGTGTTACAGTCTCCTTGTTAGGCCCACTTTTATTCCTACTTAATTAGGCATATCTATCATTTTTCTTATCTTATTGTTACACTTTTTTTGTAGTTTAGGATATCGTGAATAGTTACATACCTTGTGCTTTCTTGTGATGCTGCTCTAGTTCGTTGAGTCTAGAAGTGTAACCGGCTACCATTTTAATTCTACAATTGCAGGGTGAAGATCCACAAGTTTGGGCTCCTGTAGCTGGCCAAGATGTACCCAATATACTGCCAAATTATTTCTACAACTTCCCTCAAGGACAACATATGGCTTTCTCACCTCTACAAGCTGGCCTTTATTACTCTTCCCAAACAATGACTGCTCAATCTACTGTACAACCACTTGTGTATCCATGTCACTCCAGTTTGGGGCCAGTTGAAACCATGGTGCAACCAACCACCTCTTACCAACAGCCTCAGCATGCTCCACAAACCGAGTTACCAGATAGAGAGACCAGTTGATTGTAGTTTTATGATTTCATATCCAGGTTAATTTTTGGAAGGAAAAAATAGAATACATTTGGTCTTGACCCGAGTGTATATATTCAAAGTTAGGGCCTTTTGATTTGAAGCGCTATAGCATATTCGGCTGAGTACTTTTTTCTAAGGCGGGCAGACTGCATTTTTTTTTCTCTTACTTGGAAGAACTTGTCGTATTGGATCTTTTCAAGTCATAGTGACAGGAATTCAGGAAGAATATTTGTCAGTTCTTTTTTTGTCGTCAAATTGTATATCAAAGATTATAGACAGAATGGGCGAGCTATGCTATGTTAAGAGTTCATATGACATTTGTGGCATCTAATCAAGTTTTTCTATGAATTTTGTTTTGGCAGCTTGTTTGAATGGTTATTGTTTATTATTTGCCTTTCCCAAGTTAGCCTGGGAAGTTCTATAATCAATTTGTTTGAATGTTGTAGGTAAACGTCCATAATAAGTTTTGCAGGTTAATGATTAGGCCGACTGCCTGACTCCGAGATAGTAAAAAAATGTAGTACATTTTTCAAATAATTTTGTTAACTATAAGTTTATAACTAGAAAAATATTATTGCAAGTAGTAATTATTTAGCATTTACAATAGCTTTTGAGCAACTTTGAACCCATTTGACAAATTTGGACTCGTTTCTTTTCGGTTAACATTTTTGAATTTGACAACGCTCTCACATTTATGATAAACCATTAGCATCAATCTTTTCATTCTGGTCTTCCACTATTCTAGGTTTCTGATTCGATGATGTTTGCTTAGGAAGCTGGTTACTCATATCCCGAGTTTCCTTTACGTTAAGTGTTGTGTAAACTGACATCCCACATATAGCTACAAAAGCTCCACAAATGCTTGCATAACCTGGATCTGAACTGAAAACCAAGTATCCTCCAAGAAGGATAATACAAGTCTTGAATTGTCCTAATACCACATGCGATGTAGCCGATGTTGCCCTACACAAACACAGTATTCTAGCAAGTTGACTCATTTTCAAAACTTGTAGCTGAGTGGACTGTACAGAATTGCTTACCCAAGAGCTAAAGCTCCAGACCACTGCAGGAGGAAGCCTAAAAGAGCAGAAATAAGAACTGCAATGGAGTTATTGACATCCCATTTGAAGGATAATGCACCTGGTGGATCCAACAATGGCATTAAAGTTACCAGGAAGAATACAGTTATTGGAGTGGTCTTCCACATTAACCTACCAAGGAAAAAAAATCTAAAATTAGATTGCTTATATAAATTATATACCATGTTACTGTATGTTGTACAATGTATTAACAGAAACTGTTAGTAACTTACGCAAGAGCAGTCCAGTTATTTTTCTGTTGGAGATTAGACCACAAGATTTTGTTAATGGCACTTGGTATTATCCATATAGTTGCTATACAAGCACCAAACAAATTGAATTCTAAATCTGTCACTGTTGCTACTGCTACACCTACGGAAACAACAACTAGTGCAAGTACCTGTCGAATGCATATGTATCATCAGATTGTATAGTGAAAATGGCTTTGTTACAACTATTATGATTGCAGATAGTAATTCTTTATGAGGATAACCTTATACAAAGAAATGATCTTTTTGAAAAGAATGAACTCTGCTACAACAATGGTTGGAGTGACTGCGATCTTAGCCATCTGGTAGAAGCCTACACTGCACATTTAACACACAAAACAAGTTACATTCTATTTATCGTATCATATAACTAGGATCCGCCGAAAAAAAGAAACTTTATATGGCTTAAATGATAGTTGTAGTGAGGTTTAAAACTGGGAGTTAGAGGTGCAAATTTTGAACCATTTAATTACAGAAGGATCGATTTGGGTTTGTTTTAAGTCATTTCACAAAACAAAACAAAACAAAAATAAAATAAAAAAGGAACAAGAAAGTGCTAGCAGGTCAATCCAACCAGACTCAGGTTATTCAATTTTTTCTTGGAAATAACAAGTTTAAAGTCGAACCCCTTTTGACTAGTTACTGGAACCACCCGACCCATCTGCATTTTCATGATTTTCACCTGTTGTAATTAAGACTAGTATTGGCCAAACCAGAAGCAAAAGCCATGACTGCACCCAAAGCAAAAAGTGATACGAAGGGCGTCGTTTTGGTTGGAGGTGACGGTGGCAAGAGGGACAGAGCCTTGAGTATGGCGAGTAGCAGCCAAGCAGTCATGTAATGAATTAAGGTTAAAAGGATCGGGTAATTAAATCCAACTCTCCCCATTACCTGTAGGCAGAGAATTCAGACAAAAATTACACATATATTTCGAACCCAAAAGTTCCAAGTCTTTCTTTGGAAAACTGCAAGTTAGTCGACTGACCAATTTGTTCCCCATAATTATTCCAACAGAAACCATGAAATTGAATGTTGATGCCACTACAGGGCCACATAATCTTTGTTGTTGACGCTTGGCTCCTTCTGATGTTCGAAGTTCATTGTAGATTGTCCCTCTGAGTTCCTCCAATGCTCGTCCTAACATGAAAGCATAACATTTATCTCACCAACGTCAATTTAGATATGTTTTATTGTTAACGGGTCAAACAAGTTAAACTAAATTTTTTGAACTGCAAGTCTAAAATGGGAACGGGTCAAAATGGCTAAATGGGGTGATTTTCGAATGGATAGAACATCTTAAATCGTCTTAGTAAAAAGAGTTGCATTATATTTGTAATAACATAGCTTTTGTAATCATAATTAGCACAGTATTGTTTATAGAATTATAAAATGGATAACAAACATATTGTATTTTCAAGCATTCAACTGATTATGAAATAAGCAACCCAACCCAGAATCATGATTCATGAACTTATAAAAAATCAAATAATTATCTTAGCCAACTGCAACAAATATTTAATCACAGAAAACAGAAAGACACACAAACAACAATAAGACTATAAAATGTAACAATAAAAGTTATAAATGAATCAAACCTGCATCCCCTGCATCACTATCTTTTCTTTTAAGGAACAATTTCCTCTCATATTTTCCAAGAAAAGAAGTAATTAATTCCATTCCCTTAAACATCATGTATTTCTTGATGAAAATACTGTATCCAAACTACTCATCTTTATGAGAGCTGATTTGGGTTGTAAATATTTTATTTTTATTTTTATTTATTTTATGTTTAGTGTAATATAGAAGTGTGTCCCATGTTTTTATACTCTCAACCCAGATGGAAGTTGCTTTGGAATATATTAAAATATAAATGATGATTTGGGTTTGGTTATTATTTACTCAAACTAGTGCACTTTATTTAAATGGAATTGATTTCTTGTACACTACGTTTAAAGTTTCTGCTTAGTTCACATATTATTGTCGAGTAAAGTTCGGTTGAACTGAATGAGAAATAAAAAGAAAATATGAGTTAATGATCCATTTATTATTTCAAGGTTTTTATATATGTGTTTAAGTAATTATCTATGCGTAAGTATTAGACTAAAATGACTCTCGTTTTATTGGCTTTTGCATGTCCATAAATTATGGTTTATTTGTTGGGTTACGTGTTACAACTAACGTTGGAGGTGAAGATTAATTTGGCGATGCTGAAATTTTGACTGTCAGTCACGGTGCAACAACGTCTAGTAGCGGTGCGGCGACCTATGGTTGCAGCGTGACCAAGTGGCAGCCGGTCCGTTTAGTTTGTTTCTTGTTCACCAAGTTGTTTTTATGTATAATTTTTTTATGCATTGTATACTCGAGCCACGAAAATTATAATGAAATGTCTCTGGTTTGACTCCGTGGACTAAATCAGTCTCTAAATCCAGAGATCTAAATCTAGAGATCGATATAACCATGTAAAAATTCTTTGTGTAGTATTATTCAATTTATTCTTGTTAATTATTTGTTTATACATTTATTATTGTGGGTGTGACTGATTATTACATGCGCATTGCTTAGTTATGCATGTTTGAAAATACATTTTCTATTCCAAACCAAAATCCATACCCTTTCAAACCAAACGCTCTGTTAACTTGTTAAGTGTAGGTCCTACCATCTTGGGGGCGTTAGTTATTGGGTGTTGTTTGTGTGCACATAGAGGCCGGATCTTCATCTATTGTTGTTATTCGTGGGCTTTTTTGAAGTATGGGCTTACTTTTAGCACATCAATGGGTGGATTTTTGTTTCAATTCATTCATGTAATCTTCATGGGTGGATATTTGTTTGCTGTTATTCTAAAACCACAATCAATGATCATTGCCGGATGTTTAGCAACCGTGTACGAGGTTTAGCAGATCAAGCAGCCTTTATTAAAAAAATAAATAAATTGTTTAGGTTTTCATTAATATTTATTGTTTATAAATAAATAAATGATATTGTTTTAGTCTTTGGTTTAAAATAAACCAGTGAATCCAAATCGGATTTAAATTATCTTTTTCAAGTACAAAAGTCATCCTCCCTTCATTTTGGGTTTATCTCTATTAGGATTAGGATTAGGATTCAACAATCTCATCTCATCTCATAAGTAATAAGAAACCATATGAAGGTCATCAATCATAAATTCCACAATCAATAGGATTTCAAAAAAAAAAAAAATTAAGATAGCAAAAAGATCTTGAATTAAAAAACTCATTCTTGTAACTTGTGCATCAAAGTTTGTACATTAATAATAGTTTACATGGCCAATAAATGGGGCACCAGAAAGACTACATATGAAATGGAATTCATCATAATGGTATATAAGGAGTTCAAGTGAATTGTGTATATGTTGCTTTCATCTCTATAAGTCAAGTTTTAGGATAAGGTGTTTAAGGATTTCTCAAACGAGATTGGAGGTATTCGTTTTCCTTCCTAATGGCATCAAGGTCTGCTTGTAATTTGTTGATGTTTAAACTTCGGGCAGCAATACTTGTTAGTTTAGCTTCAAGATCCATTATTTCTCTACGAGCTCGGTCAGTTGCAAGGATCTTTTCTGAAATTTCTTCAAAACTCTCATGGATGGTTGTCAGCAAAATGTGAGCTTGCTCCCCTACTTGGTCCTTCTTTGCCTCCCTACAAAAATGGGTGACTCTTCAGTACATTGGACAATGCACAAGTACTTTGATTCCAGAAAAAGAGGTCCAGCAGAGGTGAAAAACGGGCAGGTTAGGTAACACGCAAAAAAGGATTCAGGTCAAAATGGATATTCTCTAACCGGCACAAAACCGTTCCAGTCAGCCAGGTTGACCCGAAACACTTTTTCCGAGATATACTTTTTTGATAAATAATTATGTCAGATATGACTATAAACATAATATCATTTCAATAATAATCTAAACTATGAATAAAATGATTTAGAAGGTCTTATGCATTAAGACCACACTTTGGGTGAAATTTCTACCCGTTTGACCCGTTCGAAACATTTGACCAGCTTCCATTTTAGATAATTTTGATTTATTTGACCTGTTTGATCTGTTAAAGATAAAACATACCCAACTCAACCCCTTCACAAGTATATTGGTTGAAGTTGCACCTCCTAGGGGTTTCATGTTAGAGGGAAATTACTAAATTTCAGTTTTATAATTAAAGAGAAGAAATAGAGTTGACGGTGTTTAGTAGTACTTACCTCATGAGTGTTTCATCTACCACAGCATATGTTCGATGCAAGCGTTCTTGAATCATGTTACTCTCCAATTGAAGCTCTCTAGTCTCTTTTAAGATGCGTTCTATGTCAATGTCTTGTTTTCGGCTGTTCTTAGTGATCTCTTTTACCCGCTCAATGTAGGATCTTCTTGTCGCCAATTTGGGTAGTTTCTCAATCTCTGTTGATAGATTGGACACTTCCTCCTCCCTGATAATAACTAACTATCAATAGTGCTCAAATGAGCTATTGAGAATTTCAAACTAATGAAGTAATGAGCACTGTGGAGGGTCATACATTACCTCTGCTTTGTTTCAGACAATACTGATTCCAAGTCATGCGCAAGTTTTTTCCACTTTCGATGTTTTTCTTGAGACCCTGGCTGTTTTGCACACAGAGCTTCTTCAAGATTTCTTTTCTTTTCTTCTAAAGGCATTATGACAGCTTTCCTGTTACAGATATAACTTGTTATTAAACACAATGTATTATATTACAATATACCGAGTAAATATCATTATAAAGTGAATATGTTTTAGCATTTTTCCAAGCATTTACCATTTTAACTCATTTTTATCAAGATTATGCCTCTTTGCATCTATTTGCTCAGTAAGCTGAGTAATGTACGTATCCAGAGGGTTATGTTCATCACAAGTCATTTCCACTGCCAATTTCAACAAATTGTGTTGATCTTCCAGTTGCTGCAACTCTAATGATTTTGCAGTCACTTCTTCTGAAAGCACATTATCTTTATTTTTTGCCTCGTCCCTCATCTGTGAATAGTAAACAATTAGACATTCATCAATCAACAAACATCCAGTTTCTTTTACTCCAGTTTGAAGAAATAACAGAATAATTCGTTACATGTGGTACGTACGTATCAAGAAGAGGAAAAACATGGCCTCACTTTCAAGTCCTTCCTCTTTAGCTTTGGTACTAAAATTTTCCATTTTAACTATAGAAATACCCTGTTTATTCTCAACATGTAACTTTATCGTAATAAAATTTTAATAAAACGTTATACTTGCCTGAGATGAATTTTTGTTAGCAGAGATTGGTGCCTGCTCAAGTTCATGTTGACCACCTTCTTGAGACAGAATCCCTTCTGTGCCATCAACAGAGTTTCTTTCTGTTAAACCTCCGCCATTTTTCACACCGACATTATCAGTTTCCACATTCCTTCCTTTATTAGCATCATCAACTGCGATATCTTCTTCAATTTTCAGTTTTAGTCCCTCAACTTTCGTATGCATATCTAGTCCATCAATGGTAGCATCCTTAAAGGATTTTCCTACATTCTCTACGTTTACTGTTGCATGGGCATTATGATCCTTTGTGTCTATTAATACTGTAGTTTGAGACGATTCAGATAGCCTTCCAACCAAAAACCTTATCAGCTTATACATGTCTTCTTCAGATGGATACAGAAACTGCCGTAAGCAATAGATATATATTCTTTTTCTAAGAATAATTTCAGAACAATAATAATATATCTATACTGCTAGCATTACTGATCATTTTCACTTAACATGAATCTTATTATTTCATAAAATTACTTCATAAAAACAACAATCCATTATTACTTCTAAAATTCAAACTGATATAAATTAGGGAAAACTGCTTGGGTATCACTTTACAGTGCTCACCTGTCATTCAACAAAATTGCACATATAATCGCATTGGATTCGATTAAGAAGAACTCCTATGTATAATTTTTTTATTTTATGCTAAAACTTTGATTTGTGCGATATTTTTGACTTGGTGCTAATTTTTCATTTTGTGCGATATTTATGATTTTTGTGCTAAATTAATCATTTTATGCGAGCTTATGTACATACAATTAGGTTTTGATTCATCTGATTCGCATAAGCTTACAGAAATATGCTACTGAATTAATTTTCCCTATGAATTAGTACCTTATGGAAGCTCATGTCGCCGATGTAACCTACTTTTTTGACGGATGAGGCTAAATCGGTGCATACTTTGAATCGATCGGCCATAAATTCCGGTAATGTGATCGGAAATGATTCCGATTTGGAAATTATACGAAGAGAATGAGCACAAATCGATACCAATGCTTCCGGTGTTAAATCTCCAACTGTTAAAACCTCCGGCGGGATCGGAACTCCGAAGCTTGCCATCGAGTTCAGTAAAATCTCTTGCGATTCTTCCATATTTCTCTCTCACTACGATAACACACACTCAACACACACATTTACACACACTCCTGGAGTCATCTTGTTTCTATCATTACTCCTACGCCACTACGATGTCGTTTTTATATTTGCATGTTGGCAATATCAGCCCCTCTAGTTTTTTTTTTTCCTTTTAAAAAAATTTAACTGATATTGGGTATATCAGCCCCTCTACTTTTTAATAGATTAAATTTGAAGATCTTCTCGTGATTACAAATAACAGAAAATTTAAGTGGGTCATTTTTATTAACATTGTAAAATAACAGCTATTTAATAAAATGTTTTCGAATAATTAGATTCATGAGAGTTCATATAAACACAACTAGCAAAGAAAATATTAGCCTTTAACTTGATCATTAACCTTAAAAGTTGGAAATGCCTCTTTGTGAGCCTGTAAGCCATCAACAAGAAGCGGTTTTGTAACACCCCTCTCTCTTACTATTATATAAATATTCTTTTATTCGGAAGCGTAGATCAAAATATATTATATTAACAATATTTACAAAAGTACATACATATAATGTTTAAAATATTGTACTGAAACAGGGGTTACAAAATTCAACTTTCAATATTTATCAAAATCTATTAGAGTTGTCAGCCGGTCAAACATTCTGTGAACAAAATCTGCCTGCCCGCCCATTCAAACATGACCTGCAGGGATTAAGATGGGGAATTAACACGAAGCTAAGTGAATGAATATGAAACCAACAGTTCAACTTAGCTTAACCATTTGTTTACATCAAATAACCGTAAACACTTATTCTCAATATCAAAGAGGATCGGTGGTTTTTGAGGAACCCTACTGCCGCGGTGGCCCTCAAGAAACGCTTATCACAATCTGTAGTGGCCACTACAGAATATACCGATAACTTGATATTACCACTACACAATATGGGTTTAGTACAACACATATACGACACCCCATATCTGTAATCTTGTAAATCATCAAGTCCAACAATCTGTTGACCTCTTTACTAGCAATCAATGCCCAAAGGCCACATTGCACGTAGATTCATAATCAACATATCAGACTAAACAGTCTATCAATTATATCTACGTTTACTTGTTGCAACCAAATCGTTACAACTGAATCAAACATGTGAGTTCCAGATCCACTCACCTGTCAATCTCAATCCAACAACTCAGAAGTCTTATATTACTGAGTCTTCTGCTGATCTGAGAATACAACAAATAATGAGTTAGATAACTTCCATAACAGACTCATTCTTATCACAAAGTCATAAACAGTATTAACTACCACATTTGAACATTAAGTGGAAACTAACTTCCAACAGTGGTAACTGCATTTATGAAAGTCTAAGTATAAATTCAACTAACAGTGTTAATTACATAAACAGTGGAAACTACTTGCAATTCTTAACTAACAGTGTTAATTACATAAACAGTGGAAACTACTTGCAATTCTTAACTAACAGTGTTAATTACATAAACAGTGGAAACTACTTGCAATTCTTAACTAACAGTGTTAATTACATAAACAGCGGAAACTACTTGCAATTCTTAACTAACAGTGTTAATTACTTAAACAGTGGAAACTACTTACAATTCTTGACTAACAGTGTTAATTACATAAACAGTGGTAACTACTTCACAATCAAATTCTGCTAACTGAGTTCATCTTCAAGCTGCGAAGTTCGCTGTCGAACCCAGAAATTCGAACTGAATTCTTTCAAAACTCACGAATTTGACTTCCTATCATTCAAATAAGCTTTCTAACAACTTATATGCATCAAATAACATCATATAACATCTTTTAAGCTTAAAATTCATATCAATTCGAGAATTTGCTAATTTCATCAAAATACAATTATAAACATCAAATACTTACAGGAACAGAGTGATGATGAGGATGTTACTGGAATTCGTTTTTGTAACAAGAGGGTGATTATTCTATTGTTTTAAGATTTCACAGAAGGTTTCTTTCAATTTTTTGGAATTTCAAGTCGGTTCGCAGGAATGTTTAAGAAGTGTGTATATTTTTATAGAAGAATTGAGAAGGTATGTATATATATATATATATATATATATATATATATATATATATATATATATATATATATTAATATAACCCAATACCATTACAATTTTAGTTCCTCTCTTAATCTATTATCGGGAACCTAAAACCATTTGGGAAAACCAATTATTCTACTTTCCCGTCAACTAATTCGGTTTAAAACAATGAATTATTTATTAGTCACAATAATTCATTTATTCGTTTTACTAATATTATCAAGCATAATAATAGTAGAATATTCCTAACACATTAAATAATAAATTTAAGTTAGGAAATTACCCGAATAATACTAGGCCCTTAGGGTGGATGTTACAGTTCGTGAGGGCTTGACGGAAACCATATCAAGTGTAAACAAGATTGAACAAATTTTGCAGCCATATATGGACAACAATACGTGATCATCTAACAAAGTGGTTACTGGTTCGATCATTCACAGAGTGGAAAATCAAGCCTTGATAAGATGCAAATAATGTGGTGGTTAAGACATTACACAGTTGGTTGTGTATATTTCTTTTTGAATACTTACAAATTAGTACATCCATGTATATGATTTGATTTTTCGCCCATCGTTGACAATCATGTAACTAGAATTCTACTCTGTATATGATCAATAACAAATTTTTAATTCAAGTTTAGATCTTTAGATAGACCCCAGTCCAAGGAAATCAAGTAAATTAACCTAACTATTGAATATATAATTTACATATATTTTTTAATATTGTAAAGAATGGTCGGTAAAAATTTTCATTCCAAACTCATGTTCTTGACATGATGAACTTAGGTTAGTTACTCACATTGTAGCACCAAGGGTGTGTCACAACTACAAATTTGCAAATTCTTTTTGCATATAAAATTGATAACATGTGGTTCAACAATTGTATCATAGAGACTATATAGGTCTAATCTTGGTATGTTTTAGTTGAAAGAAAAAATGACGTAAAAACACCATTAAACAACACTCAATTGTATGATAGTTTTGGCTTCACAATGGATTCAGGCAACCAAGATGAAATCGAGGATTTGTCATTTACGTCTCCTCCACCAATGGGCTCGATGCAGATTACAGGAAACAATGGGTTTGCTCATAACTATAATGTAACGGATCAAAGTTACCTTAGAAACAAATCAAGCTCACAGATTGATATCCAAGATGATACCTTTTGCTGCATTAAAGATCGCCCACTTCCCATTTTCCTTAAGGTGTTTCATGATTGCATAATGAATTAATACTAACACCAAAAATTTGTTGTATCTAGAAATATGAAGTTTCTTATTTTTAATGCAGTTTGAAGATATAGATTTTAAGGTGAAAATGAGCAAAGCAACACCTGGAAACCCAGTGAAAGCGGTTATGTCAAAGGTGGTCTCACAGCCGAAAAATGAACAGGAGAACTATAAGCAGATTTTGAAGGGCATAACGGGAAGTATTGGCCCGGGTGAGATCCTTGCTTTGATGGGTCCTTCGGGTAGTGGGAAAACAACGCTTTTAAAAGTCATAGGAGGGAGATTACGTGAAAACGTCAAGGGAACTGTCACATATAATGATGTTCCATATAGTCCAGCTCTTAAAAGAAGGTAGACTATTAAAATAAGCTAATTTGACTCAATTAGAGCATAAAGTTAGCTAATTTCACTCATGTGTGTTATGTACAGGATAGGATTTGTCACACAAGATGATGTGCTGTACCCACAATTAACAGTCGAGGAAACCTTGATTTTCGCTGCATTTTTAAGACTTTCGGGCAGCATGAGTAAAAGGCAGAAATATGAAAGAGTTGACGTCATTCTTAAGGAATTAGGACTTGAAAGGTTAGGTTATAACCCTCTACTGAACAAACTATGGAAGAAATACGCATATATCTATTAACGTTTTCCTTACTAGTTTGTTAATTCTTATTATTTGAAAACAAAAAAGATGTCGAAAAACACGAGTAGGAGGAGGATTTATAAGTGGAATATCTGGTGGTGAAAGAAAAAGAACGAGTATAGGATATGAGATCCTGGTTGATCCTTCACTCTTGTTGCTCGATGAACCAACTTCAGGTCTTGATTCAACCTCAGCAAACAAACTCATTCAAATTTTAAGAGAAAATGCCAAGGTACTAAACCTGACACCATCTCCTACAATCTGTTTTCTACCACTAACTATTTGCACCTGATTAATCAAGATCACTATCAAATCACACATAACCATCACCAAGTTAGCCTAGTGGTAAGCGCCCTGATATTCTCACAAGAGGTCTCAAGTTCGAACCTCATTAGCTGCATATCTTGGGGGTGACCAGGGAAATGGTCATAAACGGTCACGGTATACCCTGGTTGACCGTGAACAAGAAAAACTTTCCCTCCCCGGGTAACCTGAATAGGAAAAGTCTCCTCTGTTTACCCGTTTACTTTCAAATCACACATGAAACTCCCCTTAAGACCGGATTGGAAATTTTCTTAATTAATGGTATATGTTCTTTTGATTCAGGCTGGCAGGACAATCATCACAACGATTCACCAACCATCAAGTAAAGTGTTTCATATGTTCGACAAGATCTTATTGATATCTGAAGGACACCCTATGTACTATGGAAAGGCAAGAGATTCAATGGACTATTTTACGTCTCTGAGATTCATCCCTGATATAGCAATGAATCCTGCAGAGTTATTGCTAGATTTAGCAACGGGTCAAGTAAATGACATTAGTGCCCCTGATGATATTGTGACTCCGAAAGGCACTTCTGAATATGAAAGGGCTGTCATCAGGGTAAATAGTAGTAAATGCCACCTTTATCCTTTCATTTTCAATCTTATTGTTTTAGTTTTGATTCTTATCGGTAGTTTTCGTATTCATCTAGTATCTACAGCAAAGGTATAAGATAGAACTGGAGAGCAAGGAGAAAGAAGCAAATCATCGAACGGGAAAGGCTCCTGAAAATCTTAGACTAGCGATTCAAGTAAAGAAAGATTGGACAATAAGTTGGTGGGATCAGTTTTTGATATTGTTCAAAAGAACATACAGAGAAAGATGGAGAGATTACTTTGATATGTTACGAATAGTTCAATCTCTTGGAGTTGCAGTCTTGTTAGGCCTTTTATGGTGGAAATCTAGCTACGCTACCGAGGCTCATCTTAGAGATCAGGTCAGTTCTACTTCTGTAAACGATCAGTTAAGGAAAACTAGGGGGGCAAAGTGTGCATGTAGGGTAACATGTCAAAATAGGTTCGGATTGAAATGGGTCATTTTTAAAATGAATCAAAACGGGCCGTCAAGTTCGGATGACCCACAAACATGTTTTTGTCCATTTCTAAAATAAATATAAATAATCTAAATCCTTGATAAAACGATTCAGGAAGTTTTAAGCATTAAAAATAGACTTTGACAAAAATAGACTTATCAACCCATTTTGTGAGTAAATTTTTTTTAACTCGTTTGAGATAAAATACAACCCAAATCGATCCAAACTCAATTAGATTGGTTTAAATTGCCACCTCTAAGACAAGCCCATATTTGCTTTTGATACAATATCAATTTCTTTAACCATACAGATTGGGTTGTTATTCTACGTGTGCATTTTCTGGACATCGTCATCAATATTTGGAGCCGTATATGTGTTTCCATTTGAGAAATTCTTTCTTGTGAAAGAAAGAAAAGCCGACATGTATAGGTTGAGTGCCTACTATGTGTGCAGCACGTTGTGTGACATGATCGCACACATTACTTACCCAACTGTTTTCATGTCTATTCTGTATTTCATGGTCGGATTCAAGAAAACTTTACAATGCTTCTTCTTGACATTGTCTACAGTCTTATTAGTAGCCATAACCAGCCAAGTAAGTCAAATATCTACATTTATCATTTGGTATTTCGGACAAATAATAACGGGTTCTGGTTTCCTATATAAATAGGGTGCTGGCGAAATGTTTGGAGCTGCAGTGATGAGCATTAGAAGGGCAGGCATGTTTGCTTCTTTAATACTAATGCTGTTTCTTCTTACAGGTGGTTACTATGTTCAGGTAATGACTTAAATATGGTTTCAAGATTTTTGGCTAACTGGTCATCCAGAATAGACTTGGGCGACTTTCAACCCTTTTGACTCGGTTGACCCATTCATCTTTTAGCTAATTTTTCTGATTTGACCCGTTTGAGAAAAAACACTGCCCTCTTTTATAAGTACATGAGTCAGTGTTGTCACCTCAATTGACCCATTCCTACTTCATAAGTGCATAAAAATAAGTTTATTTTTATTTTTGATTGCAGCATATACCGGAATTTATGCAGTGGTTGAAGTATATATCATTCATGTACCACGGATTCAGGCTGCTACTAAAAGTGCAGTACTCGGGTGATGAGTTATACGAGTGTGAAAGTATAGGCGGATGCAGACCGTTACAGAGTTCGCCATCATTTGACACTGTCAACTTAAAAGGAGGGTGGAAAGAAGTTTGGATGCTGTTAGGAATGGGTTTGGTGTATCGTTTGTTGGCCTACATTTGTCTTCGTAGAAAGATTAGCCAATGCAATATTTGATAAATACCAAAATCATAATAAACTTATATTCAAGATAAACATTTTGTTGTATGATCTCAAAACTTACATTTTGCATCTAGTTGAAATGGGTCATACTTGCATAAATCTCTCATGTCTTTACAAGTTCAAGGCCTTGAGTTATAGGACCATGTTCTCTTGCTTTGTTTTGAATTAGTACATAATTATATTATTTAATAGATAAACGACTAAAAGTGTATCAAAATCAACATTCTACTAATATTTTCTCATGAATTCAACGAGGACTTAGGTAAATTACTTGTATTTGATTACCATAGAAGAGATATGTAACAGGATAATAAGGCGACCTTTTGTTTTATAAATAGATTATATAATGAGTATTTGTTTGAAAGAAAAATAAACAGGAGATAGAGAGGAAAACTGTGTAAACCTACTGATATTTATGGATTGACTAAGCCCTGTAATATTTATTATGATTATGATTTCGGTATTATAAATCATACTCTTCTCACTTTGAAAATGCATAAAGTAAACTATTATCTCTACCAACTAAAGTCTCTTTTGGTTGAAATAAGAAGTGATAACTTATTTTGTAATAATCAAACTAAAAATATAAACAGTTATAGTGGGATGACAACAAATAGCTGAAGCGAAAGATTGTGACTAGAGCTGGAGCTGGTGGTTGCGGATTCCTTTTTTTTCTTCCTTCTAAAACCACTTTAAGTAGCTTCTTTTAAAAGGGATTCCAGGAGATTATTTTCTAAAGAAATATACTATCTTATTATTGTTACCAAACAAAGATTGTTAATTTATAGAGGATTAAGAATATTTAAAACGAGAAGCTCAACCCCTTAAAATCCTTTAAAATCTCTCCGTCAAACACACTTGTACTAACTTTAAGGCAAATATCATTTATGCTTTAAAACCAATTCCAATTTTCAAACCTCACTCAAAACAAACACACCGCAAGACTCTTTGACCCCGATTGGTTTGCAAAATATTTTTGAATTGAAATATGAATGAACTGGAATCTGTCATGTTTGGTTCGCAGAAATTGAAATGAAATTCGAATTAATATAATGTAAGTAAACTTTTCTAATAAAATAGGTTTAATGTGAATATAAAATTAATTAAAAGATATAATAAAATAACATTAAAATATTACTCGTTGTAAATGAATAAATTGTTATTGTATTTATATTTATATATTTATAAATAATTAATATTAATAGTAAATAAAATTAAATATTGAACTAATTTAGATATATAATCAATTGTATATAAACGAAAGTAATAACAATAACAAATATTAATGATAAAAGGTTACAATATATAATGCTTTATAAAAATATTATAATACTCCGTAATATAGTTTTGTACTTCTTCCGATTTCACTTTTTTATGGTCAATTATCCACTTTATCATTACTTTAAAGATGAACCTTTTGTAGATAAAGATAAAATGATAAATATGTTAGTCCATTTTAAAAAGTGTTACATTTTTTTTGACATACTAAAAGGAAGTGTAGACATTTTTTTTTTTTTTTGAGACATGATAAGTATTTTATATAATATAACATAAAAAATATAAATATAACATTAAAATAATATTTACTTGATAATATTAATTATAGTATTATTGAAGGATTAAATTCCTAGCATTTGTGCGAAGTAATCACAATTTACTTGAATCTGAATTTAATTTGCTGACCAAACACGATATGAAATGAAATTTATATTCAAATTACATCAGATTCTACGAATTTTGAAGGTCATTTGTCTAGTCAATTTTAAAGCGCACAAAAATTGAATGATAAGAAAGAAAGAAAAAAATGATTAAGAATGATATTAGCTAATGTATAGTTTGAATTTTCATTTTTTCTCATTTGACGAACTCTTTTCTACTCGTGTCAACCAACCTAATAGCTAATACGTCATAAGGTCAAGGTTTTTCAATCATTAAATTAAAGATTAAAGATTTTAAAGATAGGGTAATGCACCACCAATTTTTAATCATGTACTACAAAATATGCTTTAAGGCATTGCAGATTAATACACTTTAAAGAATATTTTTAATAATATATGGTTAAAAAAAAAAAAAAAAAAAAAACGGTTAAAACTTAAAAAATATAATTACTTCCACTTTAGGCCACCGTCACATGTAATATGCTTGTAGAAGGTCATAAAATAGTCAAAACTTCCCACACAAACAACATAAAATAAACCCATAAATAAAATATATAAAAATAAATAAATATAAATAAAATATCTTTCCAACTCATCATCTTGTTCACTGTATCACAAGGTCAACTTCATCATCAATCATCATCAAACATTTCACCTTTAATTCTTAATAAAAACAAAAATGGAACTTGTCCCATACTCCGATCCCAATCACACCAATTCCTTCGTATCACCACCGTGGCAAGACATGTTCCGATCAGCATCCACCCGGAAACCAAATCCTCAACCACAACCCCACCCTGAACCGCCACCGCAATCCACCACCACCACCACCGATCAGAACCACCCTTCTTCTTCTTCTTCTTCTCTTTCCGGCGACCCTCAGGTACGTTTAGCACTTTACATAGCTATGGCCCACGCAGGTCTGGCTTTTGCTATTTTTGTGGTTTATGGTGTATCTAAATTACTTGAAGAATACCTCCGCCCAATTCTTTGGGCTGTTCTTTGTTCAATTCCTCTTAGAGGAATTCAAGAAACCCTAGTTTTATTTTGGTCTGAACCATTGAATTCAGGTGTTATAGAAACTTTATTAGCTGTACCTGTTTCTATGTACAAAGTTTTTGTTGGTACACTTGTTGAGATTAAATCTGTTTTGTATAGAATAATTCGGCGTAAGACAGGTAAGAAAAAGACGGATGTTTTGAAGCGAAAACAAACTGGGTTTTCGATATTGTTAAGATGGTTGGTGTCTTTTTGGGTTTTTGTTATGGCTTATGAGCAATTTGGTGTTTTTGGTGCTGTTAGTTTGTTGGGGTTAGGGTTTATGTTTACATCTAGTAATGTTAAGTCTACTTTGTCTGGGGTTTCTTCGTTTGGGGGACGACGTAAGTTTAAAGAAAGTCGTGATACAGCGTTTCTTACTAAAGGGATTTTGAATCGGTTGGAAACGATTGTGGCGATTGGGTTGATTTTTTGTATGATTTTGGGGTCGTTGGCGGGGACTATGTTTTTTTCGTATAAGATTGGTGTTGAAGGGAAACATGTGGTTTATTCGATAAAAACACACGTCCAGGAGAACAATTATGCAGAGAAAATAGGGTTAAGGCAATGGATTGATGATAATAACGTTCCTGGAATGGTTGACAAGTATACAACGCAGTTCTATGAAACGGTTTATGAACAGATTGATAGTTTAGCAATGCAGTATAATGTGACTGAAATTGTTGAAGAAATGAAACAGTTAATTGTACCACAGTCAAATGTGACAAATTCTTCTGTGCCTACCACTGCATTAGCTACCTCAAATCCGTATGCTGAAAAGATACAAACTTTGAGAAGAATTGTTACCAATCGTGAATGGTCAGCGATTTATCCCGAAGTCAATGCTATGTTAAATGATGCACGAGTTAGTAAAGAGGATATGATTGAGAAAGTGAAAGCAATTGCTTTTCAAGGAAAAGATGTGCTTCAACGTGTGCTTGCAAGTAGTAAATCAGTTATGGGTGGTAGTACCAAGTTGGTTTTTATAGTTATTAATTCGATTGTTTCTGGTGCTGCAGAACTTTTTAATTTTGTTTCCCAGTCAATGGTGTTCATATGGGTTTTGTATTCTTTGATAACATCGGATTCTGGTGGGGTTACTGAACAAGTTATAAATATGATTCCGATTTCAAAATCTGCTAGGACACGGTGTGTTGAGGTTCTTGATAAAGCTATTTCAGGGGTTCTTTTGGCTACAGCAGAGATTGCGTTTTTTCAAGGATGTCTCACTTGGCTTTTGTTTAGACTTTTTAATATTCATTTCTTGTATATGTCAACGTTGCTTGCGTTTATCAACCCGTTGCTCCCGATATTTCCCTATTTTTTCTCAACAATTCCAGCAGCATTGCAGCTGGTGCTTGAAGGTAGATATATAGTTGCTATTTGCTTGTCAACTATTCATCTTTTGCTTATAGACTATGGTACTGCCGAGATTCAAGAGGACATACCTGGTCACAGTGCGTATCTCACTGGTCTTAGCATCATCGGTGGTGTGGCATTGTTTCCATCTGCATTGGAGGTAAGTACCAATTTGTTTTAGAGGTAGCAACATGGGTGGGTCAGGTAGCAGGTCAGACAGATTCGGGTTGAAAGAGGTAACATTTAGTACATGTTGAAATGGACCAGTCAGGTTTGTGTTAATAACAAGTTTATAGATATTGTTATTACAATTAATAATAATCCGAATCGTTAAATTAAACCATGTAAGAGGCTGTATGCCTGAAAAAATGGACTATGGCAACTTTCAACCCAATTGGCCCCTTTCCCTAATTTGACCCGTTTGAGATTTTTTTATTTTTTATTAAAAAAAAACATATTGGCCCAATTGTAAGTAAGTGGACTGAATTTGGCACCTCTAAATAGTATCCAGTCCGAGTTCTTCTTTATATCCTTCACATCATTATTAATTCTTGATTGTTAAATCTCCATGATGCAGGGTGCAATAATGGGGCCATTGATAACAACTGTTGTTATTGCTCTTAAGGATTTGTATGCAGAATATTTATTGGATGAACCAAAAGAAGAAAAAAAGCAGTAGAGAAGTTTGGCCCTTTTCAGGAGAATTCTTTGAGGTATATTGTGATAATAATACATGTATATCAGCAGGAAGAATGTGTTTGCTTTCTATAATTTATATATATGGTTTACTGGACAGATTCTTTGTAAAGTTGATGGGTCAATACATATTTATTTTGCTAAAAAATTTATATTATTCTGAACGAGTGTTGATACATATTTATACAAACTTTTATAAGGAGGAAGAAATTTTTTGTTCTACCAAATCAAACGAGGGTGCATTGATGAAATAGAGTATTTGATTTACAAACATAAATCAATTACCGAAAATTAGACTATTTATTGAATATTTAAAAATGTAGATGTAAAAAAGTGGATGTAGATATACATAGAACGGAGAATCTGATGAGAAAATTCTTTTCACGTGAGAGAAGTATTTTTGACCAATCATTTATGAATCTAATCGTGAATATAAAATACTCATAATGCCCGTAAATGATTTACCAAAAGTATTTCTTACTTATCTCGCATTAAAAATATATTCTCACCCGATCCATATTCTTTATACGTATACATGTAGCTAGGTATGTATGTATCTATCTGTCTTTGTATAATGTATGTATGTATATGTATATGGATATGTATGTAATCTAGTGTAATTAATTTTGGGTGACATTAAATCTTCTTATAAATATCTGATTTGTAATCTTAATAAACGCTACCTGTCAAGAAAAGTGATTTTCCAACAACCGAAAATAAACATTTGACCCACATCGATGGCATATATCGTAAATAAAGTAAAACTAGTCATGGGTGGATTAGGTGGCCCAACAACATATCTCCTGTATCAAATGCTCACCCTTTACCCGCCAAATTTTAAAACCTTTATTTTGGGCCATAATGTGTATACTTGTTTGTTAAGTGAGTAGTTTTTTTTACATGGGTCAATGTATAGAGTTATTACATGTTGATTCATCAAACCTTTTTCTATGCAACCTTTTAAAACAACGTCAAAATTGATGTATACAACATAATTATGCATATATGATGTTGTACTATGTGCATTATTTGTGGTGTACACGCCAATTTTAATGCATGTCTTTGTACAAATCAATACCCTTTTCAAATATTACAAATAAAATATAATATTTTAGATGTTGAAAAACGTTATACAAGTAGATTAATGTTGTATTATTCTCACGGCTCTTTAAGTAAATTTAAAACCATCAGTAATCTTTTGGTTATTATAAGAAATTCTTAACCATTGAATCAAATTCCGAGGGTGGTAATTTGTACACCGAAATTTAAAACCGTTTCTGCATGTCATGATCACATAATTAGATTGATTCTTAGATATGCATATCAATAATTTCAAGAAAAAAAGTAGTTTTTGAAAGGAAAAAAAAGTTAATAGATGGCAAAGGTGGTGATGCTCATGGTTTTTGTACTTGTGAATTGGTTAGGTATGTCACAATATAACTATGAGGAGAGAGTGAGATTAACTCAAACTTTAACGTCAAGAAATCAAAATCAATTTGAATGAATAAGTAAGTCTCTTAAACCATACATTAAGCTAATTAAATTATAATTATAATTATAATCCAATAAATAAGATTCCAAAGTTTGCATTTGAAGTAGCTTTTATTTGCTTAATAAACACAACAAAACATCAACTAAGTTAGGCCAACCGTTGCTACAAACTTGTTATTATCTTCTTCTATATCATTGCCTTTGAATCAAAGCAAAGCAGTTGCAGTTTACTGGCCACCATCTCCAACCTTATTCCTCTCTTTACATATATTTCTTTTTATTTTCATTTTTCATCATATCATCGGCCCATATTCTTCATCTTTCAGTCCAAAACTCCAAATCGTTGTTTTCTTGAATCTTTTAGCTTCCGGTATGATTAGTTTCTTGAAGTTGTAATTGATATCTTGTGTTTTGATCATACTCCATCTCGGTTTCTTGAAGTTTTGATCTAATCGCATTTATGTGCGTTTCTTAAAGTTCTAATCTTACCGTTGGATTCATGAAATTGTAATACTTCCCTTTTTGTTTTCTTGGATTTTTAATCCTATAAATATTGCTTCTCAAGCTAAATTTTTCATTTGCCGATGAAAACGATCAAGAAAGCTTGGTCTTTAAGTTCTTGAAAGCCAAGTTTCATGGAAATAAGTTAGCTTGTTAGCTTCAATTTGATAACAAAAATAATCTTAAAATTTTGATCTTTTTTTTCATAATGAATACACGGTACTTTTTTACACCAGAATCACTATGCAACTCTGCGGTGGCGATTTCATTTTCATTTATTCCTAGTGGGGGAGAAGATGGGACGACAAACAATGTGGGCCCACGAGTTCGGGCTACCAGTCGGCCCACAACTCCCGTCCTTTCTTCTTTCTTGGTAAGAATGGCAATTAGGATATCAAGGGCAAGGTGGTATAGTTTTGCAAGAAGAGTGTTTCATTATCAAAACGGGTCAAGATCGGATATCAGCTCAAACCCGTTTAATACGGACTCATGGATGTTTATGGAGTTGATGGGTTTGATTTTTCAAATTTTCATGATAACTTATACGCTATTGGTTTCCAAAGAAGAGAAGCCTGTTTGGCCCATGAGAACATGGGCTTTCGGGTATGGAACAGGGTGTGTACTTAATTTGGGTTTGTTGTTCTGGAGATATCGGGTTTTTTGTTGGACCCAAGTTGGAGCAGAACAATCTGGAAACATCGAAGAGTCAAGGTAACCAAAGTCATATACTTCTGTTGTCTTTTAATAAAAATCTTTTTTTTTTTTATTCCATTAATACACATATTTGCCAACTTGTGCTAAGGCCCATAACAATTACTACAAAGGTATGGATACAATTTAATATAGGAAAATTTCATACCTATGGATTACAAAATAATAATCCTTGTTTTATTAGAAATGTATTTAATTATTTGATAACAATACTAAATATATATGAAAGTTTAAATAATTGTACTCACACCGCGACAAACTTTGTAACGGTGATGATAATTGGTGAACGTAAAATATTTATAAATGTCCAATTTTCTAATGATAGCTCTAAGTGCACACGTTAATAAAACTTCAAAATCACCTTTTCTTAAGGTTAACATTTTGATTAGTTTCAAGTATTAAAATGATAATACTCTCTAAATGCAAACCCAAACATGTAAGACATAACGATAATATGTTAAGTTAATTCGTTAAACATATGTAAAACACGTATCAAGGTTAAGTTGTACTACACGTGCTAGGTACATGATATTTTGTTAATTTTACGTAATTGTTTTTATGTAGGTCACACGTACATAATTTTTCTAAAGATAAAAAACATATTGTATGTTACAATTATTTTGTGTAAGTTATACATTTGGAGTTATTAATAAAGATAAAAATATGTTACTACGTTACAGACTTTTTTTGATGATAATTATTAATTATGGATTTGATTATCTAGTTAATCTAAGCTTTACGAAACCGATCAATTAAAATTGTAGGCAACTTAATTAAATAAGTTTTGCTTTCAAATAAAGTATAACAGGATTTCAAATTTCATTTAAAAAAGTAACAAAATAGTTGGAAAACACGCATGTTAAAAATGACTACAAAAAATATTTTTATGCTCTTATTATAATAAACATAAAAAAATAAAAAATAAAATACTAATCCATCTGTACAGCCAAATTAAACCAAGTATCAAAATAAAATTACTCATGCTAGCTGTTATTATATACAGGAACTTGCAGATAATGAACAAATTTCGAACATGTATGGAGTTATTTTTCGCGATATGGTTCGTGATGGGGAACGTTTGGGTGTTTGATTCACGATTTGGAACCTTTCGAAGAGCTCCAAAACTCGACGTGCTTTGCATTTCACTACTTGCTTGGAACGCCATTACCTACTCATTCCCTTTCATACTGTTTCTATTTTTATGTTGTTTCGTGCCACTTGTTAGTAACATTCTCGGGTACAATATGAACGCTGGCTCAATAAATCGCGGTGCATCTGAAGAACAAATCTCCAAATTACCTACATGGAAATACAAGGAAATCGATAATCAAGATTTAGAACATGGAAAATCCATTATTGATAACTCGACTACCGTAAGTTTATTACATCGATCATTGATTTTTATATTTTCACGTTTTATTAATTATATGCGACTCTAACAATATACGTATGTATAAACAGGAATGTTGTATATGTTTAACAAAATACAAGGAGAATGAAGAAATGAGACAATTGGGTTGCTCACATATCTTCCATATGAAATGTGTTGATCAATGGCTCAAAATAGTATCGTGTTGTCCACTTTGCAAGCAAGAATTGGAACGATGACATGGATACGGATCGATATTAATATTGTATCGGGACAACAAGCAACAAAAATATATATACGTACATATGTGCATGTATGCATACACCTTTTAATGAAATACCTATAAATTTGTAAAAATGTAACACGTATATACTTGGTTACTAGAGTGATGAAAATGGGTATAGATTGTATTTCACCAGTAACGGAGTAAGCTGAAGATCAAGGGCGGAGTTAGAAAATTTAAATGAATGGGGCAAAAAAAGTTTATTTTTATTTCTTTCATAATTTTTTGAAGGCAAAAATTTTAAAATATCATTACTTCAAAAGGGAATTTTAAATTTCTTGTGAGGTTGACTGCGTACGATGCCCTCACATGTCTCCGCCATATGACATCTATTTGTCTATATTGTTTTATGTTTTTGTTTTTTATACGTTCTTGTACAAAGCAATGGATTCTTAAGATTCATTCAATGGACATTTTTTATCTTTTTTTTTTAACCATGGACCCAAGGAGGTTGCTTGAATAGTTGCTATTTTTTGTTTGTTGTTTGCTTTTAATTGGGGTGGAACCAGATATGGGCCGACCTGAATGTTTTTTGCTTTAACATGCTAATGGGCTAGTAATAGCCCAAAGATGAATGTTTTCAAGGTAGTTTGGTTTCTTGGGTTTCAGGGTAAAATCTGATTACTTGATGCGCAAGGAAAATCGACATCAAGGATTTTTACAGTTTCTTGTGGTTCAAGCTAGGTGGTTGTTTGTAATCAAGTAAGGTGTAGATTTATGTGGTTTGAAGAAATTATCAACTTGCTGATGCAAAGAAGATGTCTAATTTATGGGTTAAACATTGGTAGTAGTATTTAAGGGTAGTATTATGTAATTTAATTATTTTGATTAAATTAGAACCGCGATTAGACTAAATTTAAGATTAGGTTCTATGGATGCATGTTTCATATGAATCATATCTCATCATCTTTATAAAAGTCTAAGGCCTCTGTTTCAGAGTTCTATTTTAGAGAGAAAGAAAGGTAAGTGGAAAGAAAATAAGAAATATTTGTGTTCCCAAGTTTTTTTAAGAAAGAAGAGTAAAGAGATGAACGGATGACTTTGGTCAAATAGGGTTTAACTTGGTGAATAAATAAAATTGAACGGTTGAGGGTAATATCGTGTGTGTTGATTTTGTTCTTGTTTTTTTATTGTTGTGTGTTTGCTTTGTGTTGGAAGTTTTATTCGACAACAACTTTTACTTAATTACAGTAGATTTGCTATTATTCAATTCGTCTGTAGGTAGGTATGTGTGACATGATACTGTATTTTATATATTCGTATTGACTATACGTATAAGGTGTAAGCACGTGATAATATTGCATTTTTCTGTTCCTATTTAATTTACGTAATACTACATGTTTATAGCTGTAATAAGCACTATATATTTTTATATGTGCGATCGAGGAAAAAAGATAATAATAATAATAATAGAGGGTACGTATAGTCATTTTCATGCATTAATCCTAAAATCGTCATTTTTAGCAAAGTATGTAGTCATTGGAATTTGTTCAAGCGATTTCATATTTTTGTTTCCAGGGGAGGTTGAGTACTGGGATGAGAATATGGGATAATGATAAAAGGGGTTGTGTTGGCTATTATTTAATTAAAGTGAACAAGATTTAGTTGGGCTATTATTTAGTGAGGTGGAAGCATGGTTTGAATTTGTTGGTGTTTGGGCCTTAGAAGAAGATGTGGGTTGGATTGGTCTATTATTTAAAGTATCAGCCATCACGTTCTCATTTATAGGAATTATATAGGTTTTCTAAGTTATTTTTTGTTATTTTATATTTCAACATTAGATTATTATAACTATATATATATAGGGTGGGGATCAAGAGGGAAGTAAAAAAATGGGGGAAGGAGGGAAACTATTCCTAGCCATACATTCTGGTCAACTCAAAAGTCAACGCAAAAGTAATCCTATAAACTCAGCTTATAGTAAGAAAATGGAGGAAGGAGAGAAACTATTCCTACCGGTAAGAGCCCATTTGAGGTGGTGTATGGGTGCAATCCTTTGGGTCCCCTTGACCTTGTACCTCTGCCCATAAACTCAGCTTATAGTGGCGATGCAGATGAACGTGCAAAAGTAATCAAAGAAATGCATGAACAAGTAAAGGCGAAAATAGAGAAACAAAATCAAAGGTATGCAATGCAAGCTAATAAGCACAAAAAGGCAGCAATTTTCAAAGTAGGTGACTTGGTTTGGGTCCACATGAGTAAGGAACGTTTCCCGCCTGGCCGACATGCTAAACTCCAACAAAGAAGTGATGGTCCTTTTAAAATTGTACAGTGCATCGGAGATAACGCTTACAAAGTTGAGCTACCTGGAAATATGAAAGTGTCAGCTACTTTTAATGTTAAAGATCTTAGTGCGTATCATGGGGAAAACGAGTTGAACTCGAGGGCGAGTTCTTTTCAACCGGGGGAGAATGACACCGGGAACAAGTTAGTTACTGGGAAGGTTCTGGATCAATGTGGGTTGGACCAAAAAGTTGATTATAATCAGTGGGCAGACCCGAATTTGAGTCGTCACCACTAGTCGGTATTTTGGCCATAACTTACTGCTCGGGCCTCGGATTAATGTGAACTCAATTGTTCTGGAAACTAGATAAAATTATCTACAACCTATACTCATTAAAATTTCGAGTACTCTGGAGGAAGTTAGTCAGACGAAAGCATCTTTTGAACTGTTGGAATGTTGTTCAGTAAAGTCAGCACCTGATCATTTTCTTTGCTGTAATAAAGTTGGGTGTTTTCAATAGATGAATAAGTGTTGTAAGTTAATGTTTTTGTGCCTATTTCAGGGGCCAAACTTATCACAGTATGGGAGAAGATGGTTAAAATATATTGAGTGTTTCCCATTTGTGAGTTGAATGTGTATTCCTCCAAGTGTGTGTTAATTGTTGTGTTTGCTAACTCCTTGTGCTCATCTCTGTCGATCGGTGTTACTGATGACTTAATCGATGGCGGGTATATACGCAGAGGTCAACCCTGTTGGTTCAGACTACCTGAGGTGTGATGATCGAAATTATATTTACCTATCATCCATATATATAATATAATCCGTAAAGTGATCATTAATTTGTAGTTATGAAAATTTGGATATGATTTAGGTTGGTCTGATTGCTGCAAATAATGCTTTTGTTCTTAGCAACCATATTTTCATTATTCTAAGGAAATATTTCAAAGGAAAGGCTTGTTATGAGGATTTAAGGGACCTCTTTGATGAGGTTTGTTCATTTCTCGTTATAGGTTAAAAATCGTTGTAATATCAAGTGTCTAACTTAGTCATCAATTTTGACAAGAATTGATTATAAATTAATCACATTGCTTCAATTTAAACAGGTTGAATATCAAACAATCTCAGGACAGATGATTGATATGATCACTACACTTGGAGAGAAAAATCTCTCGAAATTTTCTATGTCTACGTAAGTGAAGTGAAACTACTCCATTTATTAATGCAGGCGTATGTTGCATCTTCAGAATTGAAGTACATAACTTCATCTTTTCGATCTTATAGTAACCTCCAGATTCTTCAGTACAAAACATCTTATGGCTCATTTTACCTTCCAGTGAGTACAGTAGATCTCTTTACTGTTTCATCTTCAGTATTTATTTATTCTATTTTTTACGGATTAGACTTGTATGAATTATTATACTCTGTTTCAAGATTGCCTGTGCTTTTCTTATGGCTGGAGAGAAATTGAGCGATCATGTACTAGTGAAGGATGTCCTTATTAAATTGGGGATCTACTTTTCGGTGCAGGTACTTAATTGACCGTTGGTTGCGACTATATGTATACTTGATAGGATTAAATAAATAAAGGTTAATTTTATTTAGAAACTAATTTGATAAGTATTAAATAAACTTGATAGGATCGTAATTTTAATTAAATAATACTTACTAATTAGTCATGTTTTAAGAGAGTTAAAAGACTTTGTATACTTGTTGGTCACGTACGTATCTTTTTGAAACTAACCGACTTTCAAAAACAAATATATACATTCTTTTGTTTTCTTCATACTGATGACATAACAAAAGGAAACCAACAACAATTAAAATCACTTTTTTTCTTTCTCTGTTTTTCTTCTACGAACGAAACAAAAGAAACCCTTTCTTTGGTTTGTTTTTCTTAACCGAAGGTAAACACAAACGCAATCATTAAATAATCAAGGTGATTATTTATTATTACTTGTTTGATTGGAACTAGCATTCCGTTGGTGATTTTTGAAGTGCTCGTGTGTGGATCAACTTTAGAAGTGTTCTAATTTGGACACTAGTTTCTAGGCGTTCTTATACCGTGCTTGCTAAAGGTATATCTAACTTCATCATTATTTATTATCGTGGTTAATCTAGTAGATTCAATTGGATCCGAATTGAAAATCTTTTATACAATTATATTTAATTGTTTCCGCTGCGTGTTTTTGATCTTGTTATATATTTAAAATCGTTTTAATAACCATCGATTTGCAACGGTATGTTATTCATACTGTAGTCTTTGATTATTTACTAGATACTTGTATTGTTAATTATCTTATTTACGATGCCGTCTTGGGCCGCCCCTTTGTGGCTTCGGTTCTTTTGCAAGACGGAGGGAGGACGAAAGGTGTGGGGTCACATTTTGTATTCAACCAAACATAAACCCCCCCCCTCCCCCCAACCCAATTCTCATTTTTAACTTTTGGGGCCAAACACAAATGGGCTTTTTTTATTAGGTATTATTAGTTTTAATTTTGGACTAAGCCCAACTATAAGATAAATTCAGATAAGCGATACTTTTAATTAAGGTATTTTATTTTTAAATGTATTTTCATTTTTAATGTGAGTTTTGAAAACATAAATGAATTTGTGTTAACTGAAAAAAGAAAAATTATCGGGGTCTAAAAAGGTTCAATCTTTCTTTCATCATAGGCAGAGTTTAGTCTTAAATCAGTACTTCAGTTTTAGTAATGACGTGACGTTGAACTGGAAATAATAACAAGAGGACATGTATCTTGTCTATCATGTGTTTTCCCATTGTATGTTGGAAATATATCCACAGTGTAATATTTGAGTTATTTTATATTTTTAATAAGGTAGTCTTTGATTATCTAGCTACTTCTATGTGTTATGAAATGACAATAATCATACATTCTTATAATCTGTTTCTTATAAATTGTTTAAGGGTTTTCTTTATTGACTTACAATTTTAAAGAACGCTAATGACATAAATACCCTTATATTTGATGAAATGGACCAAATTAACATTTTCTAAATGATGAAACTATTTACTCTAGATGATATTTGTCCATAAATAATCACGTTCTCATATATAAATACGGATCATGTTGGAAACTACCATTTGTTTATTTTTACATAAACTAATCCAAAAATACCATAAATAAACCTTACTATTATGCGATTGATATTAGTTTCTTGTTTAAAATTGTAACTATGAAATGCAATAATATATTCTACCGTCTTGGACAATATTTGTTCATTAACTTAAGACACATTGTTCTCACACACTTGATCATATTATTTTTTGGTCATTGTTTGAAATTTTACCCCTGCAATGCACGGGTATTTAACTAGTAATGTTAAAATAAGTTTGTTTGATGGGTACAATTTGTTTTTCATACAACTAGCTAGCATCAATTTTTGTAGTATTTTATATATCATATCTTTTCTATTTCAACATTTGTTGAATATGTTTTATTTCAAATTTTCTTGTTTTTCAAAAAATGAAAAAAAAAAAGAAAAAAAAACTTGCTAGCAACAAAAAGGTTGACTAGTAGCAATGTGGCCACTGGCCAGTGGCCACCACGGTATAGTTATGCAATGGGTGGAGATCGCATATTGGGCCCGCCCAACCCATTTACATGCGGGCTCTCAATTTACTATTGTAGTAGTAGTGTTCATTGAGAAATGATAGGGTTATATAATTTTTACAGGCTTTTAAATACAAAATGATGTTATCAATAAAAATTAAAGTTAAAATTAAAATATAGAAAGGAATAAGGAAAGAGCAATCCATGTGAGAATGTGACTTCAAATATTAACTCTCACTCTGTTAGGTAGAGAATTATAGCGAATTATAGCGGTGAGAGACATGCAATATAATACAATATATCATTTATATGTTAATGATTAGAAGATCTAAACTTATAGGCCTAAATATAGGTCTAAAAATGTGATTGGTAAAGAAAAAAAAATTATCCAATAAAAAAATAAGTCTGGTTTTAGGTCTATATAAGTAGACATATGTATCATTACTCTGATCATGTTTTTAACTTAAAAAGATCTCAATCTTTTTTTATTTTAGATCTGTTGATCCACATTTGTTCTTCGATAAGATTAGTTTGTTTTTTGGACAAGAATATAAGAGAGGTAACATTAATAACTGAAAAAATGGAATTATTAACATCCACTAATTATGTTGTGTATTTTAGAAAACATCGATTAAATCAATATTTATTTTATCCTCTTTATAAAAACGAAAATAAACAATGGGATTGGTAAACGTGGACGTGCTGATTTTCATTTTAATATACACACTTTATATATTCTTTTCTAATTTTTTTATTTACCATTTTTCTTATAGAAAGACAACAAAAAAACATGTACAATATAATACACCTATCGTCTCAATTTACAAAATACCATTTTTTGTTCCAATATTGTAAGATCCCCATGATTTGTACGTGTTGGAATAACTAATTTATTTTCATCAGTATGTGGCATTAGAGGGGTAGAATGGGTAGTCAACTCTTCATCTTAGTCATTAATTATTCAATCAACAGTCTAGATTCTCTGTATTTTACTTCATATTCGTTGTATGTTATTTTACGTTTAAAATACAGTGAATTTAAGTCGTTAATCAATGAAATTAATGACTAACATGGAGAATTGGATACTCTTTGTGCCCCTCAAATAAGTACTATACTTCACATTTTCATTTGATAAGATTAAATGTGTACAACTATATATATAAAAATTCTAAAACATTAATTGACCCATATATATATTGACTTTACGGAATCACCATATTTAATGGTTACTTTTCATCCGATACTGGACTAATGATGTAAAGTATGGTATCTATTAGTATTTAAATTTAAATATATATTAGTATTATTTTCAGAAACAAAAACAGATAAGTAGGATACGACAATTCCTTGGTTGTTTTAACGTCAATCAACTTGTTTACTTTATTCACGTCTTTTAAAAAAATGTTATCTTATTTTTCTTTTCTCTGTAATCGAATTTCTTGCCCCAATTATATTGTTATTGTTACTTGTTAGACATGTTAATTTGAACCCATATAATAAATTTTGAACACTTTTTTTAATAGATATTTTAGAAAATACGTAAGTTAGTATAGCTAAAATGTTTGGTGGAAGATCATAGGAGAAGGGGTATATGATGAGAAGAAGCGGGAGAAAATGGGACCATTGATTTGGCAAAAGATGAAAAATCAAACACTAAAAAGTAAGGTGATAATTTTGTAAATAGATGAAAAAGTGAGAACAAAAAATAAAGAAATAAAATAAAATTAATTTCACATTCACCCGTCCATTACTTTCGTTTTTCATTTTTCACCCCCTCTACTTTCTTTTTTTTATCCTCCTCCTTCCTTCTTCTTCCCCACACCCACCAACCACCACCCCCACCACCTACTGCTGCCACCTGACCGTCGTCTGCCACCATTTGCTAGCTGTTGTCGGATTACGGCTGCCGGAATTTAAAATTTTTATTTTCCAAAAAACATTAAAAATTGAAAAAAAAAACAAAAATTTCATTTTTTTAATTTGTTTTGTAGACTATACATATTATTCTTTTGTACTATATTTTATATAAAATTATATTGCATTTTGTTATTTTTACTGCATTTTGTGTATATATGTTCAGTTCGTTTTGTACTGCATTTTGTATTATACATTTTGTATTGAATTTTAAATATAATTATATTGCATTTGTATTTTTACTGCATTTTGTATAGATATTTTTATTACATATTGTTTATTTTTTACTACATTTTATATAATACATATTATCCAATTGTACTGTATTTTATATTAAATTATACATGCATCTTCTATATATATATATATATCTACATATTATCCGTTTGTACTGCATTTTGGTGACGGCGTATATAGAAGATGCAATAAAATATATATACAAGTTGCAGTTAAAAAACAATAATATAGTAGTAAAGAAAAATGATAACATGTATACAAAAGATAATGATGAAGCAAAATATATATATATATATATATATATATATATATATATATATATATATATATATATATATATATATATATATAGCAGTTAAAAGACAATGATATATAAGATGCATGAAAAAAGGCTAACACGTATAAAAAAACATGATTCAGTAAAAAATATATACAAAATGCAGTAAAACGGCAATTTCAATAAAAACAGCAATATGCAGTATAATTTAACACAAAATACAGTATAAAAAGGATAATATGTATAATACCAAAAAGATAATATATATAATAAAAAAAATTTGAAAACAAAAATTGAAAAGAAAAATTGAAAAGAAAAAAAATTTCAACTGCCAAAATCTGGCCTCACACGGCGGCGGTCAGCTGGTGGTTGTGGGTGGTGGTGGGGTGGAGTGGTGGGTGGGAAAGAAGGTAGAAGGGGATGATATACAATATTATAAAAGCGAAGTGGGTACAAATAAAATTTTATTTGATGACACGTGACCCATTTTCAATAGTTTTAAAACTTATTACTTATCTCCTCAAATACATATTCTCTCGTGAATCATACCCAAAATGTTTAACTTAAAATAAAATGCGTAAATCGGTGTAAAACAAGATAAAAAAGTACTTTAGTCATTTTAAGAGGAACAATGTTTATATTCAAGTAAAAATTAAACTTATTGGACTGAAATAATAAATACAAAAATTTAGAGATGAGTTTTGATCACAGGAACATCTGTCAAATTTATTCTTATTAAAAAAAGTTGATGGCAAAAGAGGTTCATAATCGGGATAACCTGACTCACATGTGACATGTTTTGAAACTAATTTATTATTATTACGATTACGATTACGATGATATGATTAATGATTATGTTTATTAATTCTTTATTATTATTATTATTATTATTATTATTATATTATTATATTATTATGTCATCTATTTGATAATAGAACTAACTCATTTTTTCATCAAAATGATATTGTATTCTATTTGACAAACAATATACTATACCGATGGGTAATGTTATGAACTATGATGGTCAATTGCATTTTAAGTGTAAAGAGAGCAAACGATCTCATTCGTTGATTTTTGAGAAATACTTTAGATTCTTTGCATTTTGCATCCGTCGATTTTTGCAAATCTGATCCGTTGATTACATAAGTCAATGGCTGAAATCGTTCGTCAATCATTCCCGTCAAAATGAACCCGGCTCTCTGATCATATGCCCACAAGTCCATAACTATTAGTATTGGTTAGTTAATTAGGAGTGAGTTCAATAAAGAATGTTAAAAAAGTGAAGAATGAGAGAACCAATAGGATTGTTCCATTTCATTTAAGACTTAATTTTCACTGGTATCTTTAAAATTAAATATCTTACAAACGCCATGACTAAAATTATAAAAATTACATATTCGAAATCATCCTTATTTTTTCTTCGATTAAAGATCCAACAAGCTATTCTTTTGACAAAAAAAAAAAAGTCATTTTTGTTGGGTCATAGATTATGTGACTTATATAATCACATGTGATTTATGAGTAAATATAACATTGGTAAACGATTATTCATCAATGGTGGATGTTAACTCATACATAATTACAACTTATTATTCATTCACATAAACAAATATAAATAAGATTTTAAAAATTACATTCGTTTACGGCCAAAATCACATATGATTATTGATTTGAAGTTTAATAATATTTATTTTATAAATGTAATATGTGATAGTAACTGATAATTCACATGTGATTTCACCTTTATATTTATTTACATGTATAATTATAGAAAATTATTGAAATTCGTCTTTATTTACACATTAATCGCATGTGATTACTAATTTAATGATTAATCACATGTGATTACTAATTTAATGATTAATCACATGTGATTACAACTAATTTTTTTACCGTAAGTTTTTTAAATTATCAAATAAATTATTATTATGTGATTTTAAACTTATCATTTGTAAATTTGATTATTCACATGTGATTATAGCTACTGATTTAAATCGTATAATTTAATTGTAAATATAATCACATGTGAGTGTTAAATGGAATTTCAAATATTCATTACAAAATGAAAAAAAAAAGTTTATCGGAAGTATGTCATGTGAGATCTCTAATTAAAGATAAAAAAATGTTGATTTTAACGGTGTAATTTTTATAATTTATAGATATACGGTTCGTGAGATATTTAGATTTAAAAAAAAATGAAAATGGTTAATTGAAATGTAGCATTTATATTGATTCTTCCGTTCTTTATTTTTTGTCATTCTTTATTGAACTTTACTCTAACTAATAATGATAAAATATGTTTCGAGATATACAAAATCCTTTCATTTATGAATAATAACGAGGATTAAAAAAAATGCTGACTGGACAAAATAGTGTGTTATTCTGCCAATTGTACACCAGCATCAGCATCAGTATCAGTATCAGTATCTCCCTATAAATATTCCGATCTCAACCCCAACCCCAACCCATATCATTATCCTCCATATCTGCATCCTTCAAAGCATCTGATTCCATTTTTTATTTTATACTGTTCTTTAAAAAATACAAATTACATTACAAATAATGAGCACCGATCTCAAGTCCAAATTCCTGGAAGTTTATCACATTCTCAAATCCGAACTAATTCATGATTCATCCTTCGAGTTCGACGATAATTCTCGCCAGTGGGTCGATCGTGTAAGATTTAACCTTCACTATATTATTATATTTTAAATTAATATTTTATTTTATGTTATACATATGATACATTTATATGTGTGTGTTCTTCACCAGGAGTTTCATTTGGATATGATATATGTCTCATTGTTTGATTTATTTTATTTTTATTTATTTATTTATGCATGAAATGAAATGATAGCATTTAATGTCTTGACTATGGATGTTCTTTTGTCGTTGACTTTGATTCAAAATATTCTTATATATATTTAAAAAGGATAGTTATGCTAATCTTATTTATAGTTGAAATACTACCAAGTCTACTATCATATAACATATAAACACTCTGTTAGTAAATATTTTTACAAAAACACCAAATTGGTAATTATTTTTCTCCTGCCCACCATTTTCGTCAATAACTCAGAACTATTTTACCTCAACATTGTGCAAATTTATCGAGTTTCTGATAAAAATTCGAGTACCAGCTAGATTAGACTCTTTCACTTTTAGCCGATTTCGGTAAATAGAATACATGTATGATTTCTAGTGTATGTGTTTTCTGCAAAAATGGCCTGAATATAAATTTTCTTAGCTTGACATAAATATATTTTTGGGTTTATTTCATCAATAATCACTTGCATACTCAATGGCTAAACAATGTAATTGTGATTTGCTTTTTTTTTTTATTACAGATGCTTGACTACAATGTACCTGGAGGTAAAATAGTTGCTCCATTCCAATTCAAGAGATGCACTTTTTTGTATTTGTTAGCCTTAATTTTGCAAGGCCTATGCTTCTTAAGAAAAAAGGTTACAGCTTGATGGTCTTTTTAACAAGAAAATGTGATGTATGCAGGGAAGTTGAACCGAGGCCTTTCTGTTGTGGACAGTTACAAGTTGCTTAAAGGAGAAGAACTAACAGATGATGAAATTTTTCTTGCATGTGCTCTTGGTTGGTGCATTGAATGGGTAAAAATAGTTAACAACTTAAATACTAAATCCAATATGTTCCTATTTAGTTTCCAGTCTCGTTGGACGATAGGTTTGAAACTGTTTTTGATATTATGATGTTTTACAGCTTCAAGCATATTTTCTTGTACTTGATGATATTATGGATGAGTCCCATACGCGCAGAGGTCAACTATGTTGGTACAAAATACCCAAGGTGTGACTCTTTTGTGAGAACCTATAGTTTCCTATTATTGTGGTAGTTGGTAATATGAATGCTGATACTTTAAGAAAATATTATATAGGTTGGGATGATTGCTGTAAACGATGGAGTTGTTCTTCGCAACCATATTCCTAGAGTTCTAAAGAAACATTTCAGAGGAAAGGCTTATTATGTGGATCTAGTGGACCTTTTTAATGAGGTGTGTTTCTGCTGAATATTCTGATATTCAATGTAGCGAATAATTAAATAAGTCTTCGCTCCTGATAAGGAATCTTAACCATTTGTTGAGCAGGTAGAATTCCAAACAGCTTCTGGACAGATGATTGATTTGATCACTACACTTGTTGGAGAGAAAGATCTCTCGAAATATTCGTTGTCTACGTGAGTAAATATCTTATCTTTTGTTCCTTCTATAAACTCCACTTGAATTATATAATGTCTATATTGTCTTGCAGTCACCGCCGGATTGTGCAGTACAAAACTGCTTATTACTCGTTTTATCTTCCAGTGAGTAGAATTTGATTGCTCTGTTTCCTCTGTTTATGGTTATAAAATGTCAAGGCTAATTTATATAATCTTATGTTGGACTAACTTGAATGATAATTTAAGGTTGCCTGCGCACTCCTTATGTTTGGAGAGAATCTGGATGATCATGTTCAAGTGAAAGATGTACTTGTTGAAATGGGTACCTATTTTCAAGTGCAGGTAATGTGTTTCATCCCTCGAAATTAATTATAAACCGATTCTTTGTTTCATTGATTTAAAATCTTTAAATTGATTGTAGGATGATTATCTGGATTGTTTTGGTGCCCCTGAGGTGATTGGCAAGGTTAGTCCACCAAAATCACTTATATTGGCCAATCCTTCTTATAAAAACTACGACTCATGCTCGATGTCTCCCATTATAACAGATTGGAACAGATATTGAAGACTTCAAGTGTTCCTGGTTGGTTGTGAAAGCATTAGAACTTGCCAATGAGGAACAAAAGAAATTTCTGCATGTAAGCACGAACTATGGACGATGTCTGTTGTTCCCATTCTGATCCACCTTTACTAACTAAAGCTTTTTTATTCAGGAGAACTATGGGAGAAAGGATCCAGCCACTGTAGCAAAAGTGAAGAAACTTTACCACACTCTCAACCTTCAGGTTTGTTTTCTTTACCTAATTACAAATGCTAGTTGGCAATTTCAACTCATGTACTTTATGAATTGGTAGTTTCGGGTTATGTTCTATCTCTAAACGGAAAAGAAAAGATTTTGAAAATGAAATGGGTCAAATGGGTTAAAAGCCGCCCAAAAGTCTATTTTAATGCATAAAACCTACAAAATAATTTATTAAGAAAATGTAATTACACACAAAAAGTGTTTCAGACGTTCACGTAACCGGGCCTGACCCATTTCAACCTATTCCAAAATTACCCCTTTTGACATTAACCTATTTTGACCCGTGACCTGATAGGCATACACTTCAAGTGTTTATATATTTGCAAGAACATACAGTTTCTGGACACATGCCCTTAGTTCTCACCCAATATTTGTGGATATTTTTAGGGTGTGTTCGAAGATTACGAGAACACGAGCCACACGAAATTGATTAAATCAATTGAAGCTCACCCGAGCAAAGCAGTACAAGCAGTGCTAAAATCTTTCTTGGGAAAGATATATAAGAGGCAAAAGTAGGCTTTATTGTCCATAAGAGGACGTCATGTGTGTATCATTTTCGATTGTATTCTTGTTATTCTACCCTCAATTTATAATCACGATAAAGACGTTCTCAAAGTAACATTTTATGACAATTAAATCATTTGGAACAAAAATCAAAGGATGGAAATTAGAACCCCTTCAATACTGCATTGAGTACTTACAACTTTACAAGATAAAAATCAAAATTAAGTAAAAAATAATAATAAAATAATAACGAAACAAAGATCATCAAGTATTATAGTGCAATTTAGTTTTGGTCAGCAAGGTTCGAGAGATGATTGAAAGAGCCTGCACGGTTACCAAGGGAACTGGTTGCTGTTCTATGGTAGCGACACCGAAAAGATCCAACATGTGTGGTAGGGGAGCAAAGGCAGTTTGGCTTTGAATCCGACTGTCCTCTTGGGGTGGCCAAATGTGCTATTTCTGCATAGCAACGAGATGTTGCGCTACCGCTATTTGCTGGCATCTGCTGCTTCTTGGTTTCTTCCATTTTTAGTTTTCCTGGCTGGAAAGTTATATGTGGCCTTTCTTGTTTTCCCTCCATATTTTCTATTCTTCTTCCTGTTTGCAATTTCGTTTCGAGTCATAAATCAGATTAACAAACAACAAAAAGTGTTTTGAAACTGACCGTCTGATATGGGTCCATAATCCAAATGTAACAAAACAAAATAGGCTGCAGATTCTTGAGTATGGATGTGCTAAATCCTGATTATTTAAGGATTTGCCTGTAAAAGGGATCCTAAAGAATCAGATCGTCAGGATCACGTTTGATGCGATTATTCATAAGCTATTGGATTATAAGTTTCATTGAATATGTTTAGTTTGAAAACGTAATAATTAGATAATCACTTTCAAACGTCAGTTTGAAAAGCCTAGACGTGTGTTGCAGAATGAATGTCGATTATAAAGCCAAGATATCCATAATCTGAATAACAATCTATGCAAGAATTTCATAACGACACAATGCATTTATGTAGCTTAATTATGCAATAAGCAATATCTATGAACAGCTACAATTTAGATGAAGTTATCAAATAAAAGCTTCATGAGATTAGTGCTTAATTACCTTCCTTTAATTGTAATCAAGAGAGATAGCCTGCAGTGGTGAACGTGAGAGAGGCACGTTAAGGATTAAAGATAGAATGGCGGAAAAGAAAAGGAGTAAAAATTGAGAGGTGATGGAAAGAAACTAATATTTACTAAACTTGGATGGTATTTTTGTGACCATTAGTCATCTATCCTAATCACCAACAAACTTTATTATCCATTTCTTAATCCAATAATATTTGTTTACCAAGTAAACACCTATTCTAATCTTATTCTGGATGATTTGATAACGGTCCTCCCTGTCAAAACTGGTTGTGACCATCGTATAACCACAGCTTTTATCAATTCGAGCTCGAGTTTGACCTTGATGTACAGCTCAACATATACGAGTAAAGTTCAAACTAATAAGTACTCCATGTCCCTTCATCCCAATTTTATTGTCCGTCTTTAAAAATGCACATAATTTTAGAATTGCAATTATTACTTTGTGGTTCTGATAAAATATTATATTTACCTGTTCATGTAATATGAAAGTGAACTTATTTTAAGACAATTCAGAATAGAAATATGGGCACACAAATAAATAAAGACAGAAGGGAGTATAATATAGTCTTTTTAAGCTATTCATGCCAAAATACAGCTTGCAAATGTATGTTTTTAGAAATGAGTTTGGTTAGTAAATATAAGTTCAAAAGATGATTGTTGAAGTTACCCAAACCTAACTTGACCAGATACCCAGACTCCCTGAGGTGTAGTCGAGCTATCAGTTGGAACACGAGTTTAGCTCAAGGTTCTCGAGCCAAGCTCAAGCACCAACTCAGACACCCAAAACTTAATCAAAGCGACATGGACTGTCAAATACCAGTTACCAAAAACAAGATACAAGGTCCTGGCTTTATATAATTTTGACATCAAATACGTTTTCTGCTCATATTTTAGGTTGAAATAATGGCATATCACAATTTGCTTGCACAAAATACAGAGTTGGAAAACTGTTGCAACTTCCTAAACAAGATTCTGGTAATATCACCAACAATACATTTAGCTTTATTGGAAAGGTCCAAATCAATACGAACGCATATTCGAACCTTCTCAAGTCTCAACAAGTTGGATTTTCCAACAATGACAAAAACAAATTGACGTAACAAGGAAATTATATGATCGAACATCATTGACAATTGAGCAAAACACGCTGGAGCAGAAAAGCAAATAAAATGAACCGTATTTCAAGGTAACAGATAGAGAAGTTGATCAACTGATGTTTATAATGTAAAACTATGTGTACAATTGCTAGTGTTAGCTGTCAAAATAGTGTTGTGGACTTTCTTTAGTTTCTGGGTTTAATCCAAGTGGTCTCTGATGTCGTTGAGTTTCCATAGTAAACCTGCTTCGATCCTTCATCCCAATATGCCTGCATAAAGTAAGTTCATAACATAGTACTCATGTTAGCAACTTGTACTTGCACACGCAAATATGTCACATGTTGACACGCTTTACAACAACCAACTAACTAGAAGATTATGTTTTACCTGCCAACCCAATGGGAGTTGTTTAGTTAGCTCGGCAAGATCAGGCTGTTGGTTCGTGTCATCAATGGTCTTTGCATGAGTTTCTTCAACTTCGGTTGATTTTTTAGCCCTCTTCCGCCTAACCCTCTCTCGCCTAAATAAGCATGCAAAATACGGTAAGCAAATTTTGTCACAAGATTATATATAGACAACAAAAGAAGTACATAGAGAAGGTACAAATGGCTTTACCAATCACCTCCAAGGGGCTGAAAGTTGGCATTGTCTTTGGCTTCTCCGGATGCAATTTGCTGAGCATGCCATTGCTGCATTATAATAAATGGGGCATCATAAGCAGCAATTCAAGAATGTCAAATAATATTATAATACGAACGTGCATGTGTCAAATGAAAGAAAGAAAAAAAGAATAGAAAAAGAAGAAAAAAAAGTAAAATGAACGACAAAGAAATGGAGAAGGGTTAACCAACCTCAATCTCCCGTTGCCTTTTCTTCTCTAAAACCTCTAAAGCATTTTCAGGTTCGTCTTCCTCCTCTTCATGCAACTCCTCTTTAACAGCCTTCCACTGCATAACTATAATCATCAATACAATCCATGGTGGAAAACGAATATTCAAATAATAAAATACGCAAAATTTACCTTATCCACTAACCCAGAAACCTTCTTGTTGGACCTCAAAGTGGACACAGAGGCAACTGTTCTTTTCTTATTGCGTGCGACTGAAAAAAGAAAAAAAAAATGTTACGTCTTACATTAATATAAATACCCTAAGACGGAGCATGGGAAAAGCAACATGATATCCAATTCCTCAACACCATTAATCAACAAAGTTGAGTCTACCATGATCGCATTTTTCACATCTTCATGTATAGGAAAACTTCTTACATGTGAAATTTTACTAGAGGTGGCCAAAAGAGCACATGTGGTCGGTTAAACTGCACCGCATACATTTTAACTTAAGTTGCCCCATTTATATGTAGTTAAATTAAAATTGCCACCTTTGGAGTCCAAATATGTGAAGTATGGATAGGCACACACCAGTAGTGGAAATTTGCGATGAATGACAACACAATTAATCAAAAGATGGTAGTGATTTCATCATAATTTACCTTTAGGTTGAACCTTGGGAACTGGTTCTGTTGAAGTAACTGTCGTAGCAACAGCAGGTGCTGACACTAGAGATACATCCCGTGTTACAAGATAAGTTGCTGGAGCACGAGTAGGTGACGAAATCGAAGAAACCTCTGTAGATGATTCAGTTTTATCAGAAGCACTGCTTTCATGAATGGATTTTTTTAAAGAGATTTCTACCCCGTTGGTGCCTGGTGCACTTGGTATTGACCCTTCTTGTAGGGTGTAATATGGCACGGACTCCCCATGATTCATTATTGAAGTGGCATCAGGATAGGGGTCCGGCACTGCCGTATAGTAAAGGGTTGGAAGAGGAGCAGCTACTTGACATCCATTAGCATCTACATAATAACCATTACTTGGGACTTCTGTGTTTGTTTGACCATAGTATTCATAACCAGACACTGGGTACATAAAATTATATTGTTCTCCGTAAGAGTAAGGTTGTGCTGTCTGCAACTCTGATGCGGGTGGTGGGAATGGGGCTTCAGGCGGCTCATCTGGTGGTGGAGGAGGTAACGGTTCTTCATCTGGTGGTGGAGGAGGAATCCATTCATCATTAGGCGGATGTGGATTGTCAATATCTTCTTCTGATCCTTGAGACTCATCTTGTTCATGCGGGAGAAGTGTTATAGGCTGATCCGGCTGGGCCCCAATTTGGCCTCCTGGTTCGTCCTCATCTTCAACTTCCATTTCGATATCCATGTCAGCATCTTCTACGGAGTGGAGGCCCACATTTAGGATAGTAGCTGCTGGAGTTGCTTTTTCATGGGCTTGTAAAGTTTCTACTTGGGATGTGCTATCAGCAAGTATATGATGGCATCCAGCAAAGGTGGAATCATCGGGGAGAGCACCAGGAGTTGCTTCACGTATGCTTTCATGTAGTTTATTTTCTGGCTCGTCCGTTTTACCAACCTTTACAAATAGGGAACATTTTAGAACTATATTGTTGACTGCAACTTCCAGCTTTTTCAGCTGATTTTCAGAATGCAACCAAAAAGGTAGCAACGATGACCCATAAGGTACCAGTGACTTAATGTCTGCAAGTCTTATGTGAAGTTCAAACTTCAACTTTGATATATGGTCATCAAATTCTTCAGACCTAACATTTAAATCAGCAAAGAGAAGGGAGAATTAGCAAATACTTTTGCTATAACATATGAGAAATGCAAAAGAAAACTGCAAAACGATAGCAGAGAGTAAGTATATACCCTTTTACAGAATTTAATCTTTCTAACAGATTTTCACCAAGTTGCAGGAGAGGGGAAGAATCAGAAGATGGATCGCCAACTGTTTCTTGATGTATGTGAACACTCGTATCTTGAATACTAGAATCGGTATTGTGAGCTTCTCCATTACTCAAAGCATCATTAGAATATCTTGTGAATCCCTTATGTGAGGAGTTATTATTCACTCCATCTGTACCTGACGTTTTCCCGCCATCAATTGTCTTATAATGGTTACCCTCACCTTTATCATTTGCCACCACATTTGTATACTTTTCATTATGCACTTCAAGTTCGGTCTTGGAGTCATCGATTTCTGTGGCTTCAAAAACCGTACTATTTGTGGATCCATTAGCAGGTTGTGCAGCTACATAAGCATACATTTCTGCATTATTTTCAGCTTCTGGAGCAGATTTAGTATCATAGGCAGATTCATTTCCTTGGGTCAGAACAGCTGGAACTTCCCAGGAGGTTTCACCGGTCACAATGTTCCAGTAATAATACGATTTACTCTCCTCATGCAACACCATTTTCCAGCCTGAGTCCACATTTCCTGTTGTCTGTGTACCGGATGTCAAAAGAACCGAGGCCTGCTCCACTGCATCTGTCTCTCTGTGCAGAGACTCGGCTGTATTATCTTCCATAACACCATTTTCCTCCAACTTCGGCAAGACATCCAATGAAGAAGAGTGCTCCTTGTTCCCTTGGTAAGCTTTATCAGCAGCGAGGTTTTCCTCATCATGGGTTCCAGTAGCCTCATGATTCTCTACCTTTTCCTGCTAATAACAACATCGATTAGAAATAGATAATTGGGCAGATCAGGCAGGGCTGAATAACAGAACAAAATAGGTTCGGGTGAGCACAGATGATTTTTGGAACAGATCGGCTTGGGTTGACCGGAAACAGTTTTGGTCGTATAAGTTTAACTCTTTTATAATATAATAGCATGACAAACATGACTATATAAACTATGGAAGTTCAACGATAACTTAATTTTTCAAATAAAATGATTTAAGATGTTTTATGCAATAATGGTTGGGTGACTCCCAACCCATTCCCTTTTAAGCTGAACCTTATATCTTACCCAATTACTTTGTTAGAAATAACATAACACAAATTAGCCCATTCATGTTTAAATTGGTCAGAATTGTCACTAAATAGTAACTCCATGGTTCAAGTTCGCATGGTAATCAAATAGCAACAACAGCCTTTTTTATATTTCATTTACTAATGTCACTAACTCACTATCATAAATTTCTTGCATCACAAATGAAGACAACTGAGAAGTCGTTGCATCAAAATTTAACTACTAGGGATTCTTTAGTCTAGGAGGCACACCTGCTCATCGAGCTCATCCGAGGAGTTCTTTTCAGTATCACGGTTTATTTGTCTACCCGATTCTTCCTCCACTTCGTCATCACTATATTGTCCAAGTAGCAACAGAGGATTTTCACGCCTTTGACCTGAAACACAGAATGCTAACATCTCAGACCACATAGAAACAAAGCATGCATAGCCCAGGTTACAACTAATCATCCAATAGATACTTAACGAAAAGTTCACATATCGGTCTAAACTAATGAAAGACTAAAAAAAATGATTATTTTTTACAGACGAGGATTTCAAATCACAGCCACCTGCAGCATTGGAAAGAAGTTAGTAATTCAGAATAACACAAAAAGGCAGAAACATACGAACCACTAATGCTGTTGAAATGTCGAAACTCTGCGTGCAACATAACATGTCAGGAATTTCAATCAAAGAAACAGTGTGGCTAAGTTGAACAGGCTCAGATGATTCCCAATACCACAGCCACCTACCAGTCTGAAAATGATATCTTGGTAGAGCAAACATGTCTTGTATATAGTATAACATCAACCAATACAATGACGACCTCTACAAAGATCAGTCCATGAAGAATTTTGTAGGAACCCACCTGAAGAAGATGGTGAATTGGGTGACCCAGCATCATCATTTGCATTTCCGCCACCTCCAACTTCTTTGTTAGACGAATCACCAAAATCTCCTATATAATACAGTAACGACAGAACATAAAACTCAACATGACCAGAATCCAAGAATCAAATCATCAATCGCACTTCACTATAGTAGCACCCTAAGCTTGTGAATCTACACATCAGCCAAAACTTCCAGCAACACCAATAAGATATTAATTCTCAGACATCACTAGCAAACATGGTAAGTAGTATGCAAGCCAACAACATTAAATACAAGTACAATAACCAGATGTAGATTTCATAATACTGTACACTAAACATTTACATGCCAATTCTGTATCAGAATCATTTCCGTTTATTATTGTTATAAACAAAATTGCGAAGGATTTTATATGAAAAAAAAAAAAACAATTAAGTAGGTATCATTTTATATATTCTTATGCCGTTACACAATCCAAAATTTATAATCAAATCCAACAAACAGTCATGAAAAATCAGTCAACGAGAAGAAGTTAGTGGTTCTGTTTTCTCAAAACTTTGGCCTATTAAGTTATAACATACATTTGATTTTCATTAGAGAAGTAAGTGAAAATGTTATCTATTAGCCATTGATGTGAATTGTTTTCAGATACGTATTACATCATCATGACCTGAATGTTAGAGGATATAATAGCCCCACGATTTTAACTAATGATGCTACAACAGCCCCTCCATAGAACCTAAACACATAAATTTAATTTAATATATTCTTGCCAATTTGCCATCCATCAATCAATAACACAAATAATATTTTCGAGAGCTCCAATTGACACAAACTAATAGAAATTTTAATCAAATCAAATACTATTCCAAAATAAAACAACGAAATACGATGAATTACCAGAGGGGGGTTCCGCTAAAATATCGAGTTTAACTCGTCGATTGGAACCAGTTTTGGCCGCTAACCTACGTTCCTTTCTGTTTACCATCGTCAATTGAGAAATTCCGCAGCCCCAAATTTGATGAACTTGATGAAATCTTGCTGGTTTTATTTGAGCCCTAGGGCTAATTGGTTCGTACAGAGGGCGGTGTATTTTTCGGACTGTTATTCCAGCAATTGGCTTTCCTAATGGCGAATACTACTGTCTCCCGGTCCCATATTTATATTTCATCTTTCCTTTTCAACGTCCAAGATTAACTATCAACTTAAACACATATTATGAGTAGTTCGTGTTAAATCAGCGACGGTTCGTATATTAACACAAAACTGATATCAACTTAAACACATATTATGCGTTAGTTCGTATTAAATCAGTGATAGTTTGTATATTGACACAAAACTAATATCAACTTAAACACATATTATGCGTTAGTTCGTATTAAATCAGCGACAGTTTGTATATTGACACAAAACTGACACAATGCACAATAGTTACATCGTTTTTTTCATCCCACGCATTATTTACTTTAATTTTTTAAACGACAAAATTAAATAAAACACTTTCATTAAAATTACATTACATTTAGTAACAAAATACTACAATAATCAAAAAAAACTTGAATTCTAATATTTAAGGCTTATTTCTTTTTATTTTAATTTTTCATAATTATTAATCCATTAATAAAAGGGTGTATTTTAAATATAAAAAAAAATGAGAGGCTTAAAAAGAATTCTCACTCTCCTAGTCTCCTTCTTCATTAACCATTGCAGCTTCCAATTTCATCCTAAACAAAAACCCTAATATTTTTATCATTGTTTCAGATCCTCAAAATAAATAAACGAAAAATTGTTTGTTTATTGCAAATGGCCCTACTTCTTCCGTTCGTTCCCGTCGAAAAATAGACGCGAAAAACCGACGGCTGCAGCCGACGCCACCGTTCCAACAGCGTCGGTTCCATCGCTAATAACTGACGCCACGGACCGACGTCCGTTGGTAGTGGTCTTACGGTGGTTTAAAAGTAAGGATAAAACTGTAATAGTACACAAAAATACAGTATAATAATTATATTTTTTCTTAAGCTGCGTATTTTTTGACTGTTGACAAAATTGAAACGGATGGAGTATATATGTAAGTGTATAAATGAGTCGAGCCTACTTGTGAGCAACCCAAAATCGACTCGTTAAAAGTCCGATTCGAGCCGGAACTTGAACATAGTTTAGAGCTCGTTTAATAAAGGAGTTCGAGCTCGAACTTCTTATATTGAGCTCGTAAAAGCTCGCCAACCTAAATAGTTTTTCATTTATATACATTAATTAATAATTTTATATATAATCTTATCATAAATATAATATAGAAAACGTTGTATGATGTCATTAAAATTTCAATTAACCAATAGAATTACTTGATTTTATTTAAATTAGTTAAAGTTTAAGGTACGATGACACATAAATGTCTCTTTATATATAAAAGAGAGTATATATTAATTAATCTCTATGAAATTAGAAACTTAAGAATTAATATTGGCCATAAATGATTTAGCTTAATCTGATCTAGACCATTGATATCAATTACCCATGTGATTAATTAAGCTAAAAAAAAAAATACACCTAAGTTCCTCCATTGCCCTTTTATTACATACAATCCGTTTAATTGGTCAACGCAAACTAATTTAGTATATTTAATATACTATTAAATCCTATTTAAAAGGTCAAAGATTAGTCTTTAACTAGCTAATACAATCAAATTAATTACAATCAAAAAATACAAAGTAGCAGTTTGATAGATAAAAATGCAAACTAATCTACAGACCCAAAAAGTTTTTCCAAACCAAAAGTAGCTGAAAAGATTAATATCTTTGACAAACATGGTCAGAGGGAACTCATCTTCAGAAAAATTAGATTTAGTCCACTTCCTCCATCTTGCTGCCTTCAGCATCAATATCAGCCTCTTCAAGAGCAGGAATATCAGCATCACCCTCACCAGCATCATCATCAATGCTTAATCCAAGCTTCAACATCCTATGAATTCTGTTGCCAAACGTGTTCGGCTCATCAAGACTAAAACCAGAAGTCAACAAAGCAGTCTCGAATAGCAACAGAACCAAGTCCTTAACAGACTTATCGTTCTTGTCTGCATCAGCCCTCTTCCTTAACTCCTCCATGATAGAATTCTCAGGGTTAATTTCCATTGTCTTCTTACTAGACATGTATCCGGCCATGCTGGCATCCCTCAACGCCTGCGCCTTCATAATTCTTTCCATGTTGGCAGTCCACCCGTACTCCCCAGTAACCAAACAACAAGGTGAGTCAACAACACGGTCAGATACAACCACTTTCTCAACCTTATCACCCAACACATCCTTAATCACCTTACACAAACCCTCAAATTTTGCCTTTAAAGATTCTTGCTTTGCCTTCTCGTCTTCAGTTTCCTCAAGCTTCAGACCTTCTTTAGTGGCAGACACAAGCTTCTTTCCTTCAAATTCCTTCAACTGGCCCACAGCGTACTCATCAATGGCATCAACCATGTACAACACCTCATATCCCTTCTTTTTTAACTTCTCAAGAAACGGAGAATTCTCCACAGCTTTTTTGCTCTCACCAGTAATGTAATAGATGTCATTTTGACCTTCTTTCATTCTTGTAACATAGTCCTTCAAGCTAGTTTGTTCATCACCACTTTTGGTGGAGTGGTATCTAAGTAATTCAGCAAGTTTGGTCCGGTTAGTCGAATCCTCATTGATACCAAGTTTCAGATTCTTTGAGAAAGCTTCATAGAACTTTGCGTAATCTTCTTTGTTCTCTGCAATTTCTTGGAAAAGTTCAATGCACTTTTTCACCAAATTCTTGCGGATAACCTTGAGTATCTTGTTCTGTTGCAACATTTCTCTTGAGATGTTTAGCGGAAGATCTTCGGAGTCCACAATACCCTTGACAAATCCAAGGTATTCAGGTATGATATCCTCACAGTTATCCATGATAAAGACACGACGAACATAGAGCTTGATGTTGTTGGGCTTCTTCTTTGAGTCAAACAGGTCAAAGGGGGCTCTTTTAGGGACAAAGAGCACAGCTTTGAATTCCAACTGCCCTTCAACTGAAAAGTGCTTTACATTCAAGTGCTCCTCCCAATCATTTGTAAGACTCTTGTAGAAAGCCGCATATTCTTCCTTAGTGATCTCCTCTGGTTTCCTCATCCAGATGGGTTTTTGCTTGTTCATTAACGACCACTCGTGTGAAACTTCCTTAATCGTCTTCTTTTTCTTTTCTTCCTTCTCTTTTTCTTCATCAACCTCCTCAACTTTGCCTTCTTCGTCTTTCTTCTCTTCCTCGTCTTCATCATCAGATATTTCCTTCTCAGTTGTCTTTTCGGTCCAGAGAGAGATCGGGTAGCTAATGAATTCAGAATGCTTCTTGATCAGATCCTTAAGTCTGCGCTCCTCAAGATACTCGAGCTGGTCCTCTTTGAGGTAAAGGGTAATTTTTGTGCCCCTGCCAAGTGGCTCACTTTCATCACGGGTTATTGTGAAAGAACCACCAGCTTGGGACTCCCAAACATACTGCTCATCATCATTGTGCTTCGTGGTCACAATGACCTTCTCTGCAACCAGGTACGCCGAGTAGAATCCAACACCAAATTGTCCAATCATACTGACATCAGCACCAGCAGCAAGAGCTTCCATGAATTCTTTGGTACCAGATCGAGCAATGGTTCCCAAATTGTTTACCAAATCTGCAGAAAAATTGTAATGTAACAGTCAACAAAGGTATCCAAATAATAGACATTGTTCATCTCATCATATATATGTTCAACAAATATAACAAAAAATTTACCAGCTTTTGTCATCCCAATTCCACTGTCGATGATGGTTAATGTGTTGCTTGCCTTATCAGGAATGATGTGGATGAATAGCTCTGGCTGACCATCTAGCTTGCTCTTATCAGTCAAGCTCTCAAAACGGATCTTATCCAGAGCCTGCATAACACAGTTAATGGCAATGTAAGATAACATTTTTGTCAAATTGCAAAAAAAAAAGTAAATTGCTCTTAGATGAGGTTTTAATTAAGCACAAAAATATACATAAAGCACATTTACAAAAGAAACAAATGTTGTTAAGATCATGCAGAGTGCACAATCCATTTGGAGGTAGTTATATCATTTCGGTATATATACATACTGGTATACAAGCAAAACATCATATCATTGTCCATTGATGAAGAAAATGTACATGCCAACAAGATAAATGGTCACAACAGTTTTCTACTCATTACATATAACAACATATGCTTCATATTACAACATATGGTTCATATTACAATTTACAACAAATGGTTCACCGCCTTACTCCATATGCATATCCTCAGCACAAATCTACACTGTAATTGGTGTTATAAAATGATCCTAGTGTACTTATAAATGAAAGGTTTTACACAAATTTGCATCTTACTGCCTATTGTTTTATTTAAAAATACCCTCTATCAAATAAATGAATCACAATAAACTTGGATATATAGTACATTGCCGGATAACAGAACAAAAGGTGACAAGGCAATGCATCTATTGTTCTATGATATGAAGTGGTTAATTTAGTGGCTCTCAAAAAAGATATGATCTTGAAAGCACTACACTCTTCTAAGTGAAACGGCCTGTCAGGTTTCCAAACATCTCCTCTTTTGTTGTTACCACCCTAATTTTCAACCTATAAATTATAATTCAACACATTCAAGCAAATCTAAAGAGGTAATCATTTCGATATTCTACAATAGGAGCAGACTTCTAGCAATCACGTTCCACGTGAAGTTCACCGATTTGGCGAAACATCTCACTTGCATTATGAAGAAATCATGGAATAGATTTCCTTTTTGAGAACACAAATGATATGTCAAGTTTAATCAGAGAAATCCACATAGCCGACAGACCAAAATTATGCTCCACTCGTTGAATTTTAAAGAGGCTATTGCACAATGTTCTAAACCATGGTTTGAAAGCATCAAAGTTGAAGACTTGACATTACTGTAAAATTGTTTAGGAGTGTTCAACACTTGCAAATTCATATACTCTTTAAAAAAGTCAACAGCATAAACATAATACATGTAGATCGTAGACGACACAAATCGTAATTTTTCCGTAGACACAAACTGATCAAATAAAAAAAGGTACTTGCAAGACTAAGGTGGTGTTTGGGGGGGCTTATTTTCATTGCTTATTTGCTATTTGCTTACTTATAAAAGCTCCCCTACATGTGTTTGGACAAGCCCAATTTAGTTTGCTTATTTGCTTATTTGTGAGAGGGATGAAAATAAGCTTCAAATTCCTAGCTTATTTGCTTATAAGCAATAAGCAATAAGCAATAAGCTTGGGAAATAAGCTCCCCCAAACACCCACTAAGCATATGATTGATTAATCTTATATCCTAATTCCTAAATGCACAATGCAACACATATATAATACATACATGCATATATCAATTGAAGCCATAAAATAAAGCAGTGAAGTAGTAAAATAGATCTGAGATAACTGAAAGAAAGAAAAAAGAACTCACATCGGATGCATTGCTAACAAGCTCACGAAGAAAGATCTCCTTGTTACTGTAGAAAGTGTTGATGATCAAACTTAAAAGCTGGTTGATTTCTGCTTGAAAAGCAAACGTTTCTGTATCCGCCATTGATATTATGATCTAATGTTTGTTTGTTTCTATAATTAAAGAAGAGAAATAATTTTAGGATCTTGAGATGTAAAAATAATTTCTGCTTCAAAGGCAAACGTGTTTGTGCGAAGTTTATTAGCGACTGTTGTATTCTATAAATAGTGGACATACTAAACCACCAAATTAGGGTTTCTAGATCCTTCTATTTGAAAAAGTATTTTGTATGATTTTTTATATATTTGCTTACTTATAAATATAACTTATAACTAAAAAAATCATTTAAATTGCATTGGATCAAAAGATACTCATTTGAGTTACATATAAAACTGGAACTCGAGCCGGTGCTATGCACGACCACTACAAATTATAAATACAATTATATTAATTTGTAAATTTAATATTATTAATTAAAATATGTAATTATCATTGAAAATGAAAATGATTAGTAACATAAATCAAACTATAATAGATGGACGTGTATTTATTTTTTCAGCAGTTAATACATTAAGTATGATATAGTCTTCTCCTTTCCTTAAAAACGGTTGAAATTTGAGTCTGTGTCCACTTCTCATGGTAACACCGATATTGTCATCGTGTTAATGACAAAAGTAACAACTATCAGTTACAAAAATATGTTAAGTTTTAATACATTTATTGAGCCCTTTCAATGTACGGTAATTAAAAAAATTAAATTTATCATATGTTCTTTTTTAAATTTTCAATTGTATTAATATTGTTGAAAGTTGAAAATTTATTATTGAAACTCAATAGTAACATATAACAAAATGCACATAAGATAATCAATTTTATATATTTTATTAAAAATAATTTTTTTAAAACATGGTAGTTAATGATAATAATACTAAGTAATTGCAATGTATGAGATATCAATAAGAAAATAAATTTATTTTTTATTTAGGAAAAAAATCCTTATTTATCAAATGTAATGTAGAAATTTAAAAAGCTACTATAGTAAAGTATGATAAAATTGAATTACGGCCTTCACAAAATAGAAAGCATTTAATTTGTTAGGAATTTAAAATTTTAAAAACTTTTAAGATGAGAGTGTTATAAATTATGAAGACTTTTAAGAAAAAACTAATTTGATAATGTGACATAATTAGGAGACTTTAAGAAAAAAGTAATAATATGATGTAGCATAGCCAAAAAGCAAGGGAAAAAATCTTGTTTTAGATAGATAGATAGATTAATTACGACGTTGAATAATTCAATGACTTTAATTTCGCAAATAAAAACTAGACATATTTAAACCTAACTGACTAAAAACAACATAATAATACCTTTGTTCCCAATAAAACGAGACAAACTTCATTACTTGTATTGTTAGACTTGCAATTGATAACAAAAATTGACACAATTGATAAATACTTGTTTAGTGACCCCCGTGTAGAGGTGGGTTCAATGTAGAATGTTAAAAAAGTGAAGAATGGAAGAACTAATACGATTGCTCAATTTCCTTTAAAACTCAATTTTCACGCGTATCTTTAAAATCAAATCTCTTACAAACGACATGACCAAAATTTATAAAAATTACATATTCGAAATCAACATCTTTTTCTCTTTGATTAGAGATCTCACAAGTTATACTTTCGACAATTTTTTTTTCATTTTTGTTGAGTCGTAGAAAATGTGACTTATATAATCACATGTGATTTTATATATAATCACATGTGATTTTATATATAATCACATGTGATTCGTGAGTAAATATAATTAGTACACGACTATTAATCAATTGTGGATGTTAACTCACACATGATTACAACTTATTATTCATTCATATAAACAAATATAAATAAGATTTTACGAATTGTATTCGTTTACGGTCAAAATCACATGTGATTATTGATTTGAAGTTTAATCACATGTGTTTTTCAAATGAATTATGTGACAATAATTGATAATTCACATGTGATTTCACATTTATATTTATTTACATGTATAATTATAAACAATTATTTAAAATTCGTATTTATTTACACTTTATACATATGTGATTACTAATTTATTGTCTAATCACATGTGATTATAACTAAAAAAATTTCTGAAGGTCTATTAAATTATCAAATAAATTATTTTTATGTGATTTTAAAATTATAATTTGTAAATTTGATTATTCACATGTGATTATAGATAGTGCTTTAAAACTTATAATTTGATTGTAAATATATTCATATGTGAGTGTTAAATCACATGTGATTTATTATTACGAATTTAACATACCCTTTAGAAAACGAAAAAAAAAGTTCATTGAAAGTATGTCATGTGAATTAAAGATAAAAAGACGTTGATTTTAACGGTGTAATTTTTATAATTTATGGATATACGGTTTGTGAGATATTTAGATTTAGAAAATAAGTGGAAATGAGTAATCGGAAAGGAACAATCCTACATGTGTATACGTCTATTAACTTTAAACCCTTGTTTCACCTCTTTTTGAATTTTCAGATTTTGAAGATGAATCATTCAAAGCTTTACACGTCGCATTCATTGTTCGCTCGATTGCTACTTCCAAAACCCCCTTCCACATCTTCTAATCTCTACCCATCAATTGATTCTCGATGTTCCTTTCAACGAGCGATCGCAAATCATTGCAAAGTTTATGAAAATGCCATGCACGATCATAAGATGGTGAGCAATTCTTCCTTTTGACCTTTTGATTTGTTTCTTTTAGTTCGTTAATTGCCCATATATTTACAAAAAATTGATAGCAGTATTTATCTGTTTGTTTTACGTCTAAATTAATAGTTTGTTAAATAATAATACAGTACAGTAGCTATTTTCTTTAGTAATACAGTAGCTGTTTTGTTTTATTGCGTGGCTTCATTTACTAGGTGGTGGAAATATTATAGTTGTGATGTTGTAACAAAACATCTTGTTCAAAAACTGTGTCATCTGACCTTTTTAACATTGTTGATTTTGAGAGAAGCGATTTTATAGATAGTGCTGAAAAACAATACTACACTTAACATAAGTGAGTTGATTTTGACAAGGAACTTGGAAGTATTTTAATATATTGTGTACTTTTGTGATTTTTATTGTTTCTTACTACCTTTTTTATAAAAAAAGTTGTTAGTCAGTCTTGAAACATGTAAGTAGAACATTTCTTTCAATAACTATAGTGTCAACTTAAGAACGGTTGAAGGATCGGAAGTCAAAGTGTATTTCTTTTGCGTGTGTCCTAAAAAGATTTGCAGATTGCATTAAGTAATAAGTGTAACTGAAAACAATTAAAATGCCCTTAAAACTAACAAGAATCTGTTCATTCATCATCGCAGCTATAAAAAGCCTTTGATTTAAAGTTAGATGGCAAAATGGGCATGGGTATAGTTCTTTTTTCAACTCGGTTAAAATTATGCTAAGTCCCTTTGGGCCTACACCCCGACTGGCCGACCCATAAACACATGTGTCACCACCCAATTTCATTGATTTTGTAAATATATACGAGTAATTTAATGAGCTAAATATGATTAATAAATTCTGTTATTCTCAAAATATAGTATTGACTTCTGTTATGCATTTTAATACACTGTAGATGACTCTCAATCCGTTTGACTCATTTAACCCGTTTATTATTTAGTTGAATCCTTCAATGTAACCTATTTGACCTGTTAAAGTTTAAATATAACCCTAATCTATCCTCTTATAAGTAAATGGGTTGTAAGTGCCCCCTTTAGTGAATGTTACTTTTTTTGTTATGTTGTAGGATAAGGATGAGAGCCCTGATAGTCTAAGAAGAGGATTGCCTGTGGTATCCATCTCTATCTGCGACACTGCAGAATTTTTGTATCGCCATACAAAAGATATGCAAAAGGCAAATAAGGTTTGGTTAAAATCAGGAGATGTATTGATATTCGGTGGCAAGTCTAGGCATATTTTTCATGGTGTAAATGCAATCATCCCGAATTCAGCTCCTACATCATTGCTAAAAGAAACCATGCTCAGACCTGGTCGTCTTAACCTTACTTTCAGAAAATATTGAATCAGCTAAATGATGATATGACTGTAAGTTTAACCATTGTGAAATTAAAGCTTTCGTACGTATGAGTGGTTTTTGCCAGTATAGTTGTTTACTCGAGAAGTTGGATCAAAGTTGGTTTTAATAGGCAATTATTTCATAAGTTTGAAATGCCTTTCATTCGACTAATTGGTTGGACTTTCAGATCTTCACCCCCTTCATGCTTTTAAAGATGATAATTCGTTATGTGGTTTGCATTTTGATGTACTTTATTATATTGTTCGCAAGCAACTAGGTATCACGCCAATCTATATATACTATAGGAGTATAAATAGAAGCACCAAGACTTGTCACGTGTCGTCCGAGCCTACATGACATTTTCTTGTAATTTCCAATAATATATACATTTAGTCAAACTTACTTCAAAAAGTTTACAGCCCAAGCCATGTACAAATGGGTAAAAAATGGCTCTAATTAATCAAAATAAACGACACCAAATCACCATCACATAACAACAAACCAATAATTCAATACCGTACCGTATACTAATAGCTTGTATTTCTCAAAAACCAATCATATGTAGAGAGGTCTTTTGATAGTAACATTTCATAAGAAAAGATAAATGTTAACTAATGAAATAAATGACAAGAGTATAGAATAGAATAAATATATAAAATAGATCAAACATATTATGAAAAATAGATATTAGTTGACCACTATGTGGCAATATTTTAGCCAAGTTACATAGTTGTGGAGCTACTTTTAACTCGTAATAACTATTAAGTTTGTGTTTGGTTTACGAAATTGATTGTAATTCGATGAAATTAAAATTGAGATTCTATTCCTCGTTGCTTTGTTGGTTATGTTAAGTAATTGATAAAGTTAGAATCCTTCAAATTCCTTTTCTTTTCTTTGATCGAATTCTAATTCATTTAAAAAAAAATATGTGAACCAAATTCACTCGCGTGTTCTTTAAAAAGATAAAAAAGTCAATCATTTTAAATTTTCTATGGGTTTTCGTGACACATGTTAATGCGCATTTAATGAAGTCGCAGTTTCTTTAAATATCAAAATTTGTAATTATTATTATATAAAAAAGGTAGCTATTAGATTGAACTAACGAGTATTAAATACAAATTATAAAAATTTCTTTAAATATTATAATTTTCATTTAATACTCATTAATCAATCTAACAGCTACCTTTTTTATATACATAATAATTACAAATTTTGATATTTAACGAAACTTCAACTTCATTATATGCGCCTTAACGTGTGCCGAGGGGCACACGTTAGCAAACACTTTTTGTATTACTTAATGAGTTATGATGTATAGCTTGATTTATAATTGGATATAAATACAAATTATAGATAGAATTATATAAATAGTATGTACTATAGACAAAAAATGCTTATTTTTTTATTATACTACTTTACATGTTTTGTCATCCTCAAACAATATTTAGACATGGTGATAACGAATTTGAAAACAATTGATAGTGATGGTGTGATAGGCTCTATTTATGCCGACATAAAAAAGTTATTAAACTTATAATTCAGCATTACTGTTACATAGCAAACCAAATTTGTCATCTCACGTTTAATCAAAATATTACAACATTTTAACTTGATATAAATATTTTTTAATCTTTTACGAGGGTTTGTCTAACATGTACATGTATTCAGGGCACACGTTAAACTTCATTTAATTTACAATGACCTACCAATTGCGTTATATGAAATTTTTAGCTTTTTCCGTCATAAGTGGTGTATTAATATTCGGATATTCCTTACGACTTTTAATTCAGTTAATAACTCTTATCACATGTCCTTAGACCACTCCCAACCGTTGCTTCTTCAGTTTTGCCACGTCAGCACATGCAAAACTGATAAAAGATTGATTAAACACTACCAATGGTCTTTTCGTCACTTTAATTTTGAGCCTCACATTTACCAATATACCTACATTTACATACAGTAAACTAAAAATAACAATACATTAAATATAAGCTGGACCCCACTTTTTTTCATCACATTCATCAGCTAAGCGAATAAAGGAAATCGAAGAAAGGAAAAGAAAAAGACGTGCCATCATTGTCTAAACCGAAGAAAGGAGAAGAAGGAAAATGAAGAAGCCATTGGCTTTGGTCTTAAAGCACTATAATCTTATAGTAAGTACCAATAATCTTATTGGATACATTTTACAAGGTTATAAGATTAAGATCATTAACTTTATACGAATACATTTATTATTAAACTCGCTATGAAAGAAATGTTATCTTTAAAACAACAACAAAGCAATAGATACATAGATTAAAAGGTAAAAACCTATCCACATTGCTTAGAGGCAAGTGAAGTCATCAACAGTTTAGGGTGTACAAATTTGACATTTGACATGAGTCAATTCTATTATATAATGGCCTAGACAAGTTTACAATTTTGCATAAAACGGGTCAAGACTTGTTAATTTTAATTGGCTAAAGGGAATGTTAAAATAGGTGCTTGTGGACCTCTAACCAAAGGCCCATATGGTTAAGTGTTGTTAGCCGTATCCGGCCAATTCACATTCCCTAATTGATAGTGACCCACGACTAGAAAAGTTGCCTTAAATCTCACATGCCAAATCATATGGTTTATGGGCCACATGCTCTCACCATTTTCCTTTTACTCATTATTTTCAAAATATATACCCTCAAACTCAATAGGCAAGTATGTTTTACCGTTCACAAACGAGAATTTATACTCTATATCTCTTTGGGTTGTACATGTCAAAAGTAACAATTTTCTTTTAATATTTTATTTTCAACACTATATGTATACAATAATAATAATAATAATAATAATAATAATAATACAAATGATAAATAATAATTATAACAATATAAAGATTATTATGATTATTATTATTATTATTATTATTATTATTATTATTATTATTTTATTATTACTATCACTACTACTATATATGTCTCAATTTTATTGTCCATGTTTCCTTTTCTGAATTTTCTAAAATAATTGTTTAACTTAAGTTTTAAGCAATTGGAAAATGTTTAAGTGAAGAATAATGAATTATTATTGATTAGTAGTGAAATCTTTTTTCTAAAACTATTATATTGAATAATTAAGTTGAGACAAAAAAAGTTTTATTATCATTCTTAAAACATTTACCTTAAAAATATTACTATTTTTTACCTATACAACAATAATAAGAGCATCTCATTGATAAAAAGCTTTTAAAAACATTTTTACCATCCATATCATTTTCCACTAAAAAAACTTATGAAAAAACTTCTACTTCAATGTAAAAAAAAGCTTTTACCAAAAGCTTGAAAAATCTCAAGCTTTTGATTAGAAAAACCTTTCCTCACATCAAGAAAATTTTTTCTAAAACTTATTTTACATCAAAAAGCTTTAGAAAAAGCCTTCTGGAGGTGGTGTAACAATTACTTCATAACATATATGTAAACAATAGTAGCTATTAGATGATCGGAAAAAAAAACTTTTGTGGTCACGCTATTTTTTTATTTTACGGGAAAGCTTTATTTGGGTCGAGTTTATGTGATAGTGGTCTCAAACTAAATAAATTAGTTTGACAAGTGGACACCACAATTATAAAAGAAAATAAAATCGCAGCGAAGCACGAGCGAATATCCTTGTTATTTTCAAAACTTACCGTTTTGTGTTTTCATAAAGACAGTATAAAAAGTATCTATGAAGATGGAAATGGTTTATTTTAATAAACAATCATCTTTGTTTATTTTTCTAACTGAGTTTTCGACTACATTTTTTATGGGTCACTATTTTAAGTGGACGAAGCTCGTCACCAGAGTAACTCGTCGTAGGTAAAGTTCTTTCTAGTGAACCGATTAGCTACTATTTTGGACCTAAAAGATAATCGGACAACTTGACCATATAATAATTATAACTTGAAGAGTTTAAGCATAATATAATACAAATATACAGTAATTATTATTATATTATATTTTAAAATATAAGATAGGACTATTAAATTATTAGCACATCCTTGTCATGTGCGACCACGTTAACATAAAATAAAACAAGATTAGATCCCTAAATAAAATATGATTTAAATTCGAATTCATTCTTATTTATATATTATTATTATTATGGGTTTGATATTATACATACAATTCTACAATTAAGTGAAAATATATAAAGTGTAGTAAAATATAGGTAGTTTGGTTGGAGAGTATATATGTATGTTTGGTGACCAATTACTAGAAATGTAAACATAGGTAGTGTACTAGTGGTGATTGAAGAGCATATATGCATGTTTGGTGATAATTACTTCAAAAGTAAAAAACAACCTAAACCATGCAACAAAAAGTACCAAACCTAACATCCAAACACAAATTTAAAACACAAACCAGTAAACTTTACAAAATTTACTTGTACTTTCAATAAATGTTATGCATCCATTTTGGTGATAACATGTTGGGATGTGATAGATAGTAACTAGAGTACTTTAAAAAAGAGCACATATGAAATGCAATAAATAAACATAAACAGTACATTTTAAATAAGGTAGTAATTAATTCTAGTAGTTAAAAGTAAGATGCATGTAGAATGGTAAAAAATTAAACCAAAGATGAATTTAGATTTAGATAACATATAAATTTAGTACAATGACCCCTTTACTCATGCATGTGTTGTCCACATCTAACCACATGTGTGGAAAAAAAATAAATACCAATTTACTATAATCCTAGTTTTAATTTAAAAGGTTAAGTACAATAATTATTCTAGTTATATTTATGTATAAAGTCTTTTTTATGTTAACTATCTTATTTACCTACTAAATCTTGACAAATAAACTAATTATAATGATCATAAATGAAAATGAAAATGCAAATAATATATAAAGAAGTAAACTTGATCTAGATCTCTTGTAGTGCAATTTTTGTATAAACAAAACATGGGGTTTCCCCCATTTCAACAATCCCCATAACACATCTCTTCTTTTGCTATTCTCAAGAACAATGCTTCATAGCTTCTTCTTCACCCTTCTTCTTTCTATCTTCTTGTTCTTCCCAAAAACATGTTACTCCATTGATTCACAGGGTCAAGCTCTGTTAGCATGGAAGAACACTTTCAATACCACAGACTCCATAGAATCACTCAAATCATGGAACCCATTAGACCCAAATCCATGCACATGGTTTGGGATTCACTGCAACTCACAAATGCAAGTAGTCTCTGTAAAGCTCAAGTCAATAGATTTGCAAGGAAACTTGCCTTCAAATTTGCAGCAACTCAAGTTTTTAAATTCACTCATACTCTCATCCACCAATCTCACCGGAGCTATTCCGGCTGAATTTGGAGATTATCTTGAGCTTACTGTAATCGACATATCGGATAATTCAATTTCTGGTATCATCCCACCAGAGATATGTAAATTGACCAAGCTGCAAACTTTGTCTTTGCAAACCAACTTCATTGAGGGTGAAATACCTGTTAACATTGGGAACCTTTCGAGTTTACGAAACTTGATGATATATGATAATCAGTTGAGTGGATCAATCCCAAAAAGTATAGGGCAGATAGGAAACCTTGAAGTGATAAGAGTTGGTGGGAACAAGAATCTTGCAGGTGAGCTACCGGAGGAGATTGGGAACTGCAGTAATTTATTGATGTTGGGTCTGGCAGAAACTAGTATCTCCGGCAGCATTCCGGCATCTATAGGCAACCTGAAAAGAATTCAGACAATAGCAATATACACGTCTCAATTGTCAGGTACAATTCCTGATGAAATCGGAAACTGCAGTGAATTAAAAAACTTGTATTTGCACCAGAACAACATTACTGGTTCAATCTCGAGGCGTATTGGGGAGCTAAGAAAGCTTGAGAGTGTGCTGCTATGGCAGAACAGTTTAGTAGGGACAATCCCGGAGGAATTAGGAAGTTGCACTGACCTTAAGTCGATTGACTTATCGGAAAACTTGTTAACGGGAAGTATTCCGGTCAGTTTTGGAGGGCTTTTGAAGCTTCAAGAGCTGCAACTATCAGTCAACCAGTTGTCAGGTAATATACCTCTGGAAATCACAAACTGCAGTTCTTTAGCTCATTTAGAAGTCGATAATAACAGACTTACTGGCAAAATACCGATTATGATTGGCAGATTACAGAGCTTGACTCTGTTTTTTGCATGGCAGAATAATCTAACTGGTAACATACCAGAATCTTTATCCCAGTGCCAACATCTTCAAGCTCTTGATCTTTCAAATAACCATCTTTCCGGGACAATTCCGAGAGGAATCTTTTCACTGAAAAATCTTATAAAACTGTTACTGCTATCCAATGATTTGTCTGGTTCTATCCCACCCGATATCGGTAACTGTACAGATTTGTATAGATTTAGGGTCAACGGAAATAGACTCGCCGGAAGTATTCCATCAGAGATTGGAAATCTAAAGAAATTAAGTTTTCTTGACATGAGCAGTAACAATTTCAACAGTGAGATTCCTCGTTCGATCTCGGGTTGCAGTAATCTTCAGTTTCTTGATCTTCATTCTAACGTGCTCACTGGTGTTATCCCCGATACACTTCCTGTAAGTTTACAGTTCCTAGACATGTCCAACAACCGTCTCACGGGTTCGCTGACTCCTGATGTTGGTTTATTGACCGAGTTAACGAAGTTTAATTTGGGGAATAATCAGCTTTCTGGGGAAATTCCAGGGGAGATTATATCTTTAAATAAGCTAGAGTTATTAGATCTTGGAAACAACGGTTTCTCAGGTGTATTACCAAAGCAAATAGGAGAAGTTTCATCACTTGGAATCTCTCTTAATCTCAGTTGTAACCAATTTACTGGTGAGATCCCACCAGAGTTCATTGGGTTGACAAAACTAACAACTCTAGACCTCTCTCATAATAAACTCAATGGTAAATTAGATGTCCTCACTAACCTGCAAAATCTTGTCTCTCTCAATGTGTCATTCAATGACTTCGCCGGGCAGTTGCCCGACACTTCATTTTTTCATAATCTCCCTCCAGCCAGCACTGCTGGAAATCCAGCTCTTTACGTTTCTAGAAGAGTCAATAATAAAAGGGGTTCTGCTGGACGTGCCAGGTCAGCAGCAAAACTAGCCATGTCAATCCTCGTTAGCATTGGTGCAGTACTTGCCCTACTAGGAACTTACATGTTGATTCGGGCCCATTTAGCGAGCACAAAACATGACCATGAAACATGGGAAATGACATTTTACCAAAAGATGGATGTTTCAGTTGATGATATAGTTCGAAACCTAACAAATTCAAACATCATTGGGACCGGAAGTTCAGGAGTTGTGTATAGGGTTATAACTATTAACGGGGAAACACTTGCAGTGAAAAAGATGTGGTCAACTGAGCAATCAGGGGCTTCTTTCAGGTCTGAAATTCAGACACTGAGTTCAATCAGACACAAGAACATTGTTCGTTTATTAGGATGGGGTTCGAACGAGACGATCAAGATTCTCTTTTATGATTATTATCCTAATGGGAGCTTGAGCTCGCTTCTTCATGGGGCAGGGAAAGGGGCTGAGTGGGAGACTAGGTTTGATGTTCTACTAGGTGTGGCTCATGCACTTGCGTATCTACACCATGATTGTGTGCCTCCTATAATGCACGGAGATGTGAAAGCCATGAATGTGCTATTGGGTCCTAACCTACAACCATATCTTGCTGATTTTGGGCTGGCTAGACTCGTTACCAATGATCCATATGGTCTTTCTACGCAGTTCCAGAGACCTCAGCTAGCAGGTTCTTACGGATATATGGCTCCAGGTAACCTCTTTTTTCCTTTTCTTATAATTAATATCTATAATCTATAATAATAACTGTTATAATTAATTTCACTGATTAGATGTTGGGTGTATAATTAATACAGAACATGCTTCAGCGCAACGAATTACTGAAAAGAGTGATATCTACAGCTTTGGAGTATTACTATTGGAGGTGTTGACTGGAAGGCATCCACTAGACCCAACTTTACCAGGTGGTGCACACTTGGTTCAATGGATTCGAGACCACTTGCATAACCAGAGGGACCCAGTAGACATTCTTGATCCTAAATTAAGAGGTCGAGCCGACCCTCAGATGCACGAAATGCTACAAACACTAGCCGTGTCATTTCTTTGTGTCAGCCCACACCCTGATGACCGTCCAATCATGAAAGACGTGGTAGCAATGCTCAAGGAGATCCATCATGAGGACTCGGTGAGGCCGGACGCAGAGCTGAAATGGGGTTCATTGACTCATGAACCACCCCCAGCTCCTACTAGAACTACGACCTTACAAGGTTCACCTAACCGCTCTTATGCCTTCTCAGAGGATTCAGTCTAGTGACCAGGGTGACCCATATGTCTTTATCTAGAAAGTGAGGCACTGATGGTGGTTTTGGATGTTTATGATTAGAATTTAATGCAAGCAATTTAGCTTCTTTCTCTCTCTATCTTTCATAAGTCAGCGTCCCAGGACTAGTTCACATGGGCCCGGGGTCAAACACCACATGTGCATGTGAGCTTCCCAGGTTTACAGCAAAGCAATAAAGGCTTGGTACTAAACTTGATGTATGCATCCTTTAAGGCAGGGCACATCTGCTACAAGCACCATATGGGTAGTGTATTTCAACTGCTCTAAGCAAAACCATGAACATGCAGTTGATTGAAATTAAGCAACAAAATATGCGATTGCTTCATATCACAGATAAAACTAACTCGGCTTGACAGCAAGTCAGCAACTACTACATTACGAATAAAACATTTACACCCTTTCATAGTGGCCAATTACTGAATTAGGTAGAGGTGGCAAGATGGGGAGGGCAGGTAGGTTTGGTAACGGGTCATAAAGGGTTGCCTGGGGTTTATCCGAAACAATTCTTGTGCAACTTTATTTTCTCATATAGAACTCCAAAAGTTCAATTATTACAGGAATGATATACGCATGTGGCTTGGGTAATGGGTGAATATGGTATTTTATGGTACGGATCAAATCACAAATCTCGATAAAATTTGCTCCACCTTTTTTTAGTCTTCCTTACAAATTTTTGGGTGTTACCTATGATTACAAAAAATACTTATAACATTAGTGACCTTTATGCATTAAAAATATTTTCAGGTGAAGTTAAACCCATTTGTTATGTTTCCTTTTTAGCAAAACTTTTGACTTTGCCTATTTGACCAGTTATCCATAAAAGATAACTAAGATTGATCCATCCACAAGTAAATGGGTCAAAAGAGTCACATCTATTATTAGACCACTCCCAACAGTGAACACAAACTGACGCGTCTGTTTATGCCAAATCAGCGTTACGTCAGTACTTTTCAAAACTGACACAAAACTGACACTACACTTCCAACAGTATCATCATTTCAATTTTTTCCGGACACACATTACCAATATACCTTTATTTCTATACACTAAACAAATAAACTAAGGTTGTCAAGATCGGGATCCTACGTAGGATCGTTTTCGTCTTTGCAAGATCGGGATCGTAAGATCGGATCGAGATCGTAAGATCGGATCGAGATCGTAAGATCCTACCTAAATATCATTTTTATTTAAATATATTTAAATTGATGTAGAAAACTAACAATTAGAGAAACTAATGTAACATTAACACTTTATATTACAAAAATGATGCAATTTGTCAACAATTTTAATTAGATGATAAAATACTGAAACAAAAAGATAGTAGCAATGTAGCTGGTTCAATTGCACCACTAGTCATAATAAGTTTAAGATCATACAAACAAAAATTACTATTCTACGATATCAATTGGAACTTCAAACATCGTCTGAGGTTTTAGGCTTTTCTTTTTCTTAAAAGGTGAGGAACTGATTGATTGAATATGAAAACAAAGGCGTGCAGAGATTTTTGAGCAAAGATTAGACTTTAAACCATGGCTATGTGCCATATAAAGATTTAGCCCAATTGTACAAAAGAAAAAAAATATGTGTGATCCTACTACGATCTTACCTCCTAAGCGATTCTACTCCAATCCTGCACGTTTTCACTTGGTAGGATCGTGCGATCCTACGATCAAGATCGCGATCTTGACAACCTTGAGTTAATAAACAAAAAAAAATAACTGACGCACGTCGAAAAATCGAAGCGAAAAATTGACGCCTCATACTGACGCCGCGGTGCCAACGCCGTCACTTTTTTAACTGATGTACCGTTGGCAGCAGTTTTAGGTTGCAATGACAGAAGATCCAAGGAAGCATTATTTTTCTAGGTTGACATCAATGTAGAAATGCAGCCATAGACTAGCAAAAATAATTCACTTTTAATGATAGGAGGCCTGGGTCAGTGGGTCAACAAGAAAACACAGTATTAGTTAAAATTCAAGTCCCAATAAATAACAGAATTACAAGTTATACATTTTGGTGAAACAGGTGGGTCCCTCTTGAACTATAGTTGTGTAGTCAACACAGGAGGACCCACCATAACAAATTTAGCTTTTACAATATCCATAAAGTTACATGCTAGATATTCCTGTGTAGTATTCATATTACATATTTAGAGAGAAGAATGTCACTAAAGTCCAAATTACTAACCATCATCTAAGGAGGATGCTCCGCTTGTAACTTTTTCAAGATGAAACTGATAATGCCCCAGTTAAAGCCACGGTATTGAAGCCATGTGATGATCCTTGACTTTTGCTTTTCACTGGGAAGAGATTTGGCACGCAGCCATTGCTTTGAAGCTTGGGCAAATAGATGGTCCATCGAGGGCTTTGACAATCCAAGTCTTGAAACCTGATCATCACCGGGTTCACCATCCTCTAAAACCAACTTTATAGCTTTCTGTGCATCGAAATCATTGACACCTTTTTTAGTCAAGGCCTGAAACAGAAACACAAATATATAATTACTTTTATACAACTATCTCACCTCTTTTATGCTGATTTCTTTTATAAAGGAAAAAGGGGTGGCCAGTTAGCCTAATCCGACCTGATCCAAAATATTACTAATTTTGATTCAAACTCAATCTGCCTGACATGCCTATTTTTCCCACCTATGCATTAACCAATATAATACAGCAAATTTGGTTCAAATGTTCATGGTACTAGAACTGTGGCACTAGATCTTTTTAGTTAGTTTTCCAATATAGCATATGAGCATCGAAATAGTAGCAGCAAGAACAACTTACTTGCTTGATTCTACGTGGACCCCAACTTGATGAAGACCATCTTGACCGCGATAATGCTTCAGCGTACAAGAAATCATTAATCAACCCTCTGCAACAAAGTTGACAAGTCAAAAAGTTCTCTAAGTAATCAATAAAGAATTTTTACATTAAGTATAGCCGGACAACTTGGTTAAAGAAAAGTTAAAACAGGCTACTTGATAAAGATATATAATCTAAATCCTCTAAAAGTAACCTTCTGAGTAATTAGCTCTCTTGGTCTGCAAGGAAAACGTGATAGCAGAGTTGTCGATTAAAGGAATATTGTAAAGTTGGCAATTTCAACCCACTTTACCTCAAAATAAGCCTGATTTGGGTTACAGTTACCTTAGAATGGGTCTAATTCGGAATGATATTTTCTTTAAAGAACAAAAAGTCTGTTACACAACCCCCATTGTGCCATCTCTGGATCAAAACTTTAAAAATATGAAATCTCACATGCATTTCAAAATCAAAATCCATGTTATTTTGAGTTTGCACCTGTTCTGGAAGTCAGAAATCACAGCATTGGCAACTTGAAGTGGGAACTTCTTTCCTAGCAGTTTCTTCTTCAGCTCGAGTGCTGTATATGCTCTGCAAACAAAGAGAGCCATCTTTAAGCAAGAAAATTTGAGTTCCAGCATCTATATAGGTTAAGAAGATCGTCTGCAGTAAATCTCGCGATATCTTCCAGTTCAAAGAAAAATATACATGAAAGAATTCAAAGTCCGCACGTGATGAATAAGTGTTTAAAGATATTAACAGATTCCAACAGGAAACTAGATTAATTTGTCTCAAGATGTGGTGCTACAAAACATAGTTAATGAAGAAAGTTTAAACCATGTGGACCTATGATCTATCCAATCCAATCAGCATGAGTTTCTTGAATTTCTAAAGTTTTGCAATTTTAATGCGAGGGGTTATTTACTTATCGCATACAGTAAATAATCGCTAGTTTTAACAAATTATATGGGCTCTAATTCACTGCTGCATGATATCATGTGACAACCATAAATAAATCACAACCTACAAGTTGTCTGAAAAAGCTGCACAATCCACATAATGAAAAGGAGTGAAAACATATAACCGATAAATATACTTGGCCTATTGAATGCAAAAAACTATAACACATAAAAAAAAATTACTAACAAGCAATTAACTACTAACGTTCATCCGGAAGGAACTCTAACCTTGCAGCAAGCAATACAATCGCTGTCTTCTCAGCTTCTTCTTTAGTTTTACCAGGCTCAAATTCCAGACTTTTAACTTCGTAATTTCCATTTTCAAAGTCAACTTCATCATCTATACTCTCCCCATAACCTTCCATGTCATCAAACTCATGAAGTTCTTCCATAGAATTTGCTCTCACATCTGAATTACATATTTTAGTTTCTTTTGATCTTGAATTACCTGTTGAAGAAATACACTAATTCTACTTCAGCCAGATCTCTACTATAAACAATAAAAAAAAGTTAATCGAGAAATAAAGGCCTACATATAGATACATGTACCTGAATTAAAATAATTATCATTTGATGCGTCTAAAGTAACATTCATCAAATTAGGGTTTCTGAATCGACTGCGACGCACTTCATAATTCTCGGAGTCCTTTGGAGCACAATCGTTAGGTTTATTATATTTTGAAGATTTCTTAGGAGTGTACCTAACTGGAACATTCGTAGAGCTTTCCCCCAAATTCGAACAACAACGAACTATTATAACTTTCGGTGCCCTAATAAATGCAAATTAAAAAAATAAAATAAATATAAATTATTATTATTACCAAGAATTAACCAACAGAATCATCGAGTTTTGTAGACAAATGATTGGAAATCAAATGAATAATGAACAGTAATTTACCAGTGCTTCATGAAGACTCGAGACTGAAGCTTCAACGCAGAGCCATAATTTAATGTTGCCGCGAAAATAGTCATGGAGTAATTTCTTCAAAATTTGAAGGAACGAAAGTATAAAAACCCTGTAAATTTAATCTATTTATGTTCTCCTTTCTGTCCTCCTAATTACCTTTTCAGCAAAAATAGTCTCTGTAAATTTAAGCATTGGCAATATACACCTCCAACTCTCCCTTTCATTTTAAATAGTTTTTTTATTTTATTTTATAGAATGGTAAGTGCCCACGAATTATAAATGCAATATATTTGTTTCCCATCTTAGAACTTGAACCCCCAATTTTATAATTAGAAGGGTGATCACGATACTACTAGACCAGTAACCATTTGGTTATAACAATTTTAATTTACTACATGACTAATAACGATAAATAAAAACCTCATAGCAAGTTGTAGTCCAAGGAGTTTTGTTTTTGACTAGTGAGATACCCGAGCAATACGACGATACCTGCCTTTTATACGTTAAAGATGTTAACTTATGATGGAAACTACTAAAGACTTGTTTTACACTTGCGGTTGAAAACGTACATATCATTGATATTTGTATCGATATGGTGGAAGTTGAAACATTGATTGAGGTTACGATGAATATTAACACCTAAAAAAAACCAAGCATCAATATATGTAGGCAAATTATTGATACCGTGCCGTAATAAAGCGGGTGACATTTAGTATTAAAATACATATAGAAAATGTGTAACTAAAAAGGGTGAATATTCCTTTCTGGAACACTATTCTTTCAATGATTTTTGTTAGTAAATACACTTTACCCGTACCTTTTTAAAAAGTGTCATTAAAGTGTAAATATACTGACACTTCTTAGAGTGTCAATAAAAAATGTGTCACTAACGACATTTTTCTCGTAGCGCATGTAATGTATCTATAAAGATGGGTCAATGGAACATTTTTAGTAAACGACTGACATTCAATAACAAATTAAATTATGATTGATTGTTTAGTTAATGTGAGGGTTAGTTTAGTAGATTCCGATTTTTAAATTGTTTGTTATAAAATAAAAATTGTGAGTGCTTTATAAGGAAAAACAGATGTGTTTTTTTTAGAATCTGCCACCATTAGTTTCATAAACCTTAGTATGACTTAACTTTCCAAACATGAAAATAATGGCAAAATTCAGTACAATCAAGCGTAAAGGACTTTGAACCCACCTCCCCAGACACACACAACAAAATTGCCAAGTGCTGACATCGATCTTGCATCCATAAGATGAAAATTTTGCAAGATTGTTAGACATTGATCTTAAATATGATTCAAACTCTATCCACAAAACTTAAAGCTATCCTGAAAGATGTAATTCATGAACGACTAAACAGAGAAACCATATATCACATATACGTGCCTAACAAATTAAACCTAGCTTGCACCAAATAATTCTTCCGATTGTTGTTCTATTGGTCGTTCACGCAACAATTTTAGAACTTTTCAAAATACAAAAGTTTGGCCGATGTTCACATATTTTGTGATATTCAAGACAGAAACATATAAACATAAATCGTATCGTATCGTATTGTATGATTTATATCCTATTTGGGATGATTAATTTCCTTCTTTCTCTTTATTTATCATTGATTTTATAGATGTTATGAACAAAACGTTCAATACTCACAAAGAGTTTGCCCTTCAAGATATCTATCTTGCTGCAACCTCTACACAATTTTATTTTTATTTGCGGATATAATATAACTATATTTATTTTTATTTTTATTATTTACAAGTTGTGGAACTATCTTTACGAACTAGTACATAAATCTTCTTTACAAAAATCTAAGGAAGTGTGTTGTTTAAGAGGACAAAAGTGGATGAGGAGGTCATGAACCATGTTCACAAAAACAAGATAGATAAATAAACAGTCCAAATGCAAAGAACAAAACTGCCATTTGGCATATTAGATCATCACCCATTTCACCATCTTATCTCACTTTGATAACTTTCTTTTGAGCTTATGGGCATAACACGTGTCAACAACTGGTTGGATTTAAGCTCACAAAGCATATTCCATTTTATTTTTAATTTTTAAGAAAATAAAAAACTATAAAGATTGGTCATCTTGCTTTCTCGTCTTGTACTCACCTTCTCCGTAACCAATTAGTCATGTCGGCCTTCGTTGGAAAGTATGCCGGTAAGTTTTATTATTATGTTATTACTTGAATGCATAGTAATATATCTCTAAAGTTTTATTATTAATTTATAAGTTTGTAACACAAATTATTTACACGTTTCACACATTATTTACATTTACATATTCTGTTTAAACTAGATTTGAAATTGCAACCTTTTAGTTAAGTTCCCCTGATACTGCAAAACTATCGGTTAAAATTAACGATATTATGTGATGAAAAATGGTGGTCCTGTTTGTGACATGCATGTGACATGCAGATGAGTTGATCAAGAATGCAAAGCTCATTGCCACACCAGGAAAGGGTATATTAGCGGCCGATGAGAGCACAGGAACGATTGGAAAACGTCTCTCAAGCATCAACGTTGAGAACGTCGAGTCAAACCGCCAAGCCCTTCGTGAACTCCTATTCACTTCACCAAATGCGCTAACTTACCTTTCAGGTGTCATTCTCTTTGAAGAAACTCTGTACCAAAAAACAACCGATGGGAAGCTATTTGTTGATGTTCTCCTAGAAGCCAATGTCCTTCCAGGAATTAAAGTTGATAAAGGTGTGGTTGACCTTTCGGGTACTAATGGCGAAACCACCACTCAAGGGTTCGATGGGCTTGGTGCTCGTTGTGCTGCATACTACAAAGCAGGGGCCCGATTTGCCAAGTGGCGTGCAGTCCTTAAGATTGGACCAACTGAACCCTCTGAGTTGTCGATTCAACAAAATGCTCAAGGGTTGGCTCGCTATGCAATCATTTGTCAAGAGAATGGACTCGTGCCAATTGTTGAACCGGAGATATTGACTGATGGGAGCCATGATATCAAGAAATGCGCTTATGCAAGTGAGATGGTTTTGGCTGCAGTTTACAAAGCGCTCAATGAGCAACATGTGCTTCTTGAAGGAACACTCTTGAAACCCAATATGGTTACTCCTGGCTCTGATAGTCCTAAGGTATTAGTAATCAGTACTAAAACCACAAAATCTATAAAGTGGGTGAGAATATACTAAAGATTGTATTTTCTATATTATTAGAAATACATTTTCAACTATTATTGATAAATCGTATTGATAATGACCTCTTAACCAGTTTTTTCATGGATTTATTTCATTATTTGGAAGGTTCTTATTTCTTACTTCGGAATTAAATATTCCTCGTCTTCCAAAAAGATCTTTTATTTATCTTTTTCTGTAAAATAATCTCTTATATTTAATTAATTACCCGAGAATAAAGGTGACCTGGATTTTAAATAGGTAGAAATTGTCACATCTAGTTGTGTCTAATAGATCGTTTTTATGACTCAATAGGTGACTCCAGAAGTGATCGCTGAATACACAGTAACAACACTACGTAGGACCGTGCCAGCGGCAGTACCGGGAATTGTATTTTTGTCTGGTGGACAAAGCGAGGAAGAGGCGACAGTAAACCTAAATGCAATGAACAAGTTGGAAGTGTTGAAGCCATGGACATTATCATTCTCATTTGGACGAGCTCTGCAGTCGAGCACCCTCAAGACATGGGGCGGTAAAAAGGAGAACGTGGCAGCAGCACAAGCCAACTTTTTGGCTAGGTGCAAGGCTAACTCTGAGGCAACTCTTGGGACATATGGGGGAGATGGTGCTGGTGGTTTAGCCTCTGAGAGTTTGTATGTGAAGGGATACAAATACTAACTAACTACTCATGAAGTAGTGAAAAGTGTTGGTTGTAAAATTATGTTGTTATAACTGTTATGTGCATCTTATGTTCATATCGTTATATTATAATTCTTACTTTGTTACTTCCGTACATTTTCTTTATATATTTATTGTTATTCATATTATGCATTTAGGGTTAAGTGTCTACACAGCTATATGTGTTGACCTTCAACAAAGTTGAAGGTCATTATATGTACAAAACTATTTATTTTTGTACATTGTGTGCATTTTGGTGATGTGTTATTAAATATAAGGTGACATGTGTCATCTTTGCAGGTTAAAAAGTCATTAAAATACTCGCAATGCACAAAATAAATAGTTCTGTACATACAATGCCTGTCAATTTATTACGTACACACTATAAAGGTCAACGCACAGTTGCGTATATTTACAAGCACTTAACTCGTGCATTTAATTAGAAAAATATTTTGTTTTCTACATCTATATCTGCATAATCTGTTAACCAAAAAGAAAAGTATTTCATTCACCACTTTTACAACTTGTGTTGTTAGTTTGGGAGGAACAATTACATCTCTTATCATATGTATATTTCAAGTGATGGACAAATATAATCGACATCAAATCGTCACCATTTGTGAATAAATATTGTAAATTATATATGCATTAAATTTGATAGATGGTCCACGTGATTTACACCGATTTACGAAAATCGTCCTTATACTTTTTTTCAGGTTTTCAATCCAATAAGTTTAAGTTTTGCTGGAAAATATTCCGTCCAGACAAAAATGACTAAAGTACCCTTATCACTTTAATTTATTGAATTTAATTGATTTAAAATTATTTATTATATTATTTATAGAGAAAAGTTCAAATAAAAATGACAAAAAATAAAGAATGAGAGAACCAATAAGATTCCACCATTTTAAATATACATTTCCATCTTTTTCTTTGAAATTAAATATATCACAAACAGTACGTTAATAAATTATAAAAATTACACCGTTAGAATCGGCGTCATTTTATCTTTAATTAGAGATCTCACGTGATATACTTTTGATTATTAATATTTTTTACTGGGTTTTAAAAATTTGTAATGTTAAATAACATGTGATTTAACACTAAATAATAATCACACACGCTTATATGTCCAATCAAACTTTAAATTTTAATTATTGATGATTTAAAAAGATTTAAACATAAAAAACTAAGTTGTAATCACATCCGATTGAATATTAAAGTATCAATCACATGTGATTAAGGAGTAATCAATTACAAATTTTAAACATTGACTATAATTATACAATTAAAAAATAATCAAGTTAAAATCATACATGAATTATCATATATCGATAAACTGTTCATCAAATATCACTTTTTAATTGAAAATCATGTGTGATTATATACAAAATCACATGTGATTATATACCAAATCACGTGTGATTTAATATAAATTAGCAATTACATGTGATTTTTTATGAAAACAAATGCAATTTTTAAAAATTATTTTATAGTTATTGATGTGGATGAATATTAAGCTGTAATCACGTGTTAATTAACATATACCGTGAATAAATAATCGTGAATAAATTTTAACTTTTTATCATAAATCATATGTGAATGATTATATTGTAAGACTCGGCCTAAAAAAATGTTAGAAGTATAACTTGTGGGATGTCTAATTAAAGATACAAAAACGCTGATTTCAAATATGTAATTTTTATAATTTATTGATGTGCCGTTTGTGAGATATTTAATTTCAAAAATGAAAGTGAAAGTGAGTTTTATAAAGAAATAGATCAATCATATTGGTTCTCTCATTAGTTACTTTGTTATCATTTTTATTTGAGCTCACCAAAGTATCAGAAGTATCGCAAAATCCGAAAGTATCGCAAAATCCAAAAATCTATGTTGTTCGCTGCCGCTGGAAGTATCACCGGAGAGGTGAGTCATTGAGTTGTACTGTGATTCTGAACCGTTTACTCTGTTACCACCGACAACGGGGCGGTATCTTTTCCGACATTTCTTGGCGGATCTCAGGCCCATCTTCTCCGTAATATACATACATACGTACATACGTACGTACATACATATACAATAAATAACTACAATAGTGGTCGGATGGTAGTTGTGTTGCAGGTGACTGTTAGCAATTGAGAGAGAGAGATGGTCTCCGACATTTAGGTGTTAATGGTGGTTTGTATAGAGGTGAACGACGGAGAAGACGAGGTGCCTGCTGAAAAGGAGGTCGGAATCCAGGGTGGCCGGAGAACAATTGGGAGAGGAATGAGTAGTGTGGGTGCGAGATTGAGGATGAAGTTAAAACTTAAAAGTTTTAGTTTTGTTTATATATGTGTATCAAAATAAAAATAAATATAATTTATAATTAAATCATCAGTAAAAATGAATAAAATAAGATAAGTATTCTTTTAATCTCATCCTTGGCTTCTGCAGTAACTTTCAAACAACCAGTAACATCTCTACTTCCACCAACTAGATGAAGCTTTAGTCGATGAATTCCAACCTTCACCACCTTTCCACAAAAGTTGCACGTCACATCATTGGTATTTTTTGGATCAGCCAGATGCGAATATTTCCATGTTGGGTCTGATCTCTTGTTAGTGCTTGCCATCTACTATCATAATAAAGTAAACCAAAAATTAGAATATAAAAGTATATATTTATATTCAAGTATAAACAAAGACTTAGCATTAAGATAAAATACCTTTAGATCTTGTCTTCTTCTTCTTCAGATGTAGGAGGACATAGAAAAATTATAATTCTGAGAAGTTTGAACGTGGGGATATGGGAAAAAGAATACTTATCTTTTATTTATTTGAAAGATTTAATTTTATCCTAATGACCTAAAATATAGTAATTATCTATAAATAATATCAAAAGCCGTTAGTTAGTGGCTGGGAGAAGGAGAAAAGTCAGGAACTCAAAAGTCAGGTGGTTAGTGATTCAAAAATCTGAATCTGAACAAAAACGAATCGCCTTATTGCCTGCTCGCCTAATTAACAAAGTCGTCGCCTTTGTAAAACGCCTCATCTGAGGTATACAAAGGCGAATTACACAAAAACGAATTACACAAAAACGAATCGCCTCTTCGCCTAGGCGCTCGCCTTTTTCGCCTTTGACAACATTGAGTGTGAGTCCCACGACTAACCATGACTAAACAGTTTGGACCCACATTTTCATTTAATTTATATTTTCTTTAAAAAATATAAGAACTACAAAATACATTTATAAAATTTAAATCATTACATTAAATAATTAATATTACTATTACAAATTTAACACAAGGTTTAAATATTTACTGTATTTTGTATTATTACTAGTTGGTCTTAGTGCAAAAATTGTAAATTATTTTAAAAAGCCCAAGCCCAAGCCCATATTTAATTTTTACCTAGGGTTTGTTTTCTTTAAAAAAATAACTAGATCATAACTCGCAAAATTTACGGGCTAAGACATTTATCATAAAAAATAAAGTAAGTTTGAAAATTACAAGTTGATGAAGAAATTGTTAGTAATTCAAGTTAAGTATAACAAATTAATATTATGTTTTTTGATATGACATATATGTATGGTCAAGATGGGTTTACATTGAAACTTGCAAATTTCTACTACTATCTACTAATAAATTGGTATGTGGAATTTAAAATGAAGAACATGAATAATAACTGCATGTTTTTTAGATGCAAGTTGTCTTGAGTAAGTCAAATTTAATATCACTACAAATGAAATATAAATCTACGGTTTATTTATCAAAAGTTTATAGGTTATAACACTATAAATTTGATAAATGTGAATGTATTGGGTTTGTGTACACAAATTATAGATGAAATATAATTTTAAAAAAACAATCAATATAGAAAGAATATACATTACGGTTTATTTATTTTATATGCAAACATCTGGTTATTTATAATAGAAAATATAGAAAAAATAATAATATTTCAAATTTATCATCAATATACTAACGGCCATAATAAAAGATAATTATTATTTTAACAACGATAAATAAATTCAAAGTTCAACATTCTGAAGAATAAAATATTTTTAACATTTAACTAAAAAAGTAAATAAAAATAACGTATTGTCGAGATTGATTTAATTTTGCTTCAGTTTCGCGGCCTTGCAACCGATAAAGTACTTACAGCCTGAAGCCTAGCGAAGTAGTCTGATATTGAAAGCCATGCTAGTGCAGATTGTCGTGTAGTCAAGATTGCGTGAACTCCATTCAAAGAATTTTCTCGTACACGATCAGCCTAAACATTTGATTTTTAACATCCAAAAATTAATAACGTTGATACTGTTTGTGTACAGATAACGTAATAATGAATTTTATTTAGTTATATAACACCTAATGTAGATAATCCTCCACTGCTCCGAACTTTCCCATGATCTTAGGCATTTGAGACATGTAACTCGACAAATTTGATGACTGAGTTGTTGATGGCATAACACCATTAACCATTGAGTCCCCCAATGTTTGTTGCAATCTTACAATGGCATCAGATAAAACTTTTTGTTCGGTAGTGACTTTCTCTTTCAAACAACGGGTTTTTTTCAATTGCATTTCAGTCAGTTTTACTTTGTTCTCAATTAACTGAGATAATAATTGAGCAACTTAATTAATCGGGCAATTAAACAATAAGCAATCAAATTTTAATTTATAAAAGTTAATACAAAGTAGGTAAAATTTTATGGTGAAGACTATATACAATATTTAAAAAAAACAAATAGTTAATAGCTAATATTAATAGTAAATAAAATTTTTTATAAAATTAAAATAATATTATACCTTTATTATTTTAGATGGTCGGAACCCACCAATCCACATCACACAATGTTCCGCAAGTGATGTCCACATTCCAAATACAATTTGGAAAACATCACCTTTAGCGGCTGATCTTTTAATCTTAAAGATTTCATTGAACTGTAAAGAAGTTTTCTCAATAATCGATTTGATTTGACTGTCTGTCTGACCAGAGTGAATTGCTTTCTTAAGTTTTGCCGTTTGTTTAAATTGATCTTTTAACCATCGTTCATAATTTTCAGAAAACTCCAAAGATACTGTTACATAGACAAGTAATAACATTATAATGGAGAAAATAATATGCACAAATATGTAGCCCAAACATTTTATAGAAGTATCATATTAATGTATAATGTAACGCCTGATTATGTTTAATTTATTGATGACAACACTCCTGTTTTAAGTAATAAAATAAAATTCTATAAAAGAAATGATAGAAAATGTACCGTTATAATTATGAGTGGGCGCTTCTTCGGTTCTTATATTCATGAAGATGCCCTGATAAAATATACAAAGTTTTAGAAAATAAACTACGAGAGTACATTTATAATTTTTAAAATTAATGTAGTTCAAAAACCTATAATTTGATAGATTTACCTTCTCTTGTGATTCATGAACATTCTGCTTAAGTTGGTCATATTTTGCTTGATTTTGTTCAAGATGATTGTAATATGCCTATACAATTTTAAAAGTGAACATAAATATACATGTTTTAAACATCGTCAGTTTTCGATAGTTGGTACGACAACAATTTAACATAATCATAAAAATTGTTGGTAAATAAAACGTTATTAATTTATTTGTTTTCAATATACACAAAGTAACTTGATAGAATTAAGCCTTTTTCTTTTCTGTAGATAAATAAATATCAGTCAACTAATATTGAATAAATTTTATAATCGATTGTAAAAATGGAACTTATTAATGTTTACCTTTTCTGTAGATGAATAGATGCAAAGCTGAAATCTCCTTCTCAGATGAGTAATATGCTTTGCTTTTGATTATAGTGAGCGATGCAATTTCTAAAGGACTTCATTTTTGAGAAATGATTAAGTGTTCGTGTGTGTAATGAAAAAGAGGGTGTTCTTATACAGTGGTATGTGTATGTATGTATGAAATTGTGTATGCATGGAAGGGCTGGAGTTGGTTGCAAATTATCTTGCAAGCCTACATGCCTATATAAAGAATCTTTTTACTTTTTTGTTATTTTAATTGTACAACAACATATTATGTATACATATAATATGTACGCGTAACTAATTTTTGAAACCGTGATATATACATATTGTATCGTCCTTGTATCTTGAAACTAAATGTTCCTATCAATTACCATTTCATTAATCAATTCATATGAAATACTACCGGTATTCCTTTTCAAAAGGTTAATCCTGTTTATAACACTCTCCCGGAATGACTGAGTTTATGTTTGTATTCTACGCGACCTAACCGTTGACGTTTCCGAACCTTTCTCTGGTCATCTGGTAAATGTTTACCCAGAGAGGAATCGAACTCGTAACCTCTAAGAAGTCGTTCGGACGCACTTACCACTAGGCCTTCAGCCGTGGCCGTTTCCAAAATACTACCAATATACCAACTAATAACATTACATTACTTGCCCGATCGATATGATCTAATTAGAATTATTCATGTACATGTAGTGAAAAGTCAACTAATCTCACTTAATTAGTGACACTTTTATGTTTTTATCTCCTTATATTAATTTACTTTAAAATTTAATTATTGTATAATCCAACAAGTTTTCTAGCAAATCGTGGCTTTATACGTACATGACAATCATAATAATCATAATCAATCAAGTATAAACTTACATTTTTCTAGCTAGCTAACATATATACGTATACGTATTTTAATTTATTTATTTTCAACACTTAACAATCTTCTGAATTATATTTATCAATAATAAATTATAATAATTAAGCTAGCTAGCTAGCTACCCTGCATTTTAAAGCTTCAAATTACTTCCCTCTGATCGATCGAGTGACTTCTTTATAAACAACTTAACGGTTCATTTAAATCATAGATACGGACGAGCATGATCTCGATCGAACTTACTAATTAACAAACCTAGCACCACAGGGTCTTTGCCTTAACGGTATGCGAGTTGTCTCTCAATATAGTGGTCGCGGGTTCAAACATCGTGTGAGGCATTGTGTAAATATTCGTAGTTGTGTATATAATGTGTGAGTTAGTTGTAGGTTTGCGTTTCTTAATTTCATGGCAATCAATCAAGTAGCTAACATACGTGCGTATACGTATTCTAATTAAGCAACACTCGATGTACATTCCGAATTTATCAATAATTAAGCTAGCTAGCTACCCTGCATTTCAAAGCTCCAGACTTCCCTATGATATGATAAGAGAAATCATAATCGATCGAGTAACATCTTTATAAACAACTTAACGGTTCGTTTAAAACATATATATACGAGCATGATCTCGATCGAGCTTATGAATTAACAAAGCTAGCAAGCATAATTAAGACCAAATGCAAATAATCGAGCATTATTAGGATCTTCTCACATCGTTTCAAGTCTTTGTTTTTTCCTTTAAAGTTTTAAAAGGTCGTTTTTATGTGATCATGTTTTAAGTAAGTGATCCAGTCGGTGGGTGTGGTTTAAAGAAGTGGTTTCAAGTCGATTAGTAATTAGATTTAATTTGAAGTTTAGCGTTGTGATCTTTTCTAGAAATAATTAAATGATCATGATCATGATAATGATCATATATATTAAATTACTAATAGTACTACGTACCTTATATTTTGAAAAAACGTAAAATAAAATGAAATCAATCAATTCAACTCAATTAATTAAACAAATGGATATAAATTGAATTCACTAATATAATATAATAATAAATTCATAATTCGTATATATTATTCCACCAACACTATAATGCCACTGATCTTCCAAGCCACGCGTCTGAGCCTGAATTACCGTACTACTTTGGGCTATGTCCAGATTTGATACTTCCATCCTTGCATGGATTTTTAAGGTAATTATTATACACTAAGATATATGTTATTTTTTAGAAGGAAAAAAATAACCTTTTTATCGTTGCGAACTCGATACTCGAATTGCGAGTCTCTAATAATCAGGTGGCAAGTTGGGAGGTGCGGACCTGTTGACAGGGTCGAGAGTTTAACTATCAATACTTTTTTGTTTTTTTTTTTCCTTTTTGCTTTAGTATTTTAATATTAAACATTACGTTCGTGAAATTGTAATCCCAAAATATGATTAAAAATTTAAAACATTGTGTTCCTTTTTGCTTTGGTATTTTATAAGTATGGTATAGTATAATAATAGCATCATTTCAATTAATTATGAATAAATAAATTGGAGATTTTATATAAATTGAATTCACTAATATAATAATAAAATAATAATTGTTATTATTATTATTATATTATTAATATATTATATTCCGCCAATATATATAATTATATAATAATAATAAATAAAAATGCTACTCACAGTTCATATATGATCACTTGTTTCGGAAATTGGACAAAGGGAATAAGCGACAAGTTAACGTCTAGTGCCGCCGCCTGAAATACTCTCCAATTTTGCCATGTCAAATTTGTTACTTGAAAACTTGCATGGTTATTTTAGGTAACTCTATCAAATTATTGCACAGTATATGGGAAATTTAAGTTAATTATAATCTAGAAATTTTGTTATTTAATCTCCGACATTTAATTCAAAAAGTTATTTACCTTTAGCGTTTCCATCTTAATTTACCTTATGGAAACTACAAAAACAATTTGTTACCGGTATTTAACTTTTCAGCAACGTCTAATTAATTACTCCAACAATATCTCATTACAAATGTGACGTGTATCAATGTATATATTTTCATCTTAACTTATATTACTAACTAATTTAGCGGTTTCTCTAATTGCGTTGATGCTTCATCAATCATCATGATACATAGTGTTATATTGGAGATTATTAAGTTAAACGTTTGGTTTGCAAAGTCTATTAATTAACTAGAAATTAATGATAGTTTATCAATACAATGAAAGAAGAATTTCATATATCCTCCTTAAAATTTCTCATATACACAAGTATAATTATAACTAGGGCTGTTCATGATCCAAAATTAAACTGAACCGGGAGAAAGACAAAACCGACTGAGAACCGAACTATTAGAAAAACAAGGACCGAGGACCGTACCAACTACATATCAAAATAAACATACGTTTTTTATGTTATGTTATATTAAGGTTACGTAAAACAATAAAATAGTCGTTGTAGTACATACCACTATACACGGGTACAATAAAATATTAGGTAAAAGATTTATATTTGTATTTTAGTAATTAGCAATTATTAATATTGACCATTAAAATGTGGTTGTATTCAAATTATATAATTATACAAATTTTATATGCGAGCATATATCTCCCAAAAAATAGGAACAACAAGATGTAAACTGCATAATTTAAGTGATTTTATTCTTGATTTGAATATTGAATAATTAATTAATAAGTAGTTTTAAAAACATAGGTAATTAGTTTCAAATTGTAAGGGCATTGCGAATCACTAATTACTATTTAGGTAAAGAAATTTTAATTTTTGGATAAGGGCACTAATTCGTAATACTCAAATATTGAATGGACAAAATTATCTCATTAGGTGCTAATTATAGGAATTTTGATTTTCTTTCAATATATAATAAAATAAAAATAAAGAGAGATTGAGAATTACAACTGATAATCCATCTTAATTGCCGTATACAAACTACAAAAACAATTTGTTTACCGATGTCAACGTTATTTTTATCTTAAATTATGTGACATGTTTAATGTAGGGGTGTATGGTTAAAATCGACGTACTGCTCCAAAATGTTTCATGCACGTTCACTTACCTATTTTCAAAGTTGAATTATACCGTTTGAAGCTTGAATAGGCTGACTAGTCATACACCGATAGACGTCTGTTGCCAAATGAATAACTTTTGTCACGTTGTACGTATACTTGAATCCATGTCAGATATAATTCATTTTTATTGCTTTTTAATATTTAATATTTTCGTTTCAATTTTTGTTTTACCAACATAAACACCACCACAACAACACGTGATCATCACCTTCTTTTTATTTTTTTTATTAATTCCACATTTCTACTACTAAATCAAATATAAGTAAACAACGAAACCACGATATCAACACCAAGTATCCCGGCTGTTTATTTGTGTTTGAGTTTCGAATTTGTTTGGTTTGTTGTGTAAATGATATCGCCAGAAGTTATGGAATAGCCGGAATATCACCTGAAAATATGACATGAACACATTACAAAGAAGACGAAATCTGGAAGAAAAAAAAATCAAAAATCTAGAAAAGTGATAGGGAAATTTAGTCGAAAAGCATTAGTTAGAAGATGTGTGCTTGTGAAATAAGAAAAACAGTACAACAATGAAGATGTTCATCAGATATAAAAACATTAAACATGTTAAGGTGATAGCTTCTTGTACAATAGAGTTGCCATGTAAGAAGTTATGGTGATAGCTTCTTTATATGGACGTACACATACCATATCAATCAAGAGTCCGATTTAAGCCTCTAATGGGCTTGACCCGCATACCGCATTACCGCACACACAATCCAGTATAGAGTTCATTTGATGGGCCGATGATCCAATAAAGATTGAAAATTGAAAAGTAAATAGTCAACAATCACACTACTTGGACCAAAAACATATATAAATACACTTGATTTAAAAAATGTAGTTATCATTTCTCCATGTACTTCATTGATCATCATCGTGCATGCTTTGAGTGATTAACTTGAGCCCATTGGACCAACTTACCAACTTTAAAGAATTCTCAATCGTCATTAAATCGGTTTATTATGGATGAGGTTCAGCCACCAAAAAGATATCCAGCTGCTTGTTCTTCGTTGCCGTCGAAAAGCTTTAGCGCTTGTATGACAGAATCTCTACTGAACCCTAGCTCAACAAGCTTTGCGATTTTGGCTTCAAATTCAGCTCCCTGAACTCGCAATATTACATTAGGAAAATGAAATTTAATATTTCACTGCATTTGAATTTCGATAGAGATGGCAATTTCGACCCATTGACTAATGAATGTGTATATTCAAGTTAAGTTTAGTCTCTAATGAGTTAACAGGTAAAATATGAAAATAGCTGAAATAAATCAGGGTTAAAAGTCACTCAAAGGGCATATTTAATGCATAAACAGCACATTGAAAGACATTAGATTGAAACGATATAATTTTGTACTCCAATTAAATACGCTAAATGTTTTTATGAATTCTTACAATTCTTGAACAAAAGTGTTATGGGTCAAACCAACCCAACACGTTTAAACCTGTTAGCCAACCCACCTTTTTTGCCAATAGAAGCCATTGTGAAGTTAAAGACTGTACTAAACAGAAAAAAGTTTACCTGTGTAGGAGCGCCGCGACCGACAGGTCCTGCAGGTTAGGCAAAACAATGGGAAATTTTGTCATCATAAACCTTAAGTATACAGGTTTCCCTGTCCCAATTTCCACTTTGAAATGTCATATTACAATATTTTTTGTATAGAACTTTCTTGACCTTGAGGCGAACTTATATGATACTATCAATACAAACAGTATAATTATGACATTTGGTCACTATTAGATATTTGATCGACGGTCAAAAAGGTTTAAGAAACTGATTGTTCCGCAAACATTGCATTTTCTTGAGACTTGCAATAGACAAACAATGAGCACTAGCTTAAATACACTCGCATCTAATGCTATACTGAATAATTACATAACATGGGAAAGAATTCTAACCGGAAGATTGACCGCTGTAAGGTGTCGGTGATCCAGATGTACCCTGAAATTTAATTTATTAGAGGACATTTGTATGTAAAGCAATCTGTCGACACTAAACAAGGATGTTTCATTACTCATTAATCGATCATAAATGAGAACAAACTCGAATACAGGATGGCTTAAACATGTAGGCGTTAAATATTTGATCTATTTGGGCCAGATTTTACCCCTAACAGGTTGAATAGGTCAAACTAAATAACTTACCTAAATGTGAAGCTGGTCATACCCATGATATGTTCAACTTAAACCATTCTTACCCACATTAAAATAATACACATCTTGGCCAATTTCCCAATCTGCCCAACCCACCTATTTATGATTACACATGCAGATGTTTAGAAAAATATCTTACTTGAGGTACAGAGCTAGAAGATTCGTTCAATTGCCTCTCCTCATCCAAGAGACGATGCGGGATGTCCTTTTCTGTATACCCATACATAAGTTAAGGATATCAAAAAATGATTGAATCTGTAGTAAAAGACACATTATCAATGGCGAGATCGAGAAAGTGGAGTAGCAATTACTGACCTTGCAAAAATGGTACAGCAACCTCTCCTCCTCCAACTCTCAAGACATTATCTTTTAAATCAATTATGCATTGGTGCTTACGGAGCATGTCCAATCCAAAGAGGAATTCCATATTGGGAGAATCCAAGACCAAGAAGGAACAAGGATAGAAAATATTCCCGATCTACATGATTATAAAAATTAACATTTTCAACAAGATTGAAGGAAAGTAAATACAATGAGAAAACAATGTAAAAATTATTACTTTGATTGGAGCAACGTGTATCCGACCAAGAATCTCCGACTGGCCAACTCCTTGAGCAATGCCCTTGTATCGTTGGTCTAAAAGCCTAAGCAATCTGAGAGAGCAGATTGTAGCATTGAACACAGTAATACTCTTTTAGGTGGCAAGATAGGAGGTTTAGGTAAGAGTTAAAACTGGTGACTATTTAGCACGAGGTCCGCGTTTGGTAGACCCGGAAAAAAAATCTTCACAACTTAATGCATCAAAAATGCCCCAAAATTTATGTTTATGACCTGTTAAAGATACAGTCATTAATAATAACCCAAAAGATACATACCCCAAACGTTCTGCACAGCTTTTTGATATTATGGTTGACTGGGCTCCACTATCAACGAAAGCCTACACTCCAACAGGCAGGACACAAATTAGTACTGATGATTAGCTCGTTTACATGTGTATACAATGTTCCAAAAAACATTGAAAAAGATGGGGCTTAAATTTAACTGCTGGTAACCAGAATGATGTAAAATTTTCATGAAGAAAGATAAAGAATGGGATGCCACTATTTGCTATAATCATTACCTTCAAGGGAACACCATTAACTTCCATGTCCACATACAGCATGACCTAAAAGACAAATCAAGATAATATTAAGTTTCGTTGAACAAACCTCCAGTTGTTTAAAGGTGGTGTCAGTAGTACATACCACTTTTGCAAAAGCTTCAGGGTTGTGTTCTAGTGCAGCAGCCCAGTTCTCGTCAATACTTTTCTGTAAAATAATGAGCAGTGACTCAAAAGCGAAAATAATATAATATCACAATAATATAAACTAGAAATGGAAAATAATGCTAAAGGGCCATAAGCAACAAATGGGAGAAAAGAATACAAGTGACAAGCAAGTACAATGATATCACTAATAAACATAAGTGCAGAACAATTGCATCACACAGTTACACTGTCACAACGATATTACCATGTTACACAAACATAGCGGAAAAAATCACGGTTGCTGGGTTTGAGCCATATTCTAAAAAAAGGGTTCTTTTATTAGAGCATTGAGTAACGCGTTTGTTGGATATTAATCTTATTCATATTCACTACTCAGTAAAACCAATTGCTCACACAGTCACACACCATGAAAGAAAAAAGGTGTCTATGAGAGATAAGTGATCACATATCTAATTTTCACAAGTTACACAAACAATGGTCACACACCTGGCGGATTGCAGCTTCGATTTTCTTTTGTGCTTCCACATCAAAAGGGTCCGCATAAAGTAGTGCCTGTGTTTGTTTAAAGGAATTACTACGAACATAACTACTAGATAGTATAATTTACACGAAATAACTGCAATAAAAATTCAAAGATTTATTAAGCCTGAACCTAACCATCTCTTCCTCCTGCTTTCGACTATATTCAGATCTCTGACGGTGGCGTACCCTTAAGAGGTCTTGCAACTTATTCAAATCATTCCCGAGAACAACTTGTGCCAGTTCAGGATCACTCTATTATACACACTAAAAGTCAGGATTAGGAACTCATGCGGAGATGCACTTTTCGAGCTAACAAAATATTATTTCTACCTGAAATAACTGGGCCATTAAACTTGCATTATTGCGCACTTGCTGTTGGAAGGCAGCCGGGTCTACCGCCGAGCCATCTCGATTTAAGCTAACTTCATTGCTAGAATCCCTGAAATTTCAAACCTCAATTAGTTAGCATAAGCTTAAATCTTTAAGAAAGAGGGGAAACGTGTAATAGATTTATATAAGTTTAAGTGTGATTATGGATTAGAGGTCAATTAATCCTAATGAATTACAGAAACAATCAAAATATATAAATGATAAACGTTCACCTATCAATCATACAATTAGCTAAATAACAAATACAGTGTGGTTATGGATTAGAGGTCAATTTATCCTAAAGAATTACAGCAACAATCAAAATATATAAATGATAAAGGTTCACCTATCAATGATATAACACTTTAGCTAAATAACAACTACAAATATGTCACACCAAAGTCCGTACCAGTTATGGTAAACCCATTAAGAAATTAATTGGGCGATATGAGCAAAAGCATGCAACTCCAACTCCATCAATTGAAAATGGGCTGGTTGGGTAAGGGGTCAAAACGGGTTGTTTTAATCAAGAGTCAAAACCAGTGAAGTCAGGTTATACGCACATTTTTGCGTCAGTCTTTTATAGGTACTTAATAAATGCCTTAAAAGTATGATCACAAACACTATACAACACGTTAAATAGAACTAAAAAACTAAAACTATGTTGGTTCTTAAAATGATAATCTAAAGTTCAACCTGTTACTATTTTGTATAAGTGGCAAAATGAGTAGGTCGGGTCGGGTCACATGTCTAGATGTGTTTGGGTCTAAACGGGTCCGGGTCAAAGGGGTCTCGAGTCGGGTTGATCCATCGTGTTTCCACTAAACTTTTTTTTATTCGAGTGAAAAAAAAATAAAAAATGAGGTGTTAAAAAAAAAATTACCTGCTAGACCCGTTGATTAATTGTATACGGAGGTTATTTCAGATACTCATTTAGACTCATCTACAGAAATAGAGAGAGACCCAATAAAACCCATCACCTCATATATATTAACCAACTTGAATCATAAATAACTTTGCCACCTCTACTAATTTGGCTATTTTTTTCAATGTGACCCATTAGGGAAAAATCAAAAACCATGTAAATGGGTCTAAACTACCACCTCTAAATCACATTATCACAATCTGGTTATTGCAATTATACATGCAAATAACTAAATTCAAATACAAATCAAACCTTGAAGAAGGTGCATTGGAAACCATCATGACTAAATCACCATCAGTAACACCAAGACCACTCAAGGTCTCAGTATTCCTCATCTCTTTTCCATTGTAAAGCAACTGCTGTTGCTGAAGTGGCACTTGGGACTATCACATATAATTTAAAAAAAAAAAAAAAAGTAAAATCAGTAACTACAAATGATACTAACTGTTCATCAAAATTTTAATTAAAAATACTAAATTTCAAGTTTCTCACCTCAATTTCAAGTAAAGCTTTCAAATTTTCAACCTGTTAGATAGATACAAATAAAGTTGGGATTTTTAGTCATTAATTAGTTAATAGGAAATATGATAGAACAATTTAATAAACAAAATTGCAAATATTTCTAGGGTTTTGAGAAAGAATTTGTACAGATTCATCACGATCAACTTCTAGAGTAACGATTTGTTCGTCAGGTGTCATTACAGTGATCTTCATATTATGTCAGTGGTTTTGGGGTTTATTTATTTCAGTGGTTTTTGTTGTTGTTGACCCGAAAGAAAGAATCAGAAGACTCTTCGGGTTTCTTCTGCACCGTAATTATTGGGATCACACTGTGATTGGGATTATTCTTTTAGCAACCAACTATAGTAGTATTAATACGTAGTATTAATCTCGGTTAAAATATTTACCTTTTTTTGTCCTTTTTGTTTATACTCAAATTAATTTTGTCAATTTTTTTTTTCTGGGAGTTAACAACACACCAATAGCAACAAAAGCTTCAACATAAAATAAATAAAATATTAATGTAATTTATAGACTTTTATTTTTATCAATAGCATAATAAAAATGTCGATGTGTTTATAATTGCCAGTAAGTTGTATACAAACATAATAATAATAATACTATATCTAAAGTTGTGTGATGTTCGTTTATCATGTTTGAATTGTTAATCCGCAACGACTTGATATTAAATTGCGATTTTAAAAAACATTGACTTTTGAATAAAACGATAAACTATATATGTACATCCGTCAGAGAATAATACATATATAACTTTGATTTAGGTAGTACACATTTCAATAGTAAAGGTTACAATAATATTTACATCACATCCCTAAATCAACACATGTTTATATCAACATTGATGGTTTAAAACGGAGGAGGTGAGCGAAAGGACCTACCACTAATGAAATGGGGATATGGGTTAGATTGAGAATAATGCACTATGCTTTTGATCTTTTCAATTCCTTCATTGTATATACCAAAACCGAACACTAACCCAAGTGTTACCCCTACCAATACCGAGCATATGCATATAATGCACAACATCAAACAACATGTCTTCATTTATAAGTAGAATGCTTAGTATTTGACAAAAAAATCACACGCAATTGAAAAATTCAATAGAGAATTCTAACAAGCTAGCTTCAAGAAAGATGGATTGTATACAATTGGGAATTTGAAATGAGAGTAAATGGTGAAGAAGAATATGGTGGTGGTGTGCATATAAATTTTCATTCTTGTAGGAAACATGACGTGTCAATTTATTCATACGTACATGAAAAATGCATGACATATTAGACCACTAGTTTTATGAAATATTTGTGTAGTTACAAGTTACACAAGTTTTGTTTTTCCAAATTTAGGTAGTGATGGTTTCACAATGGATGGTTGAACGGATCCTTCATCTTAGTGTTTGACTTGGCATTGTGTAGTCAAGCAATGGTTTAAAATTGATGCATTTGAGAAAGCTCAATCTCATGATTTATAAATTATGTATATTTTTAAAAATGTTAGCAGAAGATCAGGGAGTGTTTAGTTATGGAAAAATTTTTCTATTTTACTTTTTTCGTTTTTCAAGGGATAAGGATTAAGGAGTGTTTTAGGGTGTGTTTAGTTGTTGAAAATTTTTCACAATTTTTCATCTCTAATTTTCTAAAAATGAAAAGAGTTTTCATTCTCTATAAAAGTGTTGAAAGTTTGGAAAATGTGTTCAAATGTTATTGCATTTTTCTATTTTGGAAAACTAGTTAATCTTAAAAAGATTTGAAAAATTTTAGAAAAGTGGAGAAAGTATTATAAAGGAAAAAAGTGGAGAAGTGAAAGTCCTTGTTTTCCATTCCCTAGTTATAACATGAAAAATAGTTTTTTCATTTCCTTTGAAAACTTTTCTGGAAAAAACTCATTTTGAACGCGTTTTCTGTTTTTTCACTTATCTTATAAAAGTTTTCTAGAAAAGTACCCATTTTTTCCACAACTAAACACACCCTTACTTTTCTACGTTTTTAGAAAATGAGTAGTGTTTTACTTCTCTATAAAAACAATGAAAATTTAGAAAATACGTTCAAATGTGAATGATGAAGGATGGAGTTTTTCTTTTCCAAGAAGATGGCGATGGAAAACTTAGAAAGTCATAAAAAGTGGTTTTCAACTTTTTAGTGATAAAGGGAAAATATGAATTTTTCTTTTCTCATGAAAGTTTTCTATAAAACTCGAATTTTAACACGTTTTCTAATTTTCTTAGAAAAAATTTCTAGATAAGTGGAAGAGTTTTCTGTAACTAAAAGTACCCTTAATTTTTTTTTTCTTCTAAAAGTTTTCTAGAAAATTCGTTTTGAATACGTTAGCTAATTTTAAAGTTTTCAAGAAATTTTTTGAAAAAGTTGAGGAGCTTTATGTAATTAATCGGACCCTTAAAGTTTTGAAAATATGAAGTTTCATCCGTGTAAGAATTACGAATTCTTCTTCCAGACTCACAAGATTACGATGACTTCTTTCACTATTTTGCCTTTTTTAAATGAGATGATTTTGATAGTTACATTTTTACTTTCCAGTAAAATGGAAAATTTATAAAAGTAAGTCAAAACTACGTTGACGTTACCAACATAATAGTAGCATGATGACAATATTACGTCAAAACACATTTTTAACTGCAGTAACTAATGATTCTAGCATAACAAACAAGTACATATAAAGAACATTAGAAATAAAAGTGACGCATTTTAAAATATGTATAAAACAAAGCTTTCAAGTTTAAATACACGTCAATCGTACAAATTTTAACATATACATTATGCTTTCGGTCTTCTTTTCTTCTACTTTAATTTTGACATATCTATGACAAATAAATCTTTGAAAAAACTACACAATTCGTCATTTAAGTTTTCTTCAAATTTTACCGTTAGTAATTTACGAACTTTAATTACACAAATAATCCTTATTACGTCAATAGTCCATTATAATAACGATTGTTACCCTAACGTCAAATCAAGATATTTGCTATGCACATGAGGATTATTTCAGTTCTTTAAGATAAAAATAATAAAATTAAGTAACTGGTCCTAGATCTACTTCATTTTTCACTTTAACCTACTTTATTTTTTTTCTTCCCTATGATTACGTGAACCATCGTACTAACCACCATTCACTTTCTCTTTTTTCTTGACGTAGCCACTGCATGAGAGGTAACTTATGATTTCTTAATGTTTGATATCATCACCACCACCTGCAAAGCGTAATCACCAACTGCGAAAAGTTTTTTATATCATCGTAACAATCCATTCACCGCAGAGCAGTCAAATCGTCAACATCGACGCTCACATGCCATGCCATAAAAATCGGACCCTTCTTTATCAGATTGTCTCTGACAAAAATCATGCGACCCTCCATCACTTAGTCATCTTATATAATAACGGCTTTGCTAACCACCACGTCTTCCCTTTTGCATCTATTCTCGAAACGCATCTCAAACGAAAAAACCTATAGAAAACTTTTTTCTCCCGACATAGAAACCTTGTAAAAGTTTGTAGAAGAATAGTGTAATTTTAATTTTAATTGATTATAACATGTGTGATTGCTGCGCGTTGATGCACATCTATAAAATGCAGTAATCCAGTAACAACTAATACTCCCCTGTCCCAAAATAATTGTCACCTGACAAAAAACACACACAGTTTAATAAAAACATAGTCACTACTGCTTTCTTTTTCTTGCTTTTTGCAGAATGGTAGTTTTACCCTTAACTAATTAATTACTGTTTTCGTTAAAGTTTGTAATAATAATTTCAAGTAAGAGTAATATGGTAATCTCGATCAAAATTCCATATCTATTTTTAGTAGTGGACAATTAATTTGAGACAACCCGAAAAGGAAACATGGACAATTATATGGGGACGGATGGAGTATAAAATATGCAGCATTTTATATTCATAGAAATAGAATTAACAAAAGCTTAGTTTTACATAGTGTGCAGAAATAATATTATATCTTTGGTTATTATATGTTTTTTTGTTCGTTATATTAAAATCTGTAAATTATAATTTTAAAGTATATCTTTTAGCATTTGTGCAGTACCATTTGTGATTTTACGAAAAAAATAATATTAAGATCTAAAAGATAGTATTAACAAAAATATTCATATTCATCATAACAACAACAATAATAATAATAATAAATATAAATATAAATATAATTTAATGATATGTCAATGTTTATTTGGTTTGCAATGGCTCTTTTCTTGATTTACTCAATTGGTCAAAGAATCTTTTCAGAACAACTCAAAAGATAAAGTAGTATCGTTAGTTAACAAATTGTTGAAAGTTGAAATCATAAAGTGTCAGTTTCAATTAGTGATATTGCAAAATAAAAATAAACTTGTTAGATTTGAACCGGGACATATGGTGGCACTAAATTTCCTATGTAGTTATGAGATTGAGTTGCACTACACCAATAGAATTTATAATTTCGTGGAGGGAGGAATACTAAGAACACTAATATCAATACTAACACAATAATATACATAAATTATAGCATATGGTACAACTACATCATAGTACCATTACGATTTACGCATTAAAATTGTAAAAAAATTATATAAACTAAGTATATAAATAATAATACATTTGATAAATATAATAAATATGATGCTCGTTTTGTATATTAAAAAAGGTTTTTTTTTTTATAATAACATAAATTTGGGTTTCTATGTTAGTTCTTAAAATCACAGGGGTCAATTGGTAAAAATGCCAAAGCTACCAACAAACATTTTATTAATCCTTGTGTCGATGTAAAAAAGGTATCAAAACGATGATTTTCCACTTAAAACGACATATTACCAATCAATTAATACATTTGCTCATATTTATCTTGTGTTAACTAATACATGTTAATCTTACCCTCATCACTCATGAAACACCCCCTATCACAAATCAGACCTCCATTTTAATTTTTTAGATTCTTCTAAACCTCTTTCAATTCATCTTCTTCACCTATTTAAAACACAAGTAAAAGGTTTCCTTTGTACATCATCTTCGAAATTCCCTTTTCTTCTTACAATGACATTACATTTCTTTCTTCTACAGTATTTTTCCTCTAAAAGATTTGATGCTTCTTTCATGTTGTGTCGATAGTCACTGGTTAATGGTTGAGACGGCGGATTTCGATAGGTTATGATGGTGATGATGACCGGGAAACGCTTTTGTCGGATATTTTTCCGGTGGCGCAACTAATTAGGAAATATTCAGGGAATATTTAATAATGTTTGAAATAACTTTTAATTAGTCTTTGCTAATAATTAAATGATTTTGATAATAATAATATTGTTAGTAATTTATACAAGGATTAAAATGTAAATATTAAACCTGTTACGTTCAAAACTTCAAAGCCACCATATTTGACTTTTTTAACAAAACTAATATATAACTATACAACCTCAGTTTCTACATAATTACAATAATGTTACTAATGAAAATGAAACGACCAGTTTACAGTATGAAACGACAAGTTTACAGTATGAAACGACAATGTATCAACCACAATTGTATTTTAACTTTTAAGTAATTGAAGCCATCTTCATCAATCATCAACATGGGTTTGGTCTCCCAAAAGTCAAATCACCGTCAACATCCTCAAATCTCACTCATCAACCCACACTCTCATAAACAACTGACTGTATTAATTCTCCATCAAGATCTCAATCATTAAACACCTCCTTTCACTCTCACTCCAATTCCACAAACCCTAATGACTTCCCCTGTAAATCACAATCAAAATCAACAACCGTTTGATGTTCAATCTTTATTCAACCCTAACAATCCTTACCCTCCACCGCCACCGTCTTCCGCCGCTTCCTATCCTCCACCCACCCTCACCGCCACCGGACCTTACTCTTATCAAATTCCCCAAACTGCCCCTAATTTCCTCCATCAATTTCACGTTCAATCACCAAACGAACAGTTTCCTTCTAATTTACAACATCAACGATCACTTCCGTACCCTACAATCCCTCTTCAACCACCTAGCCCTAACAATACAAACCCTAACCCTAACCCTAACCATGGAGCGCGGCTTATGGCTATCCTAAACGCGCCACCGCCTCCCACGTCAGATAAATTACCGCAATTATCGATTCCGTTACCGCCTGTTCCGGTACAGAACCCTAATTTGAACGTTATGGTTCCATCTTCGCCAGGTGTGATGCGAATGCCGAGTAGTAAGTTACCGAAAGGACGACATTTGATTGGTGATCGTGTTGTTTATGATATTGATGTTAGGTTGCCTGGTGAGATTCAGCCTCAGCTTGAGGTTACTCCGATTACGAAGTATGGTTCGGATCCGAATTTGGTGGTAGGACGGCAGATTGCTGTTAATAAGAGTTATATATGTTATGGCTTGAAACCGGGGACTATCAGAGTTCTCAATATAAATACTGCATTAAGATCATTGCTTAAAGGTCTTGCTCAGGTTAGTTCTTTTCGTTGTATGTGCAGGAATTAGGATTATGATAGTTTCATTTTAGTTTTAATAAGAGTAAATGTAGATCAAAGATGACCGTTGCCTGTAATTGACCTGTCAGTTTGGTATGATTGTTGACTTGCATACCGTTTTTGGAAGGGGGACTTTCGACATGTGTTTAAACTGATTATTGCCATTTGAATCTCATCACTGTGCTTGTTTTGTGATTGGGTAAAATGATTATGATCATGATTCACGATATCATGATATTTAGCGTCAGAACTGTGGATTTCGATGATAAGTTGCGTCTGAAATGAAAAACTGATGAAGAATGATCATTGAGATAAATGCAACATTACATAAGTATCGGTAGCTTTAAGCAACTAATCATCTGTTTTTACTTCTGAATTCAATTTGAAAAGTTGCAATAAGTATTTTGAGAATACACGTCCAAATTCCGAGTCTATGGAATTTCACGTTCTATTCTTATTCTCATAGAAACAATTTATATTTCTTTCTCAGAGGGTTACGGATATGGCTTTTTTTGCTGAGGATGTTCACGTTCTAGCCAGGTTAGAATGTAGGATAATGTTTACAGGTTATTTGTCTTGGTTTAATCTCTGCATTATAATGTTATACTGACGTGCTTTTATGCAGTGCAAGCATGGATGGACGAGTTTATGTATGGAAGATTGCAGAAGGTCCTGATGAGGAGGATAAGGCACAGATCACTGGGAAAATAGTAATTGCTGTTCAAATTGTAGGAGAAGGAGAACCTGTTCATCCTCGTGTTTGTTGGCACTGCCATAAGCAAGTATTGTTTTCACAAGATTCTGTTATTGTCATGTGACTTTCTTATTTTGTTAAAAACTTAATGGGGTTTATGAATTTTGATATATTGCAGGAAGTTCTTATGGTTGGTATTGGGAATCGTATCCTTAAAATTGATACTACAAAGGTTGGGAGAGGTAAAGTTTACTCTGCAGAGGAACCTCTTATATGCTCTATTGATAAGCTGATTGATGGAATTCAGTTCGTCGGTAAGCATGATGGTGAAGTGACCGATCTATCAATGTGCCAATGGATGACCACCCGTTTGGTTTCCGCTTCTGTGGATGGAACGGTGAGCTTTCACTGATACATTCTTTGTATCATAGTGTTACTGGCTGACTTGTGTCTATTTTTACTGCATTACTAAAATAGTAATATGCCTTTGTGATTAGTTTATTTAAGATTCTACATTTATCCCTTCTTTTTGTAATTCAATCTTAAGGAGCTATTGATGTAGTTAGTAACTGGAAGCTTTATTTGAAATTATGCAATCTGTATGGTTGAATGTCGAACAGCTAAACAGAAAACCATGTGTGTTAGTTATCTAAGTTACATGACATGTTTATCATTTTAATCTGAATGGATCGGCATTTAGTTTTGTAAGTTGGTACTTGGTAGTATGTGTAATAATTGGTCATATATCTTTGACTCCCTTGCCTTATTTAATTTTCTTTGAACCATGGAATCTCAAACTTAGCTTATTTTAAACTTTAGGAAGAAGTAGAAAATAGAGATTTATCTGTGCTACTCTGCTGGCATTTGTGCATTTCAAAACAAGACTGCTGTTGTTTGTTTTATTAGTTCTCGTGGCTGCACCCTCAAAACATTAGTTTATATCTTTATTTCTCATCTATAAGTTGTGCATATGAACCATTATTTTGCTTGATCAGATAAAGATCTGGGAAGATCGCAAATCGGTACCTATTGCTGTACTGAGGCCACATGATGGACATCCTGTCAACTCTGTTACATTCTTGACTGCTCCTCATCGTCCAGATCACATCATACTTATCACTGGGGTATGTGGTAAACCAATCTTCCTTCCATGAATATGTTTTCCTTGAATTTAATCCTCCAAATATAATCCATAAGGTAGGATGCAGAATTTCTTTTAGTAATAGTACATTTATTTGCCTCTCTACAGTGACCTGCGAATGGTAAGAATTAGAGGTGGCAAAATGGGCTGGTCAGGTGGGTAGGGTAATTAGTCAAAATGGGGAGGTACTGAGGCCGGATCAGGTTGACCAGAAACACATGTCTCTAAAAGTTTATACTTGTAAAGTAGTAATTGTCAAATATGATTGCAAAATTATATTTCTTGATAATACCGTAGGTCTTTTTTAATAGACTTTAGATGAATTTTGAAGTGTTTAGTTTAATCGACACATTCTCTTTTCATTTTTTTTTCATTGTTTACCATTTTGATTTGTTAGAGAAAAAACACAATCCAAATCATCACGTTCTCTAGCAAAAGGGTCAAACTTTGCACCTCTAGCAAGAATTAATGGCTGTAATATACCCAAGAAGCCCTTCCTTTTCCTTATACTGATATTTTGAAAGATATTTGCAGGGCCCTTTGAACCGTGAAGTGAAAATATGGGCATCTGAAAGCGAAGAAGGATGGTTGCTTCCTTGTGATGCTGATTCATGGCATTGTACTCAGACATTGGAGTTGAAGAGTTCTACTGAACCTGCACTTGAAGAAGCATTTTTTAATCAAGTAGTTGCATTATCTCAATCTGGTCTTCTCTTGCTAGCAAATGCGAAGAAGAATGCTATATATGCTGTACACTTGGATTACGGGCCCAACCCTGAAACAACACGTATGGATTACATTGCAGAGTTCACTGTCACGATGCCAATATTGAGCTTTACTGGCACTAGTGATCTATTACCCAACGGGGACCACATCGTTCAGGTTTATTGTGTCCAGACACAAGCCATTCAACAATATGCTTTGGACTTGTCCCAGTGTTTACCATCCCCGATTTATGACGTCTATGAGAAATCCAGCTCAACCGTGTCACGTGATGCAACAGCTATTGAAGGTTTTGCGGGTTCTGAATCGTCTAGTGTTAAATTGGGACCGTCTAACCCTGATGGTGCACCTGTTTTTAGCCATCCCTTGAGTTCTCCTTTAACCGAGTCTGAAACTAAATCATTCCCGTTTCCGGTTTCTAACGACACTGATACTTCTTGTGTTGTTTCCCCAACGGTTCCATTAAGCCCTAAGTTGTCAGGAAAAATTTCTGATCTCTTAAGTCCAACGAGTGGTTTCGAGCCACGTCATCAACTAAATGGTTATGCTGATCAGAAAATTGTGGAATATCCACTTGACAGGCAATTGGAAACTGCTCATTCTAACTTGTCTAATGCACCCTCGGTGGATGATGATGCAAACAAAGTTTCAAAAGAGAAGTTTAAGCATCCTACTCATCTGGTTACTCCTGCTGAATTGATGGCCACATTATCCTCTGAAGTGAATGATGTGGGAGTTAAATCTGATACACAAAGTGCTGAGGTGGAGCTTAAGGTTGTGGGTGAAACGGAAATTAGTCAAAATGCTGATACTCGCCCACCAGTTGAAATTAATGGTTCTGCTTATGAAGACAAGGAACGGTCTAAATGTTTCTCCTCACAGGCATCTGGTCTTGGACTAGATATGGTTAACGGGTCTAAACCAATTGATGAAGCTGTAGAAAGCAAGGTAGTGGATCAAACTTCAGATACTCGAGATGAAGCTAATGATGTAGCAACTGATCTGTCGGGACCGAGCGAGATGGGTGTACCTGGAATACTTCAATCTGCGGGTCCCTCTTTGAGAGAAAAAAAGAAGAAGAAAAAGAATGCACTACAATCTGGTCAATCTTCTTCTCCGAGTGTCCTGAAGTCAACTGATTCTTTTGATGAATTAGGACTGAGTTCAAGTGTTCCCTCAGCGGAAGCCATACTGTCACAAATTCAGTCCATGCAAGAAGCACTTGCTCAGGTAAATTTCTGGTTGTCCTATTGGAATGACAGTTCTATATAGAGTAATTCATATTTAAGTATTCAACTCATGTTTTGAATGTTTTCTCTCTGCTTATCTTGTACCTTGGATTTGCCATGTGTTATTAGGCCAAGTTCAAGGTCTATTTAGTTAGGCAAATTTTAAGTTTCTATAGGGACCTTTAAACAGTTGACCTATTATGTTCTTTACCTTGCCCGTTTGACTGGTTGTCAAAAGTTACAACCTAAATCAATCCAGGTTTCTTTGCTTGAAATTCCCACCTGTACCTTTTGATGGTGGGTGGTGCGCTTCTCTGGATATGTTGAAGTTGTAAATCATAATTCAGGGCATAAATGGTTAAGTTCAGAGGGTGATAGCTAAAAAATTAAAACTACTCTCAGGAGTGCATTAATTCCAAAAGCAATTAGTTAAATACCTTTTGAAATGCAGGTGTTGATCAATCAAAAGGAAATCCATAAGCAGATTCCGGTGGTGGCTATGGCACCAATTACTAAAGAAGGGAAAAGAATCGAGACAGCCATTGGGAAGAGCATGGAAAAAGTTCATAAAGCTAATTCGGATACTTACTGGGTTCGTACTCAAGAAGAGTTTGCAAAACAAGAAAAGTCAAACAGAGACCGCTATCAGCAAATTTCATCTTCAGCCTCAAATGGGCACAAGGAATTGCTTGCAGCATCAGAGAAAATGCTGAAAAAGGAAATGGCTTCTGTGGTTCCTGCTGTTGGGCGCGCAGTTACTCCAATTGTTGAGAAAGCAGTCTCTACAGCGGTCTCCGAGGCTTTCCAGGTTACTTCAAGTTCTCTTTAGTAGACGTGGCAACTTGGGTGGGTTGGGTAATGTGGGGAAATTATTAAAATTTTAGTGTGTTTGGCTGGGTTGACCCACAAACGTATAATAATGCATAAAATGTGATTACCGTAATAAAAGTTTTGCTATCTAGTAAAGTGATATAGTAGTTTGTATGCATCGAAAGTACACTATGGGTGACTTTCTACCAGTTTGACCAATTTGGGCTGATTGAGATAAAATATAATCCAAATTGACCCCTTCATAAGTAAATTGGTCAAAATCACCACTTCTACATATTTATATGCATTTTACTTTGAAAGTATCATTAGCATATTATCTGGGAGAAGTCTGATAATATAAAATTGTTTGCAGAGGGGCATAGGTGATAAGGCTGTAAATCAACTGGAGAAAGTGGTTAATTCCAAGCTCGAAGCTACTGTTTCTGGGCAAATTCAAGTTCAATTTCAAACTTCTGGTAAACAAGCTTTACAGGTATGTGTGATCGTTTTTGAACTGATATGCTGCAAATATATGATTGGTCATTACTGAAATTCTTATTTGTGATTATTGTGTTGATCGGCTCTTTCTTAATGATTATTTGTGTCTCAACATTTATGTTCCAGGAAGCACTAAGGTCAAGTATGGAGACATCTGTTGTTCCTGCTTTTGAGATTTCCTGCAAGACCATGTTTGATCAAGTTGATGCTAAATTTCAGAAGGGAATGGTTGAACATACAATCGCAGCTCAGCAGAAAGTTGAGTCCACACATTCACCTTTGGCATTTGCTTTGAGGGTAAGAAAACAAGATGTAGTTGGACCTTTTTTAACCCTAATTTCAAGTTTGTTGCTTCTCCCAACTTATATGTTACTTGACATTGTCTCTTTGATCTTATGCTGGTTTTTCAGGATACCATCAATTCAGCATCATCTATGACTCAAACGTTGAGCGGTGAATTGGCTGATGGTCAAAGGATATTGATGTCTCTTGCAGCTGCGGGAGCAAGTACTAATGCGACAAATCCATTGATAAGACAAATAAGCAACGGGCTTACTGCTGGCTTCCATGAAAAGGTCAGTTTCACCTTCGCTGTGTTACAGACATACAGTATTTAAGATATCTCATACGATGTCCTCATATTTGTATGTTCATGTAATAAGATTGAAGCACCGGTGGATCCAACAAAAGAGCTATCTAGGTTGGTATACGAGCACAAATATGAGGAAGCTTTTACTGCTGCCCTGCAAAGAAGTGATGTTCGGATTGTTTCCTGGTTATGCTCTCAGGTAAACTTTTTTTTAGTGGTAGCAATTTTGACCCATTTACTTATGAATGGGTGGGTTCCCGTTATCTTTTATCTTTAAAATGGGTCAAACTAGTGAAGTAAAATAATACTTTAATAAGAAACAAGTCAAATGGGTTGAACGGGCAGGGAGATCCTCCAAGTGTTCTTTAGTGCAATTACTAACCTCCTAAATTATTTTGTGAACGGGGAGAGGAAAATTATAATGACATAGTTCTGTAAACAAATTGAGCTTTTATCGAGCAACTCGAACTGACCTAGTCGATCTTTTATCGAGCTCGAGCTCAAAAATCAAGTTCGAAATATATATCAAGACGATTTCGAGCTTTTAAGAGCTTGGCTCTAGCTGTAATTAATACGGATACGTGTATACAAGTATATATGTAATTTTGGATGTGTAATGACGGCTTAACGGACTATTTTCTTTTTAAAAATCTGGGAAATTTGGGCGTAATGTGTTTCGTGTCAACATGACTTGCTAGACTGTTAACACGGTTATGTGATTTAAAAATGTAGGTTGATCTACAGGGGATATTAACAAGTAATCCTCTCCCTCTTAGCCAAGGTGTACTACTATCATTGTTGCAGCAATTGGCATGCGATATCGGTAACGATATATCCCGGAAACTTGGTTGGATGATGGATTTGGTGGTAGCCATAAAACCATCAGATGGGATCATTGCAATGCACGTAAAGCCGATATTTGAACAAGTGCACTCAATCCTAAACCATCAAGTGAGTGTCCCCACAACTTCAGTTGCAGAACTATCCAGCATACGGGTCGTCATGAGACTGGTAAACTCCACACTAATAAGCCTGTAAGTAATTGAAATAGAGGTATGTTTTGTACAAAATCTGAATTTTGTAATGGGAATTGGACATTTTGCCCCTTGTTTAGTTTCACTCTATTCTTATGTATTAGTTCTGTTTTGAACTCGCCTCACACGTTTCGGTGATTTTTGACTATATTTTAAGTTTTCACTTAGCTATATAATGATAATTATTATTCAGTACTTGTTCTATATTAATTAATTAAACCATGATTAAATTAATTAAAATCAAGCAAATAAGAAATTAGTTTTGGTTCATGCAAATGGAATGTTATGCATTAATACTTGTGGATTAGGGGGCCACAGGCTTTGTAGGGGTAACTGATTGATCGTAATTTCCGTTACAGGTGGAGTACTTTTTAAGTGGGAGGTAAAGCTAGATATTAATTAATGCAATATATTACTTCGTTTAGTTTTTTAAAAAAATATATAAATACTACATAATAATTGTAATGCTAACCAGTCAGAATTCAATATTTTCTAGTTAAATGGTAATAATTCCATTCCATTTATAGTATTTTTTGTAATTATAATAATCTTAAATCTTTCTTTTAAAACCACAATATTTCTATTTTTGACGGATCATTATCAGTTGATTGTACTACAGTGAATTAAAGTATGGTCACTTGAAAAGTGATTCAATTTTTTTTCTGATGGTCCCTTTTCCTGTACTTTAAAGTTACGTTAGTGGATTTAAATACTTAAATCTAATCGTCTTATTACATTTTAATTTTTAAGATAATTATGTTGCAATATAGAGGAACAAATCTAGTCTAGTAATATTTATTAAAAACAAATTGTGTTTACCAAAATTAAACTTAAATTGTGACTGTGTATTTGCTTTTAAAATGTAAAATTCAAATAATTTTTGGGTGAATATTTCATTATTTTTGTATTAACAACAACAAACTAGGAGTAATTATTATTCAATCAAAAAGCACAATTAGATATGGGTAACTCTTTTAGCTTGGGATTTTTAATTTCATTTCTTATTTCTATTAAACCCTAATGGTGATTTAAAACTCGAACAATCTAATTTTGTTCAACTGGGATACCATAATAAAAGAAAGGTCTGGAACTAAAAATATCCAGGAAACGGGAAACATGAAATATTTACGTGATTCATTCATTACTTATTCATTTTCTCATTAGTTTGTTTTATAGTTTTATGATTTCTATACAATTTATTGATTCTACCAACACTGGTCAGTCTCCCATCGCCGGCAAGTATAAAACCCTCCGGCAGCCGTACACAATCCCGATTTCCGTCTCAATCCGGAACTCCATTTCCGATCATAAACCGCTCGGGCATCCGGATCCGACAACGTAGCATAAGCATTATGAATTTCAATAAACTCACGATCACCACCATTCCGTTTCAGTTCACATGCATCCGGATGGTAGACTTTAGCCAAACTCCTGTAAGCCGTTTTTATCTCTATCGGTGTAGCATTTCTCTCAATTCGTAGAACTTCATATAAACTCTCCGGCCGATCAACCACCGGATTTGCATCCAATACGGCGTGAAACGACGGTTTGCCGGAAAATAGTTTTGAAGTCGATTTGGGAGGAGGTAACCGGAGAGAAGTTCCGGCGATTGAGGTTGTTAGGGTTCCGATCATGTTCATATCAAGAGAGGAGAGATTAATTGGAATTTGGAAATTGATTGTGTTTCGTTAGGGTTTCAAGTAAGTGGAGTTGCTTGTGTTTTTATAGATCTAGAAATAGAAATAAGAATAGATAGATATATAGATATATGGATATTTTATAATTAATAATTTAATTTAATTTAGTGAGGGAAATGTAGTTCTGTTGTCGACCAACAGGTATTTTGAGTTGGGCTAAATTGTTTCTAGAAGGGTCAATTATTAAATTCCAAACAGTTGGTCAAACGGTTAATACAGTCTTGGGAGTTTTTATTTTTGCTGAATACTACTGCTTTAAATTTAGACAAAATTTTAGAAAATTCTATTAATTTCACTTTCCGGTTTTCACCAATAAAATATTGAGTTTGCGTAAGAATACAAAAATCAATCTCAGCAACTCATTTTTATCAAATACTTATTTCTTCTATCTTTTTAAAAATTAAATATCTCAAAAACAACAAGTCAAAAAACTATAAAAATTGCACCATAAAATTCAGCGTTTTTTTCTCTTTGATTTAAGATCTCACAAGCTATACTTTTGACGAGTTTTTTTTTCTTCATTTTTTGTGGGTTTTACAAATAGTAACACATGTGTTACTGATTAGTTGTACATTTGATTTGCGGTTAGAGTTAGGGTTAGGGTTTAGGGTTTAGGGTTTAGCATGGTTTAGGGTTTAGCAGGGTTTATGATTTAGAGTTTCGTATGATTTAGGGTTTAGGGTTTTGTAAAGTGTTTAGCGGTTTGGGGTTTGGGGTTTAGGGTTTCGGGTGCAAACCCGAAACCCTAAACCCAAACCCGAAACCCTAAACCCCTAACTCTAAACCCTAAACGCAACACTAACACATGTGTTACTAATTTGTAAACCACCAAAAAATGGAAAAAAAAAATCATCGAAAGTATAACTTGGATCTTAAATCGAAGAGGAGAAAACGCTGAATTTTATGGTGCAATTTTTAAAATTTTTTGACTTGTCGTTTGTGAGATATTTAGTTTTTAAAAAGATGGGGGACATTGAGTTTTGTGACACGTGGTACATTTCTATTGGTTCCCCTATTCTCAACACTTTCGTCATTTTCATTTGAACCTCACTCATAAAATATTATCATTATACATGTTTAAACTTTATCATGTTTATTATACATGTTTATCACAATCAAAAGATGTATAAAATATTTATAAGAGCGATTTATGATAATAAAGTACTAAAATTATTTTATTTTCTTATTTGATTGAAGCATACACATGTATTATAGTAGTATAAATGTTTAATGTTGATGATATTGAAAATTCTCAAAACTATACTGCAAATACACATGATATGCGACGGATTTGAAATCAATTAAGAAATATTGTAATTAACGTTTTACATGTAGAAATACAGTTGATGCGAATAATATATGTTATTTTTAATTTGATCATATTGGAATTCAACTCTATATTGGTAACAATTAAAAATAAGATTTATGTTTCTATCGAACTATTTGAACAAAATAAATGTCGATAGTATTAGTCACATTTGTTATTCAGTCCTAATAAGTTGAACTATATATTGGTAGTTACGAATTAACTTGATATTTTTTATATGTCGTTGTAGGTTTATAGTAATTCATTTTCATAATTTTTATTTTCCGTTAAGATATTGATTTGTCAAAAATATTTTATTTTTAGAAGATCTCATTTATTAGTTATTTTTCATTATTTAGTCAAACTTAGGCATATAAAAATCGAAAAATATTCGAAAACGTCAATACTAATTTTCAATATGTATGTCAATGAATATGACTTGTTTAAATAGTTATTTACAAAAAACTTTATAAAAAAAATATAAAGAGTTAAATCACTAACTGATTAAAGTTTAAGGATTAAAATACTACATTAGAAGACTAGAAGGTAAGGGTTAATGTTTGGGAATTAAAATATCATCAAAAGAATAAAAATAATAAAAATTAAGTAATAAAACATAACAAAAAATGCTAGTAGTAAATAAAAAATAAAAATGTAAACTGAACAAAAATTAAGGGTTAAAACATTATTAATAAGAAATTTATTATTAGAAATAATTCAATTGAAGTTACCATTATAAAAGTTTACATTTTTTTAGTTTCAAGGGCATGCATGTAATTTTAAAAATTTAAGAAATCAAAGAAAAAGCCTAAATATTGTATTTTTTTCCATTGAATTTATCACATTACAAATTTAGCTAATTGGAGGTTAAACTTATTTCACATTAATGTAATTACATTTTTAATACATATAGAATTCAACATAGCATTCAAATACAATCAGAGATTAAATTAAATATATGAAACATATTTCATGTTTAAATTTTTATTTGAATTTAAGACGATATATTAGTAAAAACTTGAATATTTCATAACATTTAATTTATACGTTCTCTTTTCAATATTGAATGCAATTACTATGAAATGCTTGTAAACTTGAATGTCTTTTCCACTATAAAAAAAGAAAACCATTCCTCATAAAACAATATATTAGTTTTAAGCAAAGAAAACACCAAGATGACAAGATACTTGATTTTCGACATATTTCTTTTCTCTTTCGTGATATTAGGTAATTCTTTAATTCATTATTCTCGTGACTTATAATTTGTTATATAATTATATATATGTCCCCGTTATTTTAATAGACCAATGAAATCGCGTAAAAATACGAGTTATTAAATAAATAAATACTTTTTAGTATCATAGATTATGTTGTTGAGACTCATATGCTTTTGTAGGTACAGAGTTGATCATGGCTGACAAAGATGTATGTACGGATACTCATTTTACATTTCCATGTAGCTTTGACAATTGTCTTGGTATATGCCTTAGAGTCCATGGATATTCTACCCATGGAGAATGCAAAAGTACATTTCAGTGTCGTTGTTATTATCGATGTCGAAAAGAGAGGAATAATGAAATTGACGAAGTCTCGCCCTCGAGTCCTACCTCTGATTCTCCTTACCCTTCGCCTATTAACAATCACAATGTTTGAAATTTGTTCTCCACACATCCTAGTAATACTTGTTAAGAATGTTATTAGTTATTATCAATAACACTGATACGTACGAATTGTTACGTTGTTAAATGAAAATAAACGTTTGAACGTATTACAAATATGTGATTGTGAAAACATTATGTAAGCATTCGTTGACGGAAAACAAAATATAATGTGGGATGAGATCACTAATATCTCTCAACATGACCATAACTTGGTACACATATTTATGTCATTATTTTATTTTATACAAATTTGAATTTAAAAATAGACAAATTATGATTGTTATTATAAGTTTTACGAGTAATAAAAAACGTAAGGTGAGAAAACGTATGGTGTGAAAAGAATTTGGGACAATGATTTATCATAAATGCTTCATCGTCATCACTAGGTTTTAATTTATTACTCGTACAATATTCGTTTAATTAATTAATGTGCAATTTCATTTCATAAATCACTAGCTCTAAATTTATTGCATAAGTATTTGTTAAGAAAGTGTTTATTTAAGTTATTTTTTTTAGAAGTTCACTAGATTATAACTCGCGAATTCGCGGGCTACCACATAATTTTACTACAAATTTTATATTATATTTTTATTCCTATAACATTTGTGTATCTATCAATATATTTATTTTAAATTTATCAATTATGATAAAGTTAGAGTAATCGAAACGTGTGGATTTTGAGTTAAATAATTATACCCTACATTTTGTGGATGTCCTCGAGAGTAAAATAATCGATAAGATTACTTTTTTGTCTCTATTTATTTGAAATTTTTTTTGAATTTTACATTGAAATAATTGGATGTTCACATTATAATAAATGATTTTTTTATTAATACTACACGTTCAAATATATGGTATAATTGTAAATGATAGAAGTAGGCTTAAACTCGTGATTTGCGAGATTATGCAATGAACTTTGTGTTAATGACGTAAAATAATTTAGTGTACCAAAATAAATAACATTTTCTGATTTATACATGTTACAGACCTTGATGAGAACTTTGTACGAAGCTCAGTTATCTGTAGTCTTTTTGGTTAACAAATCTAGCCGTGCTTGAAACGCTGAACTTGACGCTTACTACATGTCTCCTTGGACTTTTGTGGGTCAGATTTTTTCCATTTTATAAAAGCACCAACGATTGAAGTTCCCCACTTCATGGTTGTTCCCAGATGATCATCCAGTTCATGAAGTTCCTCCAAAATGTGCAAAAATCTTTCACAATAAGTAAAGAATATCTAACTTGTAATTTCCAACAAGTACTTTGTACAAACAACAAACAAATGCCTAGACAAATACAACATCTTTTATTACACAAAGAATGTAGTGTTTATCATTTTATGTAATAAAGTCATTACAATACCTATGCATTAACCCATTACAGAATACTCACCATATTCATCAATGGTGGCAAGGAGGATTTGGTCCTCTCATGATCCCATTTTCTTTCAAGACTTCGACGATGATTTTATCTGATAGTGTGGTAGAGACATGGACATATATAATTGATTCAGTTGTTCTTTTGACATATATCATCTTCAGATAGTTAAGCAAAACTCATAGCATATCTGCCAAACAACAACAAAAATGAGAGTCAGAATGTTACATGAAACAAACAAAAATAAATACAGTAATTTTTGTCACTTACGTCTATGCTAGATAGGTAATAGCCGCCTTTGAAAAGTAGGATAATCAAGTAGGAGAACTTTAAGTTCATTTGGTCTAATCTGTCCCGTCCATTTCATTGCAAATCTCACTTTTAATCCTTCATAAATCCCATATTGCAATCTGACATTTTGACTTACAAAAATCAACCATCACCACAATATCATTAGCTCATTTACAATATGATCCAAATGAGATATATATACCACATTTGCAAGCTCCTGCCAACCCCAATATACCAAAACTGACTTCATATGACTATAATTAGCATACATTATCCACCCTCTCTATATACTTTTCTCTAATCTGTAACACTTAAAATAACAAATGGTTATAACGAGAAATCACATTTTATCTAATAAATTTTAGTTTTCTTAAATTTTATTTCATGACATTATTTTCATAAAAATGACATTTTATCTAGGGTCAAGTGCATAAAAATGCAATTAATTAAGATTTGACGTTTATATTGTGTAGTTAACTATTGTGGCGTACATTGTGTGCAACAAACTTGTAATTTATTTTCATTGCATGTGTTTTGGTGACGTGTCAACTTGTACGGATGCCACGTGGCACCCTGTATAGATGACACGTGAAAAAAATACCGTAAATTACATACAATGACAACAAATAACAAGTTTCTTACATATAATGTATGCCCAAATAGTTGGCTATACACTATGAATGTCATACCTTAGTTAATTGTATTTTGACGCACTTAACCCTTTTATCTATCCGTGAATTTTTTATTCCACTTTTTGTGTGTTTTGTTCCTTTGGTAATTAAATCTGAATTCGGAATTTCATTTTCAATAAAATCATGACGCTCACCGCCATGATGCTTATATTCACAAGCATACGGATGGTGTATCGAGTACAAAGTGGCACGAGACCGCCTTTGCTTGAATCAAAGTTTTGCGGTTGATTTGATCGGATTAAAAGGAGGTGACCGGAGGGATGTTCCCGTGATTTAAGTGGTGAGTCCTCCGATCATATTGTATGTTTAAGTTGAAATATGTTTTTTTCTTCTTTAGGGCTATGATATAGTGACTTGTGAGTTGTGACTAAAAGGGTTGGAGTCGTTTATAATAAGAAAAATAAAAAATAAATAAATATTGAGGCGGGTCCAAAATCCGTGAAATCCGAGTTTATGTCGTGGGGACTATCACCCATAGGACAGTGGCCCATGATTTTGAGCTCAATTTTTCTAGAAGGTCAGACGGTTAATTTCTTGATAAGGAAAATGTTGTTAATTAGATGTGTACATGAATGGTTCCGAATTGTCAAAACTGGTTAATCGAAGTGGGATCGAACCATAATCGAATCAACCCGAAGCATAATTGTCTGGTTTTTAGTTCTAATTTTTAGTCATAATGATTCATAGTGCAGTCCGATTATAGAACCGTTAAAACCAGCTTAAACTATCACAACCGACTCACTAACAATAACGAAATAACAAGGTCATTGAACTAAAAAGAAATAATTATATAATGATGTTAAATGAAATTCAACAAGGTCATTAAACTAAAAAGAATATATTAACAAGCTCCAAGATTTATATTTGTTAGGCATGTTAAATATTTATGATCACAAGATAAGTAAAAGGTCAAATATAAAAATTCTTACTTATTTTAGGCATGTTAAAATGTATAAATTTGGACAAACTCATGTCACATTAGCGGTTGGTATTCACTAGTCAAGCTCCGCATGACTTCAAAAAGTGGTTCAACCGTGTGATTAACGCCATGCTAAAAGGCTTCTAGAAGAACTATAGTATTCACAACTTAACTTTTATCGGTACACCACTAAAGATGTTTTAAACTATTATAATGTACATCAACCTAAAACATATTTAGCAGTCTACGAAGAAAAATAGGTGGGATCACTTTTTTTTAATTTATAAATGTAAATTAATAAAGCATGAAATTAATACAATACAATTTTCTGTGTAAATATTCCATTTAATCAACTCAAGGTTGTGATGTTTCATGTGATTTTAGTAAATAAAGATGTTAAAAATTGACTTGGGCCAACCCATGGGCCAAGAAGACGCGGTCCATGACAAAACAAAAAATTTTCCACTGTGTGATTAACTGTTGAGTAATTACACGATTATGGTTGGTAACACGTATCATTATGGATAATTAATTCCACTTAATGAACTCTTAATTCTAATTCTTTCCACGTGATTATATATATATATATATATATATATATATATATATATATATATATATATATATGGTTATAAATCATCATCATATCATCATATATAAGCATATAAAACATCAGGTTTGCAAACAAATATTAATTAATTCAATAAAATATTATAAATTAGATATGATTACATATGCTTAAAGTAGACCTAACAAAGTAAACATCACACACGACAACTTAAAACCAATAAAACTGGAAGATAGAATATATAAATAAATATATAATACAATAATCAATAATTAGCCTATTCGACTTATATATCATTACATTTTCAATATAAATTTATGAATTTTTGTTAGCGACAACACTTAAAAGGTTGTAATTAAGAGATTAGTACACGAGTTGAATGACTATAATTTGACTATTTATCATTGGTTTTCCCAAGATTATTACACTTACACTGATGAATCAATTTTTTAGTGTACTGTTGTTATCATTCTTTCCGATTTAATAAAAAGTTTGATGACAAAAATTACTAGGATTAAAAAACAAAATAAAATGTAATATAGTATTTAATTGTCCTTTTAAAAATGAAAAATAAATAGACGAGTACCAGCTTATTTATTTCTACGTTATGTACGTTTCGTTCTTTCAAGTCATACGAGTCTCACGGTCACCGGCTTTCCACGTTTACTGAACCGGCCGGTTCACGCTTAAACCTCTCGGTTGACAATCCAACACTCACAAACACGCCTAAACCCTAGCAGCAGAAAACACAATAGAAGAAGAAAAATGATAGAAAGCAGATTGATTACGATTATTAGGAAGACAAAATCCATCAATCAGATCAGATCTTCATTTCCGTCGCACAGTGGATCAACAAATGCTCACAGACGATTTGCATTTAATCGTAATCGTTATTCAAATTATAATAAACATATTACCAACCCTACTGCTAGAAGCTGTTTCATCAATTCCTTTCGATCATTTCACAATCTCAACAAGGTATTATCATTCGGATATCATTAATTGAGTTATTTTATATTTGTATGTCAAATTGGTGAAATGTAGTTACGATCCCTAATTTTGATTAGAATTCTTATCATATTGCCTTATATATATACATACTCACACACGCTATTAATTAGCTCACTGTATGGGATTGAAAATTTTGGATTCAAACTTTGATAGGTTTCTGATCATATTGCTTGATAAATGTTGAATCGAAATTTTTATTGTGATTTCTCAGTTATTAATTCCATTTTGATAATTATAAATACAACAATAGAATGTACATTTCTCTGATGATTAGCTGGGAAAGCTGTGAAGCTAATGCTACTAAAGCCCCTAGATACTTCAATTATAATGCTGTTAATGCAGTAGCTCAAAAGTGTGTTTTATGTACATATCAGGTCTCCTACAAGCCACTTTATAGGTACATATCAACTGTAGCTGCAACTGCTTCCAAAGAGAATAAGGAGACAGTGAAGCTTCTTGTTACGGCTGGACCTCATGCTCAGAAAGCAATTGGAATATGGCTTTTTGCATCTGCTGCGTGGGTCTTTAGCATGGTTATTCTCGGTGGTGTCACGCGACTTACTCGATCTGGTCTTTCAATGACTGACTGGAAATTCACTGGCAGCCTTCCTCCTATATCTAACGAAGATTGGTTGATTGAGTTTGAGAAATATAAACAATCCCCGGAGTTCAAGCGGTTAGTTTAATGATCAGTACGTGTACCTTTACTTGACTATAATTGCTTAAATGAGTTTTTATGGTCTTGATGTAATATACCGTTTTCTGAGCCTGAAATCATCTGAGCAAATTTGATCCTGGTTTTCAGAATACTAGTGTATGGTAACTATGGAAATTTTAGATTTCATACAATCACCTATCAACATACATACAATTGTTCATAATCGTTAATTTCACTTGCATTGTTGATACATCTTTTTGGATCGTCGTTCCACAAAGATCACTATATTAATGCTACAGTAAAATTGCAAAGTTGATGTTGCTCCAATTGTGAGTCTAAATAAGGAGTACTCAGTATTTTGCTAGATTCATTGTTAGACAAATTAACATATGCTAAATTGTGAATAATCAGATGAATTCCGCTAATGATTGAATGTTACTGAACCTGGATGATTTTGACCACCTGCAGTGTTAACAGAGGAATGAATATTGATGATTTTAAGTTCATCTATTGGATGGAGTATGCACATCGTATGTGGGGAAGGGCTCTGGGGGTCATGTTTGCTCTTCCATTTTCGTATTTTATTCGAAAAGGTTATATTAATCTACGGCTTGGAGTTAGACTCGCCGGTCTATTTGCACTCGGTGGTGGGCAAGGGATGATTGGTTGGTGGATGGTTAAAAGTGGTTTAGAAGTAAGCATCATTTTTCTTAATTTATAAGATCTATATCTAGTAGAGGTGACAAAATGGACGAGGTGGGTGGATTGGTTGATGCGTCAAAACATTCCCCTAAACACTTTTTGATTAATAATCAGTCTGTGAAATATGATTGCGAGAATCTATATTTTTTTTAGTTTTAGTTTCTTGAATGAAGTGCTTAGGAGTTTTTATGCTTTAAAAATACACTTAGTCGACTTTCGACTTGTTTGGCCCGTTTGTTTGAGCTGATAGACATAAATAAAATATAACACAAAACTGACACGTTAACAAGTAAATGGGTTGAAACTGCCACCTCTATATTTTGTCTGTGAAGTTTGTTAAGATCATTAAATTTATTTTCGCATCAGGAACCACCATCAGAGTACTCCCAACCAAGAGTTAGCCCATATCGTCTTGCTGCTCACCTGACTTCAGCTTTCGCTATTTACTGTGGACTCTTCTGGACTGCTCTTTCTGTTGTCATGCCTGAACCTCCTACCGAGTCAGTAGCTTGGGTCAAAGGGGCTGCAAAAGTCAAAAGGCTTGCTCTTCCGGTTGGCATCCTTGTTGGTATAACTGCAGTGTCAGGAGCTTTTGTTGCAGGGAATGACGCGGTATGCGAATAAAGTTCCTGCATCATTAAAACTAGAGAATATTACTTGAATACTCTTTTTGCTTCGTTGAGAAATAATCTCGGCTTTCTGTCATGTTAAAACTTCTTCAGGGGCATGCATTTAATACTTTCCCAAAGATGGGGGATTCATGGATCCCAGAAGATGTTTTGAGCATGAAGCCGCTTATCCGCAACTTCTTTGAGAACACGGCAACTGTGCAGGTAGCTTAACTATGTAACTTTTCCCTACGTGTTTAAAAGATTGAAAGTTTTTTTTTTAATAATTCACTAATAAAGTGTATCTTTTGATATCTACAGCTTGATCATCGTTTACTTGCAACCTTCACACTAGCATCAATTAGTGGTCTATGGTGGTCAACAAGAAAACTCGACCTACATCCTGCTATCCGTTCCCTGATAGGAAGTACCGTGGGGATGGCTGCTCTTCAGGTAACTACATATACTTGGAGACCTGTGAGATGGCAATATTAGATCATTTATATGAAAAGGGCTCAGTTCTGGCTGTAAATATCCTATAGCGGGTCAAACGGTTAAATTAAAGAAAACAAACCTTATTATTTTTTTGAAACGTTCTAGTTCATTTTATGCTACAGGAAGTATTTTTATATATTTTATACAATCATCATAAGATAAAAGAGGTCGGCTTGAGTCATTTTATGCAACATAAAATATTTTTTTATTTTATACATTAATTATGTACGAAACTAAATGGATGAATAAGGAATTGCTAATAGGTCGGCCTGAGTCATTTTGACTGAACCGGAAAAGTAGTAATGACCCTTCTTGTTTTACCTCTACTGCTACCACGTTGAATTTCCTGTCCTACATTAGTATTATGTCGAGTGATTTTATGATATTGTTGCAGGTAACCCTGGGCGTTTCAACCCTTTTATCTTATGTGCCAGTTTCACTCGGCGCCGCACACCAAGCTGGGGCCTTGACCCTTTTGACTTTTATGCTTCTTCTCAATCACACCGTGCGGCGACCTTCACCAATGCTTTTAAAATCGCTGCCCGCCGTTGTGAAGACTATATAATAAGCAACATCAATGTTTTTTAATATTAGGATGTTTGCTATGCGTTCTATATTTTTGTAAGGCATATAGAAAGCATAGTTTATTCATTTGATCTTAAATTTTGTATATCGGGTACATTAATTGTAGAGCATATGTATGCTTTCAGAGAGTGTTGTCATAAGCCGAAATCTTGAATACGTAAAATAGTGTAATGCTAGCATACTTCGGTCTAATTAGACTCGCGTCTTGGCTCACATTGTGAGCTATATAATTGGGTGGGTTTGATAACAAGTCGGATTGGGTCAAAATACACACTTTAATTGCCTTTTCATTTCTTGGACTTCATGAGAGCTAATGTTGAGTATCATATGTTTGTAATTATTTTGCCGTATGTTGTGCTTTAGTTATTAGAATGAAATTTAAAAGGATATATCATTACTCAATTGCCAAATACCCCTTCGGATGATTTCTGCCTTTTCTATTGCAAGTTTATTTTAGTTGTTATTGTATATTAATATATTTTTCATCTCATCTATACTTGTAACACGTATACTTTCTTAGAGTTTTTATTACACTGTAAAACTCTAATGAGATTCACTCGATTTCTGGTATCAGTCTTTAAACGCAATCTCAATATACATCTTCTAAGAAAGAAGAGGGTTAAATTAGAGTCGAATCAAACCGGAAATGTCTTGCTTATAAAATTTGTAAGGACTTACACAGTTACACGGCATGGTGTCTTGCTAATTGCTAGGAGTAATAAAAAAGGAAGATACAGAAACCATTTGAAACTTGAGGCGTTCATGGGAGTGCACTTCAAAATCCAAATTCAATTAACTAATAGATCTTGGCCAAACCAGTTCACCAAGAAACTGTATGATAGTCCAATAAAACCACAGTTATACAATCCACATATCTCGGCACTAGCATGTAACAAGAAGATAATAACATGATTAACGGCCACGCCCGCGTCCACGGCCCCTTCCTCGCCCCCTTCCACGCCCCACAGCTCGCCCTGCATCAGATGTGAAAATTCAAACCATTAACATACAAGATAGAACACAAGTGCAATTGTTGTCACTACAGGTGCCAATTCCAACCCATCTATAGTCATTATGGAATTTTGGGTTGCGTTTGATCACTAAACGAGACAATCAAGTTAGTGTAAAGCATATAACTAAAAATGAAAACTACAATCCACAATGAAACCTCAAAATTCATATTTTTTAAAAGAAACGAAGGGTAGACTATAACTATAATTAGTTGATTAATGGAAGTGTTTATGAGTTAGCCAACCGGACCCAATTTAAGAGGTACTGGATTTCCCACCTCTAGTTATAACATAGTCCATAAGAGATAAATTTGGAAGGAAAAGAAACCTACCTGCAGTTGGCTTCTTGGGCTTGACTCTAGGTGTCTCTTCCACTAGCAAGGTCTCCAAATTCAAGCTGTCGGGAAGTATATAGTAACGAATATTATTGCCTCTTACGCTCAAATGATCAAGGGTTACAGGATTTTTCCCTTTCAGTGTCAACTTCACCGTCTTCAAGTGTGTATTCATGCTAATATCAACACCTACAGGATACAAAAGCAAACAGGTCAGAGCAAGTTCACAGAAATACTTTGCTTTACATATGGACATTGATAAAATAAAGTAATTAACACATATTATGTGTCATGTTAGTTGATAAGAATTACAAAACTTTTAAATGGGTTGAACAAGCATCCGATACAGCAACACTACAAGTCTACAAGGATGACAAAGATGCAAACAGACAATAAAAGAAAACTGAAATCAAACATATCAGGTTAAACTTCAGATGATGTTTGATGTTATTGAGCCTAACATTTTAGTATACACAAGCTATTCACACATTATACCTAATTACATTATCTATATGTGCATGAAAATAAATTGTAGATACATCATACATGAACTCAAAACTTTGCAAACACCCAAATAATAATCCAAATCAAAGCAAGATAATTAGAACTTGATGCGCGACGCCAACAAACAAAAGTTTGAATCAAATGCTAAGAATAATATTGGGCATCAATACAGCAACATATATATCCAAAATTTTACCAATCCTTTATTGCAATGAAAAAGCTACAAAATAAACGGTCACAAGCCCTCAACAATGCTTATATCACTACTTGTGAAAAATTGTTGACCAGTTACTGTTACCCTTTTATTCCTCCTAGTGTATGTCCCTTCTGATTAGGATTAAAAGGTTCCCTACTGAGAAACTAAAAACTGTTACATGCTCTGTGTTATTCTTCTATTTCTTGGTGACATATTTTAGACTACCTATATGTGTAAGAAAGGAAAAACTGTAACGTGTTTCAACTCCTCGTTGCTAAAACTATTTTTCAATGGGTTTCAATTTACAACAATGTACCTTCAGGTGGTTTTTCCGAAAATAATTGAACAATGGAACCAGTTCCAGTCGCAATATACACCTAAACAGAGCAACTACACAAGATTACTATAAAATTACCCATATAGCCTATAAGTAAAACAGAACAATGACAGTGTTTTCTAGGCAAGGACTTCTTATGATGACACTAAGATTAATAATCAATTATAGAAAAGGTGTTCAAAACTTCAAATCAAACTGTTTGGCCAGCAAGACATTTCCTTCCAAAATCATCCCTTATAAAGAATTAAGAATTAACCTTCACAGATGTTTTCACAGTCGAAGTCACTAGTGTGACCATCCACCCACATAACATTAACACTTAAAACTCATAGTTAGTACTTAGCTTTTGGTTATAAATTTATAAATTATATCAGCACTCTTACATAAATAGGAGTAAAAAAAATATAATATAATTATAATAGTGTAAATATAACAAAATATGGAAACTCAAGTTGGAAGGAAAACAAATCATGCTTGCAATGGCACTTGTCCAAAACCAATTATTCTTTTCTTACATTGCAGGCATTTACTTTTGCATCTTCGCAAAAAAGACGGTTTGTTTGCAACAACAAACCAAACCCCATATATCCAGATTGTAAATAACTCTCTCTGCATAACAATGAGACAAAACACATCTACAAGAAGATTAAACCAGAACTCTATTATACAATTTCAAAATAAATTTTGTCGTCCCTAAAGAAGAGCCACAAAACATGCAATAAGAAAAGTTCTGAACCTCTAAAAGTGTGCCCATTCGTCTCAAAGGTCTTGCAAACAAGAATACTTGTATAATATCAAAACAACCATGGAAAATATTCCCGTGTTTATAAGACTTCATTTACAGCTAACTTACAGCTAAATTCAGTGCCTGGTCACTATCACTAATCAAAAGAAATAAATAGCTTAAATGTGCTTCAAACTTTACCCTGATTCACAAAGTTACAACACAAAACAATATATACACATAAAGTGCAGTATAGGGTTTTGCAAAACCCTAGTTACTCAATAGTTGTTTAATTCACTTCAAACTACCATAACAAAAAATAATATAAGAGTTACCTGTAATGGTTCCATGTACAACTGTTCCGTTTTTGAGCTCAATCGAGACTGTTTCGTTGTTCAACTTCATCAAAAACCTAATTACACAATAATAGGGGTAACGTCATCAAAATAATTCACAAAACTAAATTGAGCAAAAAATTAGAAGGAATCAAACTAATAATCGTTCATTAGTAATTAGAAAACAGACCTGACGAGCTTCATTGTTGCGAATCGCAAGAGGAGATAATGCTTAAGCTTAGTAGCTAGGGTTCCAAAAAATATCCAGTTTTTTGGTGAAGCGGGAGATCTAAAACACAGTTTTGTTTGTTCGAATGAGCTAATGGGCCTATTTTTGCACAATACTTAATGGGCTAGATTTTTGGCTTTTGTTTGGGCTGCTAAGTAAGTTACTAAATAGTGCATAAATAGTTAATTTTACAATTATTATTTTTAATTTGAATATTTTTTAGAAATATACTAGCTTTTATACACACGGGTCACTTGAGCTTTTATGATAAGTATATATGATATCAATAAATTTATACTTTTTGACACAAAACTCGTAACTTAGTTTGGTTAATCAATAGTTGTGTTATTGTTTCATAAAAGAGTGACAAATTACATAATTAGATATTAATCTTCTTTTTTTCTACAACTAATTAAATTCACCAATAAGATATCATTAGGTTGAATACAAATAATCATTTTAATACCATTGGTTGTAGGGTGCAATTGTTTCAACTCTCTCAAATATTTCATGACATATATATTTGATAAAATTAATCATTCATAAAAAACATGTTATAAGTAGAGGGGCTTGGATAAAAAATATTCATTAAATTAAATTTTTATTTTTATATATTATAAGAAGATAGATAGATGTATTTATTTGTGATTCTAGTAGTTGCTAATATATTCAAAAAACATGATTATTGAAAGTTTTTGATGGTGTTGAGTTACCTTTTTAAAGGATAAGTCCTATAAGTTTTATTATTAAAATTATAATAAGTATTATTATATTACTATTATTACTATCGTTATTTGTTATATTATATATATATATATATATATATATATATATATATATATATATATATATATATATATATATATATATATGTCTTTAAAATTCTAATCATGTATAGATTCTTAATCTACGACCATGAATTTTAGTTTATGAATTTCTTTTTTGGTATAATTATTTTATTAATTAAAAAATAAAGCAATGTGATCGGTCAATAGAAAATGAAAATTGATTTCAATTTTAAATAATAATATCAGTATTTCTTATATTATATTTAAGAAGATAAGATTATATTTGATTTTATGGGTTTAGATAATCTTTTTTTCAAGCTTGTGAACTGTTAAAATCAAAACTCTTTCAAACTTCATCAAACATATAAACTTTGTCAAACATTTCTTAAGCTTTTTTAACCCTCTTTGAAAATACATTTTCATTTTAACTCTGACCTTTTCTTAAAAAAAAGTCATTTTCGCTTTAACTCTAATAATAACTTATATTATTTGTGAACTGTAAGTGAGGTGTATCTAAATTTTTCATGCTAGCAACGTCACGTCTCGCTTTCAATCTTACTATTTTGAAAAAAAACATAAACTTGCTCACCTTTAAGCATCATTATCTCTAGAAGAAAACGAAAAACAGTGATAAAATAAAAATGGGAGATATAAATTGGTGGCTAGCCTTCAACGATGTTGACTCATGATCCCACGGCCACTACCTACGTGTCCGATGGAACCGAATTTTGACGTCTTTGTTCTGCTAAATGACCATGTATTTATTTATCCCTCCTCCGTCCCAAAATTATTGTCACCAAACAAGAAATACACAGTTTAAGAAAAGTACATTTATTATTATTGATCACCGATAGCATTTCATCTTTACCATTTTCAAACATTTTAATTAGTTGATTTGAAATAGGACAATTATTTTGGAACATATTAAAATGAAAAGATAGACAAATAAATTGGAACGGGGGAGTAAAAAGGAAGGATTATAATTTATGGCTAGTAGGTCTAAAATGACCTTATAATTTTTATTCTGATGTATGGAGTTTAACTAAGGTGTTCTGTATTGTTCTCGACTTTTTCTATAGTCGTCTCAAGACATGAAACTTTTTATAAGGATATTATCGTCAATCACTAAACTACCGTAATAATGATTCATTTATGGTATATATATATATATATATATATATATATATATATAAAAATTAAGTGTTTTGACATTGTTTCAATTTCAATGATATTAATTACAAATGTTTGTAACCTCTTTTAAATTGAAACTATGCAACTATATACATATATTGGAGTGATATAAAAGAAGAATGTTTTTTAAGGAGAGAATAAGGAGAATGATTTTTTGTTACTATGATTCAGTATTTTTATTCTAAGATTCATTTTTTTATTACTATAAACTTTTGAATCATATCAACAAAAGATTAAATCTTATTAATAAAATATTGAACCAAAACTAATATAGAATTATATTAATAAAAATTTGAATCATATTAATAACGTACTGAATCACAGTAACAAAAAGTTATTATTCCTCTTCTGTTCCTAAATTTCATTCTTTTTTATCATGTTACTATTATATATATATATATATATATATATATATATATATATATATATATATATATATATAAACATGGATGAATGCAAGACGCTATCTTACTAATAAATTAGTCGAGTGACAAATGTTTTTGTTAATGTTAATCAAATATAAGACAACAAATCTTCCATAGTTGGATCATTATATGACTCATCGTCTTTATCCAAAGTTTCGTCGACTTAAATTGATATTATAGTTCCTTTCTTTTTTCATAGTTAACTCAAAATTCATTTAAAAATGCTACTTTCATAATTAACTTGTTATTGTTATAAGAAAATAACTTTCAGTGGAGGATTCGAAGGGAAAATCTCATTCGAGGTGAAGAAGAATAAGACTTTTTTTTACTGTATTTTAAAATAATTTTTTTAATTTATGACAACTACTGCATTTTAACAACACTGCATTTTCATAACACTGCATTTTATATCTGTAAATTTTTCTGCATTTTAACGTCACTGCATTTTAATTCTTAAAATTTTGTGTTAAAATGTAGTAAAAGATACCTTATTATTTTTCTCTCCAAAGACATCTTCTTGAAACCCTCGCACATATCCTTATTTGATTGATTCAATCTTTATACTTTAAATCCATAAAAATCAAATATCAAATATATGGAGTATATAAGAAATCAAAATAACGAGAAAACATGGGATAATGAATTTGGTGATTTTGTTTGTATCCACCATTTTTAAGAAATACGATAGTAACATCTCTACGAGTATATGTATGTTATATATTTAAATTAACTTTTTTTCTTACGACACGTGGGATGCAGCCATTTATTTGCCATCACAACAGATCATCAATATTCAAAAACTATTAACAACTTGACATAATATTTTATACAAAAGGTGGACGAATTTACTTCGGAATAAATACACTACATCGTAGCGTACTGTATTTTACCTTTACAAATTTGACTTTATCACAAGCCCATCACTTTTCAACCGTATCCTATAAAATCTTTATCTTACTTATAATATCATGTAATGTCATAAACCAGTAATAACAAGGGGTGTTTGAATCATTTTTAAGGCTTATAGTTTATTTTATAAGCTAATAATAAATAAATTCAATGATGTGTTTAAACAAGCTTAATTTTACGAACTTATAAATTCTTTTGTTAGATATTATATTAATTAAAAACATTTAAAATTCATTTTCTGTGAGTATCGAGACATAAAATCAGTAATCACATGACACAAGTTATAAATAAGCTCACACTCCTTGGTAAAATTAGAAAATCCTTGGAAATTACTAGTACATTCTTTTTACAAATGGAATAAACATAAAAAAGAAAAAAAATGTATCATCATCATGATTAAATAGACTCGTTATTAAATTTAGCTAAAATCCAAACAAAATGAGAATAAAAAAAGGTGACACGTGGTCCGTCACTCCAAACTTGATCCAATTGGCAAGTTACTTCCATTCATCCATTGACATATATAAATCAACATCATTGGCCTCCAAATCATTTCTTCCAAAACCCAAACCCCAAACCCCCACTCCCACACGTCTCCGCATCTGTATCTGTATCTAACTGTGTGAAAATACACACTAAAACACACACATACACACACACTTTCATCCATTCAATGGATCAACACACTCCGTTACTCAAACACTCATCTTCATCAGACGTAGAATCACATAATAACATCACACACAGAACCGGTACACGTTAATTTCATCAATTAGGTTTTAATTACTTAATTACGCAATCTCCTGTTTTATTGGAATTCGTTACAACACTAATGATTTAGTTTAATAATATTTGGTTGATTGGAGTGCTATAACTGAATGTGATTGAGTACAGGGACGATATGGACGGCAATTGCTCATATTATTACCGGAGTTATGGGAGCAGGTGTGTTATCTCTTGGATGGAGCTTAGCGCAACTCGGATGGTTATTTGGACCCCCGGCTATCGTTATTTTTGCTGCTGTTACGTTAGTTTCGACGTCGATTCTTTCGGATTGTTATAGATCTCCACACTCTGAGTATGGTCCAGATAGAAATGGTTCTTTTATTCAAGCTGTTAGTTATTACTTAGGTCAGTTATTATTATTAGTACTACACTACTCTGATACAATTTGATTACGCTAGCCGATTAAATCTATAGATTGATTCTGTTTCTAGAAAAAAAAATTAAGAGATTGATTGTTAGGTTACCAGATAATTCTGGAAACTGGCGTAAGAACTTTATGGTAATGATATATTATTGGTGTAACATACTTGCATCTTCATGTGATTCTATGTAAAGTAGTTGAATCAAAATGTGAGGTATTGTTACATTATTTACAACTCAGTCTAACGAAAATATGAGTATGTCAAGTACAATGGTAAAGAGTAAAGTAAGCTGTGTAATATAGGGAAACGGTGAACTTATGTTCTATTTTGGTGCAATTTACTGCTGAGTAAAATTTGAGGCTACATTTGAAATGCAGGGGAGAAGAACCAGAGGATATGTGCAGTGATTTTAAATGAGAGTTTATACGGGAATACTATTGCTTACACCATTGCAACTGCTACGAGTATGAGGTGAATTCGATATAATTGTTCTGTGTCATTGTATGATATAACATTGATAGTTCATTATTTGAAGCAGATCGATGTCTGTTTTGATTTAAATGACTAATGTTAAAGACCTACGTCTGTTTCGATTTTAATTACTAATGTTGACTTTGTTTGCTAGTGAATGGTTAACTCTAATTTTGGGACATTATAATTATAATTTATAATATATTTCAAAACAGGATGATTATTCATCAGCTTATGATATTGATGCAGGGCAATACTGAAATCAAACTGTTACCATGAACAAGGACATGATGCAGCTTGTAATTATCCAGACAGTATTTATATGTTGCTGTTTGGACTTGTGCAAATTTTCATGTCTCAGATACCAAATTTCCATGACATGGCTTGGTTGTCTGTTGTTGCTGCCCTCATGTCCTTTGCTTATTCTACCATTGGTTTGGGGCTAGGTTTTGCAAAAGTTATAGGTATCCATTTCCTTAATCTCGAGTGTTAATGCAAATCCACATACTTAAGTGCAATATCAATGTGTTTTTATTTAATAATCAACATGTATGTTTATGCGAATTGGAAAAGAAATTAGAAATGCTTACTTGTTGGCAAGTTAGATATGAAACCATTATTGACATCATTGTTTTGATTGCCTTCGAGGAATCACAAACACAATCTTCGTTGTGACATTGGAAGATGTTATAACCAAGCCTAGTTACTTAAGGAGAGGTAACATCGTCCACGAGGATTCTACACGGTCCAGTTGGTAGTTAGCATTAAATTTTTGGTCATATGCACAATGTTAACATTTAGGTTAACACACAAACGCAAACACATTCAAATAGTTTAAAATAGTCGATGCCAAATTATGAGCACAATTCCAACATGGAGGCCTGGCTGTCCAAGTGCTTGAGTAATTTCTCTGTGTTTTCTTGTAGAGGTGGAAAAACAAGCTTGTAGGGCGGATTGGGTAATGCTAATGATCTTGGTACTATAGTTTCTTTCAAATAAAATGATCTAGGATGTCGTAAACATTTAAATACATGTTGAATGATGGCTTTTAACCCGTTGAAACCATTTCATGTTTAGCTACCTGTTTTTTTAAAAAAGTTACTGGCTTGACCTGTTATTAAACAAACACAACGTTGACTCGCGTGTTTCCATATAAATGGGTTGAAATTGCTACCTCTACTTTCTTGGGTGTTCCTAAGCGGTATTATGATGGATTTTCAGTAAATGGTGAGATTATGGGGAGCATTGGAGGAGTGCCAGGAGCTTCTGCAACCGATAAAGTGTGGCTAGTTTTTCAGGGTCTTGGAGACATAGCTTTTGCTTATCCTTACTCAATAATTCTCCTAGAAATTCAGGTGCTTTTCTTGACTGGCTCACTCAAAGTTGCATAACTTTTAATGGATAACTAATCTTGATTGCACTCTTAATGAAGGATACATTGAAATCACCACCATCCGAAACCAAAACGATGAAGCAAGCTTCAAGGTCTGCTATAGTTATCACCACTGTATTTTATCTGTTGTGTGGGAGCTTCGGGTATGCTGCCTTCGGAAACAACACACCTGGCAATCTCTTGACTGGATTCGGGTTCTACGAGCCCTATTGGCTCGTTGATCTTGCGAACGCCTGTGTCATTATTCATCTTGTTGGGGGTTATCAGGTGCAATACAATTTTTATTTTGGGCAAACAATGTTTTACTACAAACTGCAAACTGGGCAGATCGGAAGGTTGAGACGGATTTTTTTACCCCAAACAGTTTTGGTTCTAAACATTTACCATTTTTATTTACAATTATCGTGTCAAATGTAATTACAAAAATCATGTAATTTCTATAATAATCTTTTGAACAAAAGGTAGGAAAGTTTTTGTACATTAGAAATACACTTGGGTGATTTGCGACCTGTTTCCACTTTAAGTAGTAATTTACTCATCTGACCCGTGACTCCTAGAGTTAATAGATAACCTATCCATTTATAAGCGATTGGGTTGAAATTGCCACCTCTATCTTCCAGTAACTTATCATTTTTTTTCTTTGTACATCTCATACAGGTCTTCAGCCAGCCGATATTTGCAAGTGTGGAAACATCGTTCTCCGATAGATATCCAGACAGTCAATTCTTGAACGGCTTCTTCGAATTGAAACTGCCATTATTAACAACATTTCAGCTGAATCCCTTCAGGCTATGTTTCAGAACACTGTACGTTGTGTCCACAACTGGAATAGCAATGTTGTTTCCATATTTCAACCAGGTGCTGGGAGTGTTAGGGGCCTTAAACTTTTGGCCACTAGTCGTTTATTTTCCAGTGGAAATGTACTTTGTGCAAAGAAAAATCGCACCTTGGACAAGCAAATGGGTTGCTCTTCGAATCTTCAGCTTTGCGTGCTTTCTTGTATCAGCTGTGGGATTCATTGGATCACTAGAAGGACTCATAACGGCTAAATTGAGCTAAAAACTTGTTCAATTTTTTCATACACAATATATCATCAGAGTTGCATTCAACTTCATGAGGCATAATATTTGTATTCTTCACCACTTGTAAATTTGTGTGCTTCAGATTTTTAGTTCCTATAAAAGTTGAGCTATGTCAGGTCAATCTCAGAATTGTATTGTTCGAAACTACTTTAGAGTCGGTTACTGTTGACTGTTCATTCTACCTAGACACACGTTTGTATCCGTATATGTTTCTCTCCGATGTTTGCTTCAACTAAAAACTTGGATTTTCTACTGATATATCTAAGTTTTTCTTGTGATATAAGATATTGTTTCACTACAACAATAGTTGTCCTTTACACTCAACTCATATAATACTCACTCATTTGAGACCAAATCTAACAGCAATGAACATATGGATAGCATTGTACTTCATCTTATCTTACTTTAAGAAAGCTACCACTAAATGTGGAATTGGTTTGCACAAATCATTACCCACCCCTCTAAACTACATGTTTTGTATGCTATTTTTTTTACAGAAATTCAAAAGCTTGTTGTTTCACTAACTTGTGCAGTTAAAAACAGTACTCATTTTATTTTTATACAAACGCTTTTAAAAACAGTACTCATTTTATTTCTGACCTATGAATTAAAGATTTCTTTTAATTAACAACTACAAACTACAAAATCAATAATAACAAAAGCATTTTCAACTTAATGAAAAGTAGCATTTTGGTTGGTTGTTTATTTGATTTTGGTGTTCCCACATCGGTGAGTAGTAAAAGTGGGATAGTGGAGTAGGTAATATAAAAGGAGAAAGAGAGCAATGGAAAAATTACTTACCTGGACGGGGTCAATGGATGATCAAGAAGGTCCATGGCCTAGGTTGGTGACCTCCATTGCACTTACGGAGGGGTGCCCGCTTAAGGTCGGCCCAAGTGGTCGAGCCTACGTCAATATTTGTGGCAGTGGGGGCCTGCGTTCGCGCGGCCCTATTAATATCTTAGTCAAAACTTTTCACCTAACACTCGATGTAAGTGTAATGGAAGGAGTTGTAGCAAAAGGGTTAGATGTTCCTTTGTTGCTTAGAGATTGTCCGAAACTTACTGGTTTGCTTCTCAATTTCTGTTATAGAGACTTTTAACTGTATGTTTAATTCTGGTTTGAGACTCTGATCTCGTTCCCTATAATTTGGTTTAATGCACACAAGGTGTTTGTGAAAATGTCACCATAACCCATTGTACAGCAGTAGTAGAGTGACTAGTAGCTGGCAAACTCTAATTCTAAAAGAAGGTTTTGCATATGTTGTGTTTTTATCTTCAATGCCAGCTTAATTATGTTATCAAAGAATTCAGTTGTAGCCTTTTAATTATGTTATCAAAGAAGTCACTAGATCATCAATTCATCATGTAATGAGTCATTTTATGTTGTTGATGAATTAGGGAATAAATGGACAGCTTTTGCACATATAATAACAGCAGTTATAGGATCAGGTGTTTTATCATTGTCTTGGAGTTTGGCACAACTTGGATGGATTGCTGGTCCCTTTTCTCTTGTTTTATTTGCACTTGTTACACTCCTTAATGCATCCCTTCTCTCCAATTGTTATCACTATTCGAATCCTCACAATGGTGACACCGTTATCAATCGTTCCTACTTGCAAGCTGTACAGAACATATTAGGTGAGAAATACTTGGATCATTTGAGTTTGTGGATGTTTTTATTTGTTTTGACTAATCTTTGGGTATGGTATAGGACACCCTAGCGGACGAGTTTGTGCCTTTTTGGTATACTTTAATATACTCAAGGTGGGGGTTGTTTATACAATTACATCTGCAAGTAGCATTAGGTATATGCTTATTCCTGTTAACCGTCTACAATGGTTTTCGGTCTGGTTGTTTCTAATAGGGAAAATTATAGAAAAAATGTAACGTAATAAGGATTGGAAATTCAGCTATTAACAAAAATATAACATGAAAGTGGATTATTAACAAAAAGGATTGAACTTTCTATAGAAAACCAAACTTTTGGTTTTATCTTACCATTTTGTTGAACTTCCAATCCATTTTGTTGAACTTCCAATCCATTTTGTTGATAAATTGAACTTCCAATCCCTTTTATGAGCGGAAATTAGTTACTGACATTAGGAAATTTGGGTACTTATGTTACCTTTTTCTGAAATTTCGCCTTCTGATAAGAGAAGTCTAATGTTGTCTGTTGGCTACAGAGCAATTGAGCAGTCGAATTGTTACCACGAGCAAGGCCATGAAGCTGCTTGTGAATATAGAGTGGAATCTTATATGCTTCTCTTTGGAATTATTAATCTTGTAGCTTCTCAAATACCCAATATCTATAGTACACAATGGCTTTCGATTATGGCTACAGTTATGTCCTTTGCGTACTCTCTCATTGGATCAGGACTAGGACTTGTCCAAACAATAGGTATGCACTCCACTCTTTGAACCTTCAAGGAGAAATGGAAAAAAGGATGGCCGGACACGTTGGGTAATGGGTAATTATGATGAGCGGGTCAAAACGGTTCAGGTCAAGCACTGTTTGGTCCGTCATTCTTTAACTGGTGGCTTGAATAAGTTTATGCTAAAATAAAACGATTTAAGATGTTGTGAATATTAATAGATGTTTGGTCAATCTTAACTTGTTTAACCCATTCGTGAACCATTTGACCCATTATCAATCAAATACAACCCGAATTGACCCGTTTCCGTATAGATGAGTTGAAATTGCCACCATCTAAAGGTAGCAACGGATCATGTTTCTCGATAATTTATCTGTTAAAAATGGAATTGCAGGAAATGGAAAGATCAAAGGTAGCATTGGAGGAGTTCCAACCGATAACCCGATTCAGAAAGTATGGTGGGTTGCTCAAGCTATTGGAGACACTGCATTTGCATACCCTTTCCACTTAATTTATCTTGAAGTACAGGTGACGATTATGTCTATTTCATCCAAATAACATAATCTCCATGTTTCATTGTGAAATTTACGCTTATAATGTTTCTAAACATGAAGAGTACTTTGAAATCACCTCCATCTAAAGAAGTTACCATGATGAAGGCCTCAAGAATTTCAGTTTTTGCTACTACTGTCTTTTACCTCTTCTGTGGTGGATTCGGCTATGCAGCCTTTGGGAACTCGACTCCTGGGAATATCTTGACTGGATTTGGATTTTACGAGCCGTATTGGCTCATTGACTTTGCTAATGCATGTGTTTTTCTTCACTTAGTTGGAGGATATCAGGTAAACACTTGACACCAAGAACGAATTATCTAGAAGTCTATTTTCTATAGATTGAAAAGTGGACCGATCAGACGGTTCTTGTCAAAACGAGTACTTTTGGTACATCTCTAAATGGGTCGGGTCAGGTGAGTTTGACTGGGAGACATGTTTTGTCTGAAATTATTTTTTATAAACTCTATTTCAATAATATGTTAACTTATTGTATAAAATGATTCAAGTAGTTATAGGCATTAAAAATTGGGATGACTTTCGACCTGTTCCATTTGGCCTGTTATTTTGTCTAATTTTACCTATTTTCCGCATAACCTGATTCGACACATTCATAGGTAAATGAGTTGATAATGACCCCCGTAGTATTTTAGTATTGCTTTACGGTTTTTTCAGATATTTAGTCAGACGTTGTATGGTATTGTGGAAAGATGGTATGCTGAAACGTACCCTGAAAGTGAATTCATAAGAGATTTTCAAATTTTAGAGATTAGGCTGAATCCTCTTCGGTTATGTTTCCGAACATCATATGTGATCTTGACAACTGCCGTAGGTATGCTAATTCCTTACTTCAATGAAGCAGTGGCGTTTGCAGGATCAGTTACCTTTTGGCCTTTGGTTATATACTTCCCAGTTGAGATGTACTTGGTGCAGAAAAAGATTGTGCCTTGGACCAGTAAGTGGGTTCTTCTTCGTATATTCACCATTCTGTGCTTGTTCATGACATTATTTGCTTTGATTGGTTCTATTCAAGGAATAATTGCCAAAAGATTTAGCTAGAATTATGCTGTTCATTACAGTAAACAATATGATGTATAGTTATTATCATTCACTTACATTGAACAAGTTTAGAAATTGGTTTCATACGTTTTATATCAATGTAAACTATGTGGTTTTTTAACATTTTGAAACTGATTATCTGATAATCAGTTTTTATGTTTAGATAAACAAATCTTGCATTTCATAAGAAAGTCTTTTCGGGTCCTATTTATTAATTTCTTAAATAATCAGATTTTTTGAATATCCGACTATCTGATTATTACAGCTTTAACCAATGTAAACACATCCTAACACTATATTTTACTGCCCATTTATTACAACCCATTTTCAGTTTGATCACCAAATTTATATAAACACATATCCAAAAACTATGAAAAATAGAAGAGGTAGATCTAAGGAACAAGTTTGCAACATTTTATCTTAACAATCCAAGAAACTAATGATGATTTCGTGTTCCGAAACCCTAAAAAACCATGCTCCTTGCTCTTGTTCACGATATCCAACACACCCTCATTACTAAGAATTACATCCACAAACCACCATCCTCCAACCTGATCTAATTTAGTCGGTAAAAGGTCCTTTTCTGTCACGATTGCATCCCAAACGGGTCCTTTATCTTTCATCATCTCCTTCAGACTCTTAGTATCTTCCTCTTCTTGTAGCCCACCATTTTCCACATCAAATTGCTCTGACAACACTTTCCAAAAATGCTTCCATTTGAACACGTCACCATTACTAACGTTAAATGCTTCATTTTTTGCAATCGGATCCACAGCCGCCCATATCTGATGCTCAGCAATCAGGTCAGCATCAGAAGCATCATGATAACTATTCCATGCCTCTTTTGTTCCTGGAAACTTCAACGGTTCACCTTCATATTTACAGATTGCAGCATAAACACATAAACTTCCTAATATGTTCATCATACTATACGGTGAAAACCCCAAAATCAAACCTGGTCTATGAACAGACCATGTTAATCCTTCCTTCTGTGTTACCTCTTTGAACAATAATCCTCAAGTGTGTAGTAGAAATTGTGGTTATTAAGCCTTGGAAGATCTTCATAGAAAGGACCATCATGACATGCATCAACTTTCCCCCATTGGTCAAATGGCCCAATATAATGCTTACGACCCGTTTGTAAACATATGTGCTGTAAATTCGGGGCATTAGGTATTACTGCATTAAGAACATTTCTGAACATTTTCTCGTTGACTTCACAGTTTTCTTCTTCACTCGAGCAGTTAGCCCATGTAACGTAAAATACATGGGTGAGGTCTGATAAATTTGAGAGTTTTGATTGTGTTTCTTCTTGATCGGTGACGTCACATTGGATATATTCTAATGGATAATCGGCATGCCATGGTGGTCGAGGGCGGCGGGCCACTCCATACACCTTCCAGGGCCCACCAGGGGTGTCATGAAGCGGTAGGATTTCGGCAAGGCTATTGCCAACAATGCCTGTGACGCCAATGACTAAAGCGAACCTTTGGTACTTGCGCGATGGATTGCTGTCTTCGAGTTTTTTCTGGATGTTATTGGGAAATCATTAGAAATTGCATACGAATAATGAAAGAGAGATATAGCAGAATGGCGTACCCTTGCAGCACCAACGAAACCTGATCGCCACCAGCTCATGGTTTATGTTGCGATCACAGGGATTACGAATGAATGATTTGCTGAAAAAGAGAATGAATCTTGCCTTAACATTTTTAACATGAAATGTGAAATGAAAACTTGAAAAGGGGGATTATGAAATATTCTCCTATTAACTTGGTCAACAGCCAAACACATGTCTGTTAGACTATGCAAAAGATACATGGTTGACTTTACAAAACCAAATTTACCAACCTCAGGACAATTTGTTTTATATTTTGGAGAGTGTAAACAAGCAAGCAAGATTTCATATGATTTCTTTAGAAAAACCAGTTTATAAGAAACAATGAGACATACATTTTGTAGATTATGTAAAGGGTCTAATAAGGTTGGTTGGAAGTCGTTATCATGGTGATTTATTTATTATTATTATTTTACTAATTAAAAGAACACGTTTTTTTAGTTACTTTGATGCATTAGAGATTTATAAGCTTTTCATTTGCAAATTAATCTCCAATTTGACTAAGTTTTTGGAATTTTATTATTTTATATATTTTCAGCCACTAAAGATAAAATTATGTGGCTGGGACCGGCTACACTTTTGATTAATTAGAACTATATAATCAATATTTAACAGTCAACACAGATAAATAAACAATTCTTACTTAATTTCTTACTGAGAAAGTTAAAATATGTTTTTATTATGTCTAATCTATCTATTTACAATATACAATATCATAAAAACTTCACATTGAATTATCATATAATTTTTATTTTTACCTTGTATAAACTACTAACACGAAACAATTTCTTCTTCACATCTTGCAAGTCTTGATTTTTTTTTAAAAACCGTATAATTAGTTCAAAGAAAGGAAAAGAAAGGAAAACAAAAGGTAAGTTATAGGGGTCATTTATGAAACAAGTAATAAGTTTGAGGGGTTTTAAGTAGGGTGTTCATCGTTTCGGTTTTCTATTTTATTGGTTTAATCGGTTCATTTTTTTCGGTTAAAAATATTTTAAGACGTTAACCAAAGGCCGAACCGAACAATTTAAAAATGTGAAAAAATCAAACCGAAGACCGTAATACAATTTGGTTTGATTTTGATTTAAACAAAAAAAACGAATTACATACAATATTGCACATTTTGTTATCTACATATAAAATGATGAACTAAAAGTTACACATCACAATATCATCACAAATTAAATTAAAAATTGAGAGCTAAAGGGAGAAATGAGAGTTTGTCTGGACATCGAGAATTTGAGATACATCTAACTGGATATTATTATCTAAATAATATAAAAAAAGTATGCTATAATCGGATTTTTCGGTTTAACCGAATCAACACTGTTGAAACCAATCACCGAACCGAAAACTAGTTATCATATTCAGTTTTGGTTAATATCTAAACTGAAAACCGTTTTAAAAATCAATTTGGTTTTAAACAGTCATGATTTCGGTTCGGTTTTCGGGGTAAACGATTTGAAATCAAATATTGATCGCACCCCTAGTTTTAAGAAAGAACCATAATACAAGTGGATAGAAACTAGAAGAAAATTAAGTATGAGGGTGCAAACTGTCAATTTAACAAACGAGAAAATATGACCGTTATGAGTTAAAAAAATAAAAAGAGACCGTTACAATCTCAGGTGTCAAAACCCTCTAAATATCCAACAAAACTAATCAGAATCTCACATTTCCTTCTTGAAATCAACCATTTTTCTTTCGTTTCTTTCAATCTTGTTAAATCCATCAATGGAAGAAACGAAACCCCTAAATCACCATCTCGACCACGTAGTCGAAATCCCTGTTGACGGAGAACACCGTAAGCAAATAATCTCGGCCATCAACGCGATATCCGCCATACAAGACCACCCGTTAATGGAAATCTCCGAATCCCCGGGCCATCTTTTGCTCCTAAAGTTATTGCAAAGAGAAGAAGATCTTTCGGGCCAAAGAATCTCAGGAAAAGAAACAAGATTGGATACTTTAAGAAGAGAAGTATTCCAACTTTGTTTATTTTTCTTCACATTTCATGGTCTTTTTTTAACCATTTTATTCACATCATATACTAATGTTAAAAATGATGATATGGGTTTTGGTGTATGTGAAAAATGGTGGATACCCATGATCACAAGTTTATCTTTTTGCACTGTGATGGTGTGTTTGGTTCAAATGAAGCTTTTTAGTTATTGGAAAGTGTTTGGGCAAATTCAAAGAGAAAAAACCGATAATCGAGGATTAACGAGATGTATTCAAGAGTTGAGGATGAAAGGGGTTAGTTTTGATTTATCGAAAGAGCCCGGGAATAATGGAAAAAGGATGAAGAGTTCAAGTGTTGAGATTAAATGGAAACCAATTACTTGGTGTTCTAAGTATTTTGTTACTATTTGTCTTGTTTTTGCTTCAGGTTTAGTTCTTCCTATTTGCAAATTCATGATTTGTGCATAAAGGGATGTCACGAATTCATGATCTATTTGGGAATGAAGCGTTTTGGTCCGATCATTGAACTTATGATCTTTGAAGTATTGCGGTTCATTAAACGGGCCAATTGGTGCGAGCTCGTGCTTGTTCGACTGGATTTTGGTACCATGGTTAACCAGAAGAGTGACACAGCTTGTGTTGTTTGATCATATTGAAACAAAGGCTTGAAGAGTTCTCTTTCGAGTCTTGATGGGTATTTTGATGTTTTTTTTAATTTTATTTTAGTGTTATGATTCAATTTATTTCTTGATTTATTATAGTGAATAGAATTTAATACATTTTTTGATGGTTAATATTGTAATTCAATATTATTATATCTTTTATTATTTAATAATTTAAATTAAAATCAATTTTGGGATACAATACATCTTCAAATGTGTTGTTTATTGTTACTTTTGTGTACTCTATGTATAAAAATATTGGCAAATCGCTAATTTACATTCACACAAGAACTAGTCTTAAATTTTTGGCCTTAAGTATCACCTTTTCAATCCATAAATCCTATTTATGATTTAAAACCTACTAAAAGCATTTAATTTGCTCTTAAAAGATCTTTCATTTGACATTATTTCACCAAAATAAGATCACTTGAAACAATATTTTTAATTCATAGTAAAGTGGTCTTCAATGTATTTAGTCCAAAAGTCAAAAAATATTTGGAACGTCATATTTTTTATTATTTAGCTCTTAAACCATTAAACAATCATATTTTTCAACCACTAAATAGCCTCCTATCTAATATGGTTTGATTATTTTATTATACTAATGAAAAACAAATTCAAAGTACTATTATCAAATGTCGTGTCTTACAACTGTCATCTACTTCTGTTAATCATTAAAAAGCTAATTAAGGAAATAAAAAAATAAAAAAGAAAACTATAAATCCCAAAGTTTATTACAGCATTTTTTATCACGTTTTAAAACAATAAATAAATAAATTTGATTATAAAACTAGAAACATTAATGGTATGATTGGACTTATGCAATTTAAAACGGGCCCAAAAAAGAAAGGCCCTACAATCATAAAACAACATCATGATCATGAAGCATGCCCAACCACAAAAACTATATAAAGAAGGTGTCTTTATATTCACATTCATAATATCCATTCACTCGTATCAGTAAAAATCAGTAATCAGTAATAAAAAAGAAAAGAAAATATATTTGTAAAATTAAGATCATAAGATCGAATCAAAATCGAAAAATTACAAATTTACGTGACAAAGAACAAATTTGTGACGAATGCCATAAATAGTAGTAGTAATAGTTTAAACACGAATCTAGTATAATACGACAGTACAACTAATATGAATTTACATTGATAATTTTTCTATTAAATCATTTAAAATTTAACTTTTTATGCCATTATAATTGAAAAACCGATTATATATACTTATAACCAAGTGCTAAACCGTTTAGTCCATTAAAATTGAATTTTCAATCGGACTCTTTATTGTCTATATTATATCAACTCAAGTTAGGTAAGATTGAATCAGATTGAGATCCAATGATCACACGGTTTAGATCGTAATCCTATTACCAAGAATCGCATCTGCCAGATGTGGTTTCGAGACCAGACGTGTACTTGACTTTTTCGAACGAAGTTTGGAGTTTTACTTGACTAGAAATCCACATACAAACATTCCGGAACTTCCAAACCAAAGAAATGCAACAGGAACCCATGTTCCAGACCCAGTAGTCAATTTTCTCGCAAAGAATCCTGGCTCGGCCCGAGAAAGCGCTGGCCGATCAGGACAAGTGGGTTGGTTCGTTTGAGCGGCCCGTTCGCGTTTTAAACTGTTGGGAAACTTTTTTTTAATTGTGATACGCTCTAAAAAAGTGCAGAGATTATTGGACTGGAATTGGTGTGGTTCGCTTTGTTCCTACGAAAAAGAACAGAAAGACTACCTATGAACAAACTAACTTTGCAGAAGCGGAATCGAAGGCATCGGAAACAATCTGATTTCCTACCTCTTGCATTGCTGAAAATTAAGTTCTTTCTTTTTTTCGTCATATGTTTAGAAAAATCCTAGGTAAGATCGACATGTTTTCGTTGATTAAAATAGTATGATCTTATGATTTTATGAAGATTGAGATGTTAACTATTATATTATTGAGTGTTGTTAGTTGCAAGCAAATTTGCGTTTAATAAGAAAAAATAAAAAAGTTGAAGGGGTAAAGTGTAACTTATTTTATTGATAAAAAATCGTCACTTTTTACCTCACAAAAGTTAACAGTAATTCAAGTGTATTTTGTAACAGCAAATATCAGTTGAATTTATCACAATAATAGTAATAGTAGTGTGTGCGAGTGTGTGTTGGTGTACGATTGGACCTTCTTCAATTTTATCAATCCCAATCTTCTCATCAAATCAATTCAATTTATTAATTTTTCAATAATAAATGCAAACGCTCACATCTGTCTTTCTTCCACCGACGCTAATCTAATCTAATTTATCTTCATCTGTGTGAAAAAAGGTGAATTGTTCGGTGTAATCGAATTGATTGCATCTAATCATCGATCGCCGGAAACTATGTCTTCCGGTAGGTATATGGCGTACTCACCGTCACCGTCAGCACCTCACTCTCCTCATATCGCCGGTATTCGTTCGGTCGCAACCGCTATCGTCGAACAAGAGAAGTATAACGTTTTTTTTATATACCGATGTTAATTAGCTAGGCTTTTTTAGTTATGTTTACTGCGAATTGTGTTTAGTATTGAAATTCGAGTGGTAGTTGGATCAGATTTGCGTTACTGAATTTATTTATTTAAATATATATAAATTAGAACACAAGTATTGTTGAATTTGATATATATTTTGGTTATATTATTGTTGTGAAGTTTATTTGTTATTATTGGTTAATAATTTTCATAATTCTTGAGGTTTAATTATTGGTTTGTTGGTATGTTGGCAGGTATCTTTCAGAGTTATTGTCTGAACGAAATAAACTTAGTCCATTTGTGCCTGTGCTTCCACAATGTTATAGATTGCTGAATCAGGGTGAGTTTGTTTAACTTTTTATATTTATATTTTAAATTTTAAAAATAGAAAAGAGATTAAGTGAATTGGTATTTTAGTTGTTTTGTAGGCTTTTTTAGTTTGTCTTTTACTTTGTAGTTAGTGTACAAAGTCTTGTCTATCAAGTATGTTTTTCATGAAAAAAGTTTGCATTTTTGTTCATTGATGATGTCGCTGTTTGCATTTTGATGCTTAGTTGGCTGAGGCATATGTCATAATATGAGCAATGCAAATCGTTGTGTTAGAAGTAGAGATTACTGATCATTTTCCTGTAATCAAAGAGCAAGTTCTAACACATCGTCTCCATCTCTATGGAAAATTAACATTGTATTAACTATTAAGCTTTTAAATACAGAGCTCCCTGAAACGTCTCCTTAATACTCCGTAGCATATACCCGTAAAGTTAGCTTATAACAGTTCCAGTTTTCGTTTTAACATGTATAGAAGAATTTTAAGTATCTCCTGTAGTTCACATCATCCTGCATCTTGGAGTGACTTTGCTGGTTTATTGACAAGTCAAAGGAGTTGCAAGATTTCTTTTCATGGGTTTGGAAAAAAGAGTAAAAATGTTGTATAGATTGAGTGATTGACCCTCTAGGCCTCTAGCTTTAATGGCTGTTAATTGATTCCCTCGCTTTTGTTTTCACTACCTGTTTGTTTAACTTTATAAGTGTTTTTCTTCAGGAGAGATAATTTGTTAAAAGTTGTTGGTTTGATAGGGGACGCATTGATATTGAACTGACCCGTCAAACCACCAGCGTCGTGTGTCGATTTTTTGGTGACTGCTAACTACTACTTTGTTAACTGCTAACTGGTACATGTTGTTCTTGAAAATTGACTCTTTTGGAGCAGAAATACTGCGTGTAACCACGCTGTTGGGGAACGCATCAGTTTTAGATCAAAGTGGGCTTGAACATGCTAGCCCCCTGGCTTCAGGAGGAATGTATTCAAATGCAGGAGCTAACATGAACATGAACAGATGGACTTCACCAATTCACTCAGAAGTACGGATACTAACCATTAACATAACCTTTTCTTACTCTAATTACTTACTGCTTTTTAGAAGCGTTCCTGACACGTTAGTACACTTATTTTTTTCATGCTAACTGAATTGACTTGCTTAACTGCTTGGCTCCGATCTTACTTATGTTATCACAGGTAGTTTGCGGCTAACACCATCCAGATTGACTTCTAGATGTAACCAAGTTAGATAGTTAACCACTTAACCGATCATATTGACCCATGATTCAGTCAACATGTTTGGTCCCTTCTTATATTGCTTACAGATCGCATTATATATTTGTCATGGAGAAGACTTAAGAATCTTGAGACCTTTGGTTATTGTCAGTTTATGGTGCTATCAAGCTGTAAGATTTTCTTGGTCAAAGAGCCACTGGGGATGCTTTTAATGGTCAACATGCAGTGTTATGAGCCTTCCTGAACATTGGTTTGCAGCCATATAATGATCACTTAAAATGAGCCTTATTGAAATGTTCTCCATTTTTATCTGATTAAGATTTGTCATGCTTCTAAATCTGATGTTTCTTAGTGAAACTCAATAATTTCTATAGTGGTAAAAAGCATTTGGTATGTCTGTCGATCACAGTAGCCAAATGGAACTGCAAAAACTAGATATTTATGTTATCCTTCAAAGTTTTAAGAGTATGTTGAATTCTTTTGTGCAGATGTCAGCTTTACTGCAGCCATCATCTGCACAGAGCTGGCTTGGTTCGCAGGGCAGCTCATCTGCTCTTGTAGTAAAGAAAACAATCAGGGTTGATATCCCTGTGGAAAGTTATCCTAATGTAAGTTCACTTGTTCTGAGACGCCTATATTGAAGACTTGTTGATTTTGTGTCTTGACTGGTGTTGTTGCACTTGCAGTTCAATTTTGTTGGACGTCTCCTTGGACCCCGAGGGAACTCCCTTAAGCGGGTCGAAGCAAGTACCGACTGTCGTGTTCTTATCAGAGGACGTGGAAGCATCAAGGATCCAACAAAGGTATGTCAAAATGGAACAGGGAGGGTGGTCAGTTCACGAGTCAAAACGAGTAGCTTTTGTATGGATCTCATCACGTTGGGTTAGCCTAAAACATTTTCTTGCCCAAATCTTTAATAAATAGATAGCATGTTACTTTGTTTTTAACAGGATTATAAAAACTAAATTATTACAATAGTAATGTAATATCATGCATTAATTGATTTTAGAGGTATCAATATAAATAAACTGCGGGCGACTTTCGACCTGTTTAACTTATTTGACCCGTTTCCTTTTAAGCTGTGTTGTTTTGACCCGGGTTAGGGACGTAACATTACCCGAACTGACTCATTCATAAATAAATGGGTTAGAATTGACACATTTATCTGTTCATAATATTGTGCTACAGATTGAATTAATGGAAGCTGTTGCTCATGGAAGAATCTTGAATAGATTTCAGTTTGGTTTCAATTTGGTGTCATTGAGAAGATATAGCCTTTCTGATTGTTGTTGTTTGTTCCATGTAGGAAGAGATGATGAGAGGAAAACCTGGGTTTGAACACCTGAACGAACCTCTACACATACTCGTGGAAGCGGAGTTACCTGTTGATATAATAGACGCTCGATTGATGCAAGCTCGTGAAATTCTGGAAGACCTACTTAGACCTGTGGTATCAAACTTAATCTCAATCTTTGCCCTTTATTTTGCGTGTGTGTGTTGCGGGCATTAAGTATGATACTAAAACGTAACGCTTATTATAACAATCCATTTTTAAATGCAGTGATATAGTCTACTTTGTAGCCAAATTTTTTTATTTTACCCATTGACCATTCACTGTATAACATGGGGTGTCAAAAATATTATTCAAGAGCGAATGTTTTGCGTGCAGGAAGAGACTCATGATTTCTATAAGAAGCAGCAGCTCCGGGAGCTTGCAATGTTGAATGGAACCCTGCGTGAGGAAACGGGTCAAATGTCAGGTTCAGTTTCGCCCTTCAACAATAGCCTCGGGATGAAGAGAGCAAAGACCAGAGGATGATGAATATGATCGGGTCATTACTAGTGGGCTTTCTGAGCTTGCATATTTGGTATATGCGTCGCCACACAAACAGCATCTATCTTGCTGCCTCCAACTGCCATCGGGGCACGGGATACTATTTGCATCCTGTTCAAACGTGTACTATATGATATGAGGTGTGTCTCTTCTATTTGGAGGAAACTGTTCGTGTTCTTGAGAGATATTGTAATGAAAAGACCTTAAATTTAAGAGTAATATTGTAGTATGGGAATATGTATGCCCTTTTGTATTTAGTGTGTGCGTGTGTGTTTGTCTGAGAGCTTGTCATGAGAGTTTTGGCAAGATGGAATTTATATGTGAGAATTCATATATATTGGTTTATACTTCTGTTATCCTAGGCAAGATTTATGCCCTAAATCTTGGGTTTTTGGCACTTCTGTTGGCGCAAATGCAGAATCACAAATTTGACTCGTTTTATGTTGTTTTATGGTAGGTTGTTCGTAGTTTGGTTAACATTGAAATTGTAGTAAACCTCAATCCTGATATATCGATCGATGACACTTGTGTTTCGAATTTTTCATATAACTTCAATCTCTGTAGGCAAACAAAAAGAATCTGCAGCAATAAATGACACCCATATATCAAGTTGTATGCCGCTTTCTTTAAGAACACAAAACTCAACTGAATAGCAAAACACTCATGAACAATTGGCAAAGGCATCAAAGTACCACCATTACAACAACCCAAATGTGTTACAGAGACATTAGCACAAGTTTTATGTTCAAAGCTATTTACTTGTACAAACAAAAGAAATTACACAAACAGATTTTATAATATATCATGTGGGATTTAGCTGTTTGTTGAAAGCTTGATAGCTGAGCTGCTCGTGATCCCTGTTCGGTACAAGATGGCAACACACAATGCTTCGCTTTTATTTCTACTCGTTTGAATCCTCTTCGTCGTCCTCAGCATCCTCAATTCCAACCCATTTTTCAAAGGCAAAAAGGAACTCCTTGAAGTTTACCATTCCGTTTTTGTCCCAATCCATTTCTTCTGCAAACACACAACAAGCAAATTTAGCAACTTAAACATGTATCTAGCAAAATAATCATTTGTTCAAAATTTAAAATACAAATTATAAGCAATTGATTGGACAAAAAATGTGTCAGGCCAATACAATCCGATCCGATCGACCCATTTTTATGAGTATGAAATACCCGTTTTGACGTCACCCAACCCAGCGACCCGCACATGATGCCACCTCAGAGCTACAATATGCAACAAAAGAGGGGGAGACATACCGAATCTTCTCATGGCTATGCGCCCAGAAGACCGCTCGCCAGAAGTAGTCTCATTGATTGCACCAATCATCTCATCCCTGCTAACATAACCATCCTTGTTTTTGTCCAAGAACACAAATGAGTCGACCAAAGTTTCAAAAGTTGCTTCTATATCTGGCATCCCCGTTCGCGCACTCTATCAATGTTAAGAAAGTAACAAGATGAAAGAAAACACGAACAATTAGAAGTGGCAATTTCTACCCATTTACTTACAATCAGTGAGTTCAGGTTACGTTTTATCTCTAATGGGTAAAATGGGTCAACAAAAAATTAGCTTAAAAGGAAGTGGGTCAAGTGAATCCAAAATCACCCGTAGTATATTATAGTGCATAAATGATAAAACACCCTAAATCAATTTACTTCGAAAGTTCAATCACGATCGAAAATATATAATTTTTGAAATCATACTTGACATATTGATTATCTATCTTGGAAAAAAATGTTTCGACCACATTCTACGGGGTCAGTACTGAATACCGATTTGGTAGAAGCAGAGTCTTTCTTCAGAAGATAAACGAGACACAGAAGCACAATGAACTCCTTGAAGCCTATTCCCATGTCATCATTTATATCACATTCTTTAAAGATATCATTGACTTCCTCGTCTGTAAAATCTATCTCCAGTTTGCGAAAGCAATGATTCAACTCTTTTGGATCGATTGAACCACTTTTATCTTCATCTGCACTCGCAAAAAAGAGCATAAATTTCAAGAAAGAGTCTATTAGTAGTAATGGAAGAATATACAATATCTACATGCAACAGAAACAAGTTAAATATAATGAAGAATAATCACCCTTTGGGATACCATTTTATGAAATATGCTTACCAAATTGCTCAAATATAGCCTTGCACTTTCTTAGTCCCGTGTCAATTTTCGGGAATTTTAAGATAATGGTATTGAACGATTTCATGGACGTTCCCTTTGATTCTCTACGACGCATTGTCTCCAAAATTTTGGCTTCAAGCTTGGTTGTAGGTACTGATGTCACAGTTGACGGATCGCTCTTGGTCAGCATACCACCCATAGTTAAGTAGTAATACAAAGGCTGAACATGTACGAAAAACTTACTAATTATTATCACTGATAACAATAAAAAAAATTAACAGTAAAAACGTTAAAATATGAAGCAAATCATCCCATTTTGTAGTCATACAAGTTTTTGTTCTTCAAATGAATATCTTAAGGATATGTATATGTTTAGTGAAAAAGATTAGTACTTTAGATTTTACCAGTATGGCAGTACCCAATACTCGAGAAGTGTTTGGCGATTCTTGGTTTTTGATGATTTAGGCTAGAAATAACCAGATTTAGAGGAGGCATGTAACAATGTAAGAAGTTGCCAGAGGAAACTTAATTATTTAGATAAACGTAATACTCTGTATTACCCTACTTTAAAGCACAAGAACCTGATTATATTATCAGATATTAATCATTTTGAAAACACACATCAAAATACCCTTTAACTACATTTGAATCAGTCTCTACTTTTATATACGCATAAGCGTACCACATTTCAGGTACACCCGATAACCAAAAGTGGAACCATAACATCTGAACCAAATGGCCCGGCTCTTACGATCAGTTGGGTTTTCAGGTCAACCCAAACTACTCACACCCCTTGCAAAAAGATTGAAGCTTGATAACATCTTAAAGGTTTACTAAGTGCAAAAATAGCTACCCAATTAGTCATAAATCTCCAAACTGGAACTACATCAGTATCCAATTAGCTATCTAAGTGATTGAATGCAAATCCAAATACTGAAACACACCCATATGTGAGATCTACTTCGAATATTCCTAGGGCCAAGCTGAAGTTGCAATTTGCAAAGATTAAATTTGTAGGACCACAATGTTTATAAAAAAGCAAAAACATATTCATTTATATGATCCAAGTTGACTTAAATGACTTGGTATTGAAGCAAAAAAAATCATAATCCCATAACTAACATCTATTCAAGAAAGAAGAACAACTGAACATTAAAATAATAGTTAGTTATATAAGCTAACTATAAAATAACCAATTTAATAAATTTAAAAGTATGCAGTACTCACCAGAAAGATGAATAAAATCAAATCAAGATTTGTTGTTTGAGTGTTTATGAATGAAGATGATGAAATCAACCGACCCAGAGTACTAATGTTTTGAAGATATAAACAAAACCCAGAAATTAAAGTAAAAAAATTATTTTAAGTTTGTGTTTAAGATAGAAAATGAATTGTAAGGTCGTGAAGGACGAGTGCTGAGTTTATAATGAAAAAATGTCAACTTTTGCTGCTTTTTTTATTACGGAGTATTGGGATTAAATAAACGAAATGAAATATCGTATGTTGGATTTTATTTATTTATTATTTATTTTTGAATATAAGTGGGTGAGATTTAAGAGAATCGAATATTCGGAGTTCACTGTCGCTCGGTGGCTGCTATTATGTTTGTTTAAATCAATTATTCTTAATTAGTTATTGTTATCATGCTGATGATTATGATTATTATAAAACTTCAAAGTAAAAAAAATCAAAAAAAAATCATGTGATAGGTAGAAGTAGTGATGGTAAATGGGAGCTTCGACTGACAATGGTAAAATGAAAGTAAATGGGAATATTTTGAAGATTTATTGTATGAAGTTTGTGTCAAGTATTATTTTATTTTTATTTATATAGTAAATAGTAATAATAAATAAATATACATATACATTGTAACGAATAATTTATGGTAAATTACAAAAAATATACATGTGATTGTTCAATTTTTCAAAAACCATCATCCAACTTCATTAATAACAGAAAGCATACCTAATGTTATCACTTTAGTCCCAATGACATCCCTTCATCCAACTTTATTACGTTTCCATCGTTAAATCTATACATGTGCACGCACGTGAGGGTATTTTTGTCCTTATCTTTTTCTCACCCATTTAATCGACATTTCTCTTTGCATTTTATACCCATTTAATCGACTCATTTAACAGTAAGTTAATTTTAAATGGGTATAAAATGCAAAGGGAAAGGTCGATTAAATGGGTGGTAAAAAGAAAAGGACAAAAATACCCTCACGTAGGTGGCACATGTATAGAGTTAACGTCGGAAACGTAATAAAGTTGGACGGGGGGATGTCATTGGGACAAAAGTGACAACCTTGGGTATGGTTGCTGTTATTAATGAAGTTGGAGGATGTTTTTTGAGAAAATGAACAACCACGGGTACGTTTTTTGTAATTTACCCAATAATTTATATTAATAAAAATGATTTGGTCTATTCTACTATTACTTTTGAAAATTGTTTTCAACGTATGTTTGTAGATGTACATTATATATTTGAAAATGTATTTATAGGGAAATGCAATAGGGGTATTTTAGTAATTGTAATATTTTAAAATATTTTAACACTAAACATCGGACACTCTTTATAAGTAGTTTAGATAACTAATACGAGTAATTAATAAGTGACTAACTCGTGAAAATTACTTTTTATAGTTTTCTCTACTTCAATTATCGTTTTACTGCGACTCTTCTACTTACGGTCCATTAAAAAAGGTGTAAATGGATGAGATCTTTTAATGTCCAACTAATGTATCGATTTTACTTTTAATAATTTAGTTTAATATAGAGATAATGATACGTTATTATCTTATGAGATAACCTACGTCTATGTATATTTAGTTGCTTTTGACTTTTATTTAACTTCCACAACAATTATCATCATCACTAGCAAATAACTAAGGAAAACATTGTTTAATTTTAGAAGGTTTATTACTCTCTTAAAGTAATTAACCAATTCGTTGACCTACCAAATCGTTGATTGTGTTAGTGATATACTGGAAGAAGGAGCTGTTTTTGAATTGTTCAATTTTGGAGTTGTTACAAATGCTGGCAACTATCTTCTTGTGGAACATCAAAGTAAAATCAATTTTTAAAAATCTACACAGGCCAAACGTTGCCAGCCCTTTGATAATGATGTTGATGGTCGTTTCTTGGTTTCCTTTGTTGATATACTCAACTGGAATAGCAATGCTAGGATTGCTTTTGGTAATACCAATCAAGTTAAATTGATATTAACTTTTATTTTATGATTTTATCATTTGTATTCTTTACGGTTATCGATTCAATATTTGCTAATATTTATGCAGATTTAGTTTGGCACTTAGTGAAGAGTGATAATATGAAGGTCACTAATGAAGGAGGCAAGGAATCGCGCTTTATAACTTTTGAATTACAAGAATTGAGGTATAAAAATAAGTCCATATTAAATTACCTTCTAAATCGTTCAGTTGTCATCTAAGTCCATACTAATGGTGGGTACTTACTATTCCGTTTTTTTATCATCCATCTTATGGAAACAGTGGGAACAAAGTAAACTGTGCATTATGGGATGATTTCGCAAATCAGTTGTTTACCACACTCAATGCAATCCGCAGTTCCAATGGTCCCGTTGTTGTTATGATCCGAATGGCATAGGTGAAGGATTGGCAAGGTAAATTACCTTTTGTGTTTTCTAATGGACATCGTTTATGCTCACTTTATATATGTATGTAGATATCATAACATTGTTTTCTAATGGACATCGTTTCTACTCACTTTATATATGCTTATCATGGACGAGCTTAATTACGACCTTCGTACTGTTTGCCATGAGCATGACCTGTTATATTCTTCGTTAACTTCCGAACAGAAGGATGTTTATGAAACAGTAATGACAGCTGTAAATGAAGACAGGGGAAGTGTTTTCTTTCTTTATGGTAATGGTGACACTGGAAAGACATTCGTTTGGAAGACTTTGTCAGCATCCATACGATCTAAAGGTGAGATTGTAATAAATGTGGCATCCAGTGGCATTGCTGCTTTGTTATTGCCTGGAGGTAGAACTGTGCACTCACGATTTTGCATTCCAATAAATCCCAATGAAGATTCATTTTGTAATATATCGCCTGGTAGCGATTTGGCAGCTCTAATGAACAAAGCTAAACTGATTATATAGGATGAAGCACCAATGACCCACAGACACTGTTTTGAATCTTTCGATCAGACCATGAGGGAGATCATACGATCCGAAAATCAGGACAAACCATTTGGAGTAAAGGTTATTATATTTGGCGGCGATTTTCGCCAGATACTTCATGTTGTCCCTGGAGGTACGCATCCAGAGATTGTTAACGTTTTGCGTTTGACTGTAAACATGCGTTTGCTTGGCGGTTGTTCTACTCCTGAGCATGCTGCAGAAACTAAAGATTTTGCAGACTGGATTTTGAAAATTGGTGAAGGAACTATCGGTGCAGATAACGATGGTGAGGCTGACGTCGAAATTCCATCGGACATGTTAATCAACTCAACATGTGATCATGTTAAATCAATTGTCGACGCTGTATATCCTACTTTCAAACATCATACTCGGGATCCTACTAAAATAGTACAGTCAACTATTAACATGGACCGAATATAAATTTTAACCATTTAATACTTCTGTAGAATTTTTAATTTGTGTGGATTACATTTTTTTTTATTTCATTCATATATTAATAAATAATAGCATTATTCTATAAAAAAAATACTTTTCTTATAAGCCATTATGCCGATATTAATTTTTTTTGTATTAGAGAATAAGAGATCGCTAAGCAATAATAAGTCATAAATTTTACCAAGTTAATAGAGGATCTTATATCTTTTTTCAAGTCAATGGTCAAAATTTGTTATCCCCGTTACTTCTTAAAACTAGTAATAGAATATAATTGATTCTAATACATCTATTCTCTACCCTCTATTATAGTAGTAATAATAGTAATATTAATGTAACTACAAATATTACATTTACTCCGTATTAAATAACAATAATTTTACATAAAATTAATAATACACAATGAGTACTCTTAATTTTACGTTGTATATGTTATATTTAGAATCAGTCATTTCCATACTTTAACTTTATTTTATGTAAGGAAAATGTTTTAATTATACATATATATATATATATATATATATATATATATATATATATATATATATATATATATCATCGTCACACAGATATGTTCATATCCTATATGCTAATGAATAATGATTTGGGCATTTGGCTCTCTCAATAATCAATTCAACCACCATTACTTACTAACCATAAACATGCCACTACCTTTTGTTGCCAACAATCGTTCGAGAAGGATTACTGCACAAAAGTAATTGACTATTTTCATTTTATTTTGATCTTCTTTTCATTATAACTATTATATTATTTAATGTATTTGAAACAATATTGATAAAATATTTTTTTTCAGTATCAATGCTGAATTACTACCAGTTATCGACATATGTTTACATTATGGTGGAAGTATGGTAAGAATACCTTTTTGTTTTGACTATCTAGATGGAAACGAGATTATGTTATGCTCAGTTCAGATATATGAATTCACGTTAAACAACATTCTTATGTGGCTTTACGCAAATGTTTATCCTTCGTTGCCACGGTATTGGTATGCAGCTAAGCATCCACGAAGAAACTTGACTGAGGAATTCTCTCTTGCACGTGTAACCAATACGGTTGATCTCCATAACATGTTTCGCAATTGTGAAATCCACTCTGTTTTACATGTATACGTGTTGAACAATCCACATATCCCAAGAGTAGGTATACGTAATTCAGAAAATATGCTAGAGATGAAAGGTTCAACCACTTATATCATGTTTTTCTTTATTGTCTTTCGAAATAATTGAATTAACGTTACTACTAATATATCTACCCATCTTATAATATATTTGTTTTTATTTGATTATACTTTCAAAGATGTTTATTAGTTTCCTCATATATTGGCTTTTACTACAAACGTGTTATTACATCATTTATAATTTATTTTTGTAAGTTACAATAATTGCCTCGGATAAAACATGTTTTTTTTATAATTATCATTTTATTAACTCTGACTATTAATTTAGTTCTAAGAACTCAATTTAATACAACACTAAGTATGTCTACTGAAAACACTTTTTTATTCTTTTTGTTACCTTTATAATTTTATCGAATCTTATATAATTGTTATTTATATAAGACTTTTTTATAAAACAAAATGGTGTATTCCGCGTTGTCGCGGGTCCATAATCTAGTTAACATATAAGATAGAATAAACAATAACAAATAAAATAATTTAAGAAAAATATAACAACAGGGGCAGTGACAGGAGGAGGCAGCGTAGGTAGCCGGCCCCACTAAAAAAATTTATAAGATATATAATTAGAATTCTCAGGGGAAATTTTCATATTCACCCCCTCTAAAACTAAAAAATTATATATATGTAAACGTATATTTGCTATTTGCCCCCATATAAAAAATTTGTCTTAAATTCACTCCACTAAACTAAATTTCTAGCTCCGCCCCTGCATAAGAACACGAGAATTTTACTAAACGTAACATGAAAAATATGGTTAAACATAGTCGTTATAGAAGTTACCATTGATTGGTAAATAATGTTAAAACTCAATATATTAGTTAATGTTCACTATTTAAGTGTAATTGTTAGACATTTTTTTGTTAATTATCAGTTTATAGTATCTTATGAAGATGAGAATTTACCGTTTAATTTTTATGAAAATTATAATCTTAAACATAGGATTATGTTTAGTAAATTCAAAACACATTCATTAAAAATGTAAACAAATGCAGTTTAAATGTAAAACGTTTAAAAAGAATAATCAAAAAGATTAGAGGCGTAGCATTTTCACACTACTACGTGTATTTTATATTAATAAAGAGAAAAAAATATAAATATAAATACACATAAACAAAAACAAAAATAAAAGAAAATATTTGGCATCACGCGAATGGTAATGCATCGTAGATTACTGACAGCTAGGATGACACGCGGCCCAAACACACCAAAATCTTCCTGCCTTCCTTCCTACTACCTATAAATATAAAGCCGCTTTCATTTACGTAAAAGACTTCCGTAATCTCCAAATACTGTAACACAATCAACAATTCAAACCCTAGCTAACCTCAGGTAATCAATTCAACTTAATTCTTCTGGTTAATTCAATGATCTATACTATCAATTTCAATGATCGATCATCGCTATAAGTGGATTTGTTTGATTTCATAGGGTTTTATAAGTTTAGCTGTACTTATACGCTACTTTACTGTGTGTTTGGTTTGTGTGTACTTCGAATTCTTATTTATAGTTATTTATTCTGTTGTCGTTCGAGGTTTTGTGCTATTTAACGTCCATTGATTATATAGCAGGTAAATTTGTGTGCCTTGATAGAATTCTGATTATATACTCTGTATGTTTTAGTATTTTTTATTTATTTTTGTTTTTTTGTTGAATTGAATGCAAATGTTGTAACGAACTGGATGAGAATTAGCAGGTCAGTGGTGGCTGTATATAATTTAGTGACATTACTTACATAGGTTTGCGAAGTAGAAGTTACATTTGTGTTATTCGATGTATAAAAAAACTGAAGTGTAAATATTGATATGCTCATACTGAGTGAGCATTGTGCTCAACATAGTAAAATGCTAGAACTCTATACGCCAGGTATTCTCAATGAATTTCTTTACTATAGGATTAGTTCTAGAGATGTTGTGTTGACAGCTTCCTGATGGAAGTTGCATTTCTTCTTGTAGCTAGAGAACTTGATACAGAACACTAGAACATGCATGTGAGAGTGAGAGGAGAGAAAGAGGATAGCAGGGGAGAGGTTAATGACATTTTGTACACGTCGTAGCACATAGGTGAAGGGAGATCATAAAAGAACAGGTTTAAGACCTAAGGTTGAAATGTTTTGAAAACCAATTAGAAGATGACTTAACAAATTAACTTCATTTTGTCATTGGCTAAGAGTCTTTGGTCGTGCCTTAAAATTGGTAAATAATCTACATCGATTTCTCAAAAGGTTTTGAGTTGCACCTTTCTCACACATACACTCAAGCCATTCAACTTTTATTAGTGAAATGTTGCTAGGAGTGTGCAAAGATGAAAGATCAGCTCCAACCGACAAAACTTACGAGTTATATTATAGCATGACAGAGCATGTTAGTTTGGTTATCAGTTTTAGAATTTTGCGAACTGGTTCACTGTTTGGTTTGGTACCAGAAGAATTTTTTTGTCAATGGAACATTCTTGGGAAATGTTTTTGAGATGGATATCCTTGACTCTGTGCTATCGTACAATGCAAAGTTTTAGGTTTCGGCAATGTGAAATATGACTTATTTGTAAAACAATGAATATAGAATTATGACTTGGCCCATGTTCAAATATACTCAAAACTCAAAAGCACACAGATTTTGAATGAAATCCCATATGGTCATGGGAACACTATTTCTTCACTCATGTTGAATTACTGTCAATTTATATCCGCAGGCATAGTGGATTATGGCTTCTAAGCGAATTCAGAAGGAGTTGAAGGACTTGCAAAAGGATCCTCCTACTTCTTGCAGTGCTGGTTAGTTTCCATCTTTCTTTATTCTGTCGTGTCATGATGTTGGTTCTTTGCATTTTGTTTCATATTGGTGCCTTATGTTTATGACTTGCTTATATGCTGCCATGTAACTTTATTGAGTGGCATTAAACTTTGTCTTTGGATGATACATTGTGCTTCATATTTGATTTCTGACACGAATAAAATGAATAGCTTATGAAGCAGTATTTTCTTGACAACATGACTTGATCTGGATATGGTGCGATGATTTGAACCCACAATAGAAGTTTTTGAACACAAACAGTCATTATCTACGACATTTGTTGTCTGTTGGTAGTGTCTTATTTGCTTCACATAAAAAGGGCTCCAATAATCTAAAAGTTTCTGGCAAAAAACTATATGTGTATACGTTAAGAGTAAGTTTTGTAGACAATCAGTCAGAAGTATCAATTGACACTTAAATCTTATGTTGAGCATCAGGTAGGAATCTTTTTAACTGTGATTTTGGCACAAAAAAAAAAAAATCCACTGAAGATTGTATTTGTTTAAAACGATCTACTATGTACTTCTGATTATTCATATCATTCTTGTTTTGTCAGGCCCTGTTGGGGAAGACATGTTTCATTGGCAAGCAACCATTATGGGCCCTTCAGAGAGCCCTTTTGCTGGTGGAGTATTTCTAGTGTCCATTCACTTCCCACCTGATTACCCATTTAAACCACCAAAGGTAGTGATCACTGTTTTTGCATGATTAATGTCACACAAAATGCTGGAAACTTAGATTTATGTACGACGTAATCATTGGAATGCTTGCTATTCTGGCGCATAAGTCATAACAATATTCTTACATCGCTGGCAGGTGTCCTTCCGAACCAAGGTATTCCATCCAAATATCAACAGCAATGGTAGCATCTGCTTGGACATCCTGAAAGAACAGTGGAGTCCAGCACTCACAATTTCAAAGGTGATTCTTTCATCTCTTTATCTGAATCAAACACGGTGACCATAACATGGCAAATTTGTCCTTAAGTTAGACAACATAGATGTTAAGCATGACGAAGGTGGACAATAATCTCAACAGGTCTAGTGAGTTGCTGAAGCCTGGTGCTTTTCATGGAATAAGTAGACTGATTTGGTCCCTCTGGGCCTAGCAGTCCAGGATGGTCCTATCCGGGAATGGTTTTTCAATATTTTTTGTTTAGATATCTAATTACTTGTCACTGAAAATTTATTTGAGTAAATTACATTGCCCGTCCCTATGGTTTACCCTATGTTACAGACCCCGTCCCCGGGTCAGGTATTGTACGGGTCCAGTCCCTTGACCCGGAAATCTGTATGGCTGCCAGTCCCTACTCTTAACGAGTGTTAAAAAACCCCGTTATCTCACAACACGTGCGACGCACGTGAGGGCAAAATTGACTCATAGGGTAAACCACAGGGACGGGCAATGTAATTTACTCAAAGGCAGGGAAAGGAGAAGTCAATTTTTCCCTCACGTGCGTCGCACGTGTTGTGAGATAACGGAGTTTTTTTAACACTCGTTAAGAGCAGGGACTGGCAGCGATATAGATTTCCGGGTTAAGGGACTGGACCCGTACAATACCCGACCCGGGGACGGGGTCTGTAACATAGGGTTAACCATAAGGACGGGCAATGTAATTTACTCAATTTATTTTCCAGTTATAGTTACTAATATGTCTTAAGTTAAAATATGTTCTAATTTTTATAGTATTTTTCCAAGAGCTTTTACATTATAAGAATAATTTTCTTATAAAGAACCTCAAAGTAGTTCTATAAAGCACTAAATAAATATAAACTTTTACTCTACCTGTATACAGAACTTAACTCTTATAAGGAGTATATGGTATACCAAAATTATAGGACTGGTGGTTTGGGCTTAACTGTGATATATGTTCAAATTTGAGGAATGGTTTGGTGCTAGCCTGCTAGGTGGAGCTTTATTTGATTCTTATGCATTGAACTTTGCAGGTTCTGCTTTCAATTTGCTCCCTGTTGACAGACCCAAACCCTGATGATCCATTAGTGCCCGAGATTGCTCATATGTACAAGAATGATAAGGCCAAGTATGAGACTACCGCTCGATCTTGGACCCAGAAATACGCCATGGGTTAGGGGATCTGAGAAAGTCCATGCTTTCTAGTGAATAAACAAATCACCTCATGATATAGACAATTGGTTGTGATTTGTTACTTTCTATGACCCTATTACAATAATTGACTTCCCTTCTAAAAACATAGTGACTAAATATATAAATAGATTGGGTGTGGCATTGTAGACTTGCGTTATCATCAGATGTTGCTTTGCTGTATTTGTTGGCTGTTAGATCTTTTAAATTGTTGGGATCAAAATCAATAGATGGGTAGGATAGGTGGCAAAATGGGTGTGTCGGGTGATATTTAACATATCAAAACGGGCCAGTTGGATGGTGTAGTGTGTGGGCTATTTGCTGAAACGAGTTGGCTTAGACCCAAAAAACTTTTTGTTCAATTTTATAAACATTTTCTATATATGGGTCTCAAGTATGATTACATTAAACGTTTTCTGTGTGTCTCAAATATGATTACATAATAGATTGGTCCGTTGGAGTTTGGAATGGTTTATCTCAAAACGGTTAACCACTGGGCTACCCCTGTCATTATGGGTAGGTAGTAGACTTGAAATTGCCAAATCTACGGGTAGGGGCCATGTAAATCGGAAGCATATGGATGTGATATTTGTTGGGGGTGAGAACATGTAGTTGGGGTGTCGATTTGTCCCATTAGTCCTATCATCGGTGTGTTGTTTACTATCCATTTATGTGGTGCTTGTAGATAGGGTGACAAAAATCTACCAATTCTCATGTTCATCGTTCATTATTTATCCCAACTGAAACCATGCTCTTTTTGTAAGAAATATTCCCCCTTACACAGTTATCAACATTATTCCCATAATCCCATCCGTTGAAAAGATTCGAGGACAGTTGTGTCTTTTCCTTATCCATCATGATTATTTAATTTGTTAAGTCAACCTTTTTTTAAAAAGCAAAAGTGAAATGGGTATCACCATGTTTGTCTAGCCACCAGACAATGGTCAAGTGTGTAATTGCAAATCCTGGTAATTTGACCATTATGTTTTGTGGTCATGATACGTGGAATATGCATGATGTTGGTATAGTCTGGTCACCGTTGGTGGGACGTCTTTTGATGGGGAAAGTATGTATGGTACAGGGTTAGGTATTTTTGGGCATGGGGTAAAATATGGTTGATTCCTATACATTCCAGTTTTTGACGATTTCACCAAAATCAGTTTGGTATAAATTGTCATATAACCAACACATTTGTTTATCTATATAGTCAAGGTTTGATTTTGACCCCTAGAAATGAAAATAAAATAATTTAATTCAAATAGAAATTTTTTTTAGAACAGCAAAACATTTCATTAAATAGCCAAAAGGCAGACAACAAATTTACAAATAGGCACCAAGAAGGAGACCAACCAACAAAGAAATGGCAAAACAACAAAACGGACAAAATGCAAAGTGGTAACAATCATACGAGGGTTAGAGATCCAATTATTCCAAGAATACGAGAAACTAGAGCATCTATTGAATTTTCATAGAAGAGATAATCTTTGAACTAAAGAGAGGACGTTCATGTGCATAACCTTCTCCAACTCCTCATCCATAGAATGGAGGATTGAGTTCCGCCACTTCCATATATACCAAATAACTATATAAACAACCTCATGAAAAGGCTTTAGAGACTTCCAAATAGACATTTATTTGTATATCATTCTTTAAGTCGGAACCTGCAAGAATCTATCATGTGGAGATTAGCATGGTCACCTATTTAATAGGTCTCTTACTACCATCTTTTATCAAATACGGAGTAGTTGCAAACACTTGGTATTTTAGTGTTGGGCAGATCTTCTTATGCATGCGGAACAGTAGTTTATACAAAAGGTAGTCAAAGACCAAGGGTTATGGTTCTTACGTATATATCTCCCGTCCCAAAATAAGTGTACATCTTTTCATTTTAATTTGTTTCAAAGTAAGTGTACACTTTCAAAAGTAATTTATTAACTCTACCACTTTGCACTCAATATATATTTTTTTCAAACTTGATACATGAGAATTTGTGTAAAAAGCAAGGGTAAAAGTGTTATTTTTAATATCAGATAATGTAATTTTTTAAACTCCGTAAAAACTGATTGTAAACACTTATTTTGGAACGGAGGTGTTGCCGTGTAGGTTATGGTTTTCTTTGAAAATTTAAGTTGAGCTTTATTTTGTTTAGGATACATGTTTTTGAAAAACTTACTGTAAAGGGAGTATCAATTTTCATTTTCTTTGGAAATTTGTAACCTAGGCATCAAAAATTCCACCCAGTTTGATGTATATCATATCGCATTTGGTTTTTCCGTCAAATATTTACCGTTAACTTGATTTCATATAGTGTTTTACATAATCAAATCACTTCTTTAATCTCAATGCTTAATACTAGTAATAATTAAATTTGATAAATATATGATAGAAGGAAGAAAAAAAAGAAGCAATGTTTAAAAGGAATACCATGTTACTTAAGACTTGAAGATTTATGAGGAGATAAGATTTAAATCGTCATGTATCTACCCTATTATAAAAATTCTCATCTTAGAAAAGTGTCAAACATGTAAACTGATATAAAAGTTATATTGCATCACTCAGACGTTTTTATACTTATGTCGAAAATTGTAGTTGCTAAACAGTGTCATGTCATGTCACATCATCTTTCTATAAATTTACTTTTTTTATAAACTTACATTTTTACTCTTGTAAACTACTCCGTATAACTTTTTAATATGAAAATGGTATGTGTGTGAGAGTATGGACCACACAAGTTTTGTGTTTCCTAAGTCCATATGTATGGAAATTCAACAAAATGCTATGAACTTTTTGATATGATCATGTAATGGTTGTTAGCAATGTTTTGAAAACCGGTTCAACCGGTCCGGTCCGACCGGTTGAATCGGGAAAATCAAAGTTTCTGGTCCATATAAAACCAGTTTTAAGTCATTTTTGGAAATGGGTTGAACCGGGTTGAGTCGGAATCCGAACCGGATTTTGAACCGGTTTACACTTTTTTTTTGTGTTTTTTTGTTTTTTTTTTCTTTCTTATGTTTTATTTACTAATTTATTATAAGAATCTAGTAATAATACACATTTTAAATAGCATATGTAACAAAAAAGGTCAAAATCGAAACAAAAACTAAATTTTTTATATATAATTCATCAAACCGGTTGAACCAGCGGTCCAACCGATCCGACCGGAACCGAATCTCTTTCCGGTTCAATTAAAAAACCGGTTATCAAAACATTGGTCGTTAGTTAGCATGGACTCCAACTCATCGTACATGTCACCATGGACAAACATATAAACCTTGCAATTTCATTACTGATGGTCTAAGTGTTTGTATATCTTATACTCCGGATTACACTCTTGCAACAGTTGTACTTACTAGTATGTCTAGTCATAGACATAACGAATATTTGTACGGAGGTTAGATAAATAGGTGTCACCACTTAATATATCTTTATATATCCAAGGGAATGGTCATAGTAATTTAAGTTCAAATTTTCTAATAAATAAATAAAAAAAAGAATAATAAAGATAGTGAGAAGTTAAAAATGGAAAGTATAGAATAAAATCCACATGGGGGGTCGAAATATGAAAATGACTTTACTTTGTAGGACCTTAATACCAACAGACGCATGGGTTAACCCGGCCCATCTCCCCGTGACTCCAAAATTTTATCCCGTTTAAAAATCATTAATTAATTATTAATTAAATTTATTATAACAACAATAATATTTATTGTATAACACGTGTATTATCATGATCAAATTATGACCTCAATTAATGAATGCCAACTTACCATGTATTCTTTTATTTTTTTCACCCATAATAATGGTACAAGTTATTGTACATTACAATATAGGAAAATCGTACTTAGCTACTATTGGAGTAATAATGTTTGTTTTAAGTGTGACAAAAAGTACGTGTGAAATGGGTTTTGATCAAATTAACTAATTTTCACGTACTTTTTTTCATCTTAATTGAAATAAACAATTAACAACTCAAATTTTGTTTATGAAAATGATAACGAAAGTTGAAACACGATAGCAAACTATCTCTGCCTAAATAATATTAGTTGAATCACAATAATTTATTAATGACAGCTCTAACAACTGTTGTTTTAACAAAACTATTAAAAATATAATTTAGACAAATTTCAACTTATTTAATGTGTTATATTTATTAAAATTTCGTTTATAGATACACATTCTACTCTGCAAACATAAACTATAAGTGACATCGACTCGTTAGTAAATAAATTACTTGAAGTGTCGAACACACAAACTAATAAGGTTCATATTGAAATTAACTTACAAAGTCTTTAGCCCTTCAATGTGCTTTGGTAAGTCTTTTCTTAAGACACGATTTATGTACTAATGATTACATAAGCTATTCAACTTTCAATAATGAGATTCTTATCAAGTACTTTAGTACGTGGTAATGGTAATGTACCAATGTAGGTAAGATTTTAATCACATGATTAAATCAATCAAAATGTAAAAATCATATATATTATAAGTTTTAAAAGATGTTTACTTTTGAGCTTTGTGTTACTCCGTATATGTATATTCGTAAATCTAATTGTCAAAACTTAATTAATCGTTTGGCTTCTCAAGAACTCAAGAAAAGATAACATAATTTTTTTGGTTACGCTCAACATTCTCTGTCTATATTGAATTATTTATTGAATTATCTCGATAAACGTTTTGTGATATGTACATAGTGCAAAGTTAAAATACTTTATTTGGAAGTGATCATACACGATTTAAGAATTCGTCAAGATCATTATCACACCCGTCTACACATTTATAAATCTAACTAGTATAATTATAATTAATTATTAATTATTAATTATAACTATAATAACAATAAAAATAAAAATAACAGCATATGGTAAATGGTAAATACTAAATACAAAAGAAATCTGTGTAGAAATCTGTTGAGTCGTCATCACAAACCTTATTCTTTGTTTTGTCCATTGCAGTCTACACTGACACTGGGCCTTCACCTTCTCCGTTACCCACGTGATCCCCTCATATCGTTTTCAGAAAGAATCTACGATACAAATAATTAATATTATTATTAATATTAATAAATCTAAATCTTTTTTTTTTTAACAAGTCATGCTACCATTAAATAAAAAAGCAAATAAAAGTATATATATAAGACGAACCAAATCATCTAGTCAATAGTAGAAGACCTCCTCATTCTACAAGAAGTAAAAAAAGGATGCAACCACACCAAAAATAATTACACAAACACGAAAAATTGTTACCTCTAACTCCACTACAAAATGAAATATAAATCAGACAAAGAAAGAAGTAAACAACAGCATGAACCATCTCAAGTCACGTGCACAGTTATCCAATAGATTAACAGCAACCGAACTATTAAAATTGACCAACGGGAGGATTTTTCCAAGAATCCCATGAAATCTTCAAATTTTTGTCTCTAGTCGTGATCCATCTGTATACTCTAACTTGAACCTCCTTCAATAAATCTGGAATCATCTCTGCATTATTCTTGAACACCTTATTATTCCTGAAAATCCAAATCAAATACAACGAAGACCACACATTCGCTCGCCAAGCTAATCTTTTATATTTACAAAATGTTCTTAAACCTTCAATGTTTTATCAAATCTTCCACGGAATTAACATTTTGTTGATCCACCCCCCACCAACTAAACACTTTAGCCCATAACTCTTTTACATATTTACAACTAACAAAATAATGCTCAATAGACTCAACCCCCTCCTCATAACATGGACATAAAACACTATTCATATCAACACTCATATTATCTACTACTTCCCTAACTAGAATTCTCCTATGTCACACACACACCTTCTTAGGAACCACCCTACACCACACGGTCTTCTTTCTACTCCTCTCCTTAAGAACCTTGTCATCTATCAATTTTCTTAATTCTCTAACGGAAAACATACCATCCTTATCCAACATCCAATTCCATTTATCCGCTCCCTCCTTTTTAACATCGCTATTTTCCACTAATCTACAAAGTTCTTCAAACTCGCTTATCACCCTCCCTCTTGGTTCCCTCGACCAATCCCACTGCCAACACCAATTATTTCCCTCCCATATCCCTCTCTCCCCCACCTTTACCTCCTTATTTGCTTCCAATTGAAATAAACGCCCACAGTTGTCACGAAGGATATCCCCTCTTCCTTCCTCCACCCATCTATCTTTCCAAAATAAAGTGTCCATCCCATTGTTAATTACCTTCCTAAAAGATTTTGAGAAATTAATACCCTTCCCATCAATCACTCTCCCAATGCTTATAATGTTATCCCAAACCCTACCCTTTCCTCCCACTCTTCTCTCACCATCCCCCAAGCCTCCATCACTCCCATAAATAGAAGAAATAACCCGCACCCATAACGTCATCCCTTCTGTTTTGAACCGCCACCACCACTTACCAAACAAAGCCCAATTTAGCACCTTAAGACTCCCAATATTTAAAGCACCCAATCTGAAACTAGAAATGGTACAATTCCAATTAATCCAAGAAAGGTAAGAACACATGTCGGGGTCCGATAAAGGGAGAAGAAATACAAGGGAAGACTTCCAAGCACCGATTTGACCAAGGTTAATCGACCGCCATGTGAGATCATTCTTGCTTTCCAATCCGATAACCTACTTTGGAATTTATTTAAAACCGAATTCCAAGCTACCGATCCTCTCATAGAACAACCAACCGGGAGGCCAAGATATTTAAAAGGCATCGAATCTACACCACACCCAATCACCTCAGCCCAGAGTTTAACTTCGTTCTCATCCACCCCAATACCCATAATCTTGCTTTTTCACATATTCACTCTCAAACCCGAAGCCGCCTGAAAACATTTTAATAAGGATATAAGACTCACCACATTATTTTCACTCCACTCCCCAAAGAATATGATATCATCTGCAAACTGTAAATGAGACACAATTTCACCCCCTCACCCACTTTCATTCCATCATGGGTCCCATTATTGCGAACCCCCTTCATAGCCACATTAAGAGCATCAGCTACCATCAGAAATAAAAATGGGGAAAGCGGGTCTCCTTGACGAATGCCCCAAGAGAGAAGAATCTCATTAGTTGGCGACCCGTTAACCAAAATTGATGTTGTAGCCGATGAAATACAAGCACGAATCCAACCTATCCATTTATTTCCAAACCCCATTTGTTCCATAACTGAAAATAAAAAACTCCAATTTATACAATCATAAGCTTTCTCGAAATCAACTTTAAAGATCAAACTCTTATTCTTCCTACCCCTTACGTAATCAATGAGTTCATTTGCTATTAACACCCCATCCAAAATTGACCGCCCTTCGATGAAAGCGCTCTGTTCCTCTTCTATAACCGAATCAATTACTTTCTTCACCCTTTCTGCTAGAACTTTTACTACAATCTTATAAAAGCACCCAATTAGACTAATAGGTCTAAACTCACCAAGACTCACCGGATTACTAACCTTCGGGATTAATGATACAAAAGCCTGCGTTACACCCACTACTTATACTTTCATTCTCCCAAAACAATTCCATTGCCCTTATAACCTCCCCCTTCATCATATCCCAATATCGCTTGATAACATGGAATATTAACTTAATTCTTAATTTCATTTATTGCATTAATAACTAGTGATACTAAAGTTCGTTAGCTTAAAATAATAAAATTTTGTCTTTATGCATTTGGTCCAATAAAAAAAAAATTCTATAATTTTTTTTTTATTTTATTCACACAAAACATATGTGTCATAATTCCTTATTTTTATCTAATCTTTTTATTATCTTAACAAAAAGTGTGTAATACTGTACTGTACAGTGTTCTAACACTCGTGAGAACACTAATGTTCAAGAAGTAAAAGATATTAAATTTGTAATGTTTTCAAAATTTACTTTTAATTTTTAATATCAGTCTCTATGTAAGAAAACAAAAAAAAAATAAAAAAATTAACAGCCTCTAGCTGCAAATGCTGCTCCAAAACGATGTCGGAAAGTAGAAAAACATCGTGGGATAACGTTTTCGAGCTTCAACGGTGACAGAAACGGTTGAGCTCTGTATTCTCTAAACCTTATACATACGCAGTGGTAGTCAGTTTTTCCTAATAATATTCCTAGTGCCTAAATTATAACGGAGTATAAATTATACGAGTAATTGTATAGAACATTATTTTATTTTTTTAATATTAATAATATAATAAATAAAATATATGAAAGGGGACGAGAGAGATGGTAGAAAAGTGAAAGTGACAGGTCTACCGAGGCTTACCGTGGGGTCGCTCTCACCCTCGATTCTTTTCCTCTCTTTTTTTCTTAACCACCTTTTTGCTGCTCTCCTTCCTTCCTTTTTTTCTTTTTTCTTTTTATTTTTACCCCACCCGATTTTTAAGTTACACTTTTACCCCCTTTTCTATCTTTACCTTACTCAAAAGAGTCCCTATCCAAATTCACTTGTCATTTAACCACCTTATACGGTCCTAATAACTACAAACTACATAGTTTCACCATTTTTCCTTATTATTTATTCATCTAAATGCGAATGCAATGTTTCCTACTAGGGCAATTAAGTATTTATTATTCATCATAATCAAGCTTATTATCAAATATGTAGTGCTTTTGTATTATCAAACTTACTATAACAATATACCATCACATATTGCATTTTGCTTGATTAATTGCTAGAAAAATACATAAAATGATATTCCTATTAGTAAATATGTAAATTATATAAATCATAATTAGCATCTTGTAATTTAGGATAGTTGGTTAGGTGTTTATGGTAAAGATTGTTTCCATGTAATCTTGTTTGTATCTTCCTATATTAGGGACCCTTTGTGTATAATGAGAAGACAATTACGATTCACCATATTCTCTATTATGGTATCAGATAATATGTAAATTATATAAATCATAATTAGCATATTTACTAATAATTCCATATTCCATAAAGTTAATAAGAATCGAACCTTCGGTTTCATTTATGGTATAGTGGTAATGGTATGCTCAAAAATGTCTTATCTATGGATCATGACTTGTGCCACTGTCTAACTTTATTATTTCTCCTACATGTCTCTTATACACTTTTCACACATAACCATATTTGGTATAGTGTAATAATCTTATTTATTTTGTGGTGGGTAGCTTCATTTTGGCTTTAAAAAAAAACACAGCAAGTGTAAGAATTTAATTTGTATGCTAAGATTTACAAAATTTCATTTAAAATACAAGTATATGTTAATTATGATAATTAATAATTAATAATATACAACAAAAAATCCGCATAATCTAAAAGCAAGCATTACAAAGTGAAGCACACAGACTGCTATACACTTCTTTTAGTGATGGAAAATGTGTCAAATAAACACTACCTCGTTTGATATGATAGAATTAAAAAATCCCATCTTTTAGAACATAACCACAGTAATACACTATATTATCTCTATTTATAATAATTTTAATTATTATTTATAATTTGAAAAAAAAAATGGTTGGTAGACTTAGCTACATGCATCGTATCAACGTAGAGTCGTAGTAGGATCAAGCAATGTATTTTGTTTACATTACACGTGGCATCATAAACAACCCATTAAAAATGTAAATAAAGATTCATTTGTCTTTTTGTTAAAAAGTAAATATTGTTTTTTGACATGATGAAGTATTTTTTATTAACATTTTACTTCCTTTTGATATGTTCAAATTTGCTTTATCGGTCATCAAGTTTTTATTTGGTGTCGGATTGTAGTTGGATTTCTCGATCCACGTTGTCATAAAAAAATATTTTTACAGTAATTATTAAAAGAAGATAAAAAGATAAGAATATATATTTCCAAGTGTTTTTTGGTTTTAATAAAAAGAAAAGAAAAAAAAAAAGAAAAAAAAAGAAAAGGTTAAAATGCTTAATATTATCTGTGTAATAAATTTGAAGAAAAAAGAAACACCCACATTTATTAAGTTCAATCTTGAACACGAACCAATTTAATTTACAGTCGTTTTTTTTAAATCAAAGGGGTTTTGGGTAACAATGAACAAAAATAAGGGTGTATTTTGTATCATTCTCATAAAATAAGGGGCAAAAAGTAAACTTTATAAGTACAAAAAGAAAGGGAGACAGGGGTGACAAATAAGCAAAGGAAACAAGCAGCTTGGTGTAAGGAGAAAAAAAAGTTAGTTGGGCAGTGTGTGTTATAAACAACAAACAAAACCTATACATACACATTATACATACAATCTATACATACACAATTCTCAATCTCTATCTGTTCTTCGATTTGTTCGTCGATCAAGAAAGATTCAATCTTGAATTACTCGTGAATTTATTTTAGTATTATCTGTATAAAAAGACGTTTAATTCACCTGAATTCAATTGAGAAACAGCTTTACAGATTGTGATCCCACGCTTATATTCTAGGGTTTCGGTATGTTTTGTATATTTTATATTCTTTAATTTAATTGAATCAAAAGTGTTTGTTTAAGATCTGACTGGTTTGTTGCTTGCATTGCTGAAATTTGTATGTATTTGTATAGTTTTTTGGATGTAATTAATCATCACTGTTTTAAAATTTGGTTTTGTTAGATTTCTGAGTTGATAACTGTTTATATTGCTGAATCTGCAAAACGTATATCTATATGTATGTATGTATAGTTGTATACTGATTAAATATTAAAGAAATTGTAGATCTTTATAGCTTGTTGATTAGTTTTTCATGTTTAACATCTAAAATTTGTGTGGTGGGATTGTTAAATGTACAAAAAGATGATTATTTACATTATGTATTATATATACTGTAGGTTGCTTTTTATATATATTCATGGTGATCAGTCACTTTGATTAGAGTGTCAAAATTGTTGCTGTCACACTTGTGTAGCTGGCTAAAATGTCAGGTAAGCTTTACAATTTATTGCAGGACAACATTATTTATTTTCAAGAACATAAGTGTGAACATTATGAAACTTTGATTATCGTGTATTAGGCTTAGAAGGACTTGATGCTTTTGATGAAATAAGAGAAAGGAGGTTGGATTTTGAGAATTCTGAAGACGAGAGACGAAGATCGAAAATCGGGTCGTTAAGGAAGAAGGCAATAAATGCTTCAAACAAGTTTACTCATTCACTTAAGAAAAGGGGAAAGAGGAAAGTTGATTATAGGGTTCCTTCAGTTTCGATAGAAGATGTACGCGATGCGAGTGAGGAGAAAGCTGTTCATGAACTAAGGCAAAAGCTTCTTGATAAGGACTTGCTCCCTGAGAGACATGATGACTATCATACCTTGTTGAGGCTAGTGACTTCTTTCAGTTTTAAAGTCATTACTATATAACAGAACAACGTGTTTACACTTAATTAAGGCCAAAATGTATATTAAAGGATTATGTGATGTATACTCAATACTCAATTTGTTTGCTAATGTCACTTTAGGTTCTTGAAGGCAAGAGATTTTAACATTGAGAGAACAATACGCATGTGGGCAGAAATGCTGACTTGGCGAAAAGAGTATGGAGCAGACACAATATTGGAGGTAACCAAAATTAGGAGAAACCTCAAGAATATGTAATGTACCATTCGCTTTTACCAATAAATGAACATACTTACAGTTTTATTAACCGTTTAATACTTTGGTAAGAACTGGTAAGTATGGTGTATTATATGGGTACAAATTATGTTGTTGCATTTATCGTTAATAGTGAACACTACATTGCATTTTTTGGCTGTTTTGCCTTATGATTACATGACACAACGTGGTAATTCATCTTCATTTGAAGCAACATTAATGAAATGCTATCCTAAATGAGTGTCAGCTCTTTTCTATTTTTTATAACATGTAAAAGTTTTTGGTGTTTTGATTGAGTTTGAAATAGTCTTATGCTTACCTTTATGATATTGAACATTCAGGAGTATGAATTTGAAGAACTAGAAGAAGTATTGCAGCATTACCCTCAAGGGTACCACGGAGTTGATATGGAAGGAAGACCTGTTTATATTGAAAGGCTTGGCAAGGCACACCCTAGTAGACTTATGAAAATTACGTCTATCGACCGCTACTTAAAGTACCACGTCCAAGAGTTCGAACGGGCTTTTAGTGAAAAGTTTCCAGCTTGTTCAATCGCAGCAAAACGACAGATTTGTTCGACTACAACAATTCTTGATGTTCAAGGCTTGGTATGATAAATATCATAGTTTTATTTGTGACAATCGTATACTTAGATTGCTGTAATTATGACAATTAATATTTGATTTGCAGGGATTGAAGAATTTCACACCTAGTGCTGCAAGTATTCTCGGAGCTATGGCAAAGGTTGACAATAACTATTATCCGGAGGTAAATCATTCATTCTTTGCATAAGTTAGTTATGAATTTGAACTTGTTTTTGGAGTAATGTATATCAAATTTAATGGCAGACATTACACCGTATGTTTGTTGTCAATGCTGGATCGACATTTAAAAGATATCTATGGCCTGCTGCTCAAAAATTCTTGGATGCAAAAACAATTTCGAAAATTCATGTGTTGGAACCTAAGTCATTGGGGAAGCTACTTGAAGTCATTGGCCCAAGTCAATTGCCTGATTTCCTTGGTGGTTCGTGCACATGTCCTGGTGAGGCTGGCTGTCTTAGGTCTAACATGGGTCCATGGAATGACCCTGAAATAATGAAGGTATACACCAATCAAGATAATGATTTATGCAACTCGTACTATACAATTTTGTTTAAGTAAAAAGCTATTTTGTAATGATTCATTCTTATTTGCAGGTTGTGAATAATGCAGAAGCTACATTCGTAAGACAAATCACCAGAGTTTCTAGTGATCAACAGAAAGTTGATTCTTATGTTCAGATACACCCTGTAAAGGTAAGTATCTCTGTCAAATATCTTAAATATTAATTTGTTATGAACTCTTATTGAATTTTAATTTATTCGTCGTAACAGGGTAGAAAAAGTGATTCATCAACTGTAGAATCAGGGTCAGACGTAGAGGATCCATGTTTTCTAACTACCCGAAGTAGCTCTGTTATTCCAAAATTAGCACCAGTTTGTGAAGACGTAAGTCGTCTCTTAATTTCAGCTATAAATTTTGCCAATTTTGATGTACTGTACGAACTTATGTTTAATTGATTTATAACTAAATGCAGGCGATGCCATCTGATTCACCTGTTTATTATAGTTGTCGTGATCATTTTAGTCCAGCAGAAGAACTTGTTATTTCACATAGTGAGTGTCTGAAACTAGAGAAAAAAGAAGCAGCTTTGGGGCTGGTATTTGTTCAATGGTTGACTATTATTCACGAGCAAATTGTGAAGAGGAGCTTCAATTGCGTTGGAAGACCACTAGTCTCATTGGTGACCAATTTGATTGAAATTATCAGAAGTCTTTCGGTTGGTTATTGGAGTAAAAAGAACATTGTATGTCCCACTAATGCTGTGGAAGATGAACTGGAAACAGAACTGAAACCAGGACCAGAGAGTGTTGGTGAAGAACACGAGTTTCCATTTGTTGAGCGACTTCAGAAACTTGAAACATTACTTGAAGAACTTAAAAAGAAACCGGCTCAAATACCTGTTGAGAAAGAGCATATGTTGCATGATTCTTTGGAGAGGATCAAATCTGTTGAATTTGATCTTAACAAAACCAAGAGTGTAGGCCCTTTGACAATAACCTTTTATTACTATTAAGCTCTCTTTATTCATGTGGTTGACTTACACTTCCTTCATCTATTTCAACAGGTACTTCATGCCACTGTGGTAAAGCAACTCGAGATTGCAGCGGTGATGGAAAATTTGCAGGAGTCCAAATTTCGTGTAAGCTACTTTACTTTGCACTTAGAGGTGGCAAATTCGACCCATTTGTCTAGAAGTGGGTCGATATGAGCTGTATTTTATCTCCAAGGGGTTGGTCAAGTAAAATATAAAACATAGCTAAAATCATAATAGCTCAAATGACCCGTCAAATGGCTACAATATGGTTTTATATTCCTAATTAATACATCAATTATTAATAAAATTTATAAAGCGGCAAAATATTGTTGGCAGCTTGGCCAACCCTTTTGGACGTTTACTGAAGTGAAAAATGACTTCTTTTGAACCGTTACCCAACCCACCCAACTTGTCCAGTTTGATAAATAATAGCTATTTTGGATGCAGCGACGAAGGATCTGTTGAAATCTGGGATGACTATTTTTGGCTCATCTAGATGGAGAAGGGGCACCTGTGGTGACATGTATAAACGAGTAAAGAGTAGGTAGGAAGTGAATCCATGGAGAGTAATGTGATAACATTTTGTGTCTGTGAAAAAACAATATCAATAGAGAAAGGTTTAGTTGGTATAGTAGAGCAGGGCATAAGAAACCAAAAGCAAACAAATATATCATTTTTGGTTTTTTGGATTGCACTTTACATCTTCAAATGAACCGGAAATTTGCAGTTAAGGTCTGATGAACACCAAAATTGTTTGGCAATTGTCATCGTATGTTTGAATCCTTGTAAATAGCAAGCGAGCTCCCCACTGCAAGTTGCAATCACTTTTCGACTTATAATGACTACAAGTGAAGTGGCTAACCGTGGTGATGAGCCTAACTTCTATTGCTATCGCTATTGTTGTTCTAGTTAATACAATAAACGTATAAAATGCTGTCTAGCAGAAGACTCGAAACATAACCATGTGATTGAACATCTATCATTTCAAACAAACACATGGATATATTTAGGATTCAAATATAAGAATGAACTGATATATTTTTTCTTTCTAATTTAAGATACTGATAAGTTAGGTAACTGTAAATGGATTCTTTAGAGATCTTTTATGATGTCCAATATATCATTTGGCTTGTAATGTGTATATGTATAAACCTGCAGCTTGTCATGTTACAAGTACTGAAATAGATTTTTTAATTAATAAAAAAATGTAAGAAAATGATAGATTCATGAAAAAGAAAAAATATAAAAGCTTAAAAGGGTACTTTGTTCATTTAATACTTTTAACATTCCAATTCCTATAACGCATTTACGAACCAAACATGATTACGTTAAAAGATGAAATCTGATAGATTCCAATTCCTTCAAAAATATTATGCGAATCAAACGGAGCTTTAGAGATTGCATTCAATTCACTATTTTTTTTTTTGTTAAATCTTTGATTAGAAGGAAATCTCAAGTTTAATAGATGTCCATAAAATTTTCTATTAACAGCATACTGTCATTATTAGCATTTTCCAAAAGTTTATAAGCCTTTGCAAAGCAAACTACAGAAAAAAAGTTCTTGCAATATAACTGATATCCATCAACTTATTAACTGTATTTCTCCCTCCCTCCTTTATCCTTCTTCCTCTTTTTTTACAAAATGCAGTAAAAAATGATAACAGGTATACAAATAACATGATGTATTACAAAATAAATAATATATAGTTAAATTTATACAAGATGGAGTAAAAATAGCAAGATGCAGTATAATTTTATACAAACTATAGTTAAAAAATGATAGCGTACATGTAAACAAAAAAAGCATGATGGATTACAAAATAAACAATGTGTAGTAAAATGTATACAAGATGAAGTAAAAATAAAAAAAATGCAATAAAATTGATAACACATATAAAAAAGCATGACGGTGTACAAAATACAATACAAAACAAACACTGAGTAGTAAATTACATACAAGATGCAATAAAAACAGTAAAATGCAGTAAAATTAATAAAACATATGAAAAATCACGATGAAGTACAAAATGCAGTACAAAACAAACACTACGTATAAAATGTATACAAGATGCAGTAAAAACAACAAAATGTAGTAAAATTGATAACACATATAAAAACGTATAGTGGAGTACAAGATGCAGTACAAAACGAATAATATGTAGTGATATGTATATATAATGCAGTAAAAACAGCAAGATGCATGCAGTAAAAAAGGCATAACATGTATAAAAAATATAATGCAGTACAAAATAACGGTAAAACTATATAAGATGTAGTAAAAATTTTAAAATCCAGTAAAATTCGCAATATAAAATAAAAGTTTACACATGACACGTGATGGTTGGCTAGCATGATGCTCTCCGTGCTCTACTATCCCAGTGAACTCTCCTAATCCTTACAAATATATAGATAACAGTTAACATTTATTAAATACATATAAGTACATCGTAAAATTCACTTTTAACATTTAGAGCAGGTTTTTTTATATATAAAAAACTTTTTCAAAAACTCTGTTACATTGGAGCCGATAGCTCAATTTAACAAAAGATTTATCAAAACTAAGCTATTGCACAAGCTCAATTGAATATATATGTGTGTGTCAAGTTTTTATAATTTTTCTTTTGAATGACTATACATTAGAGTGTAAAAGTTTTTCAAGAAAATTACACAGATCGTCCTTTAAGTTTATCTTAAATTTTACTGTCTGTCCTTTACAAATTTTAATTACACAACTGAGTTACGTTAACAGTCATTTAGACTAACGATTGTTAACTCTCCGTTAAAAAGAACCACGCGTGCTAATTGTTTTATTCTTTTAATTTTTTGTGTAACATATAAATTAGAAAAAAGTAAAATATGTGTAGATACATTATTAGCGGTAAAGAACATCATTTTCATTTTTTCCACTTAAACATCAAATTTATAGTCTACCACTCAAATCCACCACCATCTTTCACCACCAAATCATACATTTATGGCTTAAAGATTACGAGTCACATATTTGGTTTAGTTTTCAACATCGTATTACTTTTAAGCTAGGATTTTCGTTTGAGATTTTTCTTCGAGTAAGGAATGAATGCAAAAGACATGATACAGTGGCTATCAAAGTCTTGACGAGATAAGATGAATGGGTGACGGAGGGTCCCCAGGTGGTGAAAGATGGTGGTGGATTATAAAATTTGATGTTTCAGTGCAGAAGAGGACCGAATTATGATGATGAATATGCTAAGTGATACGGGGAAGATAAAAATGATGTTTTTTATAGTTAATAATGTATATATACATATTTTAGATTTTAATATACATATTTTAGATTTTAGAATTTATATTCTACTCAAAACATTAAAAGAATAAAAAAAATATAATTCGTGATCCTTTTTAACAGAAAGTTAACAATCGTTAGTTTAAAGGACTGTTAGCGTAACAAGTTTCAAAAGAAAGGATCATTAGTGTAATTAAATTTTATAAATGACTGCCAGTAAAAATTGAGGTAAACTTAAAGGAAGATTTGTGTAATTTTCTCAATTTTTTTGTTTCGAAAGGTTGATGAATGGATTGTGTGTCGTAAAAAAACTCGTTTGTGTATTGCGGATGCTCTTAGATTTGTAAAACAATAGAAAGAGGTTTATTATTGATTAACGTTGTCATTGCGTAAGTTGGATTGCATGATTATTTATAATACATAACATATCATTAAAAAAGTAAAAACACACATCATTTTTTTATTATTTATGTCACTTTCATATTTTTCAATTCGTGATGCATATATATTTTAACCTAAAATTGTATTCTCTTTGTCCCAAATTTATTGTCCAAAGACAAAAAATGCACAGTTTAAGAAAACATAATTATTATACTGTATTTTTCTATACTATGACAGTTTTATCATTACCTTTTACACACATAATTTTATGACATACATATAAAGTAGGGGTAATATATGAACTTTAGTTAATTATACCCTCTTACTTTTGGAGGTGCACAATTAATTTGAGACGTGTAAATATGGAAACTCACACTGTAAATATGGGATGGACGGAGTATAATTTCTACAACTAAACTTGATTGAAACTCAAGAGAGCAACTATGCAAACAATTATCTCTGTTAATCTTAAGTAGTTCTTGACTTAGAAAAAGTGAGCTCCAACTCCATTAATCTAAGAGTAAATTCCATAGATGGTTCCTTTGGTTTATACCGATTTACAAAATTTGTCCTTATATTTTTTTCAGATTTTCGATCCAATAAGTTTACATTTTGTTTGAAAATGGTCCCTTCCCACACAGTAACTAAAATACCCTTATATTATTATTTTATTAAATCTTTCTGATTTTTAATTCCTTTTAATATTACAAAGATTCCGAAGCCACTACCCTCGAGCAACCTTTCTCTTCAGTTCTCATATCACCACCATCCTTACAATTTGTTTTCGGCAGCTACCTTTCCGATCTATAAATCGAAATTTCAGATCTATAAATCTGAGGTAGGTGAGGCGACGGTGGTGGGTGATTTCACACTTACTATATTGCGGCAATGGAACCGCCGCACCAATGAAGTAGATTCTGGTTGAAACGCGAATAGATTGGTCGGCAGCAGTGAGAGAATCCAACATCATCGGGAGTCATTGCAACCATCAACACGCCTAAGTGAGTTCTATGGTTCATTTTTTTAGATCTGGAAAACGAAAATGAAACGGCGGCTGCTGGTCGGATTTTTTGAAACAAATGAGAAAATCAATCAATCGATCGAGAGAGAGAGATGGCCGCCGGCGTTTAGTTGTTAACGATGATTTGTACATAGGAGAACAATAGAGAGACGAGGTGTCGTCACGAGAGGAAGTCGTCGGAACATGTTGGTGGCCGAAAAACGGCTATTGGCCGGAATTGTTACAAGATCCAAACAACACATGTTGTAAATCGGTACAAATCACCACCGCCTCCGTTGTAATCCAATATAAATTGAAACCCATATGTTTTAACCTTTTCCGAATCGTGAACTATAATAAATCAAAACCCACCTTTCGAGTTAACGGTTAGAGGATGAATTTGTAGCAATCATGGTGGCGATGGCTGGAGAAATAATCGAACTGGAAGATAGAACGGTGATGAATGGAGAATATATACATATACATATGTATATATCGATATGTATATGTTTGTATGTTTAAGAGTACGGGCCCTGTACCCGCGCAAAGTGGCGGCGGCAAAAATTTCGAAGGTTAGACCAGTGCCATCAGGTCTCATCAGTTTGGAACCGACGTCGTTAGTAGCACTTTGTCAGTTGACCAAGTCGATTGTTTCTCGCCCTGTACCCGCGCAAAGTGGCGGCGGCAAAAATTTCGAAGGTTAGACCAGTGCCATCAGGTCTCATCACTTTGGAACCGACGTCGTTAGCAGCAGTTTGTCAGTTGATCAAGTCGATTGTTTCTCGTCGGTATAGCGATGAAGCAAAAAAGTGTGTTGCTTTTTTTTTTTTTTTTCTTCTAAATTAGGATATATTGATAAATGTATAATCAACAAAATAAAGTGACATGGTCAATGTTGCATCGTTGTGTCGGTAGTGTGTCAGTTTAAAAAGTATTGAGGTAGAGCTGAGGTGACACAACTAACACGGTAATGACACAATAACGGTTGAGAGTGGTCTTTCCATGATTTTCTACGGTTATTATTAATTTCTTGCTATCTTTAATGTCTTGTGTTGGGTCTCCGGTATAACATGACGTCTTTATTACTTAGAACGTTTACAATGAAAGGTTTTTTCAAAAGGTTTTTTAGAAAACTTTTAGCTCCAATGATCAAAAATGTTTTTTATAACTTAAACTCAACTAAATACAGGTGTAGTGTAAATATAATGAATGGGAAATAAAAACTTTTTATTTTCAAACCTTTCAATCAAAATCAACCATCTCCCTTATTAATTTAATCCATTTTAGTTGTATAAAACCTTTAATCTATTCTAAGATCATCCACAAGGGTGTTCATACACCAAGTCCATAGTCTATGTAGCATATTTATTGAGGATGTGACAACTTTCTCTATGGACAAAGATGTCAAAGTCCATGGAAATTGACACTCATGATCTCCAGAGAAATAGTTGATGAGTCCTATTGATGTGACATGAGGTGGCATACTATAGACTTTGTAAAGTCCATAACACTGTGGATGCTCTAACTATCAATGAATTTCTCAAATTTTAGGTTACTCCATAGTGGTAAAGTCTCATCTTGTGAAAAGGTTTTTTTCCATTGAACAATAGTTTTTTTTAAACAAAAAACCTTTTCAAAAAGCCTTTAAAAAGGCTTGAGAAAGCTCTCCTCTTAAAAAAAAAAACTTTTTCAATATGTTTTTTTTCTGGAGTTGTACATGTTTTGGCTCTGAAAGCCGGGTTAGATTTTTGAGGGACACACTTATTAAGTTAAGATAATGTTTTAACTATCAAGATTACATTAGAATTTTTTTGAAAAAAGTTGTATTTGTATATTTGAACAAGAGTATTTTTTAGGTCAAGTGATATGTAGTACTATTCTTTGATGTTACTATTGGTATTTTAATTTTTCTTTTTGATTCTTGTGTAGAAAATATGCTACTGTTACTTTTGCAGCTTTTAGTGATTTGGCAACCGTGTCAACTGTCAACAATTATCGAGAATCACATCTATACTTTTTAAAATTCAAATTTTAAAGCTACCATTTAGAGATGACAATAGAAGCAAACTTCTTTATTTGAATTTTCTTAATTTTTGATTAGGAACCTAAATAATATGACATTTTTAAGTATATGGAAAGGTATAAAGAATATATCATAATGATATGCTTTAGACATTTAATTAACTAATTGTAAACACTAATACATATAATAAACATATATATTTATATAAATAAACAACGGATGGAGCAATATTTTCTCAAGGACAGATTTTAAATCAAGATTTTAAAGTTTCAATTCAAGGTACCGAAGTTTATAACTCTATAATTACAAGTTTGAAAGGTCTAAATGTTGAAGGGTAACTTTGAATTATAACTTTGAAAAGTGTTACAAATCTACATGTGAAAACAACAAACAACAAACAAAAATTCAAGTCGTCGTAGATGCACTTTTAAAGTTTTAGTTAATTTATTATTCATTTTTCTCTCTGTGTGTCACATTTTATTTAGTTCACATAAAAAACTACAGTAACATACAATTTAAAACAAAAACAAATCAAATCAGATGGAGATGAAAACTCAGTAGAAAAAGTGAAGTTTTAATTTAAATTTGTCAACACATTCTGCACAAAGAAAAATATAATAATATGAAGAATGGAAACAATTATTAAAGAAACTTAATTTCAAGTTTTTAGTCATCATCAACCTATTTCACCACAATGTCACCATTTTCAACCTCTGCAAAAGAAATAAAAATTACCATTAAACAATAATAAAATGCTACAAAACTGATTAAAGATCGAGAGTAATTCCTACCTTGTTATCTCTTTGTTTTCCTTTCTTTTGATCAGAGAGACATATCCCTTAAGAAAAACACATGAGTTTAGCAAGATCATAGTTTCGGTCTAAACAAAAAGATAGATCTAACACAAAAAAATAGGCGATGAAAAGAAAGAAGATATAAGAGAGTACAAGCAGTGTCTTTCAACAACAACGACATATCTTGTTCGCTGATGAAAAGAAAGAAGATATAAGAGAGTACAAACAGTGTCTTTCTGAAACGCCCAAATTTTTTTTTTTTTTTTTAAAACCACATTACATTTACTCATATATACTAAAATATGAGGTCCAAACGCTTAAAAACGCAACGAGAAACGATTTGGATCGAAACAATCAAATTCTGGACAGAAGATAATTCTCCCGGCGACCGCACCCCATCGCCCGACGACCACTTGCAGAACAGCGTAAAAACTCAAACTTCGGACGCGTATAACTTTTGGCTCGTTTAGAGTTAAGACCTGAAATTTAACAAACACCTCCACTACATAAAAAGGAAGGTTCCCCTTTATACACTTTTTCAAATTTCACAATAACGGAGGATTCAGACGTGTCACCAAAATATGACCATTTTGGCCATTTTTAGAGACCAACTCATTTGACATTGCACATGCCTAATGACTTACAACTTTTTCCCACAAATACAACCATTCATCTTGACTCCTAGGCCAATGGCAAAATCATTATATTTCTCTTATATTTCCTTGGGGTATTTAGACTCATTAACGACCCATAAGGACACCAAATGACCCATTTGAAATTCAGCGACATTTTAGCCATTTGACCTCCCTGGTCAACCCTTATAAGACAATTCCAACACAAGTAACAAATTCCAATAGCCATAATCGACCAAAATTAAACTTAGACATATAACTCAATTTTCCCAAATTAACATAGTTACTTTGAAAACATCTCTATGATAAAAACAACATTATCATTAGACAATTCTTCATAGCTACATCAAGACAATTAGTTATCCCCACAAAAGCTTCCATATTATCAAAAGGTGTGTGATTTGGGCGATTTACACAAGTAATACAAAACGATAATTAAAGAGGATAAGGGCTTGCTAACTCACTATAAGCAAGCAATCTACGCTAGTCCTTCGCAATGACCTTTCCTTCCCTACGCCCACCTTTACCTACAATATTCAAAACTAAGAAAATAAGCACATTGCTTAGTGAGTATATAAGCAATTAATTAAGTAAATCACAATATCAAGCCAACATTAGGAACAAGCAATGATCACTAATCACTAGAAACAACAATAATTTCCACATAATCTTAAGCAATTAACTAGTGAGCAATATGTGGAGATTTAATCACTATGCGGATCCGCGGCCAATAATCACTTAGCACCATACCACGTCGATATGCATGCTAAAACAACATAATGTGCTATGCACATATTCAACAACAACACTATGCTAACAAAGTTAGCTAATCTCTACATATTTGCTCATTTCACATAATTCATCAATAAATATCAACAATTAGAAATAAGATAAGATACAAGCAATACCCCACACTTGATTATGTAAACATCTTGCTCGGAAACAATCCGGAATTACACAATCATTACCCAATTAATTCTCATATACTCACCTTTGCTTTTAGGAAATTATGACGATTTACAATCGGTTATGAAGGCCACGTCTTTGATTACCTATCATATAACATATAAAAACATAACAACACATTTAGCATCTAATAATTATCAAAATTTACTAACTACAAGCATCAACCCATCACCCATTTGGTTTGACCAGGTTTGACTTTAAGTCAAACCACACACAAAATCCCATTTTAATGATCATACTCAATCAAATGTTTAATCCTTTGAATCACTACTTTAATTTACAATAACTACATCACTTAAATCTTTAAACTAGTAATTAAGGTGGTTTAGTAACAATATACAAAGATTTCTACAATACCCACCTTAATCACTATGCATACAATTCAAACTATAAATTCATGGGTTGAACTAGTATTTATAACAATCATAATAACACTAACTAACATCAATTTAATCATTTCTCAACTTTTAATTTCGGATTAGATCACTAGCTATACAAAACCCATAAAAACCTAATTTATAGGTTGAAACAATGGAGAATGATGATTTTACCTTGATTGGGGATGATTTGAGAACTTGAATTCAGATCAATTGATGTTAGTTTGGTGTTAGGGATTTGGTTTCTTTCTTCTTGTTCACTGGTCTCTTCTCTCGACTATTCTGGAACATGTTAGGGGTTGTATATAAGTGTTAATATATATTTATTTTATCTTTATTAGTTAAATTGGTATTTACACTACTAACCCGTTCACTTATTGTCTAGAAACTTAACACACCCCACATTTAAATATTCAAAACTCCTAATATTTCATACGATTTATAAAATCGTTTTATAATATAATCATATCATATTCATAAATTAATACCCTAAATTTCGGGGTGTTACACTTTCAACAACAACGACATATCTTGTTCGTTGTTGTGTGTTTTCCCAACAAATGGTGTATTTTTCCGACAAAAACAATCATGATAGTGCAATATTCATATATGTAAATAGTGAACAAAAACTTTAATATGGAAAAAAGTCAATTTAACAAAAGATGATAAACCTTAAGAGCTGAGAACAATTGCTCGCTGTGTGTTGGTTCGGTTAGGGTAGTCGCGGCTATTGATGGTGAAGGTGGAAGGTGGCGGCAAAATGGTTGTTTTTGACACATTATATTTTTGAAGGCATGGTTTCTTGTCAATAGATTAGAGAGAAAGGGATAAATGTGTGTAAATTTAGGTGTTTGGTATGTGTCAATTTGTTGGTTGGTGGTTTTTATAGCTAGGTTAAAGAGAAAGGGTGAAGGATATACGGTTAAGATTAACTTTAATCTAAATAGACGGTCAAAATCGTGATTGATTTAAATTTAAGATATGAAGTGTATGCATTATAAAGTAGTATAGATACATAAAAATGATATTAAAATAAAAAAGAATAAAGAATATAATAATTTAGTCACTTTAAGTGATTGATGGATCATTTTTAAGTAAAATGTAAAGTTACTGAATTCAAAAAGCTAAAAAGATAAGCATGGACCGTTTACTCGATCAAGTCAATTCGGCGTATAAAATAAAGTAGGGCAATAAAATAAAATAAAATAATTGGAATTGGAATATATGTAATTGACGTAAGCGAGTGCCGAATTGAATTGGAAAAAGTCCATTAATCAACCGCGTGAACAAATCGCTACTGGCCTCCATGTTCTGGATCTCTCTCTGCTTTGCTGTCTCTACTTGAAACAAATTCAATCAAATTCAATCCAAATTTTGTTAAATTTCAATTATAATTGCTGCTGTTATTGCTTGCTTCTTCGATCATGAAGATTACGATCCCCTTTCTCCTTCTGATCTGTTGCTGCTGTGTCTCCACTTGTTTCTCATCTCCAATTTCCATCTCAGGTTTCATTTCATTAATTCATACAACACTATTTAATTCAAGTATTTTTAGGTCTAGTCAACGTCTGATCTTGATTTTTTATCTGTGCAGATGGTGTCTTCACTTCTGATTCCTCCTCTATCGGACGAACCCTACTTCAGGCTAAAAAACGTTAGTATCTTCTTATTTGTTTATTTATTAATTTTGTAAACTGCCATAATTTGTTTAATTTTCCGAATTAGGGTTTTGGAAATATCTCTGTCAGTAGATTCATCATTCATTACATTGATTTTGTGCATATGGTGATGAACTTGTGTTTAATCCTGCAGCTTGTCCTGTAAACTTTGAATTCATGAATTACACAATCATAACTAGTAAATGCAAAGGACCAAGATACCCTGCTGATTTATGTTGTGATGCTTTTAAAGACTTTGCTTGCCCTTATTCTGATGACTTGAACGATCTGTCCAACGAGTGTGCCTCGACAATGTTTAGTTACATCAATCTCTATGGAAACTATCCGCCTGGTTTGTTTTCCAGCCTCTGTAGGGACGATAAAGTTGGGCTCGTCTGCCCCGCTTTAGCACCCGGAGCAGGGAAGAATAGCGTCAACGCGGATTCTAATAACAGTTATAATGTTCGCAGTTCGTCTATGTTGATGACGTTTACTGCGGGGGTTGTTATATTCTTGTTCAGGTGGTTTTGAAGGATCATAATTGATTCTAGTAACAGCCACAACATTTGCAGCCTGTAAGTTTGTATGAGTTTTTGATGTTTTATTGTCAACCACGTGTATTAGATATAGATCCAGGATGAAATTCATTGACATTTCTGTATGGTTATATTTATTTATCTTTCCTTTTACAATACAAAAAATGGTATTTATATAACGAATTTGTGTAAGAGGGCTTACTCTACATTTGTTATTTACAGTTTTCTTATTGTCTTGTTTGCATGTGAACTATTATGCTACTTGTGTGGTCCTACATTCAATAATACAAAAACCATTCGTCTTGTTGATGTTTGGATAATGTTTATATGGCTGTGAATAGATAGAAAATTTGAAATACCGAAATGAAAAGTTTCTAGTAGCAAGACAAAAAATAAGGAAAAATCATGGCTTCTTCTTTGGTTGGTCATATGCTCATCAGGTTCAACAAAGTTAGCTGCCGACGTATGACAGCGACAGGTGTTCCAGTCCCTGTTAGGTTGCTGCAAATGTGCAGAGGTATAAAGGAAATTAGGCAGTTACATACACAATTAGTGGTGTCGGGATTGATTGATCGTCGGATTAATGCAGGGAGACTGGTTGCATCTTATGTCGAGTGTGGTGAAATCGTTGAAGCTTTATCCGTGTTTCACACGATTCCTTCTCCTCATGCATATGCGTATAACACCGTGATCAGGGGCTTAACATTGGCTAAATCTCCGCATGACTCACTTTTACTTTACAGTAATCTCTTACAGGAAAGCCTAATACCAGACAACCACACTTATACGTATGCTTTAAAAGCATGTTCTCAGTTAAAAGCCCTTTCTGAAGGGAAACAACTGCATGCCCAGATCATCAAGGCTGGAAAGAAACCCGACACCTATATCCACAGCTCGATGATAAACATGTATACGAATTCAGGCGAGTTGAGTTCTGCAGAATGTGTTCTCGCTGAGTTTTCAGATGAGAATGTACTTGCTAAGAACTCCATGATTACTGGTTACATGAACCAGGGACAAGTAGAGCTCGCAGACGAACTTTTTAATAATATGTCCACAAGAGATTCTGCATCTTGGAGTGCGATGATAACGGGGTACACCAGAAATGGTATGCATATAGAAGCCTTAGTTGCTTTTCAAGAAATGATAGCTTCTACCATCCTGATAAATGAGTCAACACTCGTGAGTGCGCTTTCTGCCTGCAGCCATTTGGGAGCACTGGATCAGGGTAGATGGATACACACTTATATCAACAGGACGCGTGATAAAGTTAGCGTTAATCTTGGCACATCTGTTGTTGATATGTACGCCAGATGCGGGTGTATCGAGTTGGGCTATGAAGTATTTAAAATTATGCCCGAGAAAGACGTTGTAACCTGGGGAGTTGTCATCTCTGGATTCGCAACACACGGGCCTGCTGAGAAATGCTTTCAACTTCTTGAAGAAATGGTCGCAAACGGGATACAACCAAATGAAGTTGTCTTTGTAGCTATACTCACTGCCTGCTCTCATGCAGGATTAGTAGATTTGGGTCACTTATATTTTAATCAAATGACCACTTTATATAATATTAGACCTTCAGTTCATCACTATGGGTGCATGGTTGATCTTCTTGGTCGTGCTGGACGGTTAGCTGAGGCAGAAGAGCTTATCTCAACAATGGGGGGAGAACCAAATGCAGTTATATGGGGTGCATTACTTGCAGCTTGTAGAATCCACAAAGACATTAAGCGAGGAGAGTTCGCTTACAAGCAACTAGTTAAGTTGGAGCCGCTATTAGGTGAGCGGTATAAGCTAGCGAGTCACTTGTTTGCTGATACAGGAGAACAAGAAGGCCTACATAAACTTAGAAAACACATATTGGACAGAAATTTAGAGACCACACAGGGGTCAAGCTTGATTGAGGTTGATGGGGAGGTTCATAAATTTGTTGCAAGTGACATAGATCATAGAAGGTATGAAGAGATATATAGTGTGTTCCAGGGATGAATCTATTTTAGATGGGTAGGCTAGGTAGCGGATCAAACTGCGTTAAAGAAGAAGCGAGATATTTTCAAGTACCGGAAGAGATGGGTCATGCCGGGTTGATCTGCATTCACTTTTTGGTCTTCTCTTTAAAAATTTTTATATAAATGATTAATTGTTAATGATTACAACGGCGTAGCCTAATGGTAATTATTTAAATATGTGAATAAAATCAATTCTGAGGTTATATGCATTAATAATAGATTTTGAATGATTTACAAATTGTTCCACCCATTTGACATGCTTTCATCCTTTATGATCCACACATGAGATGTAACGCAACCCAAATCAAACACCAACTTCTTGGTTATAAATAAGTTTATAGCATAATGTGTCTATTGTTACATAGTTCCACTGCCCATAACAGGCATATTATGATACAAAAGCTGCACAAATCAATAACAAAACAACATGACCCTTATTGCCTATTGGTGGCTTATGATAATTTGTAACTAAATTAATGTTAAGAGCAAGGATTAAGGATAATGACTCTGCAACTTTAGAAATTTAACTCCCACAAAACAACCAAATTTCACCATAGGAAGTTTCTTCTGGACTTGGGTCGGAAATCCTTTTTGTTGATGCACCAGGAATTTGGAAAGGTACTCAACTGCAATAAAAGTGAATGTGTGGCTATCAACAAGAGCAAGTGCATAAAATCTAATATGAATGACATGATTCCGCATTAATTTTGAGAAGTTGATTAGGCAAGGACCAACATCTGTACCCATTAAAACAAACTTTGGACAACTTTGACCCGTTTCATTTTTAGCCATCTTTTCTTTTTATTATTTAATCACCTATTTGATCCGTTAAAGATAAAATGTAACCGAATTGATCATTTGGTGAAGATTTCCATCTCTAGAAGAAATGAATAAACAACAGAAAAAGAGAGAATATATTACTATATTAGTGTAAGAACTTACATTGCTAAGAAGCTTAGCCCCATACCATGCTGAATCTGCGCCATATGGAGGTGGCATAACTCGTATGCCATTGGATAAGGATGGAGGAAGAAGAACACGCAGTTCCTTATCTAATCTTTCTGCATGTGGAAATATGAAGTTCAAAAATCAATATATCACCACCATCCCTCAATGGATTACATAACTTATATAAAGCTACTGATTTATACCTACTAGTCCTGGTAAACAGGCAGTACCACCAGCCAAGACAACGGTCTTGAACCAAGAATCATCAGGGGTTAATCCTGCAGCATGGCATTGTTCAATGCAAAGTGCCACAGCTTGATGCAAACCAATTGCACTCCTGTTCCAAAACACAAAAGTACCGTGATCATTATAAAAGCAGATAAAAGGTAATACACGTTGATTGATATTAGAAGTGGCAAGGTGGGGGGGGTCAGGCATGTTAAATAACAGATCAGAATGGTTTAAGGTTGAATACGAGCAGGTGGGGTTGACCTACATATTTTTGTACATTTTTAATCTTTTTTAGGTTTGGATATGAATCACTAATGCGTCAATCATACTTACAAAAACAACATCATTGCAATAATAATCTACACATTTGAATGAATGATTTAGGAGTTAGTATGCGTTAGAAAGACTTTGAGCAACATTAGACATGTTTCGTTTTTAGGTATATCTATTTATTTAACCTCTTTGAGATAAAACACAGCCCAAATCAACCTATTTATAAGTGAATATGTCAAAAATGTCTTCTCGGTTAATATAGACAACAAAAGGATGAGGATATATATACGTACAATCCTGCAATGCGTGGCTGGAATAAAATCTCTCCTGTTCGATAACGTTCTTGGGTGAGACTAAACCAGCCCTCAACTGGAACTTCATATGACGCTTCTGTATCCTTACGCGATTCAGCTTCGTAGTCAATAGCAACATAACAAAGGTTCTGTGTGGCAATTCAAGCGTATAACGTTACACTTTATGATGAAATATCAAGGCACTATTTACATCAACTACTGATATAAAGACAGTTACCTCTTTCAGTGTACGCACTGTGTATAACGAAGAAAAATGTAGATTTCTCTGCTGCATTTGTTCCCTAAGATATCCAGTAAGCTTCATAGCTCCAACTCCCACAGCTTCCACACCCACTTTGTGCATTATCTTACCATGTAAAACTGGAAACATCAAAATATGATTTATATAACAAATGGGTTTAAAGTGACTTCACACATACAAAAACATTTTTTTTCAAATGATCTAACATGACTCCATATGGGACCAGGGTAAAAAGCTTGCAACATGAGTATGTCTATGAATTCCTATGGTAGGATGATGAAAATAGCAAGAGTTAGCATACTTGGTACAATAGATGTTTGATGAAATCCGATATTGACAAGAATTCCTGAAGTTTTTCTTGCTGAAAACAAAGATAAAGTTGCCTGCACATCACGCAACAGTAATATTAGGGGAGCATGAGGTAGAAGCAAATACTTATTCCTGTAAAAATATGATATTGCCAATCGATGTCAAACAACTATAATTTTATGATTCAAGATTTCAAGGTAGGCATTTAGGTATGACTATTGTGTTATGAAATGAAAGAACGAACAAGGTATAAACATTTAGTCAGACCTGGCTGACTGCACAGACTGAAGGAACATTCATGTCAAACATTGCTGTGTAGATGGCTTCTTTTAGTTGGCATCTCGCATTTTTAGCATCTTGTGTATCTGAAACATGTTCACAAAAGAACAATTACAAAGTAGATTCTAATATCACATCACAAACACTGAAGCAAATGCCATAAGATGAACTGATAAAATAATACAAATTGATCCACACAAAATAATCAACAACGGATGCAGGTGACTAAAGTTGAAACACCTAAACAAAGTGAGATTGTTCACACAATATTGGTTCCATTTATTAAATAGTTCTCTGTAAAGAATTTTAAGAAGCTTACCACCATACTGAGAGATTGGAATTGAGACGACTGTTGGTTGTGAAGATGATTTCACCTGCATCCTGCAGATTCAGATGGATAAAGAAAAAGTTAATTATGATGTGGCTAGAGGTCGAGTGAAAATGTAATTGAAACTGAAGAACACCTGCTATATATTGTTGCAAAAAAATGGCGAAGCCTAGAGTACATTGGAGAGTCAATGTTACCAAATTCCTACACATAGCCAATCTTCCAAATTATCAATTCATGGACGTAATTCTTGTACCATGTAAAAAGTAAAAGAATAACCTGAAACCGCCAAATCAAGTGTTATTTGCAACATGGTTATAGGAGTCACTTACCAAAAATGTTGCAGCGCGCCCAGAAGGAGAATCATATTTACTCCAACCAAATTTGCAATAGCCAGAACCACCTTTAGTACGGACAAGAGAAAATAACTGAATCGTTAGAATGAACAGCAGGTTAAGAGAAGAAAACAACTAGCATGATCATGTGATCTTTTTATTCAAGTCCCAATTAAAATTTTATAAAAAGAATCAATACGGTTATTTGCCCCATTTTACTTGATTTGGAAACAACAGACAAAAGAGGAAAATGATCAAGACAGAAAGACTTCCAGTCAAAGAAATACAGCATTAGTACAACTGCACACAAATAGATACATACCATCAATGATAATAGCTCCAGGAACTCGTGCTCTTTGACCATATATATGCATAAACGATTGTCTCTGAGAAGGATATGTTCTGCAGTCACAAGTGAAAGATGTCACACATATCAAGTTATCACTAAAACACACATGATAAAAACATAGAGAAAACAAACTGTTCATTTTTCAAATTTGATTGTAAATTGTAACACCTCTGCTAACTCACAGTTATTAACTCAACACAATTAATAGCAACTTCTAAGCGAAGTTTATGAGTTTATCTGCTTATTGATTATTTTCACGGCCGACTAATGATCTCAAACACATACGAAAACTGCTTATGCTTACTTATTATTTATAATCAGATTCATAATTACTTCATTATAACCAGACAAGCGTTTTTAAATAATCAATCCCAAACATCCTCCTATGATAGTATTAATATCTACTACAAATTCATAATAATACGAGAACATACCGAAGAGGATAACCGGAACGTAAACTAGTTTCCGCGAAAAACATAGAGTCCCAAGGATCTTTCTGATTCTGAAGGTAAGATATCCACAACATATTATCAGAAACAATCAATTTCCATGATTTACAAATAACTGTAAGCTTAGCTGCTTCTTTCGGTCCAATTAACTTCAGGATTTGCATAAACACATCGAGCGGAACTCGATCAAATTCTCCGGTGGATGAAGAACACACGATCGTATGATCCGATTCGGTTACATGACTTGAAATCGAGCTGTTGGAACTGGATGCTGAGGTGGAGGTGGAATTAGTTGAATGTAATCGATTTGCAGATTCTAGAATCTTCAATAAGAAAGAAGTCATTTGTGAATCCGGTGATGGAGGTTTTGGCCGGAAATGGTCGCCGGACGGGAAGTCGTGGCGGGCGCTGACGTTTGTGATTTGAAGCCGTCCTAACTACTTCTAACCATTCATGTGTTTGATTTGAAATGAACACCACAGTTTCCAGTATTTATAACCCTTTCACTTTAGTTTATTTACCGTAATAATCCTATACATTCACTCTTTGTACAAGTTTAGCCCCTAATTTCACGGCTGATTAATTAATATATACCTGATAGTTAATGTCTAATCTCTACCTTGAATTTCCCTTTTCCCTTTTTAATAAATGACGGAATGAGAAATAAGATTTATGGTGCTAAGGCTGTTCACAGTTTGGATAAAACCGAATTATTCAATTGGATAACTCGGATCGGACTATATGGTTTGGATAATTGGATATTTGGATTGGCTCGGATCAGAACCAAACTTATTATTTCAGATTACGGTTTGTTTTTGGTTTGTAAACTACAATCCGGATTATCCAAAAAAACCAAATAAGAAATAAATATTAATTTTTCAAACATTTCATATATATATATATATATAAATATATATATATACACACACACACACATGGAGATACATAATAGTTTACTAAATTATTAATATTATATGAATATCTAAATATAATACTACTATATAATAGTTGATGCTAAAGATCATATTAATTTTTGTAAATGTGATAAATAATTTCACAAACACTATAATATATAGTGAAGATGATACTAATTTGAACTTGTACAAATCAAATTTAGTATCATCCATTTTGTATATTTTTGTTATATATCTAACATACTTTTAGCGTATATATTTGTGAACGTGTATGGATATCCAAAAACCAAACCGATCCATCCAGATAATAAGCTAGAAATACTCGTATTATTTTTTTGGTTAAAATAGACTTTGATAGCAAGCTAGAAATTTGATAATTTTTTATAGGTATATGTGCAACAGTTATAAAATAGAAGCGCTAAACTTTCACAACTAGAGAACGCTGTCAATGATGTAGCTCGAAAACATGTAAACATTTCTATACCCATGATATGGAGAATTAACCATTATGTTAATCAATGTATGTTATTGATTCTTATAGTTTTAACCATTTAATAATAAATTTGTTAGGGTGTTTCAATATCATTCCCAGATAATACCTCTCAGCCAAATACAAGTAATGCTATTTTTGCATGTATATGGTGTTATACTTATTTCAGTTTTTTTGGAGTTAGCGTATGAGAATGCATCTAACTTGTGACTGATGTATATTGTGTGCATTAAAGCACAATTGACATCAAGCTCAAATTTATTTCATTTTTTTTAATATATTCTTCCTGTCATGTAGTTAAGATGCATTAAGTCTTTTGAAAAACCTTCCATACAATTTGAAAATTTGGCACCTTCATTTTCTTTACTATATTTGTAATCTAACAAAATTTCAAATTAATAGCTTACTAAAAACTCCTTTTTACTACAATTTTTAGGTTATTTGGGGTTTGTAGCAGAATAGTCGCGCTGGTTAGATGACCAGGTCAAACATATTAGCAAAATAAAAACTGCAATTCAATCAAATACTACAGACGTCGATCTGCGTAACATTGTGAAAAATGATGCATTACATTTCAATGACATTTGTAGGATAAAGAGAACTGCATCTGACGTTGTTATTTTTTATATCATTTATGGAATGTGGACCTCACATGTGGAACGATGTTTGCAGTGGATTGGTGGTTTTCGTTCATTTAAACTAATCAAGGTAATTTCAAGTATCAATGATTGAGATAATGTAACTACACAAATTATGTTGGTGCATATATTATGAACTATTATCTCAAATTTTTAACACATTAACCTATTGTCAAATATAACGTAACATATTTTATAGTACCTAATAAAATTTAAATAGCACTTTCTAATTCCGAGATATAATTTTGTGGTACACATCACAATTTTTTATATTATACATGTGTTTATTTAAATTGCAATTAAAATAAATTTGCCTGTTAAAATCCGCGAATTCTGCGGATCTTAATTTAGTTTTAAAATAAAAAGAAGAGATGGTTTATATATAGTTAGGATAGGTTTTGAATGAAATTAGGCTTGAAAGATAATGAGAAATTGAGAATCTAAACAGGCTTTGTTTAATATATGATGACCCGTTAAAAATTACATTACTTCGTATCAGTCAAATCTAATTTTTATTTCATTATTCATTATTTTAAAATGATTAAATTCTTGATTTAGGAAGATTTAAGTTCACTTGATGCTCTTAGCATGTCCACACGACATGTTAGAAAATACCATCATTTAAACATGTGGATATCGTATATGTTGTTGAATAGCATATATATATATATATATATATATATATATATATATAGTATATATGATATGCTTAGTCGCTTAGATATATATTTACACAATTAGTACTCCAATTCTTGAAAATATACAAAATCATGTTCTCCATTATGCTTTGTTGTACGTAAAAATCCGTACAGTTTGATGCACAAATAATTTTCCGTTTGAATACTAGTTAACGATAAATAATCCTCTAAATCAATACCTTCTAGACTTATTTTTATATGTTACCAAATACAGAGTATTTATTTATAGGGACTTAACCTTATTAAATCTAGATATTCTAGCGCTATAAGTCTCTTATAAGGCCTAAAAAATTATGTGGCAAATATACACATTGAGCATAATATCATTAGTTAGTATGTAAACAATTAATAATAAGGAAGATAAATCATGATCATGATTTAAATTTAAATTAAACCAATATTAAATGAGAAACAATAGAAAAAATAAGTGTCTAAATATGAGATTCATGTTAGTTAATATTTCTTCAGAGGAAAGGAGTAGGTTCTTTCCTTAACTCAAGCCTGAAAAGACGAAAAAGGAGTCAAAATATAACGAAGTTTAGGACTAGTAGTGAAACAAATTTTTGGTAGTTGGCATGGCCCTTTTAAAGAATGCTCCACAAACACGTCACTTTTATCAACTTGGCTTACACATACATCCGTAGTTGAACTTATCAAAAATAAAAATAAAAAAATAAGACTTTGAAAAATTAAACATAAATAAATCATAATGTTTTAAAAAGGCAAATAATTATTATGTAAATATAAATATAATAATAACAATGTTATTATTATTTTTTATTTATTATTATAAGTATAATATAATTATGATATTAATTATTAATTAATTAATATATAATACAACAAAACGAAACCAGACAAATCTAATAACAAATGACTAATATGAGTCTCTTTCACTGGTTTGACTATGCCTTCATTTTACTAAATACCACATTTCGTGGAAGGTTAATGTCACATATCGTATATATAGTTTTCTTCAAAATTATTTGCCCTTCTCTAAACTAATATTTACCCTAAATCTCTAATAACTTCATATACTTTTAATGTTGTCTACTAAGCTTTTTCTTTGCTATCTGAAAATAACACACAGAAAGATTTAAAAAAAAAAAAAAAAAAAAAAAACTTTGTGCGAGCGAGCCAAAGTATCAATTTTGTTCAAATTTATTGCCCTAATCCGTACGTTGTTACTCGTTATTCTATACACAAACACACACTTTGCTTTTGCTGTAAGTAATAACAAATGCTAATTGTTAAATTAGGGTTGTGTACGTAACCAACCAAATATGACTTGTTATTTATGTGTTTAGTTACCAACCCTAATTAATAGGATAATTGACAAAAATCGGATAAGTACTACCACCAGATACTTCAAGTATGCAACATACCGAATAAATTATTAAAGTATGCAACCAACTAAAACAACATGTACTGATGTGAGTACATGGTAACCTGGTACCGGTTGATCCGGTAAATGTGATTATTTGGCAAAAAAATAAATATTAATGCTTACATGGCTTTTTTTTATTATTGGGTCATGTTAAATGTCTAAATTACCCTTTATCTTCACTATCCCTTGTTCTTTCATGTATCAAACTCAGTCGTTTAGACCTGCAAACCTTTTTTCATCCATAAACCTATTTTTCAACACACGTATATTCACGATCTTTTCCTAAATACAATCAAAAATCTAACCAATATTATATACATATATACGAAATATATTAAACTTATACATACATCTCCGACGGACAAGACGACGACGGTGGTTGTGGCGGCCACCAGTAACACTCACACCATCTCCGGCAATCGCCGTCACCAATGCCATCCCCTCCGGTGATTTCCATACTCCATAAATCGAGCGCTTTTTGTACTCCGACGATGCCCATTCCGAGTCGATCTAGCTAAAATCCAAGCACCGGTCATTTGTACACCGTTATTCATCAACGGATCCACCGACGCCACCTTCGGAACCATCTGCTACTCCCACGAGACCATCAGACCACCATCAACGTCAATTTTTGCAAGCAACACCCACCTACTTACCTTTTAAATACCTTATTCTTGGGCTTGAACAATTGCGTAGAAAACCAATTTAGGGTATTGCGTAATCCCAATGTTGTTAATCATATATGTCATTAAAAAATATTGTTTTCTTTAAGATTTGGTGAAATCCAATTGATTGTGTGGTGGAAAAAACAAGGGGTGGGGTTTTGATATTTGGGTTTTATTTTTTGTTTAATCTTGTAAACATTCTCATGAAAAGTAATTATATTTTGGTTTGATGAAATCTTTTTGGATGACGTGATGACCGATTTTCTTGGATTGAGTTTAAGTTGAGATATATGAGAACATGAAGCTAAATATGTGACATCTTTTTTATTTTTGGTTTTGATTTGAATAATTTTACATATGACGTGGATACCACCTCTACCACCTGTATATATGACGTGGTAAAAATATTATTATGACAGATGACAGGTAAGCCTAGTCAGCTTTGGGAAACTTCAAAAAGTAAAAATGTAATTTTCATAGATCCTAACATGAAAACTTCCGGTTAGCTACGTACATATTGAGTCGGTTGCATACTTGGAGTATCTGGTGGCAGTACATAGCCGATTTTTATCATTTATCCTAGTTAATATTCAGGATTTGTAAGATCAACAAGTCTTCATTTCAGTTGTCCCGACAAGCTTTCATCTTCATTTATCAACAATGAGAATGAGATTTGGTGATTTGGGACAAGATCAAGATGACCACAGTGATCCTACTCTTACGACGAATTCAATGACTTCTGTAACTTACAGTGTACTGTAACTTACAGTGTACTGTAACTTACAGTGTAGACTGTGATTGCAAAAGTCAAATCGACCTCTGTTTGGAAGAGGGTGATTTATTCTTATGTGCATTTCAAATTTATTGCCCTAATATGTTGTTACTCATTTTTTAATACACACGTTGCTTTTGTTATAAACCTAATTGTTGAGTTAGGGTTGTGTAGCCAACCAATATGACTTGGTATAGTTAATATTTGCTTTATGACTTGGTATAGTTAATATATGCGCATACCACACTGTTTGTCCCTCATATCTAATTAGTCGATGTAGGCAATAAGGATCCCACCTGCAGGGATCATGGCCATAATCTTTGTTGTCATTATCCGATTGGTCCACATGACAAACTTAATCCGCAAGCCTTCTAGAAGCTTTGTTACACTATAAATAACATGATGAATGCAAATTCATTCCTCAAGCACCTTCACCAAGAAAACACACACAAAACCCTGGAAAGATAACAACTTATCTTTCTCAAACGATTCTTACCACCCTTTGCTTCGTTCTATACGAGTTTAAGGGTTACCACGTAATCCATGGAGAATATCGAATCAACCAAAATCACCCCGCACTCGAGCTTAATCTTTTATTCTCGTCAATAGGTGATAAGTTATTGCATTGATTGTTTATATACTTTTTTACTTCACTAGTTCCATTTTATTTTGGTAGAGTATGTAACAATATAACATTTCCTGTATGATTGATAAGATGATGTTCAATACATGGATCAAATTCGTAATATTTTAAATTTTCTTATTTTTATATTTCTTTTATTCTATGTCACATAGAAGATTATCATATATACAAGACAAGATATTTGAGAATTAGTTACTATTTTCTAAAGTTCGTTTGTTAGCCGCAATAACAGCTAGCGCTATGCAAAGTTGCAAGTAAAGGAGGTTGCTTGCTTTATGCAATTCAAGATCTGTAAGATCAGACAATTCTTCATCTTCAGGTTTGCATTGATGACATGCTTTCAGTTTCATTGCATTTGAATGAAGATCTCGTCAATTGGATAACTTATATTGAATCCATTACATGATCATTTTAGCAAAATGTATTTCTATGATGAATGTCTATGAGTGTCATGTTGACCCTGTCGATTGTCGAATCTTGACCATCGGTTCTACCTGTGACTGTCTTGCTTTTGCTATTTTCGCTATAAGCTAACAGAGGATTTTTGTACGTGTAGCTTATTGTCATATAGTTAACTAGGTAAATACCCCCCATATCTTGCGGTTAAGAAAATAATACGACATTATTATTATTATCTTGATAAATTAAAAAATAATAAACAATTGCGTATGCATTAACATTAGTTATTTTGATACGTCTCATTAAGTTCTTTACTATTTTGATAAGTAAAAGAATATATATATATATATATATATATATATATATATATATATATATATATATATATATATATATACATACATATATACTAGATGCAAACCCGTACGATGTACGACAATCTCAAATTTACAATATTTTTAATTTTATGGTACATCAAAAGAAGATCATCTACGTCGAACTATTTTAGAAAAGTAAATAAATTTAGATATCAACTGTATTATCAATTGAATAATGTAAATACATAATACAAACATAAATAATCAAGAAAATGCACCAATACAGTTATTAAAATATATCCCAAACATAATAGAACTACACACGACAATAATAATTAATAGATAATTATTAATAAATTAATTATTCTAAACATATCCTTGTTTAATAATAATTTGACACTTCTGATAATAACTTATGGTTATCCTAAACTATTTAAAATATAATTAATTTATTAATTTGAAAATTATAAGAAATTGTCACGAAGAATTTTATGTCAAGTGGCAAGTCATGGAGCTTTCTTTTATACTAGTTTAGTATACATATATATATATATATATATATATATATTATAAAGCGGGAGAAAATATCCAAAAATATGTAAATCAATAATTAATGCAATAACATTTTTCCTTCAAAACTTTTAATCGATAATCAATGATCAGAGTAGTAAAAAATAATTTATATGTACTATTTGGAACATTTTTCTTTCTATTTGTATGATAGAGTTGTGGCATATTTGATGCATCGTAGTGTTAATTCAATGTTACAACTTTAGTAAATCCTAGATAGAACTTCAAAATGCTAATCAAAAAACACTTCACACATAGAACACATATGAAATGTTAAGCACCTTATTTTTTAGGAAAATTTGTAATTTTTATCCATGTGGTCTTTTATTTTGGCCGATTTTATCCTTAGTCAATTTTTGCTTTGCCTTGTGTTCTTTAATTTTTGAAAATTTTATGCCTCTGACAAACTTTCGTTAAAAAATGTCGTTAAGTCACTTGAAATCATCGAAATACCCTTCAATTAATTATTATTTATTAAGAAAAATAAAATAGGACTGACTTTCTTTCCTTTCCTTCGCACCTACAAGCTACAAGTCAACAACCATCTCCTTCTTTCAAACATAACCTGCAAATCCAACACCCACTTCCTCTTTTAATTTATTAATGGGTTTAATCTTCACATTTTTATCCATTAAGCCATTTAGTTTCTCCCTCAAGTGGCCTCAAGCCCTCAACTTTATATTTGGGCCTATTTGCTATGTTGGATATATTAGAACTTGGGCCCATTGGATATATTAGAACTCTATGTAAACAAAACAAAAAAGAGACCCGAAATTAGGAATTGAACCCTACGTGAATCGAACACGCAACCTTCTGATCTGGAGTCAGACGCGCTACCATTGCGCCAAGGATCCCGGTGGTGTCATTATTGGTATATTTTTTAATATAAAACTAACCATCAGAAAACCATTACAAATCCGATGCTGGTAATCTATGAATATATGTTACATGTATATGATTTACTTGTTTCATATTACATAAAAATAAGATTATTTGTTAGACAGCTTTTCTATACGAACGGATATAGAATATCTTTGATTTCATTGAATAGATATAAAGTACTTCGAATAATTCTAAAAAGTAAAATATAAACTACCAGTGCAAACGCTACGATAAAAACTATTAAAGGGCATCTAGTGAATATCGTTTAATCACGAAGACTAAAGATGTAAATTAAAGATGTAAATTTACCTTAGTTCCGTTACGGTACGTCATGTATGGCGTGCCTTGTTTTGATTCTTAATAAAGTCAATGTACTTATATAATTTTATGAATTAATTTTATTCTAATATTTCGAGACTTGCATATCGACTCCAAGAACAATAAGGTGAACTGAAATAGGTAAAGTCCCTTTTTAATGGTTTTTATAGGTGAAATTAAGCACAACTATTGCTATATGGAGGATAGCGTGGAAAATTTTGCATCAAAACAAAAGTTAATATGCAAATGTAGACAATGAATAAGGAATTTTGAAATCAAATCTAAAAAATTGCTAAAAAATGATCTCCTCAAAAAGATTCTGCAAAAAAAAACCCATACATTAATGCTAATAATATGATTGAGGTGAAATTGGAGTGAAATTTGAAAAGTAGTGACATTATTGTGGAGGAGTTGGAGACGATAGATGATCAAGTAATTGATGAAATGAATTATTTCGCGATATATCAATGCTTTAAAAAAATGTGTTTTTAAAAAATGGAGCAAAAAAAAATACACAAATGTAGATAACGAATAAGAAATTTGGGCATCAAATCTACAAAATGGTTAAAAATGGTCTCATCAAATAAATTTTACAAAAAAATTATACATTAATGCTAGATAACATGAATAAGCTGAAATTGGAACGAAATTTTGAAAGTGGTGTCATGATTGTAGAGGAGTTGAAGATGATAAATTATGATGAAGGATTGATATGATTAACTGGTCGTACACACACAAACGATAATAAAGAACCAATAAACGAATTTCTGATGGGTAATTCCCCTTTAACCCTTTTATTATTCAAAACACACAACTAAATAACTAAACAATTAAAGCTAATAATTATAGCGGTGTTTTCTTGAACAAATAGTCTCCTTATTTCCTAATAAGAGTTTAATCATTAAAACAAAAATTAAAAATAAAAGATCCTAAAAATCATAGGAAATCTGGATTAATATTTATCCAATTCGAACACAGTAATAGAGTCCATCACAATTATGACGCTTCTCTGCATCATCATCCCTCTCTTGAAAAAGACTCGTCTCGAGTCGAGTTCACCTTTGCTACCCTAAACATAAGGAACCACCTTCAATGACAATTGACTATTGATAAAAGATTGTTTATCTGTGATTTTATCTTTAATGACAAACAATGAATTACTCCTCACGAGTTGCACATATCATATTCTTGGAGAACAATTTGGATGGTACGAACATTCATGTGATCATCGATCTCAATTTTGACACTTGAAGGTTCATCTTCATATATGTCATAAATTGGTTGGATGTTGTATTCCTCAAACCTATGAATTTCTTCATTCGTCCGCATATTTTTATCAATGAAATAACCATAATAAACTTCATGACAGTTAGGCAAAGGATGCTCCTCTTCCTCCTCATCTTCGTCCCGGACGCTAGGTTTAGATTCAGCATCCTCCGGTTGAAACTCTTCATGAAGTTCTTGATAAAATTTGTCAAAAGGATTGACTTCTTCTTCATCGTCGTCCCAGACGCTCGGTTCATACTATGTCTCTTTTGCCGGCGAGTCCAGTTAGATTTCTAGCTCTTGTATCCGTTGTTGCAAGCATTTGATCTCTATATCACATAAGTCATGATGGTCGGTTATATCGTTGCATCGTCTGGCGAATCTACGATTAGCAAAATGACGATCTCTTCCACATCCATGAGGAATCCATTCGGCCAATTGTAACTAGAAGCTCTGACCAAATGATGATGTATCGATATGATTAAATGACCGTAAACACAAACGTATAACAAATAACCAATAAACGAATTCCCGGTGGGTAATTCCCCTTTAACTCTTTTATTATTCAAAACACAAAAGTAAATAACTAAACAATTAAAACTAATACTTACACGGGTATTTTCTTGAAGAGAAAGTCTCCTTATTTCCTAATAAGAGTCCTACTTTAATTAGGATATGAATCTTAATTAGTTATTAAAATAAACATTAAAAATAAAAGATCCCCTAAAATTCATAGAAAATCTGGATTAATATTTATCCAATTCCAACACGGTAATAAACTCCATCACAATTATGACGCTTCCCTGCATCAGATTATCAAGTAAGTGATACAATCAATTATTTCGTGATATATCAACACTTAAAAAAATGTATTCTTAAAAATTGAGCAAAATACGATACTTTTTTGTGAAGTACTCAATGAGGTGTAAAAAGTGTATATGATGGAACTATTTGCATTAAAACAACAGCTAATACACAAATGTAGATAACGAATAAGAAGTTTTGACATTAAATCTAATAAATGGTCTCATGGGAAAAATTTCGCAAAAAAATCATACATTAATGCTAGATAATATGAATGATATGAGATTTTGGGGCGAAATTTGGAAGGTTGTGCCATTATTGTGGAGGAGATGAAGACGATAGATGATCAAGTAAATAATGCAATTAATTATTTCGCGATATATCAACACTTAAAAAAACAAATTCTAAAAAAATTGACCAAAATGCGATATTTTTTTGTGAAATAGTCAATGAGGTGAAAAAAGAGTATAGCATGTAAACATTTGCATCAAAACAAAAGTTAATACACTAATGTAGACAACGAATAATAAAATTTTGGCAATAACTATAAAAATTGGCTAAAAAATGGTCTCATCAAAAAAATTTCACAAAAAAATCATACATTAATACTAGATAATATGAATGAGGTGAAATTTGAGCGAAATTGTACAAGTGGTGCCATGATTGTGGAGGAGTTGAAGACGATAGATGATCAAATAAGTGATGCTTCATAATTATTTCGCGATATATCAACACTTAAAAAAACGTATTTTATAAAAATTGAGCAAAATGCGATACTTTTTTGTGAAATAGTCAATGAGGTGAAAAAAGAATATAGCGTGAAAAAATTTGCATCAAAATAAAAGTTAATATACAAATGTAGACAACGAATAAGAAAATTTTGCGAAAAATGACCTCATCAAAAAAATTTCGCAAAAAAATTATACATTAAATTCGCGATATATCAACACTTGAAAAAAAACAAAAAAAACGTATTAAATTGAGCAAAAATGCAATATTTTTTGTGAAATATTCAATGAGGAAAAAAAAGAGTATATCGTGGAATTATTTGTATCAAAATAAAAATTAATACACAAATATAGACAGTGAATAAAAATTTTGACATCAAATCTAAAAAATGACTAAACAATGATCTCATCAAAAAAAATATACAAAAAAAATCATACATTAATGCTAAAATATGAATGATGTGAAATTGTACTGAAATTTGAAAAGTGGTGCCATTATTGTGGAGGAGTTGGAGACGGTAGATATTCTAGTAAGTGATGCAATGAATTATTTCGCGATATATCAACACTTAAAAAAACGTATTCTGAAAAATTGAACAAAATGCAAAAATTATTTGTGAAGTAGTCAATGAGGTGAAAAAGAGTATATGTAGAAATTATTTGTATCAAAACAAAAGTTAATACATAAATGTAGACAACGAATATGAAATTTTGGGATTAAATCTAAATAATTGCTAAACAATGTTCTCATAAAAAAAAATTTGCAAAAAAATTGTACATTAATGCTTGATAATATGAATGAGGTGAAGTTAGAGTGAAATTTGGAAAGTGGTCCCATGATTTGGAGTAGTTGGAAACGATAGATGATCAAGTTAGTGATGCAATAAATTGTTTCACGATATATCAACTTTTTAAAAAAGTAAAAAAATGTATTCCTGAAAAATTGAGAAAAATGTAATATTTTTTTTGCGAATTAGTCAATGAGGTGAAAAAAGAATATAGAGTAAAATTATTTAAATCAAAATAAAAGTTAATACACAAATGTAGACAACGAATAATAAATTTTGGCATCAAATATAAAAAATGGACTCATCAAAAAGATTTCGCAAAAAAATCATACATTAATACTAGATAATATGAATGAGGTGAAATTAGAGCGAAATTTAGAAAGTGGTATCTTGATTGTGGAGGAGTTGAAGATGACGGATGATCAAGTAAGTGTTGCAATGAATTATTTCGCGATATATCAATACTTAAAACAAACTTATTATGAAAAATTGAGCAAGATGCAATAATTTTTTGTGAAGTATTCAATTTGGTGAAAAAAGAGTATAGGGTAGACTTATTTGCATCAAAGTAAAAGTTAATACACGGATTTAGGCAACGAATAAGAACTTTTGGCATCAAATCTAAAAAATAGTATAATCAAAAAAGTTTAGCAAAAAAATTATACATTAATGGCATATAATACGAATGAGGTGAAATTGAAGCGAAATTTAGAAAATGGTGCCATGATTGTTGATTTGGAGACGATAGATGATAAAGTAAGTGATGCAATTAATTATTTCGCGATATATCAACACTTAAAAAAATGTATTTTGAAAAATTGAGCAAAATGCAATATTTTTTTTTTGAAGTAGTCAATTAGGTGAAAGAAGAGTATATGGTGGAATTGTTTTGCATCAAAACAAAAGTTAATATACACATGTAGACAGCGAATAAATTTTTTTTTGCATCAAATCTAAAAAATGGTCTTATCAAAAAATTCATCAAAAATATACATTAATGTTAGATAATATAAATGAGGTTTAATTGGTGGGGAATTTGGAAAGTGATGTATAATTGTGAAGGAGTTAGAGACATTAGTTGATCAAGTAAGTGATGCAATGAATTATTTTGCGTTATAATAACACTTAAAACAACATATTTTAAAAAAATTGAGCAAAATGCGATACTTTTTGTGAAATAGTCAATGAGGTGAAAAAAGAATAAAACGTGAAATTTTTTGCATCAAAATTAATATACAAATGTAGACAACGAATAAGAAAGTTTTGCATCAGTTCTAAAAAATGCTCTCATCATAAATTTTTACCAAAAGCTAATACTTTAATGCTAGATAATATGAATGAAGTGAAATTTGAGTGAAATTTGAAAAGTAGTGCCATGATTGTTGAGACGATAGATTATCAAGTAAGTGATGCGTGAATTATTTTATTATTTCGCGATATGTCAACACTTAAATAAAAATTAAAAAAATGTATTCTGAAAAATTGAGCAAAATGTAATATTTTTTCTTGAAGTAGTCAATGATGTGAAAAAAAGTATAGGGTGAAATTATTTGGATCAAAACAAAAGTTATTAAACAAATGTAGACGATGAATAAAAAATTGACATCAAAGTTAAAAATGGTTAAAAATGATCTTATAAAAAAAGTTCACAAAAAAAAACATATACCAGTGATAGATAATATGAATAAGGTGAAATTTGGAGCGAATTTTGAAATTCGAAAAGCGGTGTTTTAGCTATTACTTTAAGATGAGTACTCTCTATACTAAAAGCAGTTTCATTGCCACGTTTGATAAAACATTTGTGCATTGGATTTCTCAGCTAATCAATTCCCAAGTAACATGCGTCGAAGTCGAACAACGTACATCATGTAGAGAAATATTGGAACACAGACATATATAACAAACAATTGATATAGTGAAATAGTCTACTGATCGACATGGAGAAATTCAACATTGGCGTTTACATTGTATTATATTATATCCCTAATAACTTCAAAAAATTTACAAACAAGTAGACGCAATTACTCTGTTTCATTGTACGTCATATAAGAAAGTCTCGAAACACAACTGACACAAAATTGATACATAAATACCAGCTACATAAGCCGTATTACAAACAAAAGATCAACAACTGGTCTATGATCTATCAATATCTAAACAAAATGGAATTTATTAATGATACAAATGAGACTTGCAAATTAAAAATTAAGTGGGTATAACCTCCACCGTTTTGGATGGAAACTGCAAAACAAACATATACAAGACTACAAGAAGCAAGACTGACTGAATTGTAAAACAAGAAGCATATCTATATACCCTATTTTTCAATTTCCATGAATCTTCTTTCGTTTCTCCTGCATCCTCAATCTGCACCTGTTCTGGTGGTGGTGCTGCTGCTATGTTGTTTTGTTGCACCGTAATATTGTTCTGATCTAGACCTCCCTTCAGGTTTTCGATTGTTTTTAATATTACAAGATATTCCACCTCAGCTGCAATTCGTTGTGTCAGGAGTTCCTCAAATTCAGTCTTTATCTCTTTATAATTTAAGGTGGATTCAAGTTGGGTGATCCTGGTGTTCTTGAGGTCAAGCATAACAAAGGCCACCTCAAGCTTGCTAACCACATTGATCTTATTGGTTTGGAACTCTTCATCGAAAAAGCTTGACCCTGATGGTTCAACCCAGTCATCAGAGGATAAAGTTTCCTCTTTACCGACATCCCTCAGTTTCTGGACTTCTGCAAGGAAATAAAATAGCAATTATAAAGATAATTAATACTCCGTATTCCGTATAAGATATGTGAACAATTAAATTCCAAAGATCTCATTGTTTCCGTTGGTTTATTCGACATAACAACTATCAAAGTTAATAACTTGTCCGATTTTCTTGCTTTACGATTTTTGGTCATATTACAGTTATATATTAGCAACATAATGAGATTCATCAACCATAAAAAAAAAACATAACCAACGTGACAAATAAGAAAGGGTAGTGTGAACATAGAGGACAAAATGTTACCTCTCGCAAGGGCTTCTTGTGCCAAATGGAGTGGCGTGACAGAATCCACCAGATCATCCTGATTCCCTGACCCCACATGGTCATCAGCCTTTTCTTCCTTCACCTCCCAAGAATTCTCACCCGCTAAATCTTCATGTGAAACATATTCAGAATCAGGCTCATTCTTACTAAACGCAACTCCAACTTCATCATATAAATGCCTATCACCATTCTGAGCATCATCACTATCATCTTCCTCATGATTTACCGACCTGCCACTCCTACCATTACTTGTAATTGAATTAGAACCCTGCATGAAGACAAAATTAGAGCTTCTGGAGTCAGATTCCATGCTGGAAATCGATTTTTCCTTCTTGATTCTAACCCCTCTAGCCTTCTTCGTTACATTTCGACTTTTCTCCTGCTGATCACTTTGTACCGAAATACCAGAATTCATCCCACTAAGATTCCTCATTATGTCCTTTCCAAATCCCAAACCTAAAACTGGCAACTCGTGATTCATTCGAGGACCACTAGCTGCTGTTGAAGACCTACTGTTTCGATCCTCACTGTTCTCAGAATCTGCCCTAGATGCAAAACCAGGTCCCATTCCTGCACCAAAATCTCTATCTTGACCTATATGATCCAACGCATTAACGATAACATTCGACATAGCATTCGTTGATGAACTAGAATCTTCACTCCTTTGTTTCATCGCAACAGGTAAAGTAATCATACCTCTTTTCCTATTACTATCTAAATAATAACTATTTGTTTCGTTACCGGATTCCCTGCGAATCCGTCGCCATTTCCTCAACCCCTTCCCTTTCTTGGCAGGTAAGGCTTCTAACTCCGTCTTCTCAACACTGATTTCATCTTTAATATCATCAAATAATTTACTATCAACATTTTCAGTATCACAAATTCCATTATTTTTCAAATTAGGATCAACTTCACCGTTTTTATCAAATCCTTCGGTATCTAACAATTCATTATCCTCCACTGATCTTTCAATTTCTAATTCCATAGGTATAATCTACTGTTCGTGTTTATTTATATCTCAAATTCAGATCAAATTATGGACACTGAATCTCGAATACGATCTATATAAACAGAATTCAATTATCGAATTGGAAAGTGATCGGATTCAATTCGATAACTTAGCACCTTAAAATTCAATCTCAAAACCCTAAATAGCAAAATTAGGTCTAGTGGAAGTGTATCAATTGAAGATCTATAAGAAATATTGAAAGTGAATGAATGTGAATACGTACCTTTTGACTCGATTGATGGTAGAATCGAGCTTTAATTTGGGGAATTATAGTGATCGTTGATCGAATTGAAGAAACTGGAAACCTAATTTACGAAAGTATATATCACTTTTATAACGATAAAATTTACGATTTTTTTTTTTGTAAGGAATAAAAAGGAAATTATGGTAAATAAAGTATTGAAATTAATTTGTGTGGATAAACCAAGTACAAATGGCACATGGATGGCAGTAATGCAAATTTTTGCTTGTAGCTAATGCATGGTTAGTAGTACTTTTTGGGGATTTAATTACTTCACATAATGCTTACGCGTAAATCTTGACCAAGTAAGTGGAGTGGTTCGTAAAAAAAAATTAAAAAAGATTGTAATAAGATAATTAGTCTATAGCAAATTGCATAGATAAAAGGTTATTTATCTGAGTCAAATTGCTGTAAATGATGGGAGCTAGCTCGCGAGCTATTCGAACTTGATTCGTTAAAAGTTCGATTCGAGTCGAGATTAAACGAGCTCAAGTTTGAGTTTGAACATATTTTGGAGCTCGTTTAACTCGAGCTTCTAATATCGAGCTCGAACAGGCTTGCGAGCCTAATCGAGTCTATCATTTATATACAATAATAATTTTTATATGTAATATATATTCACTATATAATTACATTATAAAAAGGATTATATATATAATATAGAAAATTATAATAGTAAATATTATTTTATATCTTTAAAAATCACTCAAATAGAAAAATTATTATTATTATATATAGATAAAATATATAATTAAATAATTAATATTCTATAGTAAACGAGTCGAGTCGGCTCGAGCTTTTTATATTAAGCTCGCCTTTGATTTCTAAACGAGCCGAGCTCCAGCCTAGTTGAGCTCGGGCTCGGCTTGACTCGTTTACACCCTAATAAAGAGTAAGGTTTAAATTAATTCAGTAATATTCAGTGAGAATGAAAGAACCAATAAGAATGCGTCACGTGTCACAAAATTCACTTTCTCCTATTTTTTTAAAAAATAAATATCTTACAAACAGTAAGTAGAAAAATTACAAAAATTTCACCATAAAAATTAGCGTTATTTTCTTTTCGATTAGACATCCCACAAGTTATACGTTAGATGACTTTTTTTTTCGTTTTTGGTGGGTTTGTAAACCACTATCACATGTGATACCAACCGGTATCACACGTGACATGTGATACCAATTAGTATCACATGTGATACTAATATTGTACAATTTGTAAAATCCAGCAAAAAAAATCGTCGAAAGTATATCATGTGAGATGTTTAATCGAAGAGAAAAAAATGCTGATTTTTATGTTACAATTTTTATAATTTTTCAACGAACCATTCTTGAGATATCTAATTTTAAAAATGTAAAAAAAAATAAATTTTATGACACGTCGTAGATTCTTATTGGTTCCCCAATTCTAACTAAAATTTTCATTTTTATTTGAATCACACTCTACATATAAAATTACATTTATTTCGTGAACGTAAAGGTGTAACATTATTTTGCATTCGTGAAACAGAGTCGTGAAATGAAACTCTGTCACGCCAACCACGACACTATGCCACCTCGCACAATTTACAATCCAATAGTCACAACATTTTGTCGTGGAAACTAAACTCCACTAATTTATTTAATTTTATATTTCTATTAAAAAAAACCAAGTACTTTTTATTAATTTTAATTAAATAAAAGTATCTAATAAATATTAGAGAGAATTATACAAATCGTCCTTTAAGTTTGATCCAAGTATCTTTAGTAGTTCTTTACGAACTTTAATTCTACAATTCATCATTTTTTAAACTTGTTACGCCAATAGTTTTTTAAACTAACGATCGTTAACTATTTTTAAAAATGGACCATGTATGATATATTTTATTCTTAAAAAATATTTTCCTTTGAGTAATTTATAACATCTAATATATATATATATATATATATATATATATATATATATATATATATATATATATAAAAGTACACAAAACATCATTTTCATCTTTCTCACTTAAATTATGTCACACCCTCACTGGGCGAAGTCTCAATTAATATAATTGGACTCGTGGCATAGAACAAATCACATTAAATAAACACAGTGGCGTTTATTACAACTTATTTGAACTTATAGGTACAAATTTACATCATAAATAATCCGTACTACTACTCATAAACGTTCTCTTTCTCGCTAGTTAATCTTGCTTAGTGACCTGAATAGTAAAATATAAGGCTGAGCTACAGAGCCAACAAATTTCTATTCACAAGGGTGGAAAATTTTTATGCAAGTAGGTGATAGGTGTCATTAAATAATTGAGATGATCATTAGTACATGAGATTATGAACTGAAATATGGAGTTAAATGAGTACAATGATAACTCCATGTAAGTCTTAAAGTCTGAAAATTTATTCAAAAGAATTCATTTAAAAACTTTTCTTAATTTTTTTTTTCTTTTTTTTATCATTCCAGGTGTGTTCATATAGAGCATATCGTCATAAATATTCGTCGCCCTAATTTAATAGGGACGGGCTCATTAATCGTCGCCCTAATTTAATAGGGATGAACTCATTAATCGTTGCCCTAATTTAATATGGACGGACTCATTAGGGATCCTTGAACATCGCCATTCTAATTTAATAGAAATGATTCATTTCTCATCATTCATAACATTGTAACTTTAACCATTATTTCTCAAACGTTCGTCCTATCAATTGATAATAAGATGCACGATAAATATTATAGCTCAAGATAATTATGAACTACTGAATCACAACAAATACACATAGCAATAAATTTAGCTCATGACAATAATAAAGTGAAACACAATTGATTCAGCATAATAAAATGAACATACGGCTCAAAGTGGAGACATACGGAAACTTACACTAGTATGGAGACAACATTACACGCTATAGGAATTTACGGTTTAATTTAAGAGACTTTGAAATATTGGAAGTGTCCCCTCCCTCGTACTACTCTTCTTGATTTATAGTCGTGAGTCATGTTAAAAAAGGGCATCGCATCAAAATAACACTTACTGATGTATTATTATTTAAAGTTGATTGTAGTCTTGTGTTTCTCTATGATTCTCATCTTGATATTTAGAGATTTATCTTCTTTTGTATTATCCATTTATTTTAAAATTTTGATAGTTAGTTGGTTTTTGAGGTCATCATAAGTATTTATATTACTAATAGATACATATGTATATGTTTATTTCTATCTCTTTTTTACAAGATCATTCATAGTCATTGTTTTCTTTTGTCTGACGCACCCTTTCTTTCGATAAGGTATATTCATATGTGTGTTAATGTGATATTATATCATGTTAATTTTTAGAAAATAATTATTGGTATCTCCTCAAGATCTTTTCTTGATTTGTTTATCATCAATATATTTTTTAACAACTTAATTTAATTTGAATTTAGGATAAATCATACGTCTTAACTTCTTTTATCAATATCCAAACTAATGTAGGCTACTTTTGATGCAAATAAAAATAACATGTTTATAAGTTTAAAAATTGTGAGGTGTTACAACTTAGAAAATTTATCACAAAATCTTGTTCATTCAGTCCATCATCATATTTCACCACCCGACGACCCTTTCATCACTCAATCATCTTATCTGGTCACGACTTTAGTAGCCACTACCTCTTATCTTTTGCATCCATTCCTTACTCGAAAACATCTCAATCGAAAACTTACTTTAAAGTAATATGGTGTTGAAAATTGTGAACTAAATATGTGACTAATGTATGTTTGAGTAGTGAAAGATGTTGGTGGACTTAGATGGTAGACTATAAAATTGACGTTTTGGTGGAGAAGTTTGGTGATGAATTTGCGAAGTGAAATTGAAAAGATGTAAATGATGTATATTTACATATTTTAGATATATTTTATACTTTATAATTTAGATTCTACTCAAAGAAAAATAAATTAAAAGAACAAAAATTATCACAAATAGTTTTTCTAAAGAATAGTTAATTGTTGTTAGTCTAAAAGATTGTTGGTGTAATCAGTTTCAAGATAAATAATGATTGGTAGAATTAAAGTTTGTAAATTACTGTCTATTAAATTTAAGGCAAACTTAAAGGATAATTTGTATAATTTTCTCTAAAGATTATTTTCGAAACTAGTTTCAAAAACTTTTATTTTAAGGGATTATTTTTACGAATCTCTATTTTTTGTATACGTCAAACATTAATTGTAGATGGAGTTTCTTGAAATTTAGAATTTTAATCTCTAAAACTCCATTAAAATTTTATTGCCAAACACAACCATAAATTTAAGCCCATAGCTAAAAAAAAGTCAAAACATTAAAAAAAAAGTTCCACATTAGAAAAAAAAACAAATTAAAAAGAAAAAACAAACTTAAAAAAAACTACAAATGGTTTCGGGTTTTTATCATCATCTTTCTCCGTTATTTTCGTTCTATTGCAATCACAAGAAAACTGTAAAAGAAAAAGGAAATGTTGAGGTATTAAAGAAAAAAGAAAAAGAAATTTTGTGGCCGTCGCATTTTTTCGTTTGAACCGTGGTGTGGTGATGACACGTCACCGCGACGGTTTACACACCATCCGTGGTGCCATCGTGAAGGCTGTATAGGATTCAGCACGGGCACGTTGCAAATGATGTAAAAGTACCTTATTGGCTTATTCCATTGAGAACTCGAGGAGTTTATAACTTAAGATGCAAGGTATTTTTTTAAATCATTTATGAACTATTTAAAATTCGGTATTGTTTATTATTGAATTCATAAATACAATACAAATATATATAGGAAAAACTGAAACCCTAATTTAAAACGGGTCGAGCCCTCACTAAACATTTTGGGCTAAAATATCCATTAAAACTCCCTAGCAGTTTGAGCGGGAGGTCTTCAAATGCTCAAACTGGATCTGAATTCGGTGAACAAAGATGAAGGAAGCCCTTTGGTGAAGATATCTGCATACTGATAATAAGAAGGAACATGAAGAACACGAACATGTCATGTGGCCACTTTGTCACGAACGAAATGAATTTCAATCTCAATGTGCTTCGTTCATTGATGTTGCACTGGATTAGATGACATGTATATGGCACAGTAGACTAAAGTAGCTGTAAAAAGTGGAGCATGAAGTTCTTGAAAAAGATTTCGAATCTAGGAAGTCTCAGCAACAACATTAGCGACTTCACGATATTCAGCTTCGGCACTGGATAGAGAAACGGTGTGTTGTCTCTTTGAGGACCAAGACAAGAGATTGTCACCAAGAAACACGCAATAACCTGAGGTCGACCTACAAGTATCAGGACACACAGCTCAGTCAACATCAGAGTAAGCTGTGAGTTGGGTAGTGCGTGACATATATAACTCCAAACCATGATCAATCGTCCCACGAACATAGCGAAGTACACGCTTTAAAGCATTAAAGTGGGGTTCACGCGGATCATGCATAAAAAGACATAATTGTTGAATAGCGTAGGTCAAGTTTGGTCTCGTGAAAGTTAGGTACTATAGAGCACTTGCAAGACTACAATATAGAGTGGGATCACTAACAGGTTGGCCATTTGGGCCAAGCTTGGTCTCAATATCTACTGGAGTTTTACACGGGTTGCAATTGAGCATATGAGCTCGCTCAAGAAATTCGGTAGCATATTTTTCCTAACAGAGAAACATCCCGGTGTTATTGCGTACAACCGATATGCTTAGAAAATAGTTAAGAGGACCAAGATCATTCATAGCAAACTCTCGATGAAGAGAAGAAATAACCCGTTGTAGAAGAATTGTAAATGAAACTGTAACAACAATATCGTCCACATAAAGTAATAGATGAGCAATCTCTGACCCACGACCGAATATAAATAAAGATAAATCACGTCTATTCTGTTGGAAACTAACACGAGTGGCATAGCCTGCAAAACAATGAAACCAAGCACGAGGGGCTTGCTTGAGATCATATAGGGATTTCTTCAGAAGACAAACTTGATCAGGGTGTTGAGGATCTGAGAAACCAGGTGGTTAAGGCATATAAACCGTTTCGGACAAATACCCATTAAGAAAGGCATTCTTCACATCTAGTTGGTGAACATGCCACTTTCGAGATACTGCAAGACTGAGAACTGTACGAATAGTGGCTGGTTTGACAACTGGACTAAAAGTCTCATCACAATCTATATCCTGTTGTTGACTACGTCTATTAGCAACAAGTCGCGCTTTGTAGTGACTTAATGAACCATCAGCATGAAATTTGTGTTTATACAACCACATGGAGCGCACAATGTTAACAATCGGAGAACGAGGAACAAGTACCCAAGTGTTAATGAGGACATTATATTCATCGTACATAACATGTTTCCAGTTAGGGTCTTTCAGAGCATGAAAAGAAGATTGGGGGATATGAGATAGAGTGGTGATATGAAGATTAAGTTTGTCAATTGGTTTGACGGTTCCAACCTTAGAACCTATTACCATTGGGTGCTGAGGCACAACGTTGTTGGTTGGTGGATGTGGTGTGTGAGTTAGAGGCGGTATTGGTGTTGGTGTTGGTGTTGTTAATGTTGGTGTTGGTGGCGGTGGTGTTGGTAGAGGTGGAGTTTGAGATACAGTTTGAGTTTGAGTTTGAGGTGGTGGTTGTTGGGAATGATTAGGTGTAGTGAGAAGACGTAAAGCAATTGGTGAAGGGTCAAGATTATCGTCTAAGAATTGATAGGATGGAGATTTAGTAGGAGTCATGGAACCGAAAGGAAAAACGGACTCGTCAAAGGTGACATGACGAGAAATGATGATTTTGTTGGTGTTTAGATCAAGGTAGTGATAACCACGATGGTCAGCAGGGTACCCAAGAAAGATAGATGGTGTGGTACGAGGAACTAATTTATGTGAAGGAAAACCATACAGATAAAAAAGACATCCAAATGTGCGAAGATGAGAGTAAGAGGTTGGTTTATTGAACAATTTGGTGTATGGTATGGTATTGTTTATAGAGGTGGAGGAAGGAGGTTAAGAAGGGTAATAGCCATAAGTAGCGCTTAAATCCAATACTCCGATGGAAGGCGAGCTTGAAAGAGAAGAGAGCGAACAATGTTATTAATGGTATGAATCATGTTTTCAAATTTGCCATTTTGTTGCGAGGTATGTAGGCATGAGAAGCGAAATTGAATGCGATGTTTGGCAAACAGATCATGTAGATTGTTGTTAACAAATTCCCTACCATGATCGCATTGGAAAGATTTTATTTCACAATTGAACTGGATATTGACAAATACGCGAAAATGTAAAAACTTAGATTGAGCATCATCTTTTCGACGTAATGGATAGACCCAGAGAAAGTGGGAGAAGTGGTCCAGAAAAAGAACACAGTATTTGAATCCACTAATACTAGAGATAGGAGATGTCCAAATATCATAATGAACAACGTCGAAGGGAGACGTTACTACAGATGTAGATCGATAGAAAGACAGTTTGGTTTGCTTACCTAACTGACAAGCATGACATAAAAGAGGTGTGTTTTGTTTACTATAGGAAATAAGACCATGAGAAACGAGTGTTTGGATGACTGAGTCACCGGGATGACCAAGTCGTTGGTGCCATAGGGAATGACTATTAGAAAATGACACAAATGTAGAAGCTCCAATATGTAAGGGATATAAATCACCTGGTCACAACGAAGAAGGATTTGACGAGTATGATAATCCTGGACAGTAAAACCATAAGAGTCAAAATCAATTGAACATTTATTATCAGTGGTAAATTTACGTATAGAAACAAGGTTTTTAGTTATATTGGGTGTGACAAGTACATTTTTAAGGTGAAGAGTACAATATGGATTGGGAATTTGTGCATCACCCGAATGAGCGATACATATAGTAGATCAATTACCAATAATAACTGAATGAAAGTTGCGATAAATAAGAGAAGATTGAAGATTACCGACATATGAAGATAGTTGAGAAGCAGGACCTGTATCCAGAATTCAAAATTAATAATTTTGTGAAGATGTCGTATGGCTTTCAATGATAGCAAACGTTCAATGGAATCTTTGATAATAGCAATTTGACAAGTAAGAATAAAATATATATTATAATAATATTGGAATAGCCTTGCAATTACTGAAAATGATAGAAGAATGAATTGACAGGAGGAAGATAATGATCGGCAATTTCGACGGCCGAATGAAAAGGGGATTGGAGTTTTTGTTAATTTTCTTTCTAGACTAGGTTAATCCAGAGGGAAAAGAAAAGACATGAGATTAGATAGAGGTGATACTGATACCATAAAATTCGGTATTGTTTTGAATTTATAAACACAATACAAATATATATAGAAAAAACTGAAACCCTAATTTAAAATGGGCCGAGCCCTCGCTAAACATTTTGGGTTAAAATATCCATTAACATTACGAGGGTTAAGTTTTCATTTTTTCTATGTTTGAGTTTGAAATAAGATTTTGCTTAAATTTATTGGATTCAAAATAAAAGTCATATTTTTTGTTTAGTAACAAAGAGTTGTGTTTGTAACTTTGTATAGTTGACAGAGATATGACAAATGAAATAACTAAGGAACCATACTGAAAGGTCCATCAATGAAGAGACAAAATAATTAAAAGATAACTAGTTAATTATTCGAGGATCGTGCAATCAATGTACACAATACTCCTTTAAGGCTGTAAACACCCATAAAACTTTGAATCAACTTATACCATCTCTCTGAGAAAGTTACTATTTATAGAAGCAAAAAACCCCACTATTCAACATTCTTTTTTCATTAAAAGGAATTAACTTATAAGTTGCGCACTTATGTAAAACTCAAAAGAGTAAAGAGGAACGATTTGGTTACAAATAATGATATGGGGATTAGATGTAAGTTGCATTTTGAAAGAAAATCTATTTCAGCCGTTAATTTTTGTGACAAATGGCTCAGATTCGTAAAACTGTATTGTGAATTTAAACCGATAATCACAGAATTCAACAGTTGAAATCGTCTCATTCCACTTAAAGTGCAACCGCTCATCATAACATTACGCACAGTTAATTTATTGAAGTTTTGATATTATTTTGTTACCCATCAGACCGAGTGCATAAAGAGTAAGAAAAAAAATTATTGTGATAATGATAAATCATTTTAGGTGTGATTGACAAAACTAGATAGTAGCTAGAGTTTATATTTGAAGTTTGAAGCTATAACTTATATTTTTATATAAGCGTTTGGTTAACTAGCTAGAGTTTAAATATGTACACTGATATGAAAGGATAAAAAATACAGGATATAAGATATATTTATGTCATTTCTCATTTCATTAGATTAACACTTATTTTTAAGAACTACTTCAATTACTTTTTTTTTACTGTTTACTTATTTAATAAATTTTCAAGTCTTGTTTACCGAACAATAATAAAAGCTAAACTTAACCTCTAAGCTTCGTCAAAAACAACTTTTGTAACTTTTTTTCTATATATTATTTGTAACCATTTCTCGTTTTACAATGTCAAACAATTATATCATACAACCTATCTTATTGCAAATAATAAAAAATACCAAATTATATATTACTCCGTTGTCATATAATAATCACTACAAAAGGGCACATAGAAAATTACAAACACCCTCTAGTGAAGTTCATACTACCCGACACTTCTCTTTGAAAATTACAATGAGCATTTGGTATATTTGTGATTAAATACTATACTAATTTAATGATGATTACTTAACTAAAAATAGATAATTGTATAAACATATATAATTAGCTGCCGAATTTGATGATACATGTACCTAAAAATATCATATAAAATAGGCAAAAGAATAAGCGAAATCAATATCTTATTCATTATAGTTTATTTAAGATCTTATAGTTGGGATGAAATTTTATGAGTAATGCTAAATGAGACTGATTACATACACTTACATATTGACCTAATTCACTGATTGGTTGTATATTTTATCTCCTTTTATTTTATTGGTTGAACTGTACACATATAATGTTCTTGTTATTAAATATTTAGATGTATATAAGTAGTCTACTTAGCATTTTTCAAATTTTATTGTGAATCGGGATCTATTCATCCTAGCTGTATCAAGCATTTTAAAAAAGACATAAAATTCACCATTTTTATGCAAAGAAAAAATAATCAGAAAAAAATGAGTAAACTGTAAAAGGGTATGGTGCTTATTTTTTATTTATACATAGAAAAGGCATAATTAATGGTGGGAGAAAGTATGCCATACTGAAAACATCAATTTTGTATTCAAATTCAGTAACACTGTTGCCATCACCCACATGTCAGACAAAAGGGGGCAAAATTTTTAACATTTACCCTGGAACTGACCCTGGCTGGCCAAGGAATCAAACATATTAATAATCAGTTTTTTTATAACTAATGTGATCTTATTATTATCACTAATTAACTAATTAATTAAAGATCACCATTGCCATAAAGTTCTGAGTTTTCATCTCCCCAAAGCTTCTTTCATCTTGAAAATTTACTTTTGGACAAAACCCCATGTTAGATTCCAGTCAATCTCTCTGTCTAGTTTAGTAATTTCCCAAGATTTTGAATTGGACACTAGACAGCACATAAAACAAAAAGAAAATGCCTAACCCCAATAAAAATGAGTTCTTTATGTTTAAAATGGTTTGTTTATACCATAATACACTCTCTGCAGCTTCTTTTCAAGCCACTTAATATTAATAATTTATGTTCAAACCTTGTGGATCTAACCCATTTGGTCTTGCCTCCTGCAAATCTTCATGAGAGAGATAGGTAGGGACGTAGGGTTCTCTGAGTTTGTATTTCAATAGTTTCAGTTCTCAAGATTTGCAGGTAAACTTGTACCTTTTGCATTTAAAGTTGTACTTCAATCATCTCATATCAAGTAACTGTTGAAAATTTTCATAATTTCATATCTGTGAAGGGTTAAAAACGGTGGGGTTTGGTGGTACTTTTGTATTTCGACTGGTGAAGGCCCACAAATGATAGAAGATGATGTATAATTTCACATGTATGTAACCTCTTCTTCATGCTCATAAAGTCTACTGTTGCATTCATTTTCTGAATCACAGTCACAATCACAACTACCACCACAGATTTCAATCCTTTTTTTGACTTCTTCTGTCAGCATAAAATTGAGGAAACTAGAATCTAACTTGTGTTCTTTATTTATGATTTGATTCCCATAAAGTTTCAATCTTTGAATGAATTTGACAACCCGTTTTGATGGGATTGTAATTTTCGAATAAAAATCTACTCTTTTCTAGATTTCTTGGATAAATTCCATAAATATGAATCAAGAAAGAGCACCACCATCAGCAACCACAAACCTCACAATCAAAATATCAAACTTAGCCCAAAAGCCCAGAAAAGAGATTCTAACCAACATTGTTCCTGCAACATCAATTTCATCATCTCCATACAACTCTCCATCTCTCATCTCACCACCATCTTCTGCCTTTGTTTCCGCTCTTCAGTCGCCTTACATATCTCCCAGAGCCACTAGAGATGACCCAAATCAGCCTCATGAGACCGAAACCGCCACGGCCACCACCACCGGTGCTACCACACCAACTACATTCACTCACCCATCAACTCCGGTATCCTATTGTGGGTCCGGGAATGACGATATTCCGAGCACTTCCTACACTCCTCCGTCAGAAAGATACGATTTTTCGGATGACACAAAGCTCAAAATAGTCAACTGTGTTACCATTCCTTCTTCGGATACTAGTACAAATACTAATAATGCAACTGCACCTCGTATTTCATTCTCATTTCCCGTTCCTCGGGTTTCATTCCAAAAAGGGTCTCTTTCGCCTGCAAATGCAAAGCTAAGAAGCTGTGATGTTTACATAGGATACCACGGTCAAAACCATAACTTGGTTCGGTTTTGTAAATGGCTCAAATCAGAGCTAGAGCTTCAAGGGATTGCTTGCTTTGTTGCGGACCGAGCGAAATATGCAGATTCGCAAAGCCATGAAATTGCTGATAGAGTTATTTGTTCGGTCACATTTGGGGTTGTGGTAGTCACTAAAGATAGTCTTTTGAGTTATCTAAGTTTAGAAGAGATTAGATTTTTTGCTCAAAAGAAGAATCTGATTCCAGTTTTCTTTGACACCGATTTAAATGAAATTAATAATCTCCTTGCTCAGAGCTCCGACAGTAAAGAATGTAAAGAAGCAATTGAAGGGTTAATGAAGTCACACGAGTTTAAACTAGAGGCAAACGAGGGGAATTGGCGATTTTGTGTGTCAAGAACAGCCGGGATGTTAAGAGGAAGGCTTGGGAGGATGAGTGTAGCTGAAAAGGATATTGAAAACGTCGATGAAATCCCATTTCCCAAAAACAAATTTTTCGTGGGTCGAGAAAAGGAGCTTGCAGAAATTGAAACAGCGTTTTTTGGGTGCGGGGAGTTTGAAAACGACGGTAATGTTGTAAATGTCGCGAAAAGTGGCACGCCGGGAACATCAGAAGGGCTTGCAGATGAAGAAAGTGAAGTTGATGGAAGTAAAAATGGGAAATTCATTAACTTTGAAGTTGGTAAGTGTAAAGAACCGAATTTAGAAGCTTGGGTCGAGCCAGTTATAGGGAGAAATTCATTGAAAAGGCCTAAATACAAGAAAACAAAGAGTGGGAAATATAAAAGTTTTGGAAGTAGTATTGTGTGCATCAATGGAAGTCCAGGAATGGGGAAAACAGAGGTGGCATTAGAGTTTGCTCACAGATATTCTCAAAGATACAAAATGGTGTTATGGGTAGGCGGGGAAGCCCGATATTTTAGACAAAATATACTGAATTTGTCTTTGAATTTAGGTTTAGATGTAAGTGCAGATGAAGAGAAAGAAAGGGGAAGGATTAGGAGCTTTGATGAGCAAGAAACTGAAGCTTTCAAGAGAGTAAAACGGGAACTATTTCGCGATATGCCCTATTTACTGATCATTGATAATCTTGAAACGGAAAAGGATTGGTGGGAAGGGAGAGATTTACATGATTTGATACCAAGAAACACTGGTGGTTCACATGTTATTATCACAACTAGGCTCCCAAGAGTAATGAGCTTTGATCCAATGCAACTTCAACCATTGCCATTAAAAGATGCAATCTTGTTGATGAAGGGAAGACAAAAGAAGGAGTACCCGGGTCAAGAAATTGAAATTCTTGGGAAATTTGATGAGAAATTGGGAAGGTCGAGTTTTGGGTTATCAGTGATTGGGTCTTTGCTTTCTGAACTTGCGATCCCTCCTTCCACCCTTTTTGAAGCCATAAATCATATTCGTTTGGACGAACCTTCATCTCATTTTGATGAAGTATTTTGGGGAAACAATAAGTTTCTACTCAAAGTCTTGATCTTTTGCATTAATATTTTGCACGAAGCTAACGGGACTCGTAACGATCTCGCCTCAAAGATGCTTCTAGTTGGGGCTTGGTTTGCTCCATTACCCGTCTCAGCAAATTTACTAGCTGCGGCTGCAACCAACATAAGCGGTTCCACAAACAGGTTCAAGAAATGGGCCAAGTGTGCAAACATGACCTTATTTTGTTGTTCCGGGTTTCTCGAGAGTCAAACTTCAAAGAGTGAAGATGATTCAGCTCTTGTGTTAGTCAAGTTAGGGCTTGCTAGAAGAGTGAATAGACATCCAGGATGCTACATTCTGTTTCACCCGATAACTCAAATATTTGCGAAACTAAAAGGGGGTTTACTCACAGCTAAAGCAACGATTCAAGGCATAAGAAAAATAGGAAACCCGGTTTTGAACTCGGACCACCTCTGGGCTTCTGCTTTTCTTGTATTCGGGTTCAAATCTGAGCCACCATTAGTCCAACTTAAAGCCAACGACATGGTTCTCTTTATAAAGAAAACCGCTCTGCCCTTAGCAATAAGAGCGTTTACTACATTTTCAAGATGCAATTCTTCTTTGGAGCTGCTAAAAGTCTGCACAAATGTTCTTGAAGAAGTGGAGAAATCATTTGTTTCACAGATTCAAGACTGGTGTCACGGTTCATTTTGCTGGAAGAAAAAGATGAACTCACATCAGAGGATCGATGAATACGTATGGCAAGACGTAACACTTTTAAAGGCTACTTTATTAGCAACACGAGCGAAATTGCTGTTGAGAGGTGGGCATTTTGACAATGGTGAAGAGCTGTGCAGGACATGCATCAGTATCAGAACAGTTATGCTTGGCCATAATCATGCTCAAACTTTGGCTGCACAAGAAACATTAGCAAAATTAGTTAGAATGAGAAGTAAGATATGAATCTTTTAGAATAGCTTTTGATATCTTGGTCAGTAGATTAGTAATCAGTTTTCCCACAACATAATGTATCATGTTGTTTGAGTTTTACATTTGTTCTACTCAATTTTCAATCTGATTATAACATACTTCTCTTGGATATATCATTTAACATATGATCAACATAACTTAACAACCAAGATTAAAGATTCATTCCCTATACTGCATTTCCAATTACTGACATTTTTTGCAACTCAAAGGGGTTGATTGTTCTTTACTGTATGACAAAATGGCGGTCAGAGTCAGATATTGGACCACATTTGATGAAATTATGAGTCAAAGTCAAACCTCGATTCAGTAGTTCATAAAGCCCAGATTCTAACAGTTCAATATTCTTACTGAATAGATAGAGTTCACTATAAAAATACATTATGCATATAAAACAAGAAAAGTAACAATCTGAATAAAAAATTACAAAGCAGACCAGTAAAAATATTTTTAATTTATAAATAATAAATCAACATCACAATTCACAGCAATCCAAAATCCCCAAATTCAATCAATTAAACACTATCACACAAATCACTGTCAAAAGAAAGAAAGAAAAAAAGTCAGTAGAATTATGTCGAGATAATACTAAATGGAGAAATTGGAAACTCTAGGTGAAATCAGTCCTTCAGAAACGGCGTCGTTTTCATCAAAATAAATTCCGTTAGGGTTTCTAAAAACCGCATGAACAAACGACACCAAAGCTCCAACCGCAATTCCAATTAACAAACTGAGAACAAAGCCTATCATCCAAACACAAACTCCAGTAATCAAAACAAGTCCAGCCGTCACGATATGATCGTGAACGTGATGTCCGTACACAAGCATCGGATCCTCACGGAAGAAATAAAGTACAAGCCATAAAGTGAACACCGAACCGAAGGCTAATAGCGTAATCGGATCACCGATTAACGATACGGCAGCGAATACGGTAGTAATAATGCCGTAATTTACGTTGAAATATTTCGAATTGGCGCGAATTCTGGTGGCGGCGAGGTTGAGTGAGTCCGGCCGGTCGAATGAGGCGGCGTTAGAGATAAATTCTGGCCAGGGACGGTGGAGAGATACGAAGGATGAGAGGTTTTGAAATGATCGGAAAATGACGTCGGTGCCGGAGATTGGAAGGGTGGTGTAGGTGGTGGTCGGTGGTGGAGACTGCATTGTTGAGGTGTATGTTATGTACGACTGGAGTTTGACCGTATAACGAGTTAAAACTTAAAACTAGTTTGTATGTAACGTGCTATGCACTACTAACTTTTTGCAATATTTGCTGAAAAAAGGCTTTTTATGAGGTTTTATTATAAGTTTATTAATTAAAATTAAATATGATTTCGTTGATTAAAATGAGATAATTAAATGATTATTGTTATGATTATGATTTAGATTATGATTTAGATTATGATTTAGATTTAGATTTAGATTTCTCGAGTTTTGATGATAAGAAATAATAAATTAACCGAAAAGTCGGTTTAACGATGTAATTTAAAATGAGACTTTTTTATCAAGATGTTAATTATGTTTGAATCATCGACCAACTCCACTTGGCTTTGTTTTTTATACCTTGCTTGACACGTAAATACTCGAAATAGCAAAATATTGACGACCAATTTCAAGTACTCCTTCTAAATTTGTTACCTATAATAAAAAGCAATATCAACAATCAAAATACCTTTATTCCTTTGACAAGTCTTTTATCACTATGTAATCGTGATTCGTGATCTAGTTCCCCTTTAATTACAGTTAATAGAAAAATGCAAAGTAAGGGTTTGTGGTTTTTTTCTTTTTAATTTGTAAAAAAAAAACAACAAACAAAACAAAGGAGAGAACGTTCGTACAACTAGCTGCACATATTGATCATGGTGCTAAGAGCATTAACCCATCATTTTGTCTTTGTTGCACGTAATATTCGCAGCTTGATGTGCACATGGACGAGCTCACGTTATAGTCGACGGTGATACGTGACACCAGTCAATTAAATCGGTTTAGTGTAAAATTAGTTATAGGTTTTTAAGACTGCTACCACTCGTATTTAGGTGGTGCACCCATTGTTTATATAAACTTAATAAACTACTAAGTCAAGTGAGTTTTGAATTTTTGTGATATCGATAATTAAATTTTCTAGATCCACTACCAGATGTGCAAAATATTTCTAGAAGCCTTGAAGACCCAAATATAAGTAGGATTTACCTTGTTATAGGCCCATTACCTTAGATTTAGTCTACGACATAAGCCCATAAGCAGTTTAGTTACTCGATCACTTGTAATCTGGGCCAAGGTAAATCGTACTACTGTTTAATTAAAAGTATCGTATTATAATTTGTCGTGCACATGATGAACTTCTTTAAGCTATGTACTCATTTTTTATACTCATTTTTTATACTCATTAATCTTAAATATAATATAAAATTTATAATAATGACATCATCATTTAAAATTAAAGTTCAATCGATCAATTAAATCTTTTTATTTTAATTAATTTAAAACTTGAGCCTTCTATTTTAAATTATTAAAATATAATTTTTACAATAATTATATTTAATCAACGGGTTGTAGTTTTGGATTTAAAAAAAAAAACTTCTTCTACTATATCCTATTTAATACATACCGATTTATAACAGATATATATCTCTATTAAACTACAATTATAAATATAACATATTTTATTATAATAATAATTTATTTTTCAAAATAACATTCCGATAAATAAAATGACTTCAAATACTTTCACGTGCATCTAATCCACATGTAAAACAAACATTTAAATTAACAAGTTATCATTTGAATGTTTTATTTATTTTCTTAAGTAATACTGTAGTGTATTGTAATACTCCGTATAACATTTACAAGGTATATCCCGTGTGTATATACGGATTTAAATGCTAGTTAATTAATATAAGGTAGTATTAATTTCTCTTCGAATGTTCATTATGATATAGAAAAGACCTATGGACATTTACTTTGTCATCTTTCAATACAGTTTAGTTTATCATAATTTAAGATTTATTATGGATCAAATCCTTTTATATGTGAATTTGTAAAAAAAAATAAAAAATTATATATGATACCTTTTTTTTTATAGTTTTGACCATTTTACCAGGAAATATGAACGGTATGTTTAACATGGGTAAAATGATGTTGTCTATTGACAATAGTAAAAACGAGAATAAGTATGAAATGGGTTAGTTAAATTTTGTCCTACCCGTGAACAAACTTTCCGAAAATTGACTATTTTCAACTAATTTTTAGAACTCAAGGACGACCCATGATCAATCGTTGAAATCACAAGAACAATTTAAATAATTTACTATTAATATAATCGTTATTATTATTATTATGTAACGATTAAACTTAGACAACCCTGTAGATCAATACAAAAAACGAGTCTTTTCACCGAAAATTTTCATTTTTTCTTAAACAATGGAGTAAAAGTAAAAAGAAATTGATTGGATGTAATTAAATATTTGGAGTCGACGGAATAATGTGGAGATTTAGCCCACAAGCATCAAACACTTTTTAGTCATTTGAAATAAATAAAGTGTACCAATTTCACCATGCAAACACACACCATACACGTTCACATCAAACCCCATATGCTACATAAGATTAAATGGTACTCTATAGTTGTTATTTTATGTGGGCTCCCCATGTTCTTATAACGTTTCAAAGGTACACCAAAAATTCCTTTCTTTCGTACTATCATTTAATCTTATTTATATCATGATCCAATAGTTGTATCCACTCTATATAAAGTTTGCATCAACAAGCAAATACTTTAATTAGTGCTATTTATGTTTAAGGTCATGGTAGGAGCTAGAATAATACATATGAGGGGCAAAAAGATTTTCTTTTTCTTTTCTTTTTACATTTTTGATGGGTCGAAAGTTAAGAAATGTCAATAGTATCTTTGAAAAAGACTTTCTTTTACGTAACTTATAGAATTTTTAAAGAACAACTATCTCGTTCTACATCCGCCACTGCACTTATTTTATGAGTTTTGCAAGAAAATATGATAAATGTTTTCCGAAATGAAAATTAAAATCTAATGTTCCCCACACCTATCAACTGTATTATATAGGTACCAAAGAGAGACATTTCATGGTGGTCCAAATGTTTTTTTCACAAGGCAAATGACAACAGTATTTTCTTTCACTTTTTCACATTGTAGTAGTGGTTCAACTCACCTAATGATCACGTTGAAACGGCTATATTTCATGCAATAATGTTGTACCCACATACATGCATGTATGGATTAACGGATTGCAGATAACACATAATGCTGTTGAAACTATATCTTATTGGTATATTCATTTTAAGACCAGATATATATATATATATATATATATATATATATATATATATATATATATATATATATATATATATATTTAAAGTAGCACATGAAATAGTGACCGTATATAGTTAAAGAGCTAGAGATGACTTATAATTATTCGGATAACGTTATTAAGCCACGAAACAGTCCTTATATATATAACTCTAAAGCGGACATACTATAGCAAAACAAACTATATAAAAAGATATCGATTGGAAAAGTACTCATCTGTAAGCTAACATTCAATCTCAATGCATCGATCAAGGATAGCCACGAGGGTAATACGCTCTAGAAGGTTGCAAATGAGACATTGAAGGAGACGATGATCCCATATTCAACTTGCTAAAGTCACCATTACCCGATGAAGTTTGAAACCCACCACCACCAAGATATGGAGGATACATTGTGTATAACTGACTCATTGGCCCCTGACTTCTTCTCAAATATTCGTTTCGCATAGAATCATCACCTTCATTTCTAGGGAAATCACTATAACCATTTATTCCACTTACTGCTTGAAAATTGAGAACATTATGACCGTGTTGGGAGCTTGCTTGGGGCCCAGTAGGACCCAGATAAGAACCATTGTGACCATAACGATCCATAGGTGTCATGAAACCACTGTAATTAGGCCTCAAGTCTACATTGCTTCTTGTGTTACTCCATGGATGGACATTAAGATGTTGAGAGTCAAACCCATTTTGGTACTGACTAAACATAGCAGGCCGTTGAGGAAGTTGTTGACTTGACTGTGGAGGTCTATATTCATCGTCATCTGTCTTAACTACGGTTAAGTTTTTTCCCATTAGCCGAAGGACAGGTTTTGAAGGACCAACAGCAGCATCACAATCCCTAGAAACCGGGAATCTTTGGCTGTTAGGAAAACTCGCAGTTTCAGGCATTGGTGAGGTCGGGTAATTGTTCAATGTAAACATCTCAGATTTGAAGTTAAAACTGCTTGAAAAGCTCCTGTTTGATTCAATCGGTTGTTTCCTTAAATTTAAGGACTCCTGATAGTTTAAAGCAAGTTCCTTTCTCGAGCAACAGCAAGGCTGATCATGCTTAATACTATTATGTGATGAACCATTCTCTGTCAATCCCGTACCAGGAGATGATTTTTTAAATGTATCGTCTTGTACAGAAGTAGATCTTGAATTAGAGACCGTTGAAACTGGAGAATTAGACCTGGAATGTAGATTTTTCGTTGTATCATGATGAAGCTGGTTTTCACTTGACAGAATCCCGGTTTCTTGAATTTGTTCTTCAGAAACCGAATCTCCACCAGGGCTGGCAGGCAAGAATGATCCGGGTGGTCCAGGAATCGGTATAGGATCAACCTCTTGAAAGTAATTTTCATGTTTTTCCACATCATTTGGAGCACGGTTAGTTGAACATATCTGATCTTGATACAGCTCAATGCACTCCTGTTTTGAAAATTCTGGATTGAAAGAGTTGCTCAAACCCATAAAACTAGGAGCTGGGATGGATGATAACGCCTCGTTTCCAACAGATTCTACATCACATAATTCATCGACACTAACAGCTTGAATCCCCACAGAAGAATCTCCATTTAAACTTTTTGAAGTAATAGATCTTAAATCTTCACTCTTGTTAGCAACCCCTTGTTCTTCCTTTCCAAATTGTTCTTTTAAAGGGTCTTGAAATGACCCATCAACAGATTTCACCCAAGATTTCTCAACGGCTGAAAATTTCCGTTTCAAGTTGATTTTGGAAGCTGGGAATGACAGATTCTTGGCCAACGATGAAAACTTTTTCCCCTTTGATCTAGTATCAAGACTATCAGAATGTTGTGATGAACATGCTTCTGGAGAACCACAACCATCATCACTATCACCACCATCACCATCATCCTCATCATCATCATGCATACGGCCTTTCTTTATAAAGTCCATCTCATTGCTCTTAAGAGGCTTCTTAATTAATGACAATGAAGTTCTCAATTTCTTCTTATTTTGAAAAGAAGCTGCCTTGTTAGATGAGTTTCGGGGAACTCCTAAATCAAATTTTGAAGAAGATTTATCACTTTCAACAAACAAATCTTTCCTTTCATGACTACGCAATTCCATCTTCCGATTCTTGCCACTGAGTTTTTTCAAAAGACCAGTTCGCTTAGAGCATGCCCATGGTGGCCTTATTATACCCAAATCAGCCACTTTGATTGGTTCTTTGCCATAATCATCTTTGTTGTGATTTTCAACCACGACAACATCTTCTTCATGACCACTTCTTGCCTGTTCATCATAAATGTTTACTTACAACATTTTAAAAAAAATATGCGTACCAATTCATTGCAAGTCAGAAAATTTACATTCAAAAGATGAAGTATTTAATTACCTGAGGCTTTGGTGAGCATAACTTTTTGGCATTAAGGCTAAGTTTCAAAACCTTCTGATGATGTTTTTGCTTATAAATACTAATGTTTTTCTTCTTACTGATGATAATTTTACTCCCTTTGACTCCTTTTACTAACTTGTGAGCTCCATGATTATCTGATGAACTTGCTTTTTGCACGGACAAGATCCGAACTTTTGTGCCATTAGTGTCGATATACACCTCACCTTCGTTATCAGCAACCTCTGAATTTACTATAGTCGTCTTTGGATCTTCTTTATCCTTTTCCTCATCTTGAAACTGAAATTCTTGAGCGGGAAAACTCGAATTAGTAGCCCAACTTGTACCATTTCTTCTATCGAGTTCCTCAATGGTACAATGCAAAGCTGTTTTGTATATATCCACCATTAACCTCATTTTCCGAGGTTTGACTTTATGATTGACTATAACCTTGGCATTATCGGTCCACTTCATTGTGCCTTCCCCAGTTAGACACTGGTCAATGTGAGCGTTCAGAGTCGTATTTGAAGATGATGAGAAGATCTTGCAAACTGGACAAACTTTAGACGCCATTGTTTCAGAGACGATGAAACTATTTGGAGCAATTTCTTCAACTCGTTCAATACCAGAATTCAACTTCGTTACGAATCTACTCTTTTTAATGTGAATAGAAGCATTTTCAGGTTTTTGAGATAAAGAGGGAGGTTTATTCTTTGACCTCTTACCTTTTGAACCACTTGAATTTGTAACAGACTCCATGGCTAATTTTTTGATTGACTTGAATTGATCGTCTGTGGGCTTCCCATCAAAACTGTTTACGAGTTCTTCATCGGTCAAACGATTTTTTAGACTGCATCTGGTCAAAGATGAGTTATTTCTCAATGAATCAAGAGACTCGAAAGGTGGCAATAAATTCTTGACTCCATGTTTCAAGCAAAGGTGTAAACTTGATGTAGAAAAAGGCCAATTAGAGACAATATCTTTGCTCCTTAAACCGAATACATAATCCCTGCAAGACATTCAAACCAACCTTAAATTTGTCTAAAAAAGTTTCAAGATTTAACCATACAAACACAATAATATTCTTACAGTACCTATATCACATGCCAACAAGATGTAAAATCCATGAACCCGGCCAAAACAAAAAACTATCATTTAAACGCTAGACATGAAATCACATAACGAGATTTACGATCAACTTAAAGAAAACATGCGATAAATTCACAACCTGAAATGGGTAAAAACAAAAAAACATAAAAAGGGGCAGTCTTGATAAGAAATAAAATCAAAAGGAAAGGCCAGGCTGGGGACAGTATGATCTTTACATGAAATCTGAGCCAAGTACTCACTGGGTTGGTTAATCTTCGATCTGACCCAGTAAAAAAGATCAAATCTTGAAATAAATTACAGTCATAAAAGTGGAGTAACTAATAATCATGATACTGGGTACTCTTGGTTTTTCTACCTTATAGAGAAATTTGGTAGTTGGTTGTTGGTGTCATCAAGATCAGCATCTGTAAACTTCAGATCTATATCAGAAGACTTTAGATCATGAGAAACTTGTCGTTGATGATGATGAGATGATGAAGGATCTGATGGTGGATGATCATCAATGGATATCATCTGCTGCTAATAATCTTATGTCTTCTTGTGCTGTCTAAACAGTCACAAGAACTCCCCTTCTCAACAACTGCTCCTGTAGCCTTCAGCATATATGTAACAAAAACACACTACCCTTCTCTCTCTAGCTTTCTCTCACTAGATTTCAAAATGAAAGCCCCACTTATCTGTTTAAAAGCATGCTTGGTTAGGGATGATCATCATCAGATAACTTCAAGCTTGAATAAAAAACCCATGATGTATTCATAAAAACCTGCAAATAAGACCATATTTTATGTAATTTTGAAGCATAAAAATAACAACTTTCTTTTTATTGAGAATCTAATTGAACAAGAAAGGAACCATATTAGCTGGAATAGTACAAACCCACAAGCAAAGATTGAAGTTATAGAGATGAAAAGTAACTTCAACAATTGTTATTTTATGTGGGTGTAATAGATATTTCTCACACAAATCAAGTAAGAAATTTTAAAAATAAAGCTTCACAAACTGTATCCACTAACATCAACATCATCTCACAACAAAACAAACATCAATTCAGGCTTTAATCGAGATGGGTTTCAAAGATTTAAACTTTTCTCAAAGAAAATTTGACCACAAGTTTATACAAACACAAGAGTCAAGATCTAATTGTAGGTGGTTATGAAGAGGATTAAGGAGAAATAAAGACCAAATTACTAAAGTCAGATCTTTGGGTCTAGTAAGTGAACAGTAGCATCACCATATAAAAAAAATATGTATAAAGATTAACTCTAGAAAGAAAACAAAAAATAAAAAAGACCAAACTGGGTCATAAGTTGATAATTGAAGACCTGATAATTGAAGACCTTATTCAACTCATTAACACACAAGAAAAAACCCAGGAATTAAATTGAAAAGATCATGAAATCACATTTTAGGTACCTTGAATTTAGATCACACCCACAGAGTAATCTAAAACAAATCTTGAGGATTTTCATGATTAGAGTTTAAAAAAGGAAGAATTTTTATGAAACCCCACCAAGAAGCAAAGATCCACACACAAACTAGCTTGTAGAAACCATAGAAATCAAGAAAGAATCAAGCAAACCTTATCTTTTTGAACTTTTGTTTCTGGGTCAGTTGAAAAATGAAAGAGAATACAAGAGGAAAGAAAAGGGAGATAGGATGATTTCAAAACAAAAAGGAAATTAGGGCAGGAACAGCAGCAGCACCACCAACTCACACATCAAAAAATAGGAATCAGGTTCTTCAATTTTCTCTATCAAAAAGCAAAATTTAAACCATTGATATCACTAATTTACCTTTCATCTATGAATATGCGTGTTTAAGTGTATGTATATGTATAATTTATGTGTGAGAGAAAAAGATTTAGGAAAAAAAAGGAAGAGAGAGAGTTGTTTTTGGTACACTACAAAGCTGTCCTCTTAAACCTACCCTACATTTCTCCTATCACTATTATTTTCTTCAAATCTTTTTTGTTGATATTAATTATTTGATTACTTAATTGACAATTTTACCCTTCAAATCCAGAAGAATTACATATCAAAATTCTCCACTCATGGCTAAAGGACAAGACACCCTACCTCTTAATTAAGACACCCTTTGTCGAAATGCATTTCACCTATATTTATGAAATGAAATTGTATGTATTGGACTTCTGTTTAATTTACTACTCCGTGTATATTAATGTAGTTTGTGCAATTAAATTATATTATATTTAAGATTATACAATAAAAGATTGTTTAAACAATAAAAAATGTTACAAGATGAGTAGAGCTTGTATTTTCTCTTTTCGGTGATGGTTTCGACATCAACTATGATGTGTCATTACTCTACTAGGACCAAACACTTTGTCACGTAGACTGGCACGACGTCGTGACCCTTAGAAAATTGTTTGCATCAACTATAAATTGAACTTTAACATCTATAAATTAGAAGTTTATTATCTTTTCAAATTGACTGCTTAGTCAACAAGTAAGAGAATGTTATATATTCTTCTTACAACTTAACATCCAGTTAATACATGTTCACTTAAATCTTGATATTGATAGGACCTTCAGCCAAGCAAACTAATTTAATAAAGTATATATAACAATTTAACATATGACAAATTATACTTGTGTAAAAATTGTGTAACTAGAAGTGTATTTAATTCAACAATCCACACCTATTTAAAAAAAATATGTTAACCACGTGTATTATTTTACTATTAATTCATTTAAAAGTACATACATTTGTACATGTATGTATAAATACACACATGACCTACATCTATCTATCTACAGCCCGGATACAAGGGTGTGTAACCTGATCTATTGCACAGGGCCCAATTTTGATTGAGGGCCCATAATAGTAATCTCAGTGTCTAGTTATGTACGTAAGAAACTAAACCTATGCTAAAAAGCTTATTTGGTTCAGCGGATAAAACATTCAAGTTGAATTTGCTGGTGGGTGTTCGATCCTTTGCAACTATTATTTTTGCCTTCGTTATTCATATTCCAACTAAAGTTTTTGGCAATTAAATATTGTGGTCAAGTGGTCATAAAACTTTTTCTTAATCATAGTTCTTGTTTTTCTTATCACTATTTAGTTTTAAATTTTAACATTGAAATTTATTTGGTTATCAAAATTTAGTTTTAAATAATAATTATTTGGAGTAGAATATTTTAGCAAGTAATTTTTTATTAATATAACTTAACTGATTAATTTAATATTTGCGATGCTTTATATACTATCAATTTTAGCCATTCACCAATAATTTAATGGTTTAACTATTTTACTTTTTACCGGAAACATATTGTCAAAAATTAGTAATTTGGTGGTGGATGACTTAAAAATCATGGTATATAAATCATCACCTATTTAATATGATACTTATGGTAAAATAAAAATTAGTTAATAGTATCGATTAAGGACCTATTTAATAGTACAGAACGGGGCCTCCAAAATCAACGATGCGGCCCTGTCTATCTATATAATACAAGTTTTTCAATGTGTACTTAGTTTCATTTAATTTACTTTAAAATCTTATAAGCTATGCCGGGGAGTAAATTCCAATTTAAGTTTTTGTTTTCATTTTTATTTTATTTTTTTAGTAATATATTGTGTCATTTAAATATTAGTTAGAAACAATTTGAAACTCATATTATTATGTACACATGTAGCACAACACGTATTAATTTGTGTAAATAGTCTCAACCATCTATTATGACTCAATTCATTGTTATTTTATCGACCTATCTATAAAACTTTTAGGAACCTTTTGATTTTCAATTATAAATTTACCAATTTTTAATTACAATAAAAATATAATTGAAGACTTAAAAAACACGTAATTATTTATTTTTGTTCAAATTGTCGTGCATTGCATATGCTCTAGACCTAGTACAAATATATTGTACGGACAAAATCATACTCCCTTCATCTTCAAAAAAATATTTACTTTCAAAAGTAATATACTCGTACTAAATTTACCAATTTACACATTTTTTTTCTTCGCAAAACTGATTAATAGAATAATATGCAAAAAGTAAAGGCAATACTCTCATTTTTCTCTTACACAATGTAATGATTGTGCATTTTCTTAAACTTTATATAATTTGATTGTGGACAATTATTACAGGACGGATGGAGTATCTAAATTCGTAAACGAATATTGTAACATTAAAAGTCACTTTTAATTTTGTGTATGTTAAAAATATATAAAGAGAAAGTTACCTACATAGTCTAATTTAGTCCCCAATATCTAGATATGGACAAAATCTACAATAATATTCATTTTGGTCAATGATTTCGCTCCATCACGTCAACTTTGAGCGAATTGTAGTATAAAAAAATCCTTGTTAGTTCGCTCCAATTAAATGTCTAACAATTTGCTCCAATTATTAGAAAATACACATGAATTCGCTCAAATGTTCATCAATTCACTCAAATACCGTTATTAGAAAAATACACATGAATTCGCTCAAATTACCAATAATTCACTCCGATTATTACAAAATACACATGAATTCGTTCAAATACCCAATAATTCGCTCAAATGCACCACAATTCGCTATGATTATTAAAAATACACACGAATTCGCTCAAATTCTCAACAATTCTTTCAAATGCCTAAGAATTCGCTCAAATGCTTAATAATTAACTACAATTGAAAAAAAAGCACTACATTTCTCTCCAGTTTAAAAAAACACATTACATTTCGTTTCAAATTGATGTGATGGAGCGAAATTCTTGATCAAAATGGATATTTTTCAATATTTTGTCTATTTTTAAATATATGAAGTCAAATATGATCGTATAACTAATTTTTTCATATATAAATACAACTCAATCTGTAAAATGTGTTTATGTCATTTGCCGCTGCCTTTTTCATGTGTTTTTTGAGTATATGTTTTTTAATTGAACGAAAGGCATTAAAACATTTAACATCCTTGGAATTATGACTAACTTTACATTATAGTATCAATTTATATATCGTTCCAATAATATTTCATTAGGTAAAACGACAAGATGGTTCACGAGTAAATTACAAAATTGTACGTCTTAATCGATTGTAGTGATTTGTATATCTTAATGCACATATAACACATCTTAATCTTATTATCTTATATATATTTTTGATTTTGATTTTGATTTATGCACTGCTTTTTATGATGTAAATTCACTGGTCGATCACCCTATAAGTTTCATTGTTTCACTGCCTAGGCGCCTACTATCATATATCTTCTATCAAAAAGTTAATACATAAAGGACACTCGCACGGGTCGAGGACAATACGAAACACGACATTTTACCTAAAGACCGATCCAAAGTTAGGGGTGTGAAACAAACTTTTACCTAGTCGAATTTTATCGATTTTTCTAGCTTGACATCGAGTTCATCCAATAGAGATTGTAGAACAAAACATTCATCACGTTATCTAGATTTGAATTTGATCACTCGAACTCAATTTTGCATCATGAAAAGTCGCCGAACTAGTATTCTGCTGATAATTTAATCTCTCAATAATCGGCAAATCGAGAAGCTGGTTGACATTAACTGATTAGCATACAAGGTAAAACAAAAAGCCTTTCATCAATGATCATATTCATGATAACATTAACATTAACATTCGTCGAATAAAACAGAACTAAAATTACAACAAATCACGATTGGGTTTATAGTTACTAGCTTGTGATGATCTGTAAGAAAATTGGCCACCAAATGTTAATAAAATAAATAAATATGTTGCATATTTCAAGTATTTGAAAACTTTTATAAATCAACTGGAAATTTAACTATTATTTTTCCATGATATTATTCAATTCAACTATTGATCGCATAATAAATTTTTTTCACATGCAAAACAATAATATTGACTTTGACTTGCACGAATAATAGAAAATGGACTTTTGAGAGACCTCTAACAACCCGTTCCTAAGGACACGCCTGAAACACCATTATTCGTTCAAGAAAAAGAATATCTTTTAGTCCATTTGATTTTAGATCATTCTCAAATTCTAATTTTAATGGCTATAAATTAGTGTCTGGGTTAAATGTTAATTAATGAAAGTGTTAAGTTTTTTGACGTTTATTTATAGTTGGTTGATCTCAAGTAAAATAGTAAGGTTTGAGATTAAAGGGGCATGTAGATTTGAAAGTGAAGGTACGGCAGACAATATCAACTATCGATTTTTTAATCTACAATTCAGATTTACTACATAATAACAACATCGCATATTACCTTTAAAATTTTAAATGTATCATAAATTTTGATTGCATTTTATTCCTCAGAACTGGATCAACCAGTAACGAATCGTATCAAATACTTGGTGTACATTTAAATATCAACTAGTAATAAATTTTTTTTACCGTTGAAACAAGTGGAGTTTGGACCATAGGCTGTTTTGATCTTGACACAAATGTATGTATAAAAAAAGTGAAGTGTATGTGTGATAAATGGAAGACCGTAAAAAAGGCGCTACGAAAGGGATGTGACGAATTTATTTTATACTATTAGTTTTATTAAAATTAAATATAAAATGATGGTACGTGCGGACTGGGGTCCGCCAAAAAGATTGGTCTGCTGACGTCAGACATTGCCTCCACCGCGTTCTTTGGTCAAAACGTGTGCACACACGTGTGATCGTATACACATTCTGTTATTTTATACCACTACTATTAGTTCTATGGTACTGTATAATTTTGATTGAATCAAATTATACTCGCGTATGGTACACTTTTTATCGACGTGCCTTGATAAATCCTTTGGAATGGTCTGAAATAATATATTCTAAGTCTCTAAATCTGTTGGAACTTTTAAGGGCGACTCTCGAGTATGAAAAAAAAGAAAAAGTTGGAAAAAAGAAAATAATAATTCGTGTTTTTAAATTTTTTATCGGAAAGAAAAGAAGAAAAGTAGCGAGATGATTCTGTTAAGTTTTCTTTTCTAACTTTCTCAAAATTGGAGAGAATGAAGATTATGCCTAAAATTTATATATATTCTCTTATTTTATATCCAAACTCAGAGAATGCAAAATCAATAATTATACTCCTCTCTTTTTTGGTTTTCTATCTTTTCTTTCACTTTCTATTCTCTTTCTTTCGTATAATAACTCGGGAGCGGGCCCAGAATTTACGAAAATGAGTATTTGTATTCTGTATATGCGTGTGTTTTGAAAAAGTCCATAATACTCGAATGTGTTTTGTATGGAGTATTTATTTATCTAACCAGAAAGTTAGTAACCATAACGAGCCTACAAGATGCCAAACATTGGAACCTTCATAAATCATAACGGCCATGGATATATTTGGTGAACATCTAGTCTACAGGCAGCCTCACCTCTCCTATTTAGCAACATAGTCCGCCATCAGCCAATATGTCATTAGACGGTTAAGTCCTCTTCGATCTTGGTCGGATATAAGTCAAATGAAGGGGATACGATTTTCTTTTAATGTGTATATACTTTTGGGGAAAGATCTAATCTAAGATGTCTAATGAAGGTTTATAGATAATCATTAGCATGACATATTAGTAAAAATCCAGGTCTAATGCATGTGGAATTAGGAAAGAGTGTATCAATGTTGATATCCCAAGTTTAACAACGTCTAGGTGTTGTAACAACAAAGATAGATTAAGAAAAGGCGAAAATGATATATGTTTGGTGAAGAACGAGTATAACAAGGTTTTTAGATAGCGACTGGATTGAATCACCAGTTGGCGTTGCCGGTATATCAAAATTTTGGAAAAACCACATACGGAATGCTACTTTTAAAAACATCAAGATGCACCAAATATCACCCAGATTCCAAGTTTCCAACTATTAAAAAACCTAAGAGATAGATTAGGTCGAACTGAGTTTCTAAACTTTATGAGTTGATCTGGTATATATAGATAGAACCGAGAGCATAATAGACAAGAGGCATTAATGCATACTAATGACTATGAGTAATGAGAGTCTATATGATCAATGAGATGATATGTCATTTACATCAAGATGCACTAATCAAAAGAATCAAGAGCATAAGATCAAACACTATACTTCCATTCAAGTACCATAGGGGAGAATCGAAAACATCAATTAATTTGTCCACAAGATTCGTCTTGTATAACAATCAGGATTACCAGCTATGCTATATATATGAAACTAAACAAACTACCCAAAAGTATAAGATGGCCTAATATTGAAGGAAACTAATTAATATGGCATCATTTATTACAAATGAACATACCATATCACATATCAATCTTTCTCAGGGACGAATGTCATAAGGAATGTTCTAATAGCGCTTATTGTATCCCTGTGAAGGTTGCTGATCCCAGACTGGCACGAAACCTGGAACACATCAAAAGAATCAGTAAGTACACCACAAAGATATGCAGATTAGGATTCAAATTGGAATGGCATAACCAATATTTTATGATACTTAAAAGGGCGGGTTGAGTCAAAATGGTTAACTTCATCCATCAACACTTTTTACGTCATCTTTCTATTCCATAAGTGATTCATATACTAAAATACTAAATACGAAGTATGACGATTACAGAAAGGATTTGACGATCCAGCCTTATTAAGTAGAACAGTTTATAATAACCTTGATACTTATTATAGACTTTTGGGTGACTTTTAAAACGTTCCTTTTTCATCTAATTCTTTAACTTTTACCTATTCATTGGTAAACTATAACCCTAAATGAAACGTTTGAACAGATTGGTCTAGCCTATACTACCAAACCAGCACACCTATAAGCTATATAAAATTGTGCTCGCATCAAACCCAAGGTTCATCCAAACAAAACTTTCGTTTATGGAACTAGAAGCTACATGACAGCTACACAAAACTGTAAGCATCGCGAGTATACACAACTGATAGCACAGGCATAAGCATGACGAAAAGATCAAAGCTTCCCAGGTGTAATGATCTACTAGTATGTGATTATGAATGGTGACTATGACGTTGAACATATGAACACATAGCAACAGTTTTTTAAATAAATAAATAAACGATATTACCACTATAACTAAAGTTGTGGCATACTTATCGGTATTTCTCCCAGCGACATGTAAATCGACTCATCATCATCAAGAATCCCCTGAAATAAGCATCAACCCAACTACTTATCAGTCAAATTAATGAGGAATTATTAAATTGGAAGTGAGCAATATTTACTAATTCAATAATTACTAACCATACCATAATGGACTAAAGGCATTAATGAATACCAATGTAAATCAAGAAAACAGACTACAACATGAAAGTCAAAGACTTGATGTACACACCTCTTCGTTTTGGAGGCTCATTTCATTATGCATAGAATTAACACCAGTTGATACACTAGAATTAGGAATATCAGCGTCTAGCAACTCTGATATCATAAGCCCATAACCATCCTGAGGCATGTCACTGACCCTCTGCATACTGTCAGGAAAACTCCCAAGATCTGTGAATATAGCTTCGTCCCTGTATTATTAAAAGGATCTACACTTCATCAATACAGATTTTTGAGATACACCAATCTATAGAGTAAAGATCAAATAAGCATAATTCAAAAACAAGGGTGGTAAGAATGCATCATATTCACACATATGACAAAATAACTAGATTCACATTTGTACATCTCAAATATGCGAAGAATAATGAATGTGCATTTTTACTCGCCATCAAGTCCAAAACAGTTAAGAACCATATTTAATGCATTTTCATTCGTTTTTCTATACATATTTGAGATCTTCAAATGTAAATCTAGTGATTTTGCTAACTATATGTGAATATGATGCTTTTAAAGTGTCCTTACTGGAACCTTACCCAGCATCTATATTAGGTTAAACTAAAGCTAATACAGCGCCACTTACTTACCTAATATATAAGAGAACTTTCAGAAATTTAATATAGGTAATATAGCGACAAAAATAATTCAAGTTATGTTACAGAAAAGAAACAAATTCACTTGCCTTCGCTCAGGATTATTGTTGTCATTTTGCAGGGAATCGCAATCCAAATCAATGACCTCCACCCCTTTGCCATCAGGTCTGCGTCTAGTATGTCTATCTGCTATACCACAACTACTATTCATGGTCAAATCAAAGTCAACAGAAACTGGCTCTTGCTTCGATTGTCCAATTGATGAAAAACCAATCACCGGATTGGTGCCATGATTCTCATGTACATCTGAAACTCCCATTAAATTCAGGTCACACATCTTAAAAGAACTAGGAAAAAACTGTTTTTCTTCTACGTAAGAGCTGCATTGTTGAGTAATTCCTGACCTACCCTCTTGAGAAAGATGCAAGTAATCATTTGATTGAAGATTCGTGGAGGCCCAATCCCGAGGCTTCTTGGCTGATTCTGCGGTATCGTTAATTTGCAGTGGTCGTTTCTCGCCTCTGCCCAATACAGCAGAGCTGCTTCTAGTAAACCCATGATTTTCCTCACTTAATTCTTGCTCAGAAATGGAGGATCTTTGAGGAAAAGATAAGGATCGTGCATGTAACCCTTGTCCAAATTTAAACATAAGATCCTCTTCAATCTTCGGTTCACGTTTCAAAACTTGTTTTTCATCATCCTGCAAGGAATTCGAATTCACGGGTTCTCCCGAGTTCGGGTTTGCATTCCTGTTTTCGTCTCCGGTAATTAAAACTGGGTCACTTTTCGACCCCTTAGGAGTTACAGAAGAACGAGTTCTGGTAGGTACTTTATTAAACCTAATTAGATTCAACAAATCACTACCGTTATTATTTGCAGCATCATTATTATTCTCCTCTGACGACTCTTCTTTAAAAATAACCGATTTTGCAGACTCTCGGTCACCATCTTCCATCACCATGTCTTTTGTACTCGTATATACATTCTTGTCAACACTTTTCTCCTCAGACTCAACACAGTCCTGATGTGAAACGTCCGAAACTGGGGTCTTAACTCCCTCACTTTCATCTGGTGATTGACTTTGTTGGTTCACGGCTGCTGCATCTAACTTCCCTGCTGCGTAGCTTTTCGATTCCAGTTCACAAGACACAGATTTTTGCTCCTCACTAACACCATCTTTTCCTGATTTTTGTTCTTCTGTAGATCCAGAAACTAAATCACCATCTCCTTGTTTATCCGATAAACTCCGTTCAATTTCACGATTCATTTCGACCCTCGGGTCTTTAAAAGACCCCATTGTTCTGCTAACCCTAATTCCATCTCTTGAACCTGTTGCACTACCACTACTACCACTCCCACCGCCGATCGGAGTTTTCAAATTACTATTTTGCCATTTACCATTACCCGAATTCGGCGGAATCAAACCTTTTGCAACTAAATACTCAGCTGCTAATTTCCCAGCTTCCATGAACACATCAATCCTACGTGGCGGAGGTGGCTGCCCCCTACCGAAACCAACGCGGTTAAAATTCCGGTAACCCGGACCACCACCGCCACCACCGATTCCCATAGGATTCGACCTAAATCCATTTGGAGGATTCCGATGCCTTTGCATAATTCCTAATTTCTAATTTCTAATTTCTTAATTTTGCCCTAAAAATTAGGGGAAACTAAATAGACTGCGTTTGACTATTTATACACAGCTGAAATTATAATAATCAGATCAATCAAATTATATAGTATAAACAATAAAATGTATAAACAATCGAGTATACAAACAAATAGAAAATTAGCTAAATTGTACCGATCTTTAATCAATTGTAGAAATTAATTGATAAATTGGAAGACATAAAGTTGACTAATTTGAATATGTAAACACATACTGGTGTGTGTATTTTTTTTTACGTTGGCGTACCTTTACTGGTAGAGAGGGAATTTAGGGGAAATTAGTTGCAGGAGTGATTATGTGAGTCAGACGATAGATTTGACGGCGTTAACATACTATAACGGTGGGGAGTTCAAAATAGACGGTGGTGGACGTTAATAGTGAAGCTGCGATCGCCGTTAACACGGCGGAGAGAGAAACCAATGGAACCATTGATTGTGTTTGTTTGGTTGGATGTACTATTAATATTTAATGGTAAGCTTTCTTCCTTTTTACAGAGAAAATGATTGGGCTTGAATATGGGCTTTTATTTGGTATTGGGCTTCGTGGAGAAACAAAACTACCAGAGCGCGTTTAGTTGCGGAATAATTTCTTCATTTTTCTTTTTCTAAATTTCTAGAGAATGAGAAGTGTTTTACTTCTCTAGAAAAGTATGAAAAATTTAGGAAACGCGTTTAGTTGTAAGGGGTGGAATTTTCCTTTTTCAAGTAAGAGTGTAGATGGAAAACTTAGAAAATCATCAAAAGTAGTTTTCAACTTTGTAGTTATAAAAAGGAAAACAAGAATTTTCCTTTTCATAAAAAAGTTTTTTAGAAAACGCGAATTTGAACAGGTTTTCTAATTTTCTTGTTTTCTTAGAATAATTTTCTAAAAAAGTGGAGGAATTTTCTGTAACTAAACGCACCCACATATTTAAGCTAGTTGCTAATTTTGATCAATATTTAGTATGGAAATATGAATTTGTAGGGTAATAACGTGTGATTGAAATTTGTTAGTTACTTAGATGTGTGTAAACGCCACTTCGATTCCCACTTCACTTTTCACAACCGATGGCCCCACCACTTACATTTGCATCAGTTTTGTGAGGCTTCGATTTACGAATGTGAAGTGAAGGATACTATGGGCACGCACGATTAATAAAATATTTTATTTTTTATTTTGTTTTTTGTTTAACTGAAATAAGAGTATATTGGTAAATGTGAGGTCTGGAAAAACTGAGTGATGTGCTATGGTTGGCAGTGTTCATTCAATTGTGTGACATTTTTGAAAAGTGCTGACGTGACACTGATGTGGCGCAAACTGATTCGCACCACTGTTAGGAGTGGTCTTATAGGTACCACGTATATACGAATTTTTCATAACGGATGTATAAACGTAGTACGCTAACCTATATTCCCTACGTATGTAAAGTACAAGTATAATATGTTACCGCTAACTTAAACTCCGGTTAGAAGAATGTCAAGAGTAGCAACTTTTTCCTAGATTGCCATAAAAACAATATTGCTCATCATTGTTCATATACTCTATCCGTCCCATTTTAAGTGTTCATGGGTTATCCCGTTATAAGTGTTCACTTTGGTGTTTAACCCATAAAAAAAGACTTTAGCGTGTAGATATTATATTTGATCGGTAAAAAATGTAATTAGTGGAGAATTTTAAAATTTTGTACCAAGTTAAAATTGACATTTTAACCGGCACGGACGTAGTACTATGAATAAACTTGGAGATTTATAATAGGTACTAATTTTGAACGCTACCACTAATTGTACCATCATCATCCACAACTAGCATGAGATTCCAATTGCTACCACTATGATAACGTGATTTAATTAAATAAATAACAATGAAACATTTTTGGAGGCTTTTGTGTTGTAAATTGAATCCGTATGCTTTTAGCGTTGGAAACACAAATAGCGGACACGAAAGTTCCCATTTTGTCAACACATTCTAGTGCTAGTGGGGAGCGCACTTCCAAGCTATGCTTTTTTAATTTTATTTTTGGAGCACAAAGTAAATAAATAACGTGGCTAATCTTGAAATAATAAAGTAATTATACTACTCCATGTTTAGATATTTTTTTTATCATACGATAGGAGGGAGGGTTGCATATCTTTGATTGTATAATGAAATGTTTATACACGACTGATATCATAAAATGGGAGACGCATGTAGTTTCTGGTGTTATAGCGCCGTCTCCGTTGTGTATGTCTAAATATTAAATTACATTAAAATGACGTAAAAATTTGGTGCAATTTTTCTCCAACCAAAATATCAAAATGGTGTAAAAATCTTGTGTTTAATAGCTCAATTTATATCAAATTTGGTGAATACCATTCATCGTATTATATTTTTATAGTACATTTTATTTATGTATAAATAATTAAAATAAAAATTAAATATGAGTTCATTCATAAAAATATAGAATTGGAACCACCTAAATGAGATCTAATATTTAACTCAGAATATTTTATCTAATATTCAAACTTTTTAAAAAAATAAAAAATAGTAGTCGTAGTCTCGTAGATGTTAAGGTTACGAGTCAAAGTCGTATTATTATTTTTTATATATATACGCCGGTAAACAGAAAACACTATCACCGGCGTTCATACGCCGGTAAACCCTAATTCCCTAATTTTTACATACAAATTGAAACAAAATAACACTTTAAGTCGTCCTTTTTTAGGCTAAAATTCAGTCAGCATTATTTTCTAATACAAAAGTTAGCATCTCACGCAATCACATTAATATGTCAAGGCAGCTCTTAAATTGTATACAGTAAAACTTAAGGTTTAATCAAATTCATTATATGCGTGAAAAAATAAAAATTTTAAAAATGGCTGAAGGTGATCACAATGATCACGGTACACTAATGCGATCATATTCAGGTAATGATTTAGAAGGTCAATTGGATCGACGATTTTCCGGTCGACGTTTTACTATTAATCGCCGGTCGCCGGAAAAACGGTCAGATTTTGATCATGTGACGGCGATAAGTACCGGAGATGAACCCTTAGGCGATGGTGCTCCCCCGGAATGGGCGCTGCTGCTAATTGGATGTCTGCTTGGCCTTGCTACTGGTTTATGTGTTGCTACATTTAACCGTGGGGTTAGTGAATTTTTTGCCCTAATATTATTGTATTATTGAGCTTAATGTTTGGTGAACTTGACCTCCATTACTGTATATTTCAACACAAAAATCTAGTTTATTTTCCAATATCAGTGATCAAATTGTCAGTTTAGTAATTAGTTTACTTTTGTCCAAGACCTCCGGAAACTCATAGACGAATCTGTGTATGTGATGATATGAATGGTTGTGCCTTAGTTATTTTCGACATATTTATAGTCGTAGCAATGCAGCGTTTGATTTTTCAGCTTAGGGATGGTAAGATGTGCTGATGTATCATGGTTGATTGAATATTTAGGTGCATGTAATACATGAATGGTCATGGGCGGGTACACCAAACGAAGGTGCTGCTTGGCTACGTATACAGCGAGTGGCTGATACGTGGCATCGGATACTTTTAATACCTGTCACTGGAGGAGTCATTGTAGGGGTGTTGCATGGTTTACTTGAAATATTTGAGCAGATAAAGAAGTCTGCTCCTGGACATGACTTTATCCTACTTTCTGGAATCTTTCCGGTTGTGAAAGCTATCCAAGCGGCTGTAACGTTAGGTACTGGTTGTTCTTTGGGTCCTGAAGGACCTAGTGTAGATATCGGGAAATCGTGTGCCAATGGATGCTCATTAATGATGGAAAATAATAAGGAACGTAGGATAGCTCTCGTTGCAGCTGGTGCAGCTGCTGGCATATCATCAGGTTTGACTTCCTCACACAAAGTTTATTTGATCAAAGAAAACTTTCGTTTGATCTTGCCTGTCTTCTGGTCTCAGGTTTCAATGCAGCAGTTGCTGGTTGTTTCTTTGCCATTGAGACTGTGTTAAGGCCTTTACGTGCTGAAAACTCTCCCCCTTTCACTACGGCAATGATAATATTAGCATCAGTTATTTCATCAACAACATCAAGTGTTATACTTGGAGAAAAAGAGGCTTTCACAGTGCCGACTTATGATTTGAAATCTGCAGCCGGTATTTTGTCTCATTCTAGTTCAATTAACTGTTGCTGTAAAAATTTATGCTTATGATTTGAAATCTGTGGATGGTATCTTCATTCCACGGTTATTATTGATCAATGTTTTATTGAGTTAGTAGTTTCCTTTGCCAATGAAATATTGAGTGGTTTGGACATGCTAAACATCGCCCAAAGTGTATAGCTATTGCATTTAATCGCCTGAAACACATTAGTCATACATTTAGATTCTTATTGTATTAATATAGTTTTCTAGTATTAGGGACTCAACCCGGCTTAGCATGTTTTGACCTAGACTAAACATGGTTATTATGACCAGAACCTCTTTCATTTATAAACCTTGCTAGAGCTGCATATCTTGCCACCTCTGCAGTCTTTACTTAATGTGCAAACAACAGTCTGAACACTAATGCGTTGTCTCTTTTGCAGAATTACCTCTCTACCTGATTCTAGGGATGATATGTGGTGTAGTTAGTGTGCTATTTACTAGATTGGTAATTTGGTTCGACAAAGTATTTGAATTTATAAAGGAAACTTTTGGACTTCCTGCTATTGTTTCTCCGGCTTTAGGTGGTCTAGGAGCAGGGTTGATAGCTCTTAAATACCCTGGAATTCTGTACTGGGGTTTTACTAATGTCGATGAGATTTTACATGCTGGGAAAACAGCTTCGGCACCTGGAATCTGGCTGTTAGCCCAATTAGCGGCAGCGAAAGTTGTGGCTACAGCTCTGTGCAAAAGTTCAGGGCTTGTTGGTGGCTTGTATGCACCAAGTTTGATGATAGGTGCTGCAGTAGGTGCTGTATTTGGTGGTTCAGCAGCGGAATTGATCAACTCCACCATACCGGGAAATTCTGCTATTGCTGAGCCACAGGCATATGCACTAGTAATGCTTTTACTTTTCTGCAATCATTCCAATCAGGGGTGGCATTCAGCCCGTTTAATTATGAATGAGTCGATTCGGGGTATATTTTATCTCTGAAGGGTTAATGGGTAATGTGAAAAAAATTAGCTGAAGAGGACATGGGTCATGTGGATTTAACTGGGAAAGTCATCCAAAGTGTATCTTTGAAGCATAAGATATCTTAAACTATTCCTTTTATTTAATTTATTATTCTAATAATATGATTTTCATAAGAATTAAAACAAAAAAAGAAACTAACAAAATCTCCTGCTTAAACCCAATCTGACTGGACCTAGACTAACTCGTAACAAAATGACCCATTTGGACCTGAACTAGTTGACCCAACTTGTCCGACCCACTCATTTGCCACGTCTAATTCCAACTTTCGCATGTTTTTTTGCTAATTCTGACTTTAATCTTAAACTATAGGTTGGAATGGCTGCTACCTTGGCTTCAGTTTGTTCTGTACCCTTGACTTCAGTTCTACTTCTGTTTGAGCTGACAAAGGATTATAGAATCTTGCTTCCTCTCATGGTATACTTTTCTTTGAAAATCTTGAAGTAAAATTCTCACTTTTTTAGGAAGTTTTAAGTCTGACGTATTCATTTAGGAATAATATATACTTCACTTTTTTTGTCATGAATGCTGCAATCAGGGGGCTGTTGGATTAGCAATATGGGTTCCATCTGTTGCCAACCAATGTAAGGAGGGCGAGGGATCTGATACAAGGAGTGCCTCGAAAGGTTATTCCGTTCTTTCACCAATTGATGGGAAAATTGACGATTGGAGACAAAATGGTGAAGATGATTTGGAGCTTTGCATGATGGGACCTGGTGATAACCATGAAACAGTTGATGAGGATATTATTCTTGAGGATTTGAAGGTACTCAAAAGTCTTTTTAACCCCTGTTTTTCAGTTTTATAATGGATGGCATCTAATGTAACCTCCACAATCAGGTTTCTCAGGCTATGTCAAACATCTACCCGAAAGTCTTATTATCGTCAACTGTTAAAGAGGCGGTAAAATGCATGGATGACAATCAACAAAGTTGTGTGCTTGTTGTTGACGCTAAAGATCATTTAGAAGGAATTTTGACCTATGGTGACATCAGAAGGGGAATTTTTAAGACCTCCAATGAATCCTTCGACAGTGGTTCATCAACTTCAGATGTATGTTAAATGTTGGTTACAACAATACTATGCACTTTCCACATGCATGCACAATTCCATTAGTGGCCATTGGCTTTTATAACATGATCAAACTGAATTGTTTTGCAGTTAAGTGAGTGTTTCGTTTCTTCCATCTGCACTCGAGGGATAAACTATCGTGGGCTAAAGCGAGGACTTCTAACATGCTATCCTGATACTGATTTGGCAATTGCTAAGAAGTTAATGGAGGCTAAAGAGATAAAACAATTGCCGGTTGTACAGCGTGGTGTTGATTTTCAAGAAGAAAGAAGCCGTACTATTGTTGCCATTCTCTATTACCATTCACTCTGGAGCTGTCTCAGGTGATGATCAAACTCTCTACAAGGCAGTATTTGTTTACAATCAGGGATCACTATGGGTATGGGCTTGACCCAAGGGCGGTGTGAGAACCGGAATGGGTAGGGATTCTAAACTCACCCCTATTCACTTAAGACCCATACCCTTGAACCAAACAGGCCCCTATTAAACCCACACCCTCAAATCAAACACACCAATGACATCCTTAAAAGTGACAACTCATGCCTAAACAGTTAGAAACGACTATACCATTGAAGTAAACAAGTAGTAGTTATTTCAATAGCATGTATTACAACTATCGAAGTTACATACTATGTTTTCTATACTAAAAAGAAAGATATCTTGGTCGTTGTATGGACAATATTATTAAAAGAATCACTCGTTAAACAATTTCTAAAGATTCATTGTTCAAAATTGTGATGCAGAGAGGAGCTAAATCGAAGGGGATTAGGGAGGAAAGAAGACCATATTGAAGAGAGGACTTCCAGTGAATAGATATTGAAACTTTTGTGTAGTTAACTAGTTATTTTTAGGATGACAGCAGGGTATAGTTACATGATGCTCTTCGAGTTGTGAAGTTAAAGATGATGATTTACATAGCAGCAGTTCAAATGGGTGAATGAAGGTGGTGTCAGTTGTTATACCCCATGTTTCTGACCACTGAATCAGTCATAGCTAGGAAAACATATACAGTTAGACTCGTGTTTTAGAAGGGTGTGTCACCTCTTAATTGTTTTTTATTCAATATAGCAAAAGCTTTTAGTATTATTATATGTTATAGATGCAGACAGAAAAGAAAATACTCCCTCCGTCTCAATTTAGTTGTTCACTTCAAATATGAACACAGTTTAAGAAAAGTATAATTATTACACTGACAACCAATAAAATAGACAAATAAATTGGGACCGAGGAATATATGATTTATTACTTATTAGGCATCCATTATGATGCATAAATAATGACAGATGGTTATTTGATTACAGAAATTTGACTAAAGAATTTATTACGCATCAAATTGTACACCGAATATTATTAACCATAATGCCTGTGGCTGGCGTGTACATTTATATTAGGTTCTTGTTGAGTCTTTAAATATAACAATGGAAACTCACCCACTTCTTGAAGACTAAAATAAGTACTTTACTCATTCACTATTTTCAGTTTTTCAAGTGGTTTTTCATTTAATTTCATTCTAAACTATGATGATGTTGAAAGCACAAAACAATGGTACGGTTCAACATTCAAATTAAATGTATCTATTTTATACAAGTAATTGTTATCCTCCAACTTCTTATATGTACACAAATGGTCCCTTCACAAATACTAACATAATAACTACTGGAGCAACTATGAAACTGCAGAGCACTTGAGCTAAAACTGTCATATAAATTTAAATGAAGTTAAAATTGATGTATAAATAAATAAACCCTTTCCCCCAATGTAGTTTCAGAGTCTTGCAATACGTACTTGAAAACAAGAAAAACCCCTAAGCGTTGTAACAACAACAAAAAAGATAATGTAATATAAAGTTTAAATATTTCTACTCTTTCCCAAAAATTAAAATCCCTTTAAAAGAGAGAATGCACGTCTTGATCAATTCTTTACATCTGAGGCCCGAGCGGTAAGCGATTCATCATCTGATGGTAGATAGGTGCACCACTGCCTAAGTTAAGACCAGGCTCTGACATGGGCTCCACCTTTGGCTCACCTTTTGGCACCATCAAGCCCATTTCATTCATTTGGCGAGGTTGGTTCAAATAACGATGAGTAGGAAAAACAGGCATTTTCCCTTGGTTAGCCATAGCCATATGAGCTAGCCCTCCTGCTCCTTGTTGCCTCATTGAGTAACCATAGCCATGGGTTGGAGCGGGACCCATCTGCTGAACACCAGGCAAACCATAGGGAGACCTTTCGAACCTAGCCATGTTGTTTAGCATTCGAGAGGGATCGGTCATGTGAACTTGAGGCTGCATTGATAAAGCTTGTTGTGCAGCCATGTTGTTGCTGTTATTAGCATGACTGCTGTTACGGGCTGCTGGGACATCATGGTTGTGCTTCCCTTCGTATGTTGTGATCACTGATTTTAGGTCATGTGACGCCCTCTCAACATGTTTCCTTACTGTGCAGCCTGTACTTGTGCACTTGTAGTAACTCCTGTACCAAATTAGACTTTCAGTAAAAAAAAAAAGATAGATGTTTCGACCCATTTACCTATTAATCAGTTAATGATGTATAAAATGTATCCAAGGGTCAAATGGGTAAAGGTTTGAAAATTAGCTAATTATAGAAGGGGTCGAATGCTCTTCGAGTGTATTCGAATGCTTACAATCTCCTAAATAAATTTAAAAAATACTATTAACTTAACAATATAGTTTATTACGTATTCTGTTATCAATATTACTCGTTTTAACACGAACCGATTTTGACTTGTTACCAAACCTGCCCATTTCATCGCACCTAACCAGTTCTTAAAAGGTTAATCTTTCCAACGGGTCAAATGCATAGTATAAAAGCTTAGCCAAATAGAAAAAAGGATCATATGCAAAAAAGTTGACCAAATGTATGCAAATGCTTACAAATTACAACCTCTTAAATCAAATCATCTAAAAAAGCTACTCGTATAATTTAATAGTATAGCTTTTGAATTCATATTCATATTTCATACATTTGACCGATTACCCAACCCAATTTGACCCGTATTCAAGACTGTTCGTTTTAACCAAACCCCATACTTACCCGCTCCGTCCATTTCCCACCAATAACCCATTAGCAGATTCAATAACAGACAAAGTAAGCAGCACAAATGATAACCTGGGGTTTGGATTTCCTTTCACGACTTTCTGTCCATACTTGCGCCAGCGATAACCATCATCCAGAATGTCCACCTCACTGGTCGTTTGCACAACAACTCTAGGTTCCCTGATGGCTCGGGTAGCTCCACTTACATCTGCTGCATACGCTTCAACTTTCCTGGAATATCAAACAACATTCAAGAGTTAGGAATATTTGGACTTGCAACTTAAAATGGTGTTTTGTGTAATAAAACATGACGCGCGAAATAGTGTTCAAATGTGCTTCCATTGCATGTAGGTTGTAATAAACACCCAGGGAGTGTTACAAAAAATATGATTAAATATACATGTACTTATGAACGGGCCAATTGGGTTAACATTTATCTCTAATTATAGCTTAATACATAAAACCTTATGAATCATTCTGTTCGAAAAACTAGAATACTAGATCATCATCAAATATACAATTTCTGTAATCATACAAGACGAACTATTTATAAAAAAGATTTAAACTTTTTTGGACAAAAGTGTTTCAGGTCAATCCAACCCTGTTTCAACCATACGAAAAACTACCCCAATTGACCCATTGACCACTGGGCCAACCTTCAACCAATATTGATGCAGCTAGAATCATATTGATTATCAAGCGCACATTATTTGAACCCCACTTTAAAGAAGGAAAAGTAAGAAAAAGATAGCCAAACCTTCTTTTTGACTCGGATTCATCTCCTTCATTATCATACCCAAGTGACACACTACCGTGTGTTGCACGGTCATCTTCTTCGTCATTTGAAAATGTCGTGGAGCCATCCACGGCATCACTAGATTCAAACTGACCACTGTTCGGCCCTTGGATAACCATCCCCGAAGACGTCACCTCAATATTACTTTCCTGCCCCCACTGACTACCACTGCCCTTTTGTTGCATATTTGTCCCCCAAACAGAACCTCCATCGACACCATTCCCACCTTGTTCATTTAAGTCACCTTGCATATTACTCAACGTACCTGAAGACCCAATTCCTGATCTCCGATTAGGACCAAGTTTTGGATGATTGTGGGCCCCCTTGTAGATTATCTCCGTAATGTGACCCTCATGAGACCGTTCAACTTTCTTCTTTACAGGACAATTTGGTTGAGTGCATTTGTAATAGCTTCTAGGATACTCACTACCTTTCACTTGTTTTTGTCCGTATTTCCGCCAATTATATCCATCATCAGATAACGCGCCATTTGCATTAGCAATATCTCCATTTATTCTCTGATCTTCATCATTATCATGACGTACTTCAAGATTCTGTTGAGATCGCTCCAAATTGCCATTATGTAACGAGAAGTTCTTATTTTTGGCAGATGCTACGGTGAAATCCGAAAAGTTTTGAGATGGTTCAATCTTTTGAGGTGGAAACTGTTTCTCAGATTGAACTAAAGCTTGATTAGCTTGAAAAGATTGTGTAGACATAAAGGGCGGATTGACCTATATGATCAGAATGAAACAATCATCAGCATTTGAGAGTAGATATTGTATAAAACAAACTGGATACACAAAAATAAGGTAACAATTTTGATTTATTTACTTCAAAAAGGTTAATATTCCGGCAAACCCCAACCAGCCCAAGCCCATCACGTGAGAAGTAAATCAAGCTCAACTAGCGGCCAGCTCATACTCATTTACTTTCAAATAGGTCCATTCAGGTTATGTATATCTCTAACAGGTCAAACGAGTAGATATAATGCTAAAAAAGTTAAGCCTAAAATGTATGTTTAATTTTTAAAATCTCCCAAATCATGTTATTCGAATAAATTTGAATATTATAGAAAAAGTAAAATTTCTGTAAGTATATTTGACAAACTAACTAATTAAAACTCTTTTTGAAGAAATGTGTTTCAAGTCATTTCAATACGACCCGGCCCTTTGTGACACCAAAAAGAACTTCAATTAACCGAATTTCATTATGACCCATTACCAACCGACAGACCTGCACGTTTACCACCTCTACATAATATACAAATAAGTTTCAAGTGTATGTTACTTTGCTTACGTTGTGACGAAGTAAGGGAGCTGAATCTGGAAAAGGTTTAAAGGCAAATGATGCATTATTGGGTTCCTCAAATAAATTATCTCGACTCTTATTGGAGGAATCTGAGAACATCAACGAGCTTCTACCATTACCATTGCCATTACCATTTAGAGCCAACTGGAATTTCCCAGTCGTAGGAGAAGGTTGAGCCTACAAAATAACCGAATGAATTCATTTCACATGATTCTTAATTTATAATATAAGTGAGAACCCATGTCTGGGCTAGTTGAAAAACAAGAACAAAGAAATATATGAAAGTATGTGTGTTCATTCTGCAAACAAGGTGCTTAAAATGTGCATATTAAGAGTACTTATCTCAAGTCACAAATATCAGTTTATAATATTTAAGTAACCAGCTTCTTACGGTTATCTGATTATGTAGGATCTGAATGACTTTGAACTAGCTGAAACAAAAGTGACCTACATAACCTTATTATATCTATCACTTCAATAATCAGAATTTTCCAAGCATTAAACATCATTAAAAGTGACTATTATTACAATCAAACACAATCTAATGTTCCGCCTTTTCAGCTAACTATCTGACTTCATTCATTTTATTGTTTTTGAAACAGCAATTTATTCAATCATAATCATTTTCAAAAAGCACATCAAGCTAACAGTCTGATTCTAATCATTCAATATCACATAACCATTTTCAGAACACCTTAAATCATATATGTATATATAATTTTAAAACAAAGATTCTCATGAACTTACCAACGAGTTTGACAGGAAGACAGGTGAATCCAGAAACGAGGTCGGGCTAAGACCAGACGGAATAGTCAAATATGGCGACTGAGTTTGTTGACTTTGTGAATTATCAGCAGGTGTCATTATATCAGTATTCAACCTAGGAACACTATGACCAGCTCGGGCTGCCCTTCTTTCAACAAGACCACCCCTCAAGCTCGTTTTCTGCTCACCAAATTCACTGCTTTTCGCCAATTGATCAATTGTTTGTCCTTGTTGATTTCCGTCACCATTTTCAGAACCAATTTGTCTATTAGGTCCCAGAAACGTGAACCCGCCATCATTACTGTGATCATACTTCGGAGGCTCGGTAACTGACCGTGAGCTCACATCATCGCCCAACATTGCCGCAAAAAGAGATCGCGGGCTAGGGCTAGGAGGCATCCAATCAATTCTCCCACCATGATCATCAAATCCACCCATCAAACTGCAAAGCTCCTTCCTTAAATACCAGCTACCAATTACTGAATTACTTCAACTAAAGATACATCATATAACTACACAAAGACCCAAATAGATACAGTAAAAATGCAGCTTAAAAATAATAAAGTTTTGATCTTTTTAGCAAATAAAAAATTCTTAGACATTAAACAATGATGAAGATGATGATATTTTTATGCACCCAAGACAGAATGATTACAAAACCTACAGATTTGATTACCACTTTTGGAAAAACAATCAACAAAAAATCATTCAAATCATCCACCCAAATGAAGTGGGTACAACACACTTGTAGTTCTTGTTCTAGAAGATTCACAATAATAGAAAAAAATACATAATTTTTTTTTCTAAAGCTACAACCTAAAATCAATGTCATTCAAACATACCCTTTTCACAATTTTGCAATCATACACCAAAAAATTCAAAATTTATAAATGATCTAGCTAAATTTTAATCATCAAAATTAAAGATCTGAATTCAAGGGCAAAATCTAACCAACAATATGAAAAAAATTCAAAAGTGATCATTTCTTTGTACAGACAATTGGATAGACGAAACGAAAGTATAATTGAAATTAAAACTCAATAAAAAAAGGAAAACCCAATTCAAAAAATGATGAATTGATGGAAATGATTTAAGGGTTGTGATTACAAACCTGATAACAAACAAGACACCAGAGACAGTTTAGGGGTAAGCTCTGATTAGTTGATTAACAACAGTATTTTCCCATTGGATTAAATAATTAATTTCTTGATGGAAATTTTTGGGAATTTATTTTCTTTTTCTTTTGATTTTCCCACCTCAGCCCCCCTTTCTTTCTTCCGAGACAAATCTTATTGCAGGAAAAAAGAAAAAATATTATAAATAAATAGATGTATGGTTTGTTGGGGGTGGACCCGAAATGATTGGAATTTTAAGGGTCTACCAGTGAGTTAAAATTTATTTTCTTTTTCTTTTTCTTTCTCTAGTCTTTATAAAATAATTGTTTTTTGTCTTTTCCTTTTCTTAAAACAATGATATTCCACGTGATTTAGAAACTAAATTTGTACGATAATGGAATATGAAATTAACATAATGTTTAAATTGGTATACCTTTGAAAACTATATTTAATTACTTACATGAAATTAAAAGTGTATTTAAATTTATACGAATTACAGAGATATGGCGTATGATATATGCTAATACAGTTGATGATATTAAAATAAAATTTTGCCCTAAAACGAAACGCTACATATATGTCTACTAGACACGCGTGGTTCATTCAAATACATACGCGGTATTTGTTAGATACGTTTGTAACAATTTATTGCACAAGGAGTATTGGTTATATTTTTTTGTCGTTAATAACGTTTTTAATGTTCATTCGTTAAATAAACATATATTATAAATGTATAATCATCTAATATTTTTAATGTATAATGAATCAATATGCACACATAGTAATACCAATTTTCATTCATAAATTTTTTAATCTATAATGGAATCAATAGAAATTTTGCAATTTTTTGACAAAATAGGATATACTCTATGACATTCGGTAAAAGTCGTTGGTCAAACTGTCGCACAATTTAGTTTTTATACTTTCAACTTTACTTTAAGGGAATGATATCATATTTACCTTAATTGAATTATGATGAATATAGTATAAGTATATTTTCGTTGACTTGAAAATAAATACAACATTTGACCAATAATTAATTTAACAAGATTACCAATAAATAAATTATAGGATATGTCATTTAATATGTCAAATTTAGTTAGCTTTTGTGAGTGTATTTTATAGTTAGAACCATTTTCTAATTTTGTTAAAATATAATGACAACAGGATGTGTGATGCCTTCAAAACTTGTTAAAACATACTAAACTTGTATTCGAAAGATATTACAGTTTTAAGATACTTTACATATTTTTTAAAACGTTTAGATGTATGTAATTAGTACTCCGTATTTCAATAAGATACCATTGATATTGTGATAATTCTATAAAATTGATTTCATTTTTGCATTGCAAACTTTAGGTCTAAAAGAATGCTCGAAGAGTAACACTTGTTAACGACGATTAAGTTTGCATGAAGCAAAAGTAAAATTAAATTTTATATAATTATATTTGGAGAATAAGAAAGATACTCTCTTAAGTTTTTTTTAATTTTTATATCCACTAATCAAAACTCCCTAATCCCATTCCCATAAATTTAAATAAATAAAAAGAAGAATCATTAATAGTCTTTGAATTAGTTAACAATGACTTTATTTTCCACTCAAGCAACGGTGTTTATTGAAACGTTTTAATTAAAATAGCAAGTGTAAAAGCTAGCTAATTCCTTTTCGAAGCATTGCAAACCGACCTTTAATTTTAGTTATTATTTGTAGCCAATGTTCAAATGAAAATCACTCAAAATTTAAATTTGAGAACTTATGAGAACTACGAGAATATGTGATTATTCACAGGTGATTAACTTAATACACATGTGAACATTAATATTTGTTCGAATTAAAAACAAAAAAATGTTAAAAATCGTAAAGTTACTTATAAAAATATGTAAAAACATGTATGCGAGAATTTTTAATTTACATGGTTTTTACACATATAAACGTAAAAATTTTTATATAAATGTTATTTAATATTTATATAATTAACAAACAAAAGTTAAAAACCATAAAATGTATATTAAAATATACTTTATATAAAATCTTCACATGTGCATTGACCAAATGTGCACATGTGAACGAAAAAATATAATTTTAATTTTAATTGTATTATGAGGTTTTTCAAACTATTTTTATTTTAATCTTAATCTACATCAATATTCACAAATTATTGAATCTACTACATGTGAAAATCCCTATAATATAATAGTTCTCGCAGTGCTGTATCTTTTTGTGATTATCGTTTGAACATTTGACTATACATATGTCAATTAAGATAAGAATAAATCTAAGCCACTAATTAATTAAATAAATAGTTAATTAATTTTTGAAATTAAAAAGTCTAAAAGGGCATAAAAGGAAATTTCTATCCTAACCGATCACCCTCACGTGCCTTAGTTTCATTTCCACTTTTTACTCACCGTCGGTTACATCCAATGTTTAAAACCCGATTTTTTAATCGAATCGAAATAGTATTAATTTTTGATCGGACCGATTAAATTAGTTGCGCCGAAAGATCGGACCGGAGTTGTTAAAATATGAAAACGAAATATATATATATATGAAGTAAAAGATATAAAAAATCATATTCACCAAATAATTCAACATCCAACAAGTAGAGTTTGTTCAAAAACATACAATCTAACAACAAGTAAACAACAATCTTAGCGATAAGATTTTGCAAATATATTTTATACTACTCCGTAACAATTAATAACGCATTGTATATCTAAAAATTAACTTTTAATAATGCATTTTATATTGTAATACATCATCAAATAATCATAAAATATTATATAATATCAACAAACTATAATTTGATAATACACCTTTAATTTTCGAATATAATATATATCATAAGTGTTGCGGTATATATAATTAATATATTTAGAGTAAATAATTAAAACAAGTTAAATGTTAGATTAGTTGGTTGACAAGCCGCTATTCATTAACGTGGTTGTGAGTTCGAATCTTGTAACCAACAATTTTATTTTGTTTTCTATTTGTTTAAAATTTGAACTTTAACTTGTCACACATTGGTGAGAATACAATCTCAACATAAGACTCACCTTCTATAATGCCAACAAAGTTCACACTCCAATTTACTATTCTTAAGTTTAAAAAGTAATTTAATTAGTTTTTTTTTTTAAATGAACCGGTTCGACACGTCGGTCCGGTTCCCGGTCCAACCCGGTCCGGCCGGCCGGCTCAAGTGGCCCGTTGACTAGTCAAACTTTGAAAAAAACGGTTTATTTTTAGCCGGATTATAAATTAGATCAATAAAATCTTATATTTAATTTAGTGACAATGGAAGATCATATATCGCTAGCGAGTTTGGATCCATTCGGATGTGAATTCTAATATTGGATGCAACCAATCATTTGCATCCCCTCATCATCAATACGTTTGCATCCGTGTTTTGGGCTTTGGTAGTATCTGCATCCCCAATTGATATGTTTGCATCCCCCTCGTAAGTTTAAACCCAGAAATCAGATGCACTCAGTTCTATCTTCTTAAGCATTTATCCTCTTGAAACAATTAGGATTATAAAATTTTTTTGTAGAGAGGACAATAAGCCACGTGAGTTTATGGGAGAGGGAAAAATTCCTTTTGTACCCTTCTTTTAAATTTTGTAACTATTCTGGACTGATTAAGTGTATAGAACTAATAATTATTCTTATCGGTCTATAAAATAAGAATGTTTTTACATGAGTACTACCCCATATATATATATATATATATATATATATATATATATATATATATATATATATATTCTTATCACTCTATAAAATAAGAATGTTTTGGGATCATTCTGCGGAAGTGTTTTTTTTGGAAGAAGGGGAATCATCAATCTCACAAAAAATAAAGTGAAATTCATAAAATGTTAATCATAATTGATGTTATGAATGTTAAGCTTCCTTGATAAATTATTTCTGCAGGTTATAACACCGATTGATGTATATTATATCAAAATCGTTAATATTCATCGCGGTGAATGTTAGTAAACATTCATGGGGATGAATATTAAAATTAAAAATATTATGTGATAATGTGATATTTTAACATTCATCGTAATGAATGTTTGTTAACATTCATCACGGTGAATGTTAACAATCTATTAAATAAATATTCATTAACTAATGTTATGACTTAAAACTGAAATTCATCCGTTAATATATTCATTATAGCGTCGATTTTGATTACTATTTATTTGTAAAAATAATTTTTTGTTGACGTTTTAATTGGTAATTGTAAGATGCTTCATGATTAATAATAACCACTTCACTCTTCCCTAAAAAAAACACTTCTCTCCTGATCACTTCCCTATAGTAAGAATAAAGAGGGGAGCAATTTTTTGAAGTAAGTAGTGAAGCTAACCATTTATTTGCGATAAATGATAATTAAATGTAAAAAATTATATTTTTACCAAGAAATATTAATCAAAACCAATGTTATACATACTAATATTTATAGACAAACTACTTTTATAACTTATAATATCATATGATGAATTTTAAGATAATTTTATAACATTCATCATTAATGAATGCAAACTGAAGTTAATATTATCAGTTTATTTGAAAAATGATTAGTTAACATCTGCTCACGATGAATGATAATCAAAACGTATAAAAATATATTATCTGTTTTATAATAGAGTTTTGTAATCGAATTATGTTGATCCTTGTGGTTTACGCACAATAGTACCGTCACCATCACCATCACCGCCAATATGACCAGACATTCAGTTAAAAGCCACAGGCCATAAGGACATCGTTTATAACAACAAATTTAATATCATCATCAACAAAAATCTTCATCACGACATCAACATCATATTCATCTAAGCAATTCTAACCACCTGCAACTTCGGCGATCGGCCAATTTCCGACCACCTGCAACCTAGCCAAATCTGTAGATCGAGAAGATGATGACGCTGTGCATTGAAGAACGCCAAATCTCTTAAACCCAAATTCAAAATCAAAGTTGTCAAACCATAATAAAACCCCAAATGGTGGTGGTTTATTGTCTAATGGATTTTGGTGGATTACTTTTTCTGGGTGATGGCGGTTTAGTCTCATAAAGAGTGTCAATTTAATTGTCGGGAAGGTGCGGTGGCGATTTAGTTTAATGGTGGTGGTGGTTTAATTGATGGTGGATAGTGGCGGTTTTCCTTTTTCGATACAGGAGAGGTGTGGCAGCAAGGTTTATGGATATGTGGAATTTAGGGTTATGAAGATATTAGGGTTAGGGAGGGATGGGTTAGTGAAGAAGAAAGACATAATATATTTAAATTTAAGTTCAATTCAAATTCAAATTCAAATATAAAAGTCTATTTACTTATTGTATCTTTTAGTATTTAAGAATCATAAAAAATGATTTAAAAAAATAACTAGATGGTATTTTATACATTTTAATTTGAGGGAGACAAAGAACGTGACAACTTTGGAATTTTTGAAATGATAACTTAAAAATGAAGTATAGAAATGAAATGTGTTACTATGTGTAAACTATAAGGACCAACTATGCAATAAGGACCAACTATGCAATTAACTCTTAAAAATATGGATTAATAGTAACAAATAGTTTGACCAGGTCATTGTCTGGAGGTCGTCTCCCCTTAGAGCACGGGGTGTGGTGACACTGTCACCACAGTGTTCTGGACAGTGTTCTGGAGAATGTTGTAATTGAGGATTTTGTGGTGTGGTGACAGTGTTCTGGACAGTGTTCTGGAGTTTTTTATTATTTGTTTTATTTGTTTTTTTAATGCTGATAATTGTATAAATTAATATATAAAAATAAATAAATCAAATAAAACAAGATTTAATTAATTAAAAAAAATTACAAGTTCTAAAATTAAAATACATAATTTAAAAAGTCCTACAAATTTAAAATACAAAAGTAAATAAAATAAGACAAATCAATTTCCCGATCCCGAACCCGAAGCACCACCTCCCGCTCCCGTTCCGTATGGCCATCCCATTGTCTCGCAAATCTTATTCTTCTCCATTTCCAAGATGAACCTTGCTTGGTCCGGTAAATGCTCAGACGACATCGACAAGATTCGAAGTTTGGCCTCGAGATCCTTCGTCTTGTAGTAGCCTTGCTTGTCGGATCGGATGCCTTCGAATGTTGTTGCGAGTGATTCATCAAACGAAGCACGGGAGGAACCGGCCGAACCAGAAGAAGTGGTTTTTTGAGACTTCGGTTTCCTTGATTTTCCAGCCGGCCGTTGATGCGGATCGTCCCCAAATAAACCCTCATTCGGGTTTTGCGTTTCTTGCTCCGGTGGTTCGTCAAAGTCCGAGTCCAAATTGACCGTCTCGCGGCGTTTTGGAACATTTCGTCTACCGACGACAAACGGATCGGGATGTAGCCACTTCTGTTTATCCTTCAAAAAGTTCCACGCCAACAAACTTGTGAAAGTTTTTTCGTTTTCCAGCTTGTATTGCGTGTCACAACGGATCAACAAATCATCCCCCCCTTCACCGCTCCGTAGTTGATCCGAAAGCCTTTTCCATATGCCTTGCCACCTGTTACAGTCCGCGTTGAGTTTGGTCCATTTTGACGACAACGCGTCTTTTCCTCGTTGAAATGGTGGATTCCGTGCGTTGTACGAATCCATAACGAGATACCAAAACGAAGACCCTTCTTGGTCAGTTCCACGTTGTGAATTTTCGGACACCGAAATCCAACTTTCGGCCAAACGAAGCTCGTCCTCCAGTACCCAAACGTTACGGTGTGGAACGACTTTTTTGGTTTTGGCCGGTGAATCTTTTTTGGGTTTTTTGCCCTTGGTTTTTTTGGATGATTCGAGTGTCGGGTTGGTGTCTTCAACGGATTGGACGTCAGGTTGTTGTTGACTTTGACGCCACATTTGAAATTGGGCGTATTCATCGGGTGACAATTGTGGTGGTGGTTGCATCGGTCGGTTGTAAGCGTATTGGGCAAATCCTTGAATTTGTGAGTTGAAAGATGGTTGATTTTGTTGCGGTTGTGAGGTTTGCCATTCGCTCGTGAATGGGTTCCAAGTGGATTGTAAATGGTACGGGTTATTCGGGTTATTCGGGTTGTTCGACATGATGAAGAAGATGAGATGAAGAAAATAGAATTTTTGGATGAATTTTTGATTGTTTAGATTGTGTGTGTGAAATAGTGTTTGAGATAGTGTTTGAATTGTGATTTGAGATTGTATTTGAGGTGTGTTTAAATAGGAAAAAAAAAAATTTTTTTTTTAAAAATTATGCCGTTCAACGGCTACTTTTTAAAATTTAAAAAGTAAAAAAAAAAAAATTTTAAAAAAACTAACGGTAAAAAAAAAAAAAGAAAAAAAAGAAAACGTTGCCGTTCACAACGTTCGGAAAAGGACGGCGGCCGGAAAACGCGACGAGAACGCCGTCCCGGTGCGGCAGAACGCCGTCCGACGGCGTTCTCGTCGGAAAACGGTGACAAAACCCCCCCACACCCCGTGCTCTTACGGTGCTGTGTCACCTGCAGGCTGCAACCCCTATTAATAAAATTACGAAAGGAATATTAATTAAAGACTTGGTGATTTATTTGCAATATTTTTTCTTATTCAATTTGCAATATATAAATTTCAGATAGATTTTATGGTTTAAAATATAACTTTGCAATGAAGGGTTACTTTTAGAGAATGGAAACTAACTTCGTGTTTTAAGTTCTATTTTGCACACTTATTTGTATTTTGTTAAGCCTTGTATATTTTTCTCAAAGTAACGACAAAATAATGTTGATTAGTTAATAGGAATTAGAGGTAAGTTGCATTTTGAAAGGAACGAGGATTAGACGATTTCATCCATCAATTTTTGTGATCAACGACTCAGAATTCGTAACACTGCATTTTACGTTCACATTATATTTTGAATAAAATGCAGTGTTATTAAGATGCAGTGAATCTTGATCGTTGATAAAAAAATGGCTGAGATTAAGTTTGCCCCTCCTAGCCCTTATATAGGAGCTGCTCCTCTGATCATACGTCTTACCCTTACTTAATATATGCAAAAATTGTTTATTTGTTTTTATATTTACAAATGGAGAGAGTAATTACTAATTATAATGTATTATAAATTCTACGAGTTTAATATATAGTTGTGTATAATTAGGGTGTAAGAGCATGAGACCTGGTGAGACTGTATTTATAGTTCTCTCATAGTGGATGATATTGAACTTACACTGTTTACGAAATTTACTTAATGTTTTCTATATTAATGTATGTGTGGGGAAAAAAAATTTTAACAGCCTCCGGCACCGGACACCATTCTAGAATGTCATCGTGAAGTGAGAGAACGTTGTCGGACGACATTCTCAATGACGAGGAAAGCTCCACTCCGTAGACTCTAAGTGATCCGTTCAAGATTTGACAAACACGACAATCTTAAACGAATGCAATAAAATGAATAAAATAAAATGAGTAGGTGAATTTTGCTTTCATTATTAGAATGGCTTTTTTGTATTCTCTAGGCTCCCTCCGCTCTATTCCATGCTATGATATTTGAGAAGTGCTACACTCACTTAAATTTTACAAAAATATTTTTACAAAATGGCATGGTAAAGGAGGTTAACTAATTACATCAATTTATTTATTTTATTTCATATTTCTCTCTCTTAATCTTATCGACTCATTTTGTAAATAAAATTTTGTAGAAATTATGTGAACTTATCATTTATAATAGAAATAAACAAAATGATAACCCGCAATATTAATTCTAATGTAGTCCACGTATGCACGCATAGCATGCATGAAATTGGGAATTATGGGATCACGGGCATGCATAGGAATCTCTCCGCAACTCCCATATTTTCCTGCTCGTTTTGTTTTTGGTTGACGAAGTCAATGATCACTACGGATCAGTAAGGCACCAAACAACTCCTGAAGATGGGACAACACTTCACTTAAATTCTAAAGCGACTTCCTTACAAAAAAAATAAAAAATAAAAAAATAAAGTAAATGAACGAATGTTGTCATCCCTAAAAGAAAAGGTAAATGAAAGTGATACCTCGAGAGTCGAGACTGGACGTATGGGCCCGTCTTTTCTGGACCCATGAAAGGGTTATAACTCTGGGCCTTAAAATATCAACCAGATCACGTCAGGCCCAATGGCCCATTACCTAGTTTATCCATCTAACCACTTATATTTTATTCAGGGGTGAGCACGGTTCGGTTTGGGCGGTTTTGGACACCAACTGTAACCAAACCGAATATGACAGTTAATGGATATTAACAACTGTTGGGTTCGATTAAATAGCGGATCGATTAACGGTTAGTTTGACGGGTCGGTTAATTCTTACGGTTAAAGCGGTTAACCGTCAAATATTTGGCTCATAACTCCATCCCAACTTTAGGCCCATTCTTTTTATTGAATTCTGCAAAAAAATGTGTAATAAAAAGTCTGTAAAATAAAGTATGAGTTACTTTTTAGATCCAAAAAGGCAAAAGTGAATATGAATGGATGTTAAAATTCATAATTGGTTTAGAAGTTTATATGTAAATTCCATATATTATATTGGTCCATTAACAAAGTCCAAAACAAAACAACAAAAGTCCACTATCAATAATACAAAAATTAATTTTGATATAATTTTTAACACTCATCCATGTAGGAATAAGAATAATATCTATATTAGTATATATATTAGTATATTTATTTAAATTAATAAAAACTTTAATATTTAAGGCGGGGAGGTTAATGGCGGATCAGTTATAGACAATAACCGTAACCGGACCATCATAGGCGGTTAATTTCATTTTACATAACCGGACCGTCAGTTTGTGTGGTGGATCGGTTAAAATGGATCGATTTAGCGGTTAATTCGATTACGATTCGGTTAAACGATTTTTGTGCTCAACCCTAATTTTATTTATCTATAAAGTAAATAGTAAAGACGGACAAATTTTAAAGTAAATTTTTGATCAGCTATAGTTACCTATATATTTTGCCATCTGTCTTTTTCAAATTTCATTGAAATATGTTATTTTCAATTAGATCATCAAAATATAACTTCGTGTCTCTTTAAATCACACACACACATATATATATATATATACAGAGGGTTAGGTTAAAACGAGAACCACAAAAGATATAGAATTGCGGGAACTTTTAAATTACATTGTTTTTAAAAACGTGGAGAAAATGAGTTTTGTGACACGTGGCGCATTCCTATTGGTTCCCCTATTCTTAACACTTTTGTCATTCTCTTTTGAACCTCACCCTACTATACTATACGTATATTAACTTAATTTAATAATAAACTAAAATTTGATATACATGTTCTACATGAGATGTTTTCCACTGTTGTTCACTTCATTTAATATATTAATTATATAAGATTAGATAAGTTGTAATATTTTAATTAGATAAGTTTTTAAAATATGTATAAGATAGATATTTAAATAAATCAAGTTATCGTATGATGTGGCAATAAAAATTTTTAGAAAGATGTGGGGATGACATCTAGGCTTTTTGATTATTTGTCAAAAGAAGAATATTGACACATAAGATACATTCTATCCTCTATTTGTTATATAGATAGAAGTTACTATGCACGTGACTGATTCATACATATATTCCTTAGCCCAAGTTCCCTACCAGACAATCTTAACCATCACATGCTAATTATGATATTTATGATAGAGGTAAAGCTTATATGACGTTAACTCACTAACCTTGTGTTTGAGGAGTTTATTTCTGAAGTTTATTGTCTTTTGTTTAATAAGCAAATAAGCTAAAAATTGAAGTTTATTTTGAGCATTTGAAATCCCTACTAAATAAGCAAATAAACTTAATATATAAGCCGTACTAAACACTAAAACTTGAGTTTATTGTATTAGAATAAGCAAATAAGCTAATAAACATTTAAAATACTACCAAACACCTTCAAAGCTTAACCGGTGGACCAACAAACACAATAAGAAACACCCGATTTTTTTTATTAAAGTCCTATGACTTGAACTTGTATTTATTAAACTATTACATCATACCAAGAAGCAAACCTTAGACTCAAACTCCAATCATTTTAAACTGGCAGGCTACCCGCCGGGTAGGCATGGGTACCTGCCGGGTAGTAGATTTTACCCAAACTTCTGTTTAAAATTTCAAAGGAGCTACCCGGTTAACACATTTGTACCCGCCGGGTATCTGTGCCGGGTACGCATCATGTTCCTACAAAATTCAGTTTTTTGACCATAACTGATGCAACATTTCTTCACAACAAACCTGAACCATTTTATACCATAAGTATCCAAATAGTTCATTTTCACAACTCGACTATATTAACGCAAATCGACTAACTCCAAGTACCAACACATATTTGACACTTCCTTTGACACCAAAATACGACATTACAACGAAGGACAATGGGAACTTTGTCCGATAACAAAACATCAAAATATCAAAATATCAAACTACACTTTTATACATAACCAAAAAGGGTGTATCTTGGTATATAGAGCAAGATCAAAAAGGGATTAACTTATTACCACTACGAGCAACAAGCCCACCACTAGCTTCCAATGGGTCTCTTGCCCAAATCACCCCTTGCCCCGCTAGCTTCACCTACACAATCAACAATATAAATAATAAGCATAAGCTTAGTAAGTAATGGACAACAACAACATAATCAATACATTAAGGATCCTTAATCTCTAACAATTTTAATTCATAAGAATTAACCTATCACCATCAAGTAAATGGACATTTAACACACTTGTGTTCCAAATGCCACTACTTGGCTCTAACCTTCAAGATTATACACACTTATCTACTTTTGTAACCCAAGTGTTATTACCTTGCTCTAACTATCCATCACTTACCTTGAATTTGCTTATGAAGGGTAGCTGCAACAATTCCAATCCTTTGATCACCTTGGCATATCAACATATACACATAGGTTACTAACAACACAATTGTCACACCCCCAAAATTAGAATAATAATAATTATGGCGTAAGCTCGAGGCGTGACTCGATCAATCGACAATAAATCAAGAGCGTATGATTATCGCAGAACATCTATAATATTAAGATGCCAATAATAGTTTTACAAACCCGTCAAAATAGCAATGTTATTTTGTTTACTTATACTTAAATAAGACACAATTTAATTTAAATAATACTTACAAAGTTTCGGGTGTTACACAGTACCAATGATTTTTAAACAACTTTTGTTACTCTATGGCGTTGAGAATGAGTACATGATATTCTCTAAATGACTAATTGTATCGATCTCTAAATATGAGTAATCTACACATTTAAAAGTGATTAAATTCTACGAGTATAATATATTTTGTGACCTTTCTCCAGTTAGACAATCAAACTTCAAAAGACGGCGATTAATGTATTAAACCATCTTAAGAATATCCATTATTCTTAGCCAAATTGAATAAGTGTAAACATTATCTTTCATATATCGTCATTCGAATAGAGTGTGTCTAAATCAATAAAATGCGTTACATAAATTACAGGGACGTATTTGTTTTATGTAACAAACTAGAAGGATCAAAGTCAAAATATTTTATTATCAAGAAAAATCTCGCGCCAATTAATTTCCATCAAAATTCAATTTTCAAAACAGCGTCTGATCGATCAATCGAAATTAAACCAGAAAGGCAGCGCAAAGCATTCTCCAGAACATGTCGTTTCCGTCAAATCAGGTTGTTATTACAGTTATAAATATATTTGTTAACTTTAATCGTGTTAGTTGCAAAACCCTAATTGTGCTGGTAGTAAATTAAGCCCTAGGTCCGATTCCTCAAACTGATAGAAAACTTGTTTACTGTAGTTTGAAATTTGATCCATTTTTACATTTCTCGTAAACTAGAGGCAATAATATAAATATAATTTTGAACCATGACATATGCCGACTTCCTTTTGTACCTAAAAGTTTGGCTGTTTTGGATTATATGGACAATAATATTAATCTTTGTCGATCTTCGATTACGATTTGTGAGTTCGAATTGGTTCGTTGGTCGTGTATTGTGGCTTATTAAATTTTAGCTATTTGGTTGTTTCATGTTGTTTTAGAGCATATATGAGATGAAAATAGGATCTCATAAGGTTCTTTGTATATAATCACATGCTGAAAGTAGTTTTAAATCCATTTACAGTATCTGGAGAAAGCTACTATTGTTCTTCGTATATATCCACTCGGGTAATAGTGAATGATATGAAGGAAATCAAGTAGATTAATGATGTTTATAAGGCTGTGCATGACGAGAATGGGTATGCTACCATTTGTTATTAGAGAAGGAGGCTGAATCTAATAACTAACTGAGAAATTTTAAAATTTGAACAATACTATTTGAATGAGTTCCTTAAGTGGATTATTATTTTGTAACTTAGTCGTTTGCTAGTAATGCATTTTTTTTCTTCTTCTAGGGCATGTTAGTTTCTGAAGCATGTCATGATTCATTAAAACAGGATTTCCTGTCTTGCTATAACTATTTAAGGTCATGAGAACAGATGGCTACCGTTTATTAAGGGGCTACACAAGTAAAAACCTTTTACCAGATAGTGTTATGTTTAGGTTAGTTACAAGTAGCATCTGAAAGCTGTTTTGTTGTATTGACAGTTTTCGCACTCGTACATTACACATGAGCTCTTTTTAAGCCTACTTATTATGTGATAACATATATTACTTAAGCTCTACGAATATCTGATTAATGCAAAAAAAGTTGGGCAGGTGATTTGCCTAGTATGATGTTAGTGTTCATATCCTGTTTAGTATTAGTTGCTGCCTGGAAGACCCCCTCTTTTATGTGTACTTTTCACCCCGGCAATATAAGATTCATCATAAGATAGCATAACGTACAATCTTATAATAAGTATACCCTTGTAACAATTAGCGAAAGTGTACTAGCAGCAGCTTTCATGTATTCCCACATTTTATGTCTTCACTTTGAACTGTTGGGCATGGAAAGTTTGTTTACAAGTTTTACGATAATAAGATATATATGAGAAAAAGGGACCATGCAGATGAGCTTATTTGATGCTCTTATGTACGCTATGTCACACACACACACACAAGTAACCAAGATAATATAATGCAATTACCTAAGTGTGTCACTGTTTTCTCAGGTATTACAGTGGGAACAAAGAAGTGAGAAGTGAGTACAAGATGCTTACTTTGAAAATAAGCAGATGTTTTGTGTCGAAAAGCAGGTATGAGCTGCAAACTTTGGTTAATAATCAAGTTGCAAGAGATATAATTGCTATACTGCCCCCTTTTGGAGTGTACAATAACATGTGAAGCGATAAGTGTACTATTTTTATAGCTGGCTTACTAATTGCAGATGTTCAATTAGCACTCCAATTATAAAAATAGCTAACTTTTAGCAACGGTTTAATAATTAGTAGTACAATTTCATATTAGAACCAATAATATTGATTGCAATTGAAAAAGAAATTGGAGAAATAAAGTATGAACATGTCGTTATCACCCATGCACCTATGACCACTTTAAATTCTTAACTGTTTTAATCTTTTTTTCCCTGTTTTCTTCTTTAGATCAACCAAGTCAAAAAGATAGTTTGACCAGTTTTTTTTCTAATTGAAATGCTCTAGTTGAATATGAGAAAGAGAGATGCTTTGTGGGCTTTAGTTCATGCCCAACAGTAAAGCCTGCTTTTGGTACAACAGAGCATGCCAATCTTTTAGAATTCCTTATTCTAAAACTTGTACAGAAATGTCACTAAGAAGTCAACTTACCCTGTACATGCTTTAAAATTTTCCTCAATCTGTAATTATCTTGAATTCGTTACTTTACGATTAGCGATTTCAATGAAAATTTTCCGGTTATAATATAAAGATATTTTTGTAAAAGGCTGAACTGCTTTTCTGGCATAGTTGAAATCTATAAAAGTTAAAGACCAGAATCCACTAGCATTAAAGGGATTTTAAATATGATGCTCAATCATCATCAGCACCACCACTGGTCCACCACCACCAACTTAACCCACCTTTGGTTTTGCTTAATTCAACAGACCTTGGGCCCCAAGTAACTTTAGAGTTTAGATTACTATGATTAAGATGATATTTGCATGTTGATATAAGTTGAAATTTACTTGAAGAAAGTTGAGATTTAAGAAATTTGCTTCCTTGCTTCTTGTAATAGATGCGAAATCTAATCTTCAAAGTAGTAATCTTTAGGCAGAGTTACATGATCAGTATAAGTATTTAGGATGACATTATGTATTTGAACTTGTATAAGGAAAGAAACTTTGGTTACATACATCATTTGCTAGGTTCCAGCTTTTAATATCTTAAAATTGTAGAGATCTTTAAGGCTTTAGAAAAAGGGATTGGGTCCGCTTCTCCAATAGAAATTTCGTCAAACATGTCGTATGATTAGCTAAACAGGATTAAAGGACATAGTGTTACAACAAGTAGAATATAATCAATTAAACCACATCTCATATAAGACTATCAGAGACATTACACTCTGATCCAACAATGTGCAATGATGATACAACATGGCTTAAAGTATTGATAGGAACAAGAAAAGTAAGATTTCTCTGGATCCAAGACAAGTAAAAAGAGTGAAAACATCATCAATTCTATCTAGTCCAAACCCCCAAAAAACTATCTTTAGCTTTGTAACTCAACTATGATCATGGCTACAAGTTGCAACTATTAAAGTTTTAGGATCATATAGACAATTGGAGTTTTACATGTGAGATTTTCATTTAATCAACCATAAAGAGATGAAGTTTTGCGAACTTGTTTACAGAAACTATACACCCTATGAAATAATCTCGTCGAATTCATAAGTTCCAAAATGTCAATATACACATAACTACAAAGAACAAATTGCAACATATTAATAATTCATCAATTACCAAAATTTTTGACAGAAAACAGATGCATAACCAGAAAAAGGAACACATATTCCAAATGTTTGAGTAAAATTGCCTAGTGAAAATTATGTGAATTTTGATCTTGGCTTTCGTGATCTCATATTCTGATATATACAGCAGGAGATCTTAATAGAACGTTTTTCAGCTGTGATCACCTAGAGGTTCTTTTTCTTGAGATTCATCAATCACTGAACTTTTCATTGACATCCCGTCAAGAATATCGCTTCCGGAATCTTCCTGCAGCTCTTTGAACATCGCCATAACCTGAATCATTGTCGGCCTCCTCCACGACTTATCATCCACACACTGAAATGAAATCTTCAAACAATGAAACAATTCGGGTTCACATGATTTGTCTGACAGCAATTCAGGATCAAGTATATCACGTAATCTTCTTTCTCTTTGCATCTGCTTTGCCCATCCAACAAGATTATTGTCATCCCCAAACTCCATCGTATCAATCGGTTTCTTTCCTGATAGTAGCTCTAATAATACAACACCGTAGCTGTATACATCTCCTTTTGCAGTGCACCTAAAACTCTGGTAGTACTCTGGTGGAACATAACCAGGGGTTCCGGCTAGAGTACTCACACTGAGATGAGTATCGAGTGCATTCACGAGTCTTGCCATCCCAAAATCTGACACTCGGGCTTCAAAATCTTCATCAAGGAGGACATTACTTGACTTCATATCACGGTGAATGATGTGAGGTATACAACTATGGTGAAGAAATGCCAGCCCTCTTGCTGATCCAATGGCTATCTTTTTTCTTGATGACCAATCAAGTGTTGGGACACATCCTCCCCCTTTGACCCGATCATGTAAAACCGCTTCTAGACTACCCCATTTCATGTACTCATACACGAGAAGTCGTTCTTCTCCAATTTTACAGTAACCCAACAGCGGTACAAGGTTACGATGTTTGATTTTTCCTATGGTTTCCATTTCAGCCATGAATTCCCTGTCTCCTTGACTGGTGACGTGAATAAGTTTCTTGATTGCGACTATGCTCCCATCTTTTAACTGTGCTTTGTAAACATCACCGAACCCTCCTGACCCGATCAATGTGTCAGCACTGAACCCATTTGTAGCTTCGAGCAGATGCCCGAATGTCAACTTTCTCAATGGCTTTTCAAATGTGGCAATGTTAATGCTCAGAGGCTCGGGAACGCCCGATAGTTTCCAACTGCTGCTTCCGGAAGTCGACAGGCTTTCGATGTACTTGTCTCTAGTTTCTGCCTTCTTTTGAAACCTTTTCATTCTGAAAAGAATAAATGTAAGGATAATGATACAGAGAAGAGACACCAATATCCCGACAACCACCCCCGTAGCCATATTATTTGTCCGTTTTCCTCTATGTTTGAGCCCAGTCCTCCCCTTTCCTGACCCACAAGGATCCAATGGCAACCCGCAGAGGCCTGTATTGTTCTCGTATTTAGAAGCTGGGAAAGTAGTTAGTTGTCCCCCTGAAGGGATCGGGCCCGTGAGGTTATTGTTTGACACATCAAAATCATTGAGAAACGAGAGACCCCCTAATGATCCTGGGATGAAACCCGTTAGAGAATTATGTGCAAGATCAAGAAGCAGCGCGGTTTTTAAATTACCAAGGCTGAACGGGATTTCACCACTGAGATTATTGTTTTCCAAATTCAAAACTTGCAAGTAGCTCAAGGAACCGTAGCTTTGCGGAATATTTCCAGACAACAGATTGTAGGACATATCAAGATAGATCATGCTGCCATTACTTGCATAGTTGTACATTGTCAAACCCGAATAAATTCGGGTCGATGGACAAAAATGATAATTCAAGAAACCTTCAAGTCTCTCTTTCCGTATTCCCTCGAATTCAACCAACCCTCCAGCAAATCTACAAGCCGTACCACCCTCATTTCTCACAAAAGCAAACTGCTTCCCTGAAACTGGCCCAGGGGAAACAAGCCCGGCTGAGTCAGAAAGCTCTTTTGGGAGAGACCCGTCAAGCGAATTACTATTCAAATCGAGCCAAATGAGGCTCCTACACTTGCCAAGACCTAAAGGAACCCGACCTGTTAGTGAATTGTTCCCCAACTGCAGTATGGCAAGGTTAACAAGATCCCCAACACCCTCAGGAATTTCTCCAATGAACTTGTTGTTGGATAGCGAAACCCACATCAGATTTGTACACTTCGCAATCGACATGGGGATCGTTCCAGATATAAGATTGTTGTTGAGAATCATAGTCTGAAGATTTCCTCCTTTGACACAAATTCCTTCTGGGATTTCACCGGTAAGATTATTAGCCCACATTACCACATCCATAATCTGCGGTAAATTCCATATTTCTACAGGAATTGCACCAGTAAGACTGTTGAAACTAAGATCAATTGTCTGCAAACTTTTGCAGCTTCCAATGCTATTTGGTACAGACCCTGATAGATAATTATTAGCCAGAAGTAACTTCTGTAATGACGAAAACGGTGCACTTGAAGAACAGAATTCAGAAGGTATAATTCCTGTAAATTCATTAGAACTCAAGTCTATAACTTGAAGTTGACTACAGTTGGCTAAAGTCAACGGTAAATTCCCACTGATGTTGTTAAATGAAGCAGAAAGATACTTCAAACTTGATAAGGAACTTACAACTGTGGTTAGAAAGTCCCCTGAAAGATAATTGTGACCAAGATTGAGGCTCGAAAGTGAAGAACACGAACTAAACGTCGCCGGAAGCCCGTCAGTTAATTGGTTCCCGGATAAATCAAGTTCTTCAAGTGTACCGCAAGCATTTCCAACTTCTAATGGAATCTGCCCAAAAAACTGATTATTAGCTAATGACAAGCTTTTCAAGTTCTTGAAATTTCCCAACATGACACCAGGAATCTTCATCCTTAAAGCATTGTGGCTGATATCAAATCTCTCTAGAACATGGCAGTTCGTTAAGGTAACCGGAAAACCCGTTCCGGACAGGTCGTTTCGTGACAGATTGATCGTTGTAAGATTCTGGCAAGTCCCAAAGTCAAGATTTTGAAACTTGCCGGTCAAGTTGTTTCCAGAAAGATCAAGAACTTTTATATTAGATGCGACAAAAAAAGTTGGTATATCGCCAGAAATGCGGTTGTTTGAGAGGTCGAGATATGAAAGAGACTTGCAAGACGAAACAGAACTAGGAAGATTTCCGGTGAGTTTGTTGCTTGAGAAATTAAGTGTGATCATATTCCGGCAATTGGAAAGTGAAACAGACAACAGTGAGGAATCTGAGAGTTTGTTCTTTGATAAACTTAGCGAATAAAGACGATTACAGGTGGAAAACAATGATTGAACATCTAGCGTTTCTGAGAAGTTATTCGACGACAAATCAAGTGTTTGGAATGAACAAGAACTCAAAGAGAACGAAAGGTTGCCATAGAAAAAGTTGCCAGAAAAATAGATATCAGTAAGAGTGGTGATTAACATTAGATCAGAGAGATTAAGGTTTCCTGTCAGGTATGTGTTTGTGAAGTTTATGGCTGTAATTGTATTGTCTTTAGAACAAACCACACCTTGCCATGAACACGGGCTAGATGATGATCCAGAAATCGTCCAGTCTGATAAAAAACCGTTTGGATCATAATCGACTGATGATTTCTTGAAAGATAATAATCTAGCAGCAGCATCTTCTTGACTTGTAACCATAAAAGTGAAATTAATCAGCAAAAGCATAAAGCAAAACCAAAATGAGCCATTCATTTGATTCCTACTACACATCTTGTGAGACACAAACACAATCAACTCTTTTTTCTTTTAGTACTTTCTCACTACATTAGTGAGTGATTAACAAAGACTGTATGTTTTTAAATTTGTGTACATCTCACCATAGGCATGCAAATGAATAAGAAAAAGGGTGTCTTTTTCAAGATCAATTTGCAAAAGAATAGGAAGTGTAATAGAGAGAGAAATATAAAGTTTGAAATAAAATAAAGTTGGTGGTCCTCAAGTAAAAACTAAAAAAAGAAAAGGTTTTTGGGGGGATGGTATCACAGGTGTATGTATTTGAGTAGTGGGGTTGTCCTTTTATGACCAAAATATAAAAGAAAAACCTTAAAAAGTTGAATTTTAGACTTGGGGAGAGGTTTGTTTGTGTTGGATCCTTATGTTCAGAAATCAGAATGACACAATGCATTTAGTACATAAATTGAAGATGGCTTCAGATTATCAGTTATGACTTTTATTGGCATTATTAATTAATGTTAACAATTGTGGGCTCTAGATAGCAAGTATGTGTGTATATTTAAATTCTTCACATGTTATCCATGATTCAAGTTTTTGTACTATCTTTAGGCACGCATACACACACGGATGCATTGCTTAAAGCATGACAATTTTTGTACATTTTTTATTCTCAAAAGGCTGTTTCTCCGGAGACCATACCTCATGTAATATTCAGCTGTTTCCTGTAAATTTGCGGGAGTTGGGGTTGAACCCATGACCAATTTCTCAAAAACCCTCCTTTACAATTCACGAAGACATTTGCGTTGGGGAAATAATACCACCGCGCTAAAGCCGCAATGGTTTTGTACATTTTTATATTAAAGAAATGAAAAGGAGTAATGAGTTTGATTATGTGTAAAGATTGGTTGAAAATGGAATAGTGTTACCAAACTATGGTGGGTTTGAAGATGGCTCTTGGAATTCGAAGGAAATGGGGTTGCTTTCACAAAATAAGGGGGTGCAGTCAAACTACGTATTTGATTATATTTCTTTTTTACCTCTTTTATGTCCCTCTAACCAAATAGGACCACTTTAAAGCCTTTATACAAAGAGTAAAAAAAAAACAAGTCTTGGGTTTTTTTTGGGAAAAAATTACAAAAATGACAAAGAGTAGTAGGATTGCCCTTTTTTAGGGGTGGGATGTAGGTGGCATCAAGCTTTCAACACAATTGACAAAAAGTATGCAAAAGTGTTCAAAACAAATATACTTACAAGTTACAATATAGTGTATTTGAGTGCACCCAACCCCCTTCATCATCCCATAAAATGTTACCCGTATAACTTAATTTTATATCATGTCCATCATACTTGTAAAAATGTTAATACCTCAAATGCGTAGGCTGATTCAACGACACGTTAAGTAAAGTTGCAGTATGTAAGGATTGAGCTTGTAGATATTCTCAAACGTTCAATCACGATATCCCTTAAGGTCAATTTTACGCTCATCGGATAACGTAACAATAACAATAATACTCTGTATACAAATTTGTTTTGTTGATTCTAAAGTCAGAGATTTTACCCTCTTGAGCGTTTAAAAAGAGATTTTTAAACTAAACAAGAGTATGACATAATGGATTGGATGTAATATATTTTGTCTTGTCTAGTAGTTGGATTTGGATAGATATGGTTTGACATACAAGTACTAAGACAAAAAGGCATTGTCTTGTTGGCTCACATAACACTCCAATATTTTCAACAAATTTAGGCTCCAAATCAATTAAGATAACCATGACATTATTAACTAAACCTACTCTATTATATAACTCGTGATTATGACATGTGTTAAGCTTTCAAGTCTAAATTCAAAGTTATGATAATTTTAAATTAGTGTGTGATTATAAAATTTTATGGTAGCTGGAAGTTGATGTAGACGCCGTACGTGCCATTTTTGTTGGACAGTAATTAACCATAATTTGATAGTATTATTATATTTTCATAATACTATAATAATCACAAACCTAATAATAATCGATACCAAGGTCTGCTCCTCCGATTCCAAACTTGATAATAACCTGCTCGTCTTATGAAAGGTATAGTTTGAATTATTTTACAAGAAGTCACGGGTGACAATAAGCACCAAGATGCTTAATTTATGTGAAAAAAAATAAAAATAAAAAATCATCCTTTTAAAGAAAATGCATGGTACGGAAATTGTAGGCATAAAAAATGTACCCAATTAAATTAACTACTTTTTTCTTCTCTTTTTCATTATTTTGATACTAGCTCAATTGTAAGATTATTAGGTTATTTTTTATTTATGTTTTGTAATCCTAACATTTCTTTAAAACTAAGGATCGATTTTACTGCAAAACATTGATAACTGACAATGTTGATCGTCACATACGTCACGCCCTGAGAACATATGTGGAAGATAATGTTGAATATATGTTTCAGACCGATCCAGCGGTCCCTAAAGAGAATATACGCCAAAATTGAAAAACATGATCATATTGTTCATTCCATAATCAACTGAGCTATGCGCTTTACGACTTGCCATGAAATTACAGGTAGTGAGGGTTATACGTCGGTACACCGTGAAGATTTTGTAACCTCCACCACTAGAATTGCGTCCCCATTTTAGTAAAAAGAAGTTCAATTATTATACCTTTCAATGACTATTAACAACCAAGAAGGTACTTCAAAACAATTTTTTTTTTCTTCAAATGTGGAAGTGTTATTTTTGAAGTTTACCCATGCAATATAAATGTTTAGATGTTTTTCTCTATAAACTACTAATAATAATCATTAAATATGCTATATTTTTATGTGTATGGATTGAGAGTAGTCATTATACGTGTAGTGATGTAAGGATACAAAATCATTCATATGCTTGTGTGTTTTGTAGTAAGTAGTAGACAGATACCACACCACACTATGTGTATAATATATATGTAATATATAATATAAATATATAATATATAATATAATATAATATATGTAATATGTAATTTACTAATCAACTAGCTTTTGTTGCACGGAGCTCATGACTTTGGTATAGGTCAGCCCCACCCACACAAACACACACTACAATTTCATCATTTAAATCGTTAACTTTAACATATAATCAAGTGTATGCATTTGTAATATTCAATAAAAGAATGACTATGATTTTTTAAGTTTTTGTTAGTTAACTTTTGTTTATATACAAGGCTTTGGATAAATGGAACAAGTTAAAAGATTTAGTCATAAACAACATTTCCCTTTTAGATTTAGAATGTTTATTAAATCATAAATTCAACGAGTATTTTTAAACTCGCATGTTGCGGTAGAATTGAAAATAGTTACATTTTAAATAAATAGTGTTAGTTATATAATATTTATCATTACAACCTCAAGCACGAAACAAAATTATTGATCTTGATAATAATATTTTCATTGTTGATATACATTATAATATAATTAGATTTGTAGAAGTACAATGAAACTCATACAATTAAAATAATTATTTAATATGTAAAGGCGTTGTAGTTCTAGTTAACATATGAAGTTAATTTTTAAAATATGAAGCTAAAAATGTACAAAAATCTTGTATTTCATATCGTGTATTTCACGATCTAACTATCAATACTCATTTTCTATACTGTCTCTTACATTTCATATCTCATCATTCACTTAAGGTATTTGATTAATATATATCATAACCATATATGTTAGTTACCTTCAAATTGATAATATCAAATTTCAGCAGTAAAAAAAAAAAAATCGTTCGTGTTTTGACCAAAAATTACCAAGTATAATTCCGTGATCAAATTAGTAAAGTGAAGTAGAGTGCTTAAGTGATTTTCAAGATAATCAAGTTTTAGATTAATGAAAAGTCGATATAAAGCAAGTATAGTAATCAAAATGTAAAGTAAATTCGATCGACACAAGGATATACGAGGAAAGACCTTAATATTGATAGATCGCCGACATAAAACTTCGAGAAGGAACAATCGTTCCTTGCCTTTGTTGTTTTTATTAAATAAAATCAAGATAATACAAGTTAAGAGCACAATATGATCGATCTAAAGTGTTTATGGTCAAGAAAGTGATGAATCGGTAAAGTGAGTGAATAAATCTGCAGAAAAGTAGTGTTAGTGTGGTGATAGAGTGTTAATAGTGCGTAAGAAGTGTCCCCTAATCAATCATATGCCTCATTTATATACTAGATACAATATAACAGAAATTTCGAAATATCCGGGATCCTCCAGTCTTCAACAAAGACTCAGCTGACTATCCCGAAATATCCGGGATCACCCAGGGTTCTCCTTGACTTGTTATTCAACACGCTTTCTCTTGTTTCCGTTTGAAGTTGAATAAGTCTTGATCCATGTATTACGGAGTCTATAAGTCACGTTCAAGTCTTCATATGACCTGGTCAAAATAAATATCAAACACGAATCAAGAGCATATGATCCCGGGATACTGAATATCCGGGATCCTAAATGTATACGAGATCCTGAACGTATTCGGGATCTTGAACACCTGTAAAATATAATCATATCTTGACTCGAGATCCTGCATTCTAGACATAAAAATTAGCCCACAACAGTTCGTTTGTCCAATGACATTAGAATTATCATTTTGAAAGTCGATCTGGTTGTCGAACTAATAATTATACAGGTCTTCTTTCTACAATACAACCGCTACTTAGAGACTAATTTACACTAATCTAGTAGTATAATTTACGATTAATATGGCTGCCGTTCTACTAACTAAATTATTGTATATAATTATCAAATAAAATGACATTTAGTAATAAAGCACATCAAAATTGTATTTTTTTTTACCGAAAAGATAACACATTGATCAATCAAGTATTTGAAATTTATGTAAGATAAAATATATGCAATTTACAATATATACAAATTTTAAACTATAAACAAAGTAACTTATAGCTTTTTTATTTTGGGATGGTAAAGTAAACCACCTAAATTTTAACTAAAACTATTATCTAGTCATTTAAAATGATTAAATAAAAAATTTTCACTATTCAATTAATAGTGTATGCCCATTTAGCTCCTGTTAAATATCGGAAGATTTCAATTACTCTAATTATATTATAAATGGAAATCAAAAAATCATCCACCCATATATATTTACTTTTTGTAATAGGCAGAGGTTCTGTCTTCGTATCTTTTATTATTATCATTTCTAAGTAATGTTTGGGTCTAGTTTAGAGATGATGCAGTCAAATGTTAATCGTAAAATACAGTGTGAGTATAATGCAGTATACGTTTATGATGTGGTAAATCAGAACTGTAGATTTAAAATGATCAAGAGTTGAAATTGCATAGTCATCATTTAGATCCCAAACCTGAATGTTTACTTTAATTTTTGGATATAAATAATTTCATGGTGAAGATAAACAATGAATCTCTTTATAAAAAAGTACAAGAAAAGAAAAGCTTGGTTTTTACGTTAAAAGATAAAAATAATGAGTGTTGGAGGAAGGAGGCTGATTTTGGGAAATCTTTTTTTTTTCTTCTTAAAATTAGCAATTATTAAAATTATATTAATTAAATAATACTATTAAGGGCGGGATTTCCGCAAAGAAACAAGGATGATTGTTCTGTGGGACCCGCCTCAGCTTCCCTCTTTTGACATTTTTATTCCCTTTTTAAATATTCCCTTCCTAATCACGGGTTTACCATATATAATTACAACTCGTAATCTATATGCTACACAAGATCAACAGTACGTTTTATTGATAGAGTTGAAACAGGGGCCGACTCATAGAGACCGTCCGGGGTGGATCTATAACAGCCCGCTCCCGAGTTATTTTTTCAAAAGAAAATAGAAAAAGCGTAAAGAAATACAAATTATATCGTATTTACAAGTTTTGTTTATGGACAGAAGAGAAAGAAAGTGGAATGAGAATTTGACCTTCTTTTCTCTGCAAATTTTTTCTCCAAAATCGAGAAGAAGTCGAAGGATGGAAGATCAAACAAATTATAAAAAGTCAATTCCTTCCATTTTTCTTCAACTCGGGAATATTTCATAAATTTCATTTCTTTTCTTTCTAACTCAGAGATTTCTTCTTCTTTTCTTTTCTATCATCTTATATTCTCTTTTTTTTTTCTTTCGATCAAAATCTCGGGAATTGTTGACCACAAGAAATTTAAAAATACGTAAACAAATAATTTTTTTAAAGTTATTAGTGACAGTTTTAAATTTTTAACTCATCAAAAGTACAGAAGAGGACAAAACAAATATCTAGTATAATTTCTTTGTATAATTTACACCTAGTGCGACTTTGATGACTTGTTATAATTAATCAATCAATCAATCTAAAAATATGTTTGTATGCAGATAATAAAAAATTTCAATCATAAAAAACACTAATTTGCATGCATATATTGCATACTTCCTCCAAATTTCAACATGTTTTCCTTAAATTAATTTAATTAACATCATTATTTTGATATCTATATAACCCTTATAAAGAGTTTAACTTCGTTTGGCTTAAACTTACAAAAAGGAAAATGTGAAATAGCAAAACTACCTTCACATTGACTTCAATAATTTAGAAATAATAAACTATTTTAGCAACCATAATAACTCTTTAATGACTGTAACTTTAATCTTATACATAATCACTAATTAAAAATAGTATTTTTTTTATTAATTAAATAGTCACTACTTATTCACAAAATTTTGTAAGTCTAATATACTACTTAAAACACATTTGAATCATACACTACTTAAAATACATTTAAATCATACACTACTTAAAATAGATTTGAATCATTGGTATTAATATTCAATCAAAACCAAAAAAATAACTATTTTGGCCATAGATTTAATTAGTATAATATAATTAATGAGATTTCAACATTTTCATATTCCATCTCAATCATTATTAAAAAAGTGACATGTCATCCATTTATGAATTCATAATAATATAAAATATAAAAATACAAATAATATAAATTGAGCAATCCGTTAAACTTTTGTTCAATTTCAAACATAAGAATCAATAATCTATAGTTCAAAGTTTAACCCGCTACTTTTACGCGGACAATATACTAGTAAATATAATTAAACATCTTCTATCTTCTATCTAAATATTAGGTAATACCAAACAGTATAGGTGAAAAAAAAACCCGGTTTTTTTTAACCGACCGGTTAATCGAAAACCGGTTTTTAGAAAAACCGGTTTTTTTTAACCGAACCGGTTTTGGAATAACCGAACCGGTTTTGACCGGTTATCAGTTTTGGGAAGAACCAGTTTTTTTCTGGTTTTTAAACCGGTTTTAACCGGTTATTTGAAAAAACCGGTTTTAACCGGGTTTTTTCAAAAAAATCAAAAAAACGGCTAGTAGCCGTTGGAGCGGGGGGGGGGGGGGGGGGGGACGGATTTTTTGAATTTTTTTGACATTTTGGCACCTCCAAATCCCTATAAATAGCCATAGTTGGTTTGGGTTCAAAACACACCAACAAACATTCTCTTCTTCTCTCAAAAACACTCTAAATCTCGATATTTATATACTTATTGTTTGCGAAAAATGGAAAACATACAATCACAAGCTTCCGCTTCCGGTTCCGCTTCCGTTGGTAGCAATGTACGAAACAAAGTTTACACAAATGTTGATGTTGTGCAAATTAAATCAACGAATCGGAATCCGGAAATTTGGTCGAATTACGAGTTGTGCATTATGAATGATGGGGTGGAAAAGGCCCGTTGTAAGAGATGTGGGAGGTTTTATAACCCCACATCAAACTCAACATTAAGAAGTCACAAAAACGGTTCTTGTAGGGCGGCTAGTCAAGATGTGTCACAATCGACACTTGGTTCGGATGGTGGGGTATTTATATACGATAATGATGCGCTTCGAGAAGATTTTACAAAGTTTGTCATCCAAGAGGCGCTTCCATTCAACCACTTCGACAACCAACGGCTTACGAATATCATCAAAAAGAGACTACAACCGCGATACCAACAAGTAAGTCGTACTACCCTTAGAAACGATGCGTATAAATTATGGAAAACGGCTAAAAAAGATATAATTGATGGTTTTCAAAACTATAAATATGGCGTTTCTATTACTTGTGATGTTTGGACCGCACCACATGGTACGGCAAATTCTTATTTAGCCGTTACGGCCCATTGGTTTCATCCCGAGTCTTGGTTATTAATGAAACGTACAATTGCTTTTAAATTGTTTGGTTATCCGCATACGGGATGTAATTTGCGAAAAATTTTAAATGACACTTTAATTGAATATAATTTAGACGATAAAGTTTTTACAATTTCACTAGATAATGCGTCAAATAATAATAGAGCTATGAATTTACTAAAATTACGTATAAAACCAATTTTAGATGGCGCTTTTTTTCATTCCCGTTGTGTTGCTCATGTTATAAATTTGTCCGTGCAAACGGCACTACAAATATGTGCTAATATACGTGAAAAATTTAAGAGTTTATTAGTAACTATATATAGTTCGAGTAACGAACGACAAGCTAATTATAGACGTTTTCGTGCACAATGTGGTGAAACTCCCCTAGGACCTTGCTACGATAATAATACTAGGTGGAATTCTACTCACACTATGTTTGAAAATATTTTACGGCAACGTGCTACTTTAAGTGCTTTTAATGATATGTTAGTTGCTAAAAATAAGTCCGTAGCTATAACCGATTATGAATGGTATCGACTAAATGATTTAACTTCGTTTTTAGTAGTTTTTAAAGAGGCTACTACTATATTATCGGGTGTATATTACCCAACTAGCACGTTAGTTTTAAACCAAATTTTTATAATGACCGAAAAATTAAAAGAATTTGAAACCTCGCAATATCCAATGTTTAGAAAAATGGTTAGAGCTATAAAAAAGAAATTTATAAAATATTTTGGTAGTTTGCCTTTGATTTTTACTTGTTCCGCCGCACTAAATCCAACTTTAAATGTTAGCGGCGTACAACGTATAATCTCAACAATTTTGGAAAATTTAGACTTACACTTAACCGACGACCCGCACTATATAGCAAATGAACTTTCTAAATTTGAAAATAATTTTAAACAATTATTTGGGATTTATGCAACAAAATATGGTCAACATCATAACCCAATTGTTGACTCAATGCGGGCGGGAACATCTCGATCATCATCCTACGACATAAATATAAATCTTTATAATGCTTTACTTGAAGACGCTACAAAGCGTCAACGAACATTGGCTCCAACAAGCGAGTTGGGACAATATATGTCTACAAACTTTTTAACCACTTTAACTGTTGAGGAGTTTCGTAATTTTGACATTTTGAGTTGGTGGAAAGAAAGAGAAGTACAATTTCCCATTTTATCTGCTATGGCTCGGGATTTATTATCCGTCCAAGCTTTGACGGTAGCTTCCGAATCGGCTTTTTCTACTAGCGGTAGAATAATATCGGAAAGAAGGTTAAGACTAACCGCTCAATCCGTAGAAGTATGTGTATGTTTGAAAGATTACTTGGACGGAGTGGATAGGATACAAAATGCAACAACGTTGGAAGGCCCACTATTAGGTAACGTTGAAGAAATTATCGAAGATGAAGAAGTCGAATTGGGAATATCACCTCCAACGACCGAATTAGATGAAGGTGAATTTGAAGAACTTGAAGTTGAATCCGTGGATGAAGATGAAGTTTGGGACGACATAACTAGTTAAGTGTATTCGGGTGATGGCAATGCCGAAGCTCGATATACTTACTACACGATTACGTTTCCGGGTGATGGCCATGCCGAAGCTCGAAATGTATTCGTATTTGTATTTTATATTTTTAGTTGTAATTGTATTGTTTAAATAAAAGTTATGTTTGTATTTTAAAATTTTAGTCGTAATTGCATGGTTTAAATAAAAGTCATGTTTGTATTTTATATTTTCATTTGTATTATCTAAATTTTATTATACACTTATACCGAATTCGAATCCGAAAAAAATCTCGAAAAAAACTAACCGATTAAAACCGGTGCAAAACCGAAAAAAACCGATTCCGAACATTTAAAACCGAAAAAAACTGATTCCGAAAAAACCGTTTTTAACCGAAAAAAACCGGTTTTTAAAAAACCGAAAATCGAAAAAAACCGATTTTTCTGCACCTCTACCGAACAGTGAAGGTGTCGTTTTCTGTCAAATTTTTTTGTCTCTACACATGAGTGATATTCGGTTGGTCCTTGAAATGAGGTTAGGCGAGTCAAACTTTTAGTTAATTGGGCCTGGCCCATATTTTTTCATCAGCCCAAATATTTATTTTCATATCTTTTCACCAACCAATTTTGTTTTAAGCAAATCCCAGGGATGCTTGCTTACAAATTTCTGTTTTCTGTTTTATTATTTTGAAGATATATCATATATCACGGGGTTGCCAATTACCGGGAAAAACGGTCTAACTAACTTTAGTTGTCTACTAGGGGTGTTAAAAAATATATTCGAATTTTCATGTTTTTCATAAATTTCGGATAGTTCAAATTTTTGATATTCGAAAAAATAAAAAAAATCTTATATCTTCTAATTTTATAAAAAGTATATAAGATAAATAGATTATAGTTATTTAATATTAATTAATAATGATATTATGTGGTTCAATATTTCATATTTCCAATATATAAACTCAATAACTTAAGATTTAGTTACATAATGTGACATTTTAAATGATTTGAAAATTAAAATTTTAGAATATTCGGATATTCAAATTCGAATATCCGAATATCCAAGTTCGGATATCCGAATTTCGGATATCAAAATTTCGGATTCGGATATCGGATAATGATATCCACTATCCGAAATTCGAATATCTGACTTTGAACACTCCTATTATCTATTATCAAAATCATTTTCTTATGCGTTTTTTTTATCTTTAAAAATATGCACGTACCTTACGCAAGATAAAAGAGGAGGAATTTTACAACTCCAAATTTTTACAAGCATATTTTTACAGAATCATGTGCCACATAAAATCATCCAATCACAATCATCACTTTTTTTTATCTTTCATCCTTCTTTTTCTTCGTGATACGGTGACACGTCATTTTGTAAAGATTTATTTGTAGATTTTTCGTGAACAAAGTATTTATCATAATAGAGCTATTGAGTTAGGCGCTAACTTATATGTAGTGAATTACTGATGGTAATGGTCGGGTTCGGGGCGAATTTTAGTATACCGTTACCCAAACCCGTTTATAATCTCCGTACTCATACTCTGCCCAATACTTGATTACTCCCGTCAGTTTTTCGAGTTTATCTGCGAGTTTCGATTATCCCCGTTTATATAAATTTGGACGAACAAAAAATCATTTGCGGTTGAAAGTTGAAACTAAGAAGAAAACGTGAAATGCGGCAGCCCAAAAAAATGAACTAAAATACCATAAAGTATAGTATATTCAAATTTCAAGTATTGAACCTAACAATTTTAATATTTAGTTAACTAATTAAAAGTTTTGAAACTTTCGTGATGTTTTCATAACATACAAACTTCATATTTAATAATGGTAGAAATCCAAATATAAAAGCGTATATAAAAATTAGTATAAAGTTCACAAGTTGACATTGACCTTGTAATCTTATATAAAATGATTATATTTATATTATATTAAAACTTAATTTAAAAATAATAATTATCATGTATGATTATGGGTAAATGAGTATGCATACGTGTACGGATAATCGGGCGAATATTATCAAAATCCATCCTCATACTTGTACCTGTCAAATAAAAATATTTGTACATATACTCGCATTCAAACCCGACAACCCACCTCCAAACTCACCCCAATTTCGGGTTCAGTTATTTCCATAAGTATCGGGTGTTTTTGCGATCTCTGCTTTTACGTTCATTTTTGACATCACTTTTTACCAATAACACGTGTATACATACGTGTAGTCACGTAAAAAATACATGCTAACATTAATATCATAGAAAGATGAATAAATAGACATAGCATAAAGATTATAAATAATGTACGATTCAAAGTCTTTTGTGACATTTTAGTTTTATACAAGTTTTTTATTTTTTATGCTCAAACTTAAATAAAGTCAACTCAAATGGTCAAAGAGATAGGTGGCAGGCATCACTGGGGCTGGGGGTACCTAATTGTTGACTAGTTCCTATTCCTGTCAGTTTGAGTGATCACAATTCAAAGAAGGTGTGGTTGTGGCCTGTGGGTGTGGGTATCTTGCATTCGTCAGAAAACAGAGGATTTAATATTTCTTAATCTAAGGTAATTATATCTCCATCTTCTAATAATCTCTTTCAGCTTGTTTACCAACCATCTTTTCAAGTAATTAACTTAATAAACCCTGATTTTAATGAATTTGAGAAAATAAAGAATGTGAAGATTTGTTCATAACTCATCCTAATATTTATTAGCTACTTGATTATTTAGTCTGTTTATTATGTGTTTTGAGCAAAATCTGATAGAAATTAAGTTTAATGTGCTGTCCCAAAAATTAAATTAAATTTAATGTTCTAAAGTCTAAACTAGTTATGAAAGAATATATAGTAATAAAGAAGAAATTACTTAAAATTGTTTTGGGTCTAGAAAAAGTAAAAGAAGATAATATGTACGAGTTGTATATATATTCTGAAAGATGATCACAATGCACATCTCCCAAGAAGATAAAGTGTTGTGTGTACCCACAAATTTATGATTTTATCAATTACCCTTTTATCATCTTCATCCTTAGAAATCACCAAATAGAGATTTTACAAATGATCCCAGTTTTTTCCTTTTTTGACTTTTGATCATCAAATAATGCTCTAATCAAATCAAATCATCAATCTCCATCTTTCTTTATAGGGTCAAATCTGTTTCACACCTTTGGTTCACTACAGCTTAACTTGACTTTCTAAAGGTAAAACAATGCTACTTTTTAGTTTCAATTATGACATATTATACTGTTTATCTTTTCTTCATATGTGTTTCAATTCATTTGCCAGTTCACCAAACATATTTGTAACTATTTTGACTTCAGTCAAATCAACCTATTGTTGCTAATTGCATGTAATTATACATATGATGCCTAAATTATTTGTTGTTAGTCTCTGTAATTTGGGTGAGATAGATTACTATAGGGTATGCACTTCAATCTTGGCCCGAAAAATGGATATTTAATGTGGGGAAAAATGGGCCATGAGACCCTCATTTACTAGAGCATAAACACCAATAGTGAAATATTAAAGGCATAATGAGAGGGGTAAAACAAGTGTGTATATGAATAGCGTGTGAAAATTGCTTTTCAACTTGTGTTTAGCTTTCTTTGAGAAGTTGTACTTATGGTGCAGTTGGAATTGTCGTTTATTGTAACTGTCATTATGATTATGATTATGACTAAAAGGGTGGTTTACTAGTAAGGATGATAAGTCGTGGTTCTAGGATATGTGTTTGGTATAGTTATGGAGGCCATAGAAGCGATTTTCTATGGTATATATCATCCTAAATAGAGGTGATACTTTCAAGTTTCAACCAGTTTAACTATAAACGAGTCCAAATGGATTATGTTTTCTTTCTAACAGGTCAAATGGTTAAACTTAAATAATACGGAGTATAATTAAAAATGGTGCAGGTTCAAAGGGTTGAATATTCATCCGACGTGTATTTTAAATGAATGGAAACATCCTAAATTGTTTTATCTAAGAGTTGTTAATTTTTGTTTGTATGTGCTAATTTCTGAAGATAGATAAAAAGTTCTTGTGGGTTGGCCCGACCTTTTTGACCCATTTCCGAGCTCATCCAACTCGCCCTTTTTGAATGAAAGTCTAACTTCAACTGTCTTTCCATTTGGTTCTGAATGTTTTGGCACCTAATGATTCTGGTTCTTTAATCAACCTTTTTGTATTTATGGCAGGAAAAGTTATGTCATCCTTTGCCACAGCTGAAGTTTGTGATGCAAATGCACCCCACTTAGCAAGTGGCGATCTCCGAGCCCTGGCTCCCGTTTTCAAGATTTACGGACAATGTCGAGCTTTCTCTGGGCCCGTAGTCACACTCAAGGTGTTTGAGGACAACGTGTTAGTTAGAGACCATCTCGAGTCCAAAGGTGAAGGCAGGGTCCTAGTCATTGATGGTGGAGGAAGCATGAGATGTGCACTAGTTGGTGGCAATTTAGGCCAGTTGGCTCAGAACAATGGGTGGGCTGGGATTGTAGTCAATGGTTGCATCCGTGACGTTGATGAAATCAACGGCTGTGATATTGGGGTTCGAGCGCTGGCTTCTCATCCTCAAAAGTCGAATAAAAGAGGCGTTGGTGAAAAGAATGTGCCAGTTCACATTGGAGGAACCTTGATCCACGATGGCGAATGGTTGTATGCGGACAGTGATGGTATTCTCGTGTCGAAAACCGAGATATCTTTATAAAAAGGACTGTTTATCAAAGTTTATTTATTTACTATCTCTAAGAAATTTGCAAGTGTTCAATATCCTGATTTTGCATTGTTACTAAGATTTTAATAAGAGTTATAACTTCATTCATATCATGAGATTTTGATAAATTACCATTTCAATGATTGAAAATCATGAATACGCATAATCATAATTAGCTTTCCATGATATTTATTTAGTAGAATATTACACATTTAGAAATTAATATAATGACACATGATAAATCAAACATAGGTTCGTCGCTGACGCGCTGAATACGGATGGACTATGTTCATGTTTGTTCGTTTAACAATAATCACATCAACTAATGGTTCATAAGCAAGTTACCAAACACAAAATCGGATTTGTGTCCATTCATTCATAAACTAGACCGTTTATGTTTGTTCTTTAATAGTATTTTAAAATTTTAAATTTAAACGATTACAAACAAAAGCATATATTATACATAATTTGAAAATTGAAAGATCTAAAGCATGAAAACAATTGAAAAAATGCTAATGTTAGAGGAATAAATTAGTATTTATTATATTAAAATTTTAATTAAATGTCCTTGAACGCCAACACATTAATACGTCCTTGAACGAAAATAGTTGCTACCCCCTCAATGTGGGAACATTCTTCTAGGTCGTAAATGAATTTCTTAGAAAAAATTATATCTTCGGTTTCGTTACACATATGTACGTAATTTACAAGTCTGCATCATACCCTTATTGTAGTTAGCAGAGTAAATTACAGTACATTGTCAGTTCCGTCGATGTTCATATGTTACACTCCTAATTTCCGGATCGAGTATTGAGCGGTTACAGTCTTTTGACATGGATTTTTATTTCACCGACAGTCTCTGATCTTAACGAATGTTAATTTTGCTTGTTATCGAAGGTCATGTCCGTTATCTTAGAGATTGATAGTGTAACAAAATACTATTGTATCCGATGCACGTGACATGAGATAACGATAAAACCTAACACTCGACACTCGTTAGCATGAGGGACTGATGGTGAAAGCACAATACTTATCTTGGGACCGGGAATACATGCATAAATACAGGGAAGTGACTGTAATTTACTCTAGTTAGCCGTGGAGAAAATACAAGGACTGGAACTCGATATTTCTAATTACAAGGACTAGAACAAGATATGTCTAAACGTATAAGGACTGGAAATGAAAGTTGGATCAAAACAAAACCGGAGAAATTGAGCGACAGTGGCTACGGTGGTTCCGTGATGGCTGATAACAAGAGAATCACCACCGCCGCCGTAGTAGGCGGCAATAGCCTACTGGAAAGACTACCGGAAGGACTCCTGAACGGAATTTACTTAAAATTAGAACCGGAGACACTCACAACGCTTCTCTCACTAGCTTCCGTTTCACAAACCCTAAATTCCTCCGTCTACAAACATCTCTCAGACTTTACATCACTCGATCTCTCCGTAAGTTTTATATAATTTAATACTATTTTTCATTTGCTATATTCACACACATTTTCTTGACATTCTAAACCCTAAAATTTGGAAATGGATATTGTGGTTCAGGAATTTTCACTCGATCCACCAACATTTGATGGAATTAAAGCAAGGTTTGGAGTGATCAATAAGCTCACATTGAATTGCTTACGTCTAAATGATGATTCAATTGCCAGATTATTAGGACCACATGTTGAAGAATTGATTTTGTTGAAATGCTCTTCAGTGTCTTACCAATTTCTTGCTACAATTGGAACCAGTTGTCCAAATTTAAGGTACACCTTAATCACTTTTATTTATCAAGTCATTATGTTCTATTGTTATGTATATGATGTTGTTAGGCCAGTAAGCTTAGGTGACAAACACTTCAAAAGTAGATCGTTTTGATTGACTCGGCTTAAACTAATGCTAAAAATATATAATTTGTTTTGATTAACTTAGTTTAGAATGCATCTGTATTCATCCGTTTTTATTTCCGCTGCACGGTAATACATAACAAATGTGATATAAAGTTTTGGAAGTTTTTAATCATGATAGTAAATAACATGAATCCGTGTTTTTCCTCTTTAATGGAAAAAGGAATTTATTTATATCTGAAATCACCCTCTTCTACATATAAGAAATTCTTAATGTGATTGAGAAATCCACAAAATTAAAATTTGGAGTTCCTAAAGATGATCTAATCTCTGGCTAGAGAAGAATTGTAGAACTTCTCAAATACGTGAAAGAATAGTAAGGAAGATGACCATGTGAGGAATTAGGTGAATTTAAAAGTCAGTTTTCGGATTATTCTTAAGGGGTTTAATCAACACGACGTAGTTTTAAGGTGTTTGTCGTCTAACCTTAGATGTCTGAAAAAACCATCTTCACTTTTCGATATTAATTATATCAAACTAGGTAATGACCCGTGTGAATGCACGGATAACATAAATATAACCACATAATCGTATTTTCACATATATAAGAGTAAAATGGTGTGTAATACATGTAAAGGAGGAAACTTCAATAACGTTGAATATATCTAAGACATAAAGACTTTTGTGTTGTCAGTTGTTACTGTTTCTTATAGTCGATAAGGTCATTTTCAAATTTCATGCTTCTTTATCTCAAAAGTAAAAGAGTATTGACTAAAAAGTCTAAAACAGTTGGAAAGTGTAACAATGTTGGTAATTCAATATCAAATCCAAGTATCTTCGATTCTTCGGTCACCATATCCTTTGATTATCTGTTTAACAGGAAAAGTAGAAAGAAAAAAAAAAGGAAAAGAACAGAGATTTGGACAGTTACAGATTACAGTAGTCAATGTGAAGTTTGTATCATTGTCATTACTTAGTACACCAGCTACCTGCACGATCCTGATTTAACAGTAAGCAAATCTAATCAGATAAGGTTGGAATTAGAATATCATATACGGTTTACAACCTGTTGTAGAAATATATGTAAAATCATGATATACAATTTTCCTTCCAATCGTAACTAGAAAGGAGTTAACTTAACGGAAGTACCTATCTAAACTTCAGCCAAATCACATAACTCTATCTAGATACCCATTGAAAGATTTTTTTGGCATTAGACCAATATAATGTGCCTGAATGAAAAGAGTACATACTTCTAAGTAGAGGTTACTACTTGCAACATGATGGGTCAATCAAATTCTAAATGCTCATTTGACGTACTTCCCTTTTAGCTTTTCTTCGGCCCCTTTAAATACAAGGCAACCCAAATCGACCCGTTCTTAGTAAATGGATCGAACTATACAACCTAAATGTTGACTTTTTGATTACAATCACCTTCTTTTTGCAACTACACTCTGCCCCAACTCCTTGTTGTGGTTGTGAACCGCCTTGACCACTTATAAATTTCTAACTACTTCAGGTAGACCAAACAGGAGCCTGTTTAGGTTATTGTTTAAACCCTTAGTTCAAACTGGAATTGTGTAAAATTTATTCTAGTGATCATCAAGAAAGCAAATAACAATGATAACTTGAAGTATCTATCACAGATGATCTGACGATGGAACTCTATATTCAAAATTTTCAAGAACATAGATAACTATAATGATTATATTGATAAAGAGATATAGTTCATATTAGTTTTGAATTTTCCAATCGTATTGCAAAGGATAACTTTTAAATAAGTTAATAATTTTTGGATGCTCAACAATACATTCTTGCTCCTCATGCCTTGGATCTGACTCATCCTCCGTATTCATGCTAGTACACAAAAGATCACCTTCAAATAACCACGCAAAGACTGGCTTAGAAGTTAGAACTGGATCAACTTTAATTCCAACTAACTAGTAACGAAACTTTATCTCAGGTAGCTTTACCGTGCTTCCAAACTCAAACAAGAATGTTTGAGGAGAGTGGGTTTCATACCTTGACCCGGAAGCATCATATTAATTAGGAGAATAATGTGTTTGTTTACTTTTTGAATCGTATCGAAAGGAGAAATTAGAGATTTGAAGGAAGGTTTTATGTAAATGGATGGGAAGTTAATGGGAAACTGCCCAACTTGCTCTTCGGTTTTCAAGTGGTTAAATACTTTTTGAAACTAAGAAACTTAAGAGCTTTTATTTTTTTGAACGTACATGTTTGTAATATGTAATAGAGTAATAGATAATTAATAATAGATGAGTAGGAGGGATAAAATAACGATATTTCTATAATTGTGTTCAGGGTGCTTACTCTCGAGTTTTCTGGCTATATCGACAAGCCTGGAGTATTCGTATTGTATTTTCATACCTCCCTTCGATATTGTCGTTACTTGGAGGTAAATATGATTATATACAATAACTTCGAATAGTATTTATATTGGGAACATTGCATGTTAGGGTAATCTCTTACACGTGCTTCCTCAGTTTGGATAATTTTCCTTTTTATTTTAACAATTTGTGTAATACAAACCCGGATTTCCTCAATTAGGGTTATATGTGACCGGCTCATCTGGTATCTGGTCTGTGTCTTTTTTAACTTTTTCTCTAGAGGTAACATACTGTATTTTTGTTTTGAATTAAGGTAACATACCATTTTTGATTCCTCAATTTGAGTAACTTTTGTATGTCAACTCATGCTCCATGTTTGCATAACTTATCAAGTCAGATTCTATCCCGATTAAAGCAATCTGGGTATTATGTTACATAAATTGGGGAAATTGAAAAGACGTTACCCAAAATGAACTAATGAGAAACATGCACAAAATGTTGCCCTAAAATGCAATTTTTCTATTTATTTCTTACAATAACCAATTGTTACTTTCACATTTACAGTCTCTGAGAATTAAAGTTCGTGGAGAAGATAGAAAAGATTATGAGTATGATTTTATGTTATTTGCTATCTACTTTCTGCCCCAACCTATCAAGTTCTTAAAACTTGAGCCAACCACTGCATTGGATGCTACTGACTTCTTCAGACAGCTTGCCCCAACCAATACACAGCTCCACATTGCTCTTAAGACTTTGGGACAGACGTTGACTCACTTATCGCTAGTTTTAGATTTCATTACCGATGCTCTTCTTCATTCTATCGTACAAGTTCTTCCTCTACTGTCTGAGTTGGATCTAAAAGACCGTCCAAAATCTGAATCGTCTGATGACGACCTATCTGATGTAGGGCTTCAGTCACTAGCTGGTTGTAGGCATCTCACATGCCTGTCTCTTACACGAAGTCGACAACATATCTTTACCTCATTCAAAAGACCGACAGATATGGGCATGTTTTTGCTTGCAGAGGGCTGCAAAGGACTGGAATCTGTTCGTCTTGGTGGGTTTTGTAAAGTTAGAGATGCGGGCTACACAGCAATTCTCAATTCATGTTCGAATTTGAAAAAATTCGAGATTAAAAATGCTTTTCTTTTGACGGACTTGACTTTCCAAGATGTCAGTAAGGTTCGTAGGTCCCTTGTAGAGGTGAAGTTGGTGTCATGCAGTTCTATAACTAGTGAAACAGTGCGTGAATTGGCAACCTGTAACTCATTAGAGGTTCTTGATTTGCATGGCTGCAAAAGTGTAGCAGATCCTTGTCTTAGAAATGTTTCATGTCTTACATTCTTGACGTATTTAAATTTAGGGGGTGCAGATGTTACCGATTTTGGTATGGCAGTTTTAGGTAAGTCCAGTGCTCAAATTTCAAGTCTCTCTCTAAGAGGCTGCAAAAGGGTAACCGATAAAGGAATAGCATTTTTGTTAGGTAGTGAAGGAAAAGTTAGCAAGTCTTTGTTGTCTCTTGATCTCGGCCATATGCCTGGAATTACAGATAATGCCATCACCACCATTGCTGAAGTTTGTGTAGGTCTTACAGAACTGTGCATCAGGAATTGTTTCCATGTTACAGATGCATCCGTGAAGGCTTTGGCTTTAAAGGGAAGATCTCAACGTGAAAGTAAATTTCTACGGAGGCTTGATCTTTATAATTGCAGTGCATTATCTACAGAATCTTTTGAATATCTGAAAAAGCCTTTGTTTTGTGGTTTGCAATGGATTGGAATTGGAAATACTCGTTTGCTTGGTGTAGGAGATGGTGGGCTTGGTGATATCTACCGGGAAAAACGATGGCTTACTATTTGCAGTGATGGTTGTGAGGTTGGATGTCATGATGGGTGGCAATTTCATAGGTTCTAATGTCGAAGTCTTTTATTTTGTGTGTTACTGGTCCGTGCTAGTCTCACGTTGCTTCGTGCGTTTTTTTAGACCTATGCTGTGGATAATTTATAATGTATCGGTGGATCAAGAAGAATATATATACAACAATGAAAAAGATGTTAGGGTTGCGATTGTGGTTAATGATTAGATTGTGATGACATCATCTATAATCTATACCATTACATAAGGCAAAAATTTGGAACCCTTCTAAAGTTTTCAAACTTCTAACTATATAATCAAAGTACTATATTTGTCTTTCTTACTATAAAACAATTGATATGCATGGAACATATTATTTACACCATTTAAATCACATATATACCATTACCTTCTTATTACTTTATTTATTATTATTTTTTTTTTGGCATCACCACTGTTGTCACGTTTCACCGTTACCATCTCGCCGTTACCATCTCGTTGCATCGTGCGAGTATAATGACAGTCACACCGCTAGTCAGATAAATGGATGTGATGGTCACATTGTCACGACATACTGTGTGCGAAGGTCATTTTTATTTGTGATGTTTTCTTAAATCACCAATGATTATATTTAGTATTGATCGAAAGTACTCTCTTATAATCATCACCTTCTAATGTTGGATATGGATAATCTCAAGTTATATTTTAACATGATGATGGATCATGTTGTGTTTTTTATGAGGAAAAAATTACAGTGAGCCGTTTGTTATATACTCTATTTACTTCTCTTTTTTTTAATCATCGTCACTAAGATACAAGTATCATGCTATGATTGTTTATAACTCAGAGAAGACTACTGTCCTCTTATTTTCAAAATTGTGGATAGGTGATTTGGCCGGCGTGATACTCCTTACATGTGGGGCAAATGCGTACCATTGAAATATGATACGGGGCGAGAGGTACTCTCCAAATTACCACTTTTTATTTTATTTTCAAAATTGTAACAAGTAAATATGTTTAAATCTATAAACGAACCATGTTAAATGACATATGATATGTAAACAATTACAATTTTACTACTTATAATGCATTAGAGAATAAAAAAGAAAACACAGGTCGTGAAATTCGTGGTAACAATAGAGAATACACTCGTGGTAACACGTGACTTTTAAAAATACAATGCACCTTCATCTAACATAGTAAAATTAAGCATTCTTTCGGTCACTCGTAGACTCCAACCATTTTAAATGCGCCATTCTCTTCATTTTTCAATTCTGCACAAAACCCCACCAATATCACATCCACCGGACGTCCGACGCGCAGCCACACGTCGTTTGAGTCGGTGCCGCAAAAAGAAATTTTTTTTTGTCTCTGCTTTGTTTTTGCTGCTTGCTCTTGCTTTTGTTGCTGCTGTTTAAGGATTTGTTACCGCTCGCTGTCTAATATCTTCAACAACAATTAATTATTGCTTTAACCGCGCCACTTCTTTTCGTCACGAATCCAGTCAGAGGATAAGGTGAGTAGACGGAGGGTTTGAGATTTGTCCCTACATATCAGTTTAGCCTGTACATACAAGAAGAAGTTTATTTGATTCGAAAACGAGTATTAATTGATTATTAAAGAAAGAAAGAAAGAATTACCTGTGATAGTAAGTCAAGGTATGTATGGTAGACTAGTATAAGTCGTTGGCTCTGCAAGATAAGAACAGCTTAGATAAAAAGCCAGCACCACCACCAGCAGCTACTGATTTTATGTTCTTCGCCTTTCATACGTGAATATAAAACTCATATATGTTTATCGATCAAGAGAATTAAAATGAAACGGAGAGAGTAGTATGAAAATGAATACGTCCAAAAGAAGAAAAAAAAGTTAGTGTTGAATGATAGAATCATTGAAAGGTTTAATATAATATACTTCAGTTTTATGGAGTTGAACAAAAGACACTACTAACCTCCGAGACCACTCCCAATCATTGTTTATTCAGTTACTTCTTCAGTTTTGCTAGCTCAGCGCCACGTCAACACATCCAAAACTGATGAAAGACTGATTAAACACTATCAACAATCATTTCATCCCTTTAATTGTTGGGCCGTACATTTACCAATATACCTCCATTTACATACACTAAATAAAAAATAACAATACATTAAATATATGTTGGATCCCACCTCCAATCTCTCTCCCTTTCTTCAGTTTAGTGAAGAATGAAAACTGATGAAACGAAAGAAGAAAGGGTGCCAATGGTGTCACTTGTGAATGCTTCTTCAGTTTCAAACTGAATAAACCATTGGGAGTGGTCTAAGATAACTTCAATTTCTCATGTTAATATCGTAAAGTTATCTAGATATACTTAAAAATATCATGATAAATTAATTGTTTACGTGAGCGGCTCAAGGTCATTAGGGGCCTAAAGCGAAAATAAAATTTGAAGCCTTATCGATTTGATATAATTAACTACTTTTCTACTCCCTATTACGTGAATTCAATAAAATTGTTCGGTAAATTTCATATAATATATTTTTTCTAAATTAAAAAAGGCATTTCATCCTTTCACTAGTGATATAATTCGTCGACTTTATTAAATTGTTACTAATTTAATATGTTTTCATAGCAAAGAAAAAAAACTCTAAAGCAAGTGTAATTTAAATTTGAAAATATATCGAGTTATTGACTAGTTGACTCAGAGATTCACATTTTTTGCTGTTGATTTCTATAAAGGTTTTATCGAAGTTTTTTGCCCTTGAGATATAGAATATAACACTACTCTTATTTTATCCATATTACTTATAAATACAATACCAACTTTAATTATATTTATATCATATAAGTCGTCTTTTTTTTTTTCTTAAAAAATATTACCCCTCCGTCCCATTACAAGTGTTATGTTTTGACTTTTTGAAGTATTTCCTTTTCAACTTTAACCTTAAATATTTTTGTTTGTGTTATATAATACTTGATACAACATATATGAATGGATTGGATTTTAAATGTATTTTATGGGTGTTTTGTATTGTATCGAACCGCCCCACATGGTAGCGATCCAACTAAAGATTTTTATTCCAGTGGGGACATCTATTATCATGGTAGCTGCGGTGAAGTAGGCACGGGTATCAACGTCTAAGCCCACAGTAAACATATGATGAGTCCAAACAAGAGATCCAGGAACACCTATACTGATCATGGCATAAACCATGCCTAGATACCCGAAGACCGGTTTTTCCGAAAAAGTAGAAACGATATGACTTATGATACCAAATCCAGGCAGAATGGGAATAAACACCTCTGGATGACCGAAGAACCGAAAGAGATGATGGTATAATATGGGGTCTCCCCCTCCAGCGGGATCAGAAAAGGTTGTATTAAAGTTTCGATCGGTTAATAACATGGTAATTGCCCCTGCCAGTACCGGAAGTGATAATAAAAGTGAGAATGCTGTCACTAGAACGGACCACACAAATAGGGGTGATCTATGCATAGTCATTCCAGGTCCACGCATGTTGGAGATAGTTGTTATAAAATTGATAGAACCTAAAATGGATGAAATACCAGATAGATGAGGGCTAGAAATTGCTGAATCATGTTCAAAAATAGATGGACTCCTAATAGAATGAGATATTGTATTACTTTCACTATTAAGTAGACTATTACGATCCTTGAAACACGGCCCGGACTCCCACGGGGGGAATTGGTATAATTTCTATCAGATATTATAACACAAACAAAAATATTTAAGGTTAAAGTTGAAAAGGATTGACTTAAAAAAGTCAAAACATGACACTTATTATGAGACGGAGGGAATACATGATATTTTAACGTCAAATTTTATGTGGCATTTAACGACCATATACTAAGTAAAACACTAGATAAAACTCATTATGCAATTCAAAATTATTTCATCCACGAGTCATGTTTCAATGATTAAGTGGTTAATTAGAGCAATATGATAAATGATAATACATAAAAAGAATGACTGGAGAAATCCATCAAACAAAAAGATTATGATAAATTACATATGATAGAGAGATGACAAATAAAATGTCAAAACCTTTTTAACGCAAATATTTAGAACTAAGGGAGAAATATGGGCCTAATGTTTTTATCACTTAAATGACCCTAATATTTAGCGAATTAAACTCTTTGAGACCTTATAATGACGGACTTTTTTTCCAAATAAAGTGGATTTAATCTCGTAGAGCTTGTATTTTACGAGGTCTTAAAGATAAAAAAAAGCTTTGAAAATTATTATGTTATCCTATATTTTTACATAATATGAAAAATTTGAGTACGTATAAATTATTGGGCCTAATTGCTTGTCCAACTTATGGACCGACATTGACAAACTTATCCCTGGTTTTAAATGTCATTACTGATCCTTTTCTTCACACCATTGCGAATTGTCTTCCTCTATTGGTTGAGTTGGATCTTGAAGACGAAGGATTATCCAAACCCTTAGATGACATGTCCGACAAATTCAAAAGGACGACTGATGTGGGCATGTTTTTGCTTTCGGAGGGCTGCAAAGGATTAATCTCAGTTCGATTTGGTGGATTTTCTCGAGTTAGTGATGCAGGTTTCACATCCATTCTGAATTCATGTTCGAATTTGAAGAAGTTTGAGATTCAATATGCTCCCCTTTTGACAGACTTAACATTCCAAGATGCCAGCAACATTTGTAGGTCCCTTTGTAGAGGTTAAACTGGAATCATGTAATTCGGTAACTAGCAAAACAGTGAATGAACTGGCGATGTGTAGTTCATTAGAAGTTCTTGATTTACTTCGCTGCAGGAGTGTAGGAGATTCATGTCTCTACAGCATTTCATGCCTAACACTGTTGACGTCTTTAAACTTAGAGGAGACAGATATTACGGATTCTTGTATGGTGTATCTAGGTAAAGGTAATGCTCCCATTTCATCCCTATCTCTAAGAGGCTGCAAAAGGGTAACCGATAAAGGAATAGCATTTTTGTTAGGTGGTGAGGAACAATTAGGAAGTCTTTGTCGTCTCTTGATCTCGGCCATATGTCTGAAATTACAGATAACGCCATCACCACCATTGCTGAAGTTTGTGTAGGCCTTACAGAACTATGCATCAGGAATTGTGTCCGTGTTACAGATGCATCCGCAAAGGCATTGGCTACAAAGGGAAGAACTCAAAGTGAAAGTAAACTTCTACGAAGACGTGATCTCTATGATTGCAGCGCATTATCTACCGAATGTTTTGAATATCTGAAAAAGCCTTTATTTTGTGGTTTACAATGGATTGGAATTGGAGAGACTCGATTGATTGACGTAGGAGATGGTGGGTTTGCTGAAGTTTACAGGGAAAGACGACGGTTTACTATTTGCACCAGTGGTTGTGAGGTTGGATGTCATGATGACTGGCAATATCATAAGTGTCACATGACTTGTTCTTCTTATGTCTGAATATACAGGGAAATATTCATCTTATGTCTGACCAATTTGTTTTGTGGAGATGATGGGTTTGCTAAAATTTACATGGAAAGACCGTGGTTGACTATCTTCGCTAATGGTGTGAGGTGGGATGTCCAGATGGATGGCAGATTCATAAGGTTGGTCCATGATCCTGTCATATTTGTTTTACTTCCCTTGCCCAAGCTTTTGGTACATTTTCTGTATATTTTTTGGTACTTGAAGATAATATGTTGGTAGTATGTTTTAGATGATTGGTCACCAATGTGGTTATTATTTCCGATTAACAAAACAATTTTGTGCACAGAACCGTAGAATCTAACATAACTCGAGGCAGTTATGTCATCGTAAATTATCATCTCATTTCAAGTCATAGTAATCAAAGGTTAGCAAAGTTGAATGCACGTACAACACAATAGCAACCAAAGCAAACTGTTGATATCCCAGATGGCAGATGGTTTATCCCAAATTGGTCCATGTATTGTTAAACCTTATTCAGTGATGAAACAACAATTTCGGTGAAGGTTTTTGATGCATCATATAAGACTCATGAATCATGCAACATCTTTGATGAAGCAACATTTGTTGTGCTGCAAATATTCAATTTTTTTAATGTCAGATGTTGCTCCAAACTGATTGCTAGTGGTGATAAAGAATACATGCATCGGTGTAAGTTTGTCAATCACACACCTTGTAAGTTGATTTACAGAGATAATTAAAGCTGAGATAAAATCTCGAGCAAAACCAAAAATTTGATTTAGTGTTGTGATAACATCTGTAGGCTTATACAGATTACTGGGATGATGAGGATTTGTGATCAATGGAGGATGTCATATTGAGAAAAAAAATGATTAAAACTGAACAAGTATAAATAAAAATATAAAACGTGATGTGTATACACTGATTCTTCAATGACTTGGTATGTTATCTGCATTTATCTTGTTTTCTAGACCAGTACGAGTAGCTGAAAATGATAGAACGAATGGAAAAACATGTCAGATTCTGCTGTTGGCCTACTGAAAGAAAGGAAACTGCTATTTTACCACTCTACTAATCAGTGCATACAACATTACAAAACTACTCTCTCTTGCTAAACAAATGAAGCCCAGTATGAAGCATCAGTTAATTCATACAAAAGCGCGTGCGCGCACACTTATAAGCCATGACCAGTAGGATCATTAAGCCCACTCGAGTCTCAACAAAACATATCCTTGAAAGGAGTTGGCATAATGCAGCATTCTTGTTTGTTCATACTACAATTGACAGCTATCTTTGCACAATTGCATGACCATCTATAATCTGAAGAGGAAAAAAAAGATTGAGAACAATAAGATATATATTAGTATATATAAGATATCTCACTAATCACATTACATAGCCAGCAAATAATCTAACAAGATTTCCGCACACGAAAGGTAAATTTTGACAAATTACTAACAGGTGTATCGTTTATAAGATTCATTAATTTACATTTCACCACAAGATCCACTGTATAAGATCCACTGTAAATTTCACCATAAGCCATCACTCAGATAAATGGATCAATACAGTTGCAAAAGACCATATCTTACCCTCCAAAGTTGAAATTGCCAAAAGAAGCCTAATACTCAAGGTTAAAACAAAATAAAGAAACAGAAGCGAACTCTAACTTGCAGCATATGAGGGAAGTCTATGATTGAAAAATAAAATATTAAAGTAACTAAAAAAGAAAAAGCATACAAAAGATTTGATATGCAAACATCACAGGTTAATGAGCATAAGAAACTTTATGCTCCAATAAATAAATCTATTTAGTATTACGATTAGCTTCAGAGAAATGCACTTGTAAGCAAACGAAAAAGGTAAAGAAAAACTAAGATCTAGAATTTACATTTCTAACCTCTATTTTTCTTCCAACCGGCGCAGCACTGATTCCGCAAAACTTTGTTGCCTGCCCAACATCAAAAAACAAAGTTCCCAAATTTACATATCAAACAAAGTGCATAAGATGTAACCAACACTAGACACATTTATTTTATAGGTAACAAAGCCATGTTCCAATTAAAATTGCTTCTACGGGTCATGCCAATGCCACATCAAGAAAAAGGCAAACTAGGTTAAAGTTATCACCACGCCGCCAACAAACACGTGATTATTATAAAAGAGTTAAGATTATAATTGATCGTAAGTTATAGAAGATTCTTTTCAGTTCCTGGTTTTTTCTGGCCTTAAAAATGTTGGTCATAACTCGAATAGTAATTTGACCAAAGTTGCTTACCTTTTTCGGATTTTATCCTTAATATACACATTAGACTACATATCAAAATTCTAGTTAACATGATAATAAACTTAAGAGAATCGCAGAAGTTCAACTTACTTGCGTTCCCTATGTTTTGGGCTGGGGCGAGAGTACTTCAAGTACCCATCCCAAGGAACCATCTTAAGACCTGCACGAACGGAGATGATGTGCCTGACCCTGCAATGGAGCACAATGAAGACTATAACGTGAAAAAAAAAAAATTACACATTAGGGGCATTTATGGTATTGTCTCCACATAACAAATTAAGAGGAAGCTATCAAACCTCTCTGCAAACTCAATAGCTGTTTCTCCTGGCTTTATTTTTTGGGGTTCAAGGTACCAAACATCACAAACCACAGCCCATGATGTCATCAGCTGCAATAGGTGGGTTGTGAAGGATTGTCTGCAAAATGAAATTACTCCTTTTGACCAATCCAATCCAAGAAACGAAAAATGAAATCAACACCAATTTGGATGGAAATTTCTTACTTTTTGCTATTCCAAAAGGCATCAACAAAGATTTTGTTGTACTTGATTGCAATTGGACAAACAGTGGCCCCAAGTTCAAATGCACCCTAAAAGAGAGATTACCAACATATAAACTTTATATAGCAATTACAAAACGCAGCAAGCAGAAAATATCATTGAAATCACCAAAAACATGACTTTTTGCTAAGAAAGATGCTATTGTAATGTTTGTTAAAGGTAATAGCAGTAAGTATTATGGGTCATATATGTATATCCAATTGCTACAACATGGACCAACAAACGTACCTTTTTGAACATAACGGTGTAATGATTATTTACACAAGTTCCTTCAGGGAATATAAGAAGAGGATTGTTGTCAACTCCTTCAACGTGTTCCCTTAACCTGAATTGCCAGCTCATATCACGATATTTACAAATTTAACAACTAAAACAAAAGAATAAATCTTGCACTGAACATACTTTCTTGCTACAATTTCACGATCTTTTGCTTCTGAACGATTAAACCATATACAGCCCACACTTTCCAAAATAGTGCTTTGTAGGAGCCCTACACGAAAAACAATATTAAAATCATTTTATGGAAACCTTTTTTACCTAATCATTTTTCACTCTTCGTCTAGCTTTTTCATCTAAAAGTTCCTCACAATCATGGGTGACACGCACATAAAATGTTCACGCTCTTTGTACAACAGCAACCATTTGAATCTTACTATAACATATTAAGGCATGCAAATAAAAAATGTTCACTTACCAACCCATCCAGGGTGTTTCTGCATGATAACAGCAAATGCAGTCATCTGTTCTAAAACGATGAAATCGATCATCGATGTATGATTAGCCACAAACACCTGTTTATCAAACAATTGGGTACTCAGATAAAGTTTTCTAGCGTGATAACTTGAATACACAATTCATCAGAGAAAAAACTGAATTATTATAACAGATAACAAATGCAAGAAGTACTTGAAGCTTTTACCTGCTTAGGTCTTGCACATGGCCGAGGGCCATGATACTTGACAACTCCTGTCCATGATGCAACAAAGAAGCTGCATATTAACTCCACCAGGGCCCGCTGCAACACATAGAGAGGTATTAGATATTAACCATCATTAAAGACAGTGATGCAAATATTTGGCCAAAGTCAAATCACAATATCAAAGATATGGATCCATCGATCACTAGCACTGAGACCTGTGCATCTTTAACAGTAAGGTTAGCATAGACTTAAAAGATGCCAGAAATGCAGTCATACCTCTAACCTTTTCCTCAATTTATCATGCCCTTTTAATAGCAAATGCACAGGAATGTAACATGAAAGGAATATTATCCATCCTAATGTCAGAACAAGAACCCTGCAGTAAAGAGAAGAACCAAATGGTCATAAATGATACCCACAGCATGCATTAATCTCTACAAAGTTCACACGTAACTCAAACTAGTGGATTATTTCACAAACAGAGAAAGGTTATGACTAGCATAAGAACGTCTCAATAGTAATCACCATCCTCAAAGAGTTATGAGCCAATTCTTGAAACATCTTACTAGAAACTTAATTTTTACTTTTTAAAACCACTAGCAACTTGCAAGCATTTAGAAAACACTTGTGCTGAAATACTAAAGTGTTGTTTGAAATGAAGTTTTATAAGCAATGGTTCAAAATGGTTATCATAGTTCAGATAAACTGAACTAATATACATGCATATGAGAACCTCTTCCGCCACCAGTGTTCTGTTATTATTATTTTTCAGCTTTTGTTGGGGATAAGGTAACGTTAAGTCAAGTACTTTATGCAGTCAAATAGCAAAAATGTTTACCTCACCGGGAAGAGAATCCCATATCTAACTACAACTCCCAAACACCACAATGGGAATAAATATATGTTCCAATTCCAAGGCTCTGGAGGATTCGACTTGAAACATCGCGTGAAAGAATCCTGTTCATGCACCACAAAAATATGGTTGATGATTATAAAATGAGTTACATTATATCATGCAACTGACAAGGAATATAATTTCACAACAAAACTGCAGAGGATTATAAGATCAGAATGGAACAAATTACAAGCCTAAACCTCTTATACATCTTTATATCCAATAGTACACAGAAGCTATGAGAACTATCCCCTTTGCAAAATATAAAGGTCTCTATCCTATAACTAAAAACCTAATTCCCATTTCTAACTTACATGCTCGATTCTCCAATCATAACTAAGAATATATATAATTGAACTACAAAAAAAAAACATAATCTGACACAATCACAATCCTAATTCTGGTTCATGATCATTAACTAACATAACAGAAATACCTAATTCGCACACGTGAGCTAAATTCATATAGGAAACATTCCGAAATTAGAAAAGGAAAATACAGAACGATAACACTTACATCAACAATAGCGCCAGCTGCTTCCGTTAACGTCGGCGATATATCCAATAAATCGCGCCTAAACGAAATTATCAGTCAATCAATTAGTAATTTTTAAATTACACAAGTCTGGAATATATATAGATATATATAAAATAAATCAGTAAATAGAAAACAGAAAGGAAGAATTACAAACGAAGTTTAGTGTGAGGTTGTTGAATTGAATCAGTAGGTAAGTAATCTTCGATGTTAGGGCGATCTAGGTCTAGCTCGGAGCTTGATGATGTTAACTTGCTCATCTTTTGTGTGCCACGTTTTTTTTTTCTTTTTTCTTTTTTTGGTGATTTCCAGAAAATAAAAAGAGAGATTAATGAGCGAGTGTTGACCACATAATTTGTTGCGGATTTGGGCCTGGTGTGTAGTCAAACCAAACGGAACCCAATTTCAACTGAAACGATGTATACGACTATACGAGCACAAAAATTAGCATATTCTGAGACCAATAAAATACACGAATTTGTTAACAATTATAGTCGGTTGGCAAACTTTATCAACAAATTATCATGATATATTAAATGATTTATCATGATTATATCACGAAGAGTGATAAATTGAAATTTTCAAGATAAATTAGATTCATTTAATATTTTCAAGGATGCTATTATCATTTTATCTATTATTGTCCCCACCACAAACAATCAATATATAAGGCTTTTCTCATTTTGCTAAGGTATTTTCTCATTTTTATTTATCTCTCCAAATTATTTATTGTTTGAATATAAAATATCAAGGTGTTTGTGACTATGATATAGATTATTAAAAAAATAATAGTTACAAGTTACAAAAAATAAATATGATAAAAATAAAATAAATACTATGTCAATTAAATTAAATTTAGTTGCATTTAACATTGGGTTATATGATTTTTAATCTTTGGACTATTATTAATTCCTTAAAAAAATTTGGTATGTTTTCAAGTTGTTCCAAAGGATGCATGTATTCATGTATATTAATTGACTAGTTTTATGACCCGTGAAAACACGACAACTGTTCATAAAATGATTAAATCATTATTAGTTAGTTTATAATTTATATATAAAATAAGTATAAAAACAACTATTATAGATAAAGTTTGGTACTATTAAGTTTTAATTTATTATTCAAAAAGGTTAACATTTATTATTATGATTAAAATTTTGAAACATATATTATTTTGCTTAAGATTTTATAAATTATAAAGGATTGTAAACGACTAATGATTGTAAACAACAAATACAATCGTGTCAGGAAAATAATATGTGTTAGTTTTTGTTGTAAGAATCTATAGGGAAAAAAATATTAAAAACAAATATAAGTAATTAATAGATCAAAATATGAAGATATGATCTTCAAGGTACATGCATGATTGGAAGAAAAAAACTATTATACATAAAGTTTGTTACTACTAAATCAAAGAATAAAATATAACAAACTTTAAATGATTAATAATTATAATTTAAATGATTTGATTTAACATTAATAAAACAAAGAATCCGTAATATTTTGTTGCTAAATAAAATAAACCTTTACAGCTAAAACTAAAAAGTTGTTCACATACATTTATCAAAGTATTTTATTACTAAGTATGTAAAACAAAAACGTTATTAAGCCCACCGGAAAAATGGCCCATTATGTTGAATGTAGGCTAAATAATACTGTCTTATGCATTATTAATAGTTAAGAATTTTAAAGGTGATTGTTTTCAATTTTTAATAAGTATGACAGTTGAAATGCATATAGATGTTGTTTCAAACTGATTAACGATTATAGTATACCTGTATCATAAACTCTGTTGCAACAATATTGTTAATCCTGGACCTGTAGCTAATTGCACGAATTCAAAAGCGGAAATAATGAATTCGTATTTTAACCGTGAGCATATCAATCGAGAAACAAAACGGGAACAAATTGATTCAAACTTTCTGTATATTGAATTAGTGAATTGAGTACAACAGAATAGCGTTCATAGAAGATACAAATTACTCGCACCAAAAACCCTCTTAAAAAACGCGTACTGAATTCTGACCAACACTTATACATTTATAGACAGTACCTGCGAAACTCGACATGCGAAACTCAGGAGTTTCGCATCATGCGAAACTTTTTAAGTTTCGCAGTCTAGACAGGTCACACCTAGCGAAACTCTCTAAGTTTCGCACTATATAAGTTTTGCATAATTACAAGTTTCGCAAAATCAGACTTAGACAAAAACAGAAACTTTACAAAATTAAACCTAAGCTAACTGACACTAAATCGTACATCTTGTACTAACAGACTCCCCCATGTCAGCAGCTTGGGTTGTGACGTTCTTCAACGTTCTTCAATCAGTTCCACTGCCTCGGTAAGTTGCTTCCAGCATGAATCCCGTGAGCGCAGCAAACTTCTACAACTCTTTGAAACTTCAACGCCTGAACCTTGTCTTTAGTGTTATGCAAAATCATTTGATCATTTAGTCTCTTTAAATCATCTTTCGATAGATTTATTAAGCTTAGCGGATCATATACATAAACTTTAAACGTTCTTGGCCACATAATATTCTCTGTCAGTTTCTTTTCATAACATTCAATCTCTGCTTCTTTAGTCTTTGCTATATAAGTCCAGTACTTTAGATTTTCTGTGAAATCCATTGGGAGATGTTCCCAGGGAATCTGTTTCAAACATTTAACTTTAGGATAAATCAACTTAACCCATGGAAGATTAGTCATTGGATTAATCTTGTTAGGGTAAATCTTTCTTCTCCCCAAGGTAGCTGTTAAACGTTGAAATCCATTACGAACCTCTTTTCTTATCACCCCTTCAAACCATTTCGTCAAGCCTATTAATTTCACATTTCGGCAACGTACTCAGTTTCTTGAAAGATCTTTTAAAATACTGAATCCCGTCTTCCTTTTTAATCATAATCACCTTATTCTCTGCATCATACTTCTAGCTCAAAATGTTACCAATCAGATAAGATGAATTCACCTTGTAGAATTTCTTCTTCACCGGTGGTTCAACTATTGTCTGTTTTTGTTTCAGCTAATCAGGTAACTCCTTTTCTTTTCTAACTGAGCTTTCTGCAACACTAACCACTTCAGGCTCTTCGTCTTCAGAGTCAACCCAATCTTCAACATTCACATTTTCAAATTCCACCTCATCTACTCTTTCCTCGGCTTCTTCCTCATTCACGTCTTCATACCTCACTTCATCTTCAGGTATAACAAAATTTTCTTCATTTATTTCACAATCTTCTGAATTCAGGTTTCCACGTTCAAGATAATCTAACAAACCATTTAAGTCCCCATTTTCAACATTTAGTGGCTCTGACTCTTCATCAAAAGATATCATTTGATATATCTCTGATATTTCTGCGAACTCAGATGCTGGATCAACTACATTCAAAGGATCCACATTTAATATCTCAGCTTCAGCTTCATCACTTGCTTCTTGTGATTGATATGGAATTATTGCCCATGAAGAATCTTGATCATTATTTATTTCTGGCAGAGGTTCAGGTTCAGGTTTTGGTGCTTGTTCAGGTTCTGGTGCTTGTTCAGGTTTTGGAAAATTTGGTTGATCACCATCATAACCCGAAACATTATCATCATCAACGACAACATTTTCATCATTCTCCCCCTGATCAGCCACTTTTGCCTTTAATTCTTCAATTTCTTTAACCAGATCTTCAATACGTTGGTTTTGGGCAGAAAGCTGAATCCTTTGAGAATCAAGAAGATTTTCTTGAGTGTCTATTCGTTGAAGCGCAGAAGATAAATCTATCTTAATCTCTATCACTGATCCTTGTAGATTTGAAACCAAATCCATTAACTGTGAAAGAACATCAGGATCAACAGTGGATGTTGGTGGTTGTGGTTGTGAAGAGGAGCCTTGTTGAGAGTGAGATGTGAACACTCTGGAAATAGGTTGAAGATGTTGTCGTTGTAATGTAGTTCTTGCAATGCGACGACGTTGAGTTGGTGGTTGCTCTGGCACATATGTAGGATCTTGATCCATTTCACGTTTTCTTCTAAGCTCCTGCCTCTCAGCTTCATTTGCAAGCCTTATTTGTTCTAATCGTTCAGCTTCAGTTATTGTTGGTTCTTCATCAGTGCTTTCAGAGCTCGAAGATTCAGCCATTTCTTGATCATTTAACGCATCAACTGCAGGTTCAGTACTCACTGCTTCTACATTTGGAATTTCCGGTTCATCTGCTTGAGGATTCTGTTGTGTGGCTTCAGAATCACTACCGGATCCTTCTTCTTCAATTACTGGCGCAACATAATTGATATCAATTATGTGCCCAAACAACGGAGTTGTTGGAGGAACGGTCTTTCGACCATAACCTCGGCAGTCAGTGAAGGTACGCTTCCGCATTGGAGTATAATATAACAAATTTCCAGTATGCTGAAGATTAGGAATTTGGACGTTGAAGATTAGCCGGAGAAATCTTGGAAACATATAAAAGTGTGTAGGGTTGGTGATGTTGGCAACGAGATTTGAGAAGACAAATCTTGAAAAGTTGTATGGTCTATTCTGAATTAGGACAACCATTAATGAAGCCAGCCCATAACTCATCCCGTCCAATCCACCTTTTCGTGGAGATAAGCAGCATATCAACGTATGCATGAGAAACCTCCAATGAGGGCACACGTGATGTTTTCGATACTGTGGGTCATTCTCAGGTCGAATGGAGCGCCCATTTGATGAAAACAGTCATCGATTATCCACGTAGGCAGTTCATTACTTGCTGTAGCATCATCTTCAAAGTGCAATCCTTGACGGATCATATCTTCAGTAATCGAAATCACAGAACCAGCTACAGTTGCCATAATGCAGGGAGGTTCAATATCACATCTGTGAACCGCAGTACTCCAAAAGTCCCGCATATGGCTCTCATAGATCTCAGCAGGAGTAGATATAGCATATAAAATCCTTGATCTTCTCAGAAATTCCACCACTGGTAAGAACACTCGATTTGCAGCAATCGATGGATCGTTAACTAAGTATGCAGTGGTATTGTGCCTAGCCTCAAACATCTTAGAAACAATGACTCTTTCTTCTTCAGCCATCTGTATATTTATAGAACAAGAAACACTGGACAAAGAATCATCGTTAAGTTTTCAACGTTCAAGATTAATTTAGTTTCAAAATTTTCCTAAGTCCTGATTTGCGAAACTCAATACTGTGAGTACTGTTCATGCGAAAGTTTACGTTTTGTGTGAAACTCAAGGAGTATCGCACAGAGTTTCGCATAGTTACATTCGCAAGTGTTCACTCAGAGTTTCGCTTATACTTTTTATGCGAAACTTTTGAATTGTGCGAATGTCAGAAAGTTTCGCGCACTGTTCATGCGCACTTTAAAGTTTCGCACACCAAAAGTTTCGCACGAAAACCCCAACAGTTATTCATAACGGAAATTTTCAAATTAGTTCATGAATAATGAATGTTAGGAGGCGAAAATTATACCAAAATGATCAGCAAACGAAGGCGCACAGATCTATCGGAGTAAAAACGTAGAAACAAGCACAGAAAAACCAATCGCACAGACACAACTTTAAGAACTTTCGCACACGAGAGAGTTTCGCAGAAGTAGTTTCGCAGTAAGAAAGAAAGTGTAAGTTCACATTGCTGCGAGACTTGCCTTTTATAGTAACTGTGCTCTGCGAAGCTTTTTCTGCGAAAGTTCTTGCGGAAATTGAGTGAGTTTCGCAGGACTTTCGCTTTGAAAGTTTCGCATATGTTGACTTTCGCTTTGAAAGTCTCGCATATGTTGACTTTCGTAACAACAGTTTCGCACATAAGTTGATTTTCGCCATTTTTGATTTAGTCTTTTAGAATTTTGGATAAAATCGAGTATCTTCATTAAATAACTCAGAAAATAAAATCTTTTTGTAGTTTTCTTTTAACTATTTACATACTCAATAAACTAAAATAAAATTGACTAAACATTTAAAATAACTAAAAATCTTTTTGAGCGGAAAACATTTATGCTTTGGGATCATATCAGTATAAATGTATATTTCTTTAAGAAGTTTTAAGTTTATTTTAATTTGCTAGTATAATCTTTCATTTTTAAGCTTATCTTAATCAATTTTTAAAACAAATTTTCTCATCTTTTTAGATAGTTCAAGACGATTATTGATATATTTTTCCTCTTAAACACTCTTCACTTCAGTTTTTAAACCATAATTATTATTGTTGATATTATTTGAAAGACCTAAACTTTGACATACTCTTGAACTCAGAATAACAAAATATCTATTATTAAGCATAAAAAATATGTAGTTATCTTTTTAGGCGCAAACTGATATTTGAAGAAACTATTAATTACAGATCTGTACTAAGTACAACAGAGTAATTAATAGTTTAAACAAACATCAATTTGAGTACTTTTGAATAAACTAGTGGCAACAGGTCTGTATTTTCATACAACAAAGCTTCCCTTAGTCTAAGCAAAAACACTTTTTAATAATACATTATTCAGGTCTGTACTTGGTATAACAAAGAAATAAAGTATCATTCACCTAAATATACTAATAGAATCTTTGTTCTACATATACTGCAGAGATACTATTTTAGTATATATTAATGCATTTTAAGACATATTTAAGACTCATAATAATCAAATTTTGTTAAGCTTTCCTTCAAAAATTAAGATTTATAATCATATGTCAAAATTTATTTCTTCCAAATAATATAATTAATTTTTGTTTTAGATTTGTTTAAAAACCTTCATGTAGAATGTCTATCAACACATCCTATGATGAAGATATCTATGATTTAGAAAAACTAAATTAAAATTGTTAAGAAAACCTACTAGCATATTAAAATAAATTTTAAAAATTTTTTAGTCTTTATTTATATATACAACTGATGCACAATCATTTCTCAAACTTTTACACAAAATCTCCCCCGATTTTTATGATTTTATATATATTTTTTTATTTTGGATATTTTTCATATGTTTTTGGATTTTCATTTTTGAAATAAACGAAAACAAGAACACAAAAATAAACGAAGTTACTCGATTTCATCAATCTCTTTCATTCCAATCATTGACACTAAATCTTCAAATCGGCTCTTTGAAAAAGCTTTTGTGAACAAATCTGCATTTTGCTTTGAAGTGTCAATACTTATTAGGTCAATTAAGTGCTTTTCAAAACAATCCCGTATGAAGTGATACCGAATTTCGATATGCTTCATTTTAGAGTGTTGTACGGGATTGCGTGTTATGCATATGGCAGTTGTGTTGTCGATATGTATGGGAGTTTTAGTTAGAAGTAAACCGTAATCGCGAAGCTGATGCAGAATCCACAGTATTTGGGAACAGCAACTTGAAGCGGCGATGTACTCAGCTTCTGCAGTTGAAGTGGAAATCGTAGTTTGCTTCTTACACTGCCAAGAAACTAACCGGTTTCCTAAAAACCGACAACCCCAGATGTCGACTTTTTATCTAAGTTACAGCCTCCGTAGTCTGAATCTGAATATGCTGAAAGACCAAACTCATCATCATTTGAATACCATAAGCCCAAATTTGGTTTACGTTTCAAATAACGAAAAATTCGTTTAACAGCATTCAGGTGAGAAATCTTCGAGGAAGCTTGATATCTGGAGCAAATAGCTATAGCAAACATGATATCAGGTCTTGAAGCTGTAAGATACATCAAAGATCCTATCATTGAACGATATTCCTTTTGATCTGTATTACCAATTACTAGATCATGTTTTACTAAGTAATTCATTTTCCTGAAATGAATATGCCCCATTCGCCAATGCCAAAGAATTAATTCCTGTTCAGATGCTTTGGATATTAAACAAGTATGTTCCGTTGATGTTGAAACGGTCCTCATATCAAGAATATAGGTATCCTTGTTCCTTGGTGCACGCATAAGAGTCCACTCTTCCGATCCACAAACCCCGGTTTTAGTATCAAACACTCATTATCATTGAACCATGTAGACATCTTCTTATCATAAACTTAAGACACGCTGAGAAGATTATACTGAAATTGTTCAACATAATTGACTTTCTCAAAGCTTATGTCTCCATTAGATATTGTGCCCTCTCTTGTGATCATTCCACATTTGTCTCCTGCAAAGGCAACATATCCTCCATTCTTGGATTTAATATCCATTAGGAGTGATAGATTGCCTGTCATATGTCTCGAACAACCGCTATCCACATACCAAATATTATCAATTGCGCGAGATGATGGCTGTTCAGACATAAACATGAGCAAATTTAGTTTTGAATGGAGACCCAAGCCTTTGAAGCCTTGGGTCGTCCACTATCATCCAAGATAAAAACATCAATCTCTTTTAAATTTTGTTTAAAATCTTTGAGAATTGAGGTTGAGTTATTACTTGTGGAATCTTTCTTTATCCATTTTAGCTTGAAAGATTTAACAAATGTTTCCTTCAATGTCTTTTTGAAATTGTTTACGTGAACATCTTTCTTGAGAGTTGGTGAAGAAACTTTTGATTTAAGATTGAGACTTTTTCTTTGTTTTTGTTTAAAAGATTTATTTGCATAATGCCAACAATCTCGAAGAATATGTCCACGTATTTCACAAAAGTAAAAGTTCTTTTCTCAAATACTTGAGGCATTTAAGAGCTTGAAGAAACTTGTTTTGATTTAGCAATCTTTGGAGAAATTTGTTGTGAAGTTGAAGAGCAAGACTTTGAACAAATCTTTTGTGAATTGCTTGAGATTTTAAAATTTTCCTTAATTTCAGGTTCTTCCCTCTTTAGAATTTTTAAAATTTTCTTTTGACATTTTGAAGAGGATTGAAACTTAGAAATACTATTGTTAGTTTCCCTTTGTAAAATCTCAATTTTATCAACAGCCACTGATTTTGGCAAATTCACATATTCATTTGTGATAATGTAATTTTCAGGTTTGACATTTTGTTTGTCAACCTTTTTGGGCTCTTTACACTCTTCAACATCATCAACAATCTCTACTTTGACAACCTTCTTTTGAGGTTTGTCATCAACTTGCAATTTCTCATTTTCAGAGAGTTCAACTTCAAACTCAGAACTCTCATCAATGGTAGGCATTTGGGAATATGATTTAGGAGGAGGAACCATATGATACCCAATGCCTGTTTTAGACTTAGTATCCAATCGTTGAGAATGGATAATTTCATCTAAAACCAGAGATGAAGTGGAAAGATTAAAAAATTTTCTTTTTAAATCTAAAATTTCTGTTTGAGCTTCAGAATTCTCTTTCTGCAACAACAAGATTTCAGTTAAATAACTATCAATGATGTCTTGTTGATTTAAAATTTTAACCTTCAAATCATGAGTTTCGATCCTTGAAGTCTCAAACTTCTCTAGAAAACGTTTCTCATTTTCCACCAAAACTTTGTTAAGGTCTTTTAATTTTTCAATGTCACTTAACAAGTTTTGATTCTCAGTTTGGTATAAGCTAATGTTATCACTCATGTCAGCACATTTTAGACAAATATTATCAAACGGAGTTGAGTCAACCTCAGTGATATTGGCCATCAAAGCATGATTTTGAACATAATCATCCACGTGACCGCTCCAATCATAGTATTTATTTGAGGTTGTTACCAACGCTGAGGAAGTAGAAGCTTTTCCTTTGTCTTGACCAACAGCTTGAAATTGCGATTGAGAATGCTGCTGTTGAGTTTGCTTCGGAGCAGTTGGTTTTGTAAATCCAGACGACGATTGTTTTCCCTTTTCACATTCCCTAGCGAAATGCCCATAATTTTGACAATTATAGCATCTCACCTTAGATTTATCATAACCCACTCCAGACTTATCACCACCCAATTTAGCTTTCCCTGTTCTTTGTAAAAACTTTTTCACCTTTCTTGTCAGCATTGCCAAATTCCACTACAAATCCATTTTTTCTAAATCATCAGGACGAATCTGGTCATAATCTTCTTAAGTTAAATCCACATTTGATACCTTATCGGTAATAAATGCTTCATAAGAAGATAGGAATGCAGTAACAACTGTGGCATACTCTTCTGTCATTTTGGATACAGCTTGACTTGATGTACTAGAACTTGAAGCAAAAGGTAGACCCTGACTAGTATATCCATAATTAATGTTACCACCAGAAGCATTTTGAATATACGAATCAGGACTAGAGAATAATGTTGTTGTATTCTCTTGACTTTTCACACTATATAATCCAGGATTTTGACCAGTTGAATTTTTAAGTTCCTTTTTCTTCATCTCAAGATCATATACATGCAATTTACCAGTTAAATCCCCTAGCTCATAAGTTTCCAGTCCTTCATCTTCCTTGAGCAGCATCACTTTGAAATCTCATTTTGGTGGCAAAGCTTCCACCAACTTTTCATTCACATCTATATGGTCAATACTCAACACCATGACCTTTCAATTCACACATTAATTGGGAAAACCTAGTTATCAGCTCTTCAAAAGATTCATTTGGAAGACAAGAGAAAACATCAAACTGTTTTTTTAGTAAGTTTTTCTTATTCTTCTTTAACTTGTCATTTCCCCCGAATCTCCTAGCCATTGCCTCACACAACTCATAGGAAGTTTCCAGAGTCTTGAAGCAAGCTAGAATATCCTTTGGTAAGCACATAGAAATAACAACATGAGCCTTCTTATCCCGATCATATTCTTTCTTTTCTTCGATCGTCATCTGTTTAATCGGCTTAAACGGAACCTCTCCTCTATAATTCCCTTCAGCTCTTGGTCTTACATACTTCTCAATGATTGGAATTATCAAATCTGGATCATACAATGCTAAGAATGATTCAAATCTGTACTTCCAATCTTCATAATCACTCTGGCACAAAAACCTAGGAGGTTTGTTCGTAGTTCCCATTTCATTATCGTACTTGATCATATTCTGAAAATTTGCATACGCCATATTTCTCCAACTCTGGATTTGCGAAACTCAGATTCTGTTTTACTGTTTATGCGAAACTTACACTATGAATGCGAAAGTCAGAAGTTTCGCACAAGTCAACACTCGCACAAAATAACTTTCGCAAGTCAACACTCGCACACGATTCTCGCAGTAATAATTTCGCACATAGTCAATTTTCGCAGTTGACTTTCGCAAGAACAATTTTCGCAGAGTTCGAAAACACCCGCGAATGAGTTTCGCAAGAAAAACGGTTATCAAGGAGTTTCGCCTTCTTGGAGTTTCGCACTACAAAGAATCCAAATCGTTCAAAACTCAATCTAATATTCAGATTTCAATCCCAAACTGCTCGTAATCAATTATGTGATTACAAGGCGGTTTAAATGAATTAAAATCACGAATTAACACTGATAACACAATTAATTTAAGTCCCTATTTTTAAACCGTAACAAACCCGAATCAAATATCTATCAAATCACGATGTAAACGCAATCAACAAGCCACAACTGCTCTGATACCACTTGTTAATCCTGGACCTGTAGCTAATTGCACGAATTCAAAAGCGGAAATAATGAATTCGTATTTAACCGTGAGCGTATCAATCGAGAAACAAAACGGGAACAAATTGATTCAAACTTTCTGTATATTGAATTAGTGAATTGAGTACAACAGAATAGCGTTCATAGAAGATACAAATTACTCGCACCAAAAACCCTCTTAAAAACGCGTATTGAATTCTGACCAACACTTATACATTTATAGACAGTACCTGCGAAACTCGACATGCGAAACTCAGGAGTTTCGCATCATTCGAAACTTTCTAAGTTTCGCGGTCTAGACAGGTCACACCTAGCGAAACTCTCTAAGTTTCGCACTATATAAGTTTCGCATAATTACAAGTTTCACAAAATCAGACTTAGACAAAAACATAAACTTTACAGAATTAAACCTAAGCTAACTGACACTAAATCGTACATCTTGTACTAACAAATATCTTGTAATAGAAGAAAGCTTATAAACAATATATACATTACCATTTAAATGCAAAGAAAGACAATAATATTAACATAATAAAAACAGAGTTTGCAACTACATTAATATCATGATCAAACTATTACAACCTCTGAAGCACTTCCTTAAAGACTACATTTTTTGTGGTAGTACCAACATTCATATCAGTGTCACATATAAGTACCTTTAATCCCTTCTTATTTGTTACTCTCGAAATAACGATATAAAGTTGACCATGAGTGAAAACGGGACGGGGTAAAAATAAACCGACATGAGATAGCGACTGACCTTGACTTTTATTAATAGTCATTGCAAAACACATTGAAATAGGAAACTGCTTTCTCGTGATCTTGAATGGTAACGATTTATCGATAGGGTACCTATCTAAAATATAAAATGTAAGAAAACAACTTGATGATAACAAAATAGAGGTACCTATAATTGTTTTTAAAAAAGGATTTTGAAGAAGGAATACGTACCAACTGGTAGGTCCACATCTCCCAAATTGTCAAAAACATCACTAAAAGGTAAAAACTGAAAACCATGCATGGGACCATCAAATGCCAAAACTCTCTTGACAAAAGTAGATCGATAGAAGTTGAGCTTGTATCTGTGCCTCAAAACAGGATACCTGCCATTGTTTGCACCAACACCAAATTTACTAAGCATTACAACAACACCTTCTTGCAATACATTTTCAAACACTGAAATTAAAACCTTCTTGACAGTAGCATGAATCTTATCTCACTCTATGATATTTATTAAAAACATTTAGTAACAAAAAATTAGAACAGAAAATATAAACACGTACTAAATTATGAATAAAGGTATTCATCGGAGAGATTACCCTTTCATCCATAACAATCATATCAAGTTGGAAACTTGACTTCCACAAACTAAGAACCCGAACTTTTAGCTTCCAGGAATCTTTAACGGTGTCAACATCTGCAATGAAATCATAAATCTCGTTCTCCATTCTAGAAGAAATTGAATAGCACAAAGAAAAGAAGAATATGTTGATAGTTGAAATAAGGTGGTGATCCATGAAATTCTACTACTATATTTATAATAAGAAGAAGCTAACCATTCAAATTCCCACCTTATGAAACATAATAAAGATGCCATGCAGCAGGCATCAAGACCAAGGAAAAGCATGAGCTCTTGTAATTATTACCATTGCAAAAAAAAAAGAACCAATACATGTTAATGATGTAAAACATCAGCATATTTATACTATATTTGTAACCCATTTTTAACCTTAAAAGATTACACATTAATGACATCAGCAGTTTAACATAATCGTGACACGTCAGCATATGAACTTGCTTCAAAACTTGCCAAATCAGAGAACTGTAATCAGGTCACAAAATCAATCAAGAAACAATTAATAACACCAATAATGAATCAATAACAGTTCATTGAATATGCAAATAATTGGTAGAAACCATCAACAATGATTTATCACCAAAACCTTATGCTCGATGGACCTCCTTCAGCGATAAAAACAGCAACACATTTTGTCCAAAGGCACACACGATTTATGTGGAATGCTCTTCCGATACAACCTCATGCTGTAAGCTAGTCATTATTCTAGGCTCGAGCAAAGTTACATTATGAATACTTTAGCTTGGAACAGAGATCCATCAACAATAAGCAAGTAGATAAAACCTTCCATCAAGATTAGAACAAATTGGATTAAAAACTGAAATCAAACCTTTCATCAAACACAATGGTCTAACAGAAAGGGTCAAACTATGTAATCTCACTAACCCATTATTAGTTACCAAACCATACCCCAAAATTTATTAGCAGCATGAAACACCCTTTTCATTAATCCAAGACACATTTTCACGAACACATTTGCTATATCTATATAATGCAAATAACCTAACCCAATTGCTAAAGCCACTTTTTGCAAAATTTTAAGTAAATAACCAACAAGAATTAACACTGATTCATCCATGATTTACACAATAAATTTAGGCCTACAAAAAAACTGATCAAAGTAAGTAACAGTAAGAGCACGGGGTGTGGGGGGGGGGGGGGGGGGGTTTGTCACCGTTTTCCGACGAGAACGCCGTCGGACGGCGTTCTGCCGCACCGGGACGGCGTTCCCGACGGCGTTCTCGTCGCGTTTTCTGGCCGCCGTCCTTTTCCGAACGTTGTGAACGGCAACGTTTTTCTTTTTTTTCTTTTTTTTTCTTTTTTTACCGTTAGTTTTTAAAAAAAAAAAATTTAATTTTTAAATTTAAAAAATAGCCGTTACAACGGCCAAATTTTTTAAAAAAATAATAATTTTTTTTCCTATTTAAACACACCTCAAATACAATCTCAAATCACAATTCAAACACTACCTCAAACACTCTTTCACACACACAATCTAAACAATCAAAAATTCATCCAAAAATTCTATTTTCTTCATCTCATCTTCTTCGTCATGTCGAACAACCCGAATAACCCGAATAACCCGTACCATTTACAATCCACTTGGAACCCATTCACGAGCGAATGGCAAACCTCACAACCGCAACAAAATCAACCATCTTTCAACTCACAAATTCAAGGATTTGCCCAATACGCTTACAACCGACCGATGCAACCACCACCACAATTGTCACCCGATGAATACGCCCAATTTCAAATGTGGCGTCAAAGTCAACAACAACCTGACGTCCAATCCGTTGAAGACACCAACCCGACACCCGAATCATCCAAAAAAACCAAGGGCAAAAAACCCAAAAAAGATTCACCGGCCAAAACCAAAAAAGTCGTTCCACACCGTAACGTTTGGGTACCGGAGGACGAGCTTCGTTTGGCCGAAAGTTGGATTTCGGTGTCTGAAAATTCACAACGTGGAACTGACCAAGAAGGGTCTTCGTTTTGGTATCTCGTTATGGATTGGTACAACGCACGGAATCCACCATTTCAACGAGGAAAAGACGTGTTGTCGTCAAAATGGACCAAACTCAACGCGGACTGCAACAGGTGGCAAGGCATATGGAAAAGGCTTTCGGATCAACTACGGAGCGGTGAAGGGGGGATGATTTGTTGATCCGTTGTGACACGTAATACAAGCTGGAAAACGAAAAAACTTTCACAAGTTTGTTGGCGTGGAACTTTTTGAAGGATAAACAGAAGTGGCTACATCCCGATCCGTTTGTCGTCGGTAGACGAAATGTTCCAAAACGCCGCGAGACGGTCAATTTGGACTCGGACTTTGACGAACCACCGGAGCAAGAAACGCAAAACCCGAATGAGGGTTTATTTGGGGACGATCCGCATCAACGGCCGGCTGGAAAGTCAAGGAAACCGAAGTCTCAAAAAACCACTTCTTCTGGTTCGGCCGGTTCCTCCCGTGCTTCGTTTGATGAATCACTCGCAACAACATTCGAAGGCATCCGATCCGACAAGCAAGGCTACTACAAGACGAAGGATCTCGAGGCCAAACTTCGAATCTTGTCGATGTCGTCTGAGCATTTACCGGAGCAAGCAAGGTTCATCTTGGAAATGGAGAAGAGGAAGATTTGCGAGACAATGGGATGGCCATACGGAACGGGAGCGGGAGGTGGTGCTTCGGGTTCGGGATCTGGAAACTGATTTGTCTTATTTTATTTACTTTTGTATTTTAAATTAGTAGGACTTTTTAAATTATGTATTTTAATTTTAGGACTTGTAATTTTTTTTAATTAATTAAATCTTGTTTTATTTGATTTATTTATTTTTATAATTTAATTTATACAATTATCACCATTAAAAAAAACTCCAGAACACTGTCCAGAACACTGTCACCACACCACAAAATCCTCAATTACAACATTCTCCAGAACACTGTCCAGAAAACTGTGGTGACAGTGTCACCACACCCCGTGCTCTAAAAAGGATAGTCATAGTAACAAAAGTATAATGATTACGAACCTGGATTTTTGTTTCCTTAAAGTAATTTGCAAAGGAACTCATATGTAGAAACTTTTAATTCTATCATATGTAGAAACTTTTAAAAGTAAAAACTATACATATTAAAAGTCGCTTATAACTAAACGAACACGTATATCAAAGTAATTTGCAAGGAACTCAAATGTAGAAACTTTTAATTCTTAAAATTAAAAATTTGTATTATTTATTAACTAATTTTTTTAATAATAACTTATTTTAAATTATTATTTATGACGTCAGCAGAAGCACCACATCACGCCACATCAGTTTTAGAACCTATCTAAGAAGACGCCAAATCAGTTTTATGATGTCAGCGGAATTGTCCTTTAGTAGATAGAATAGATAGATTAGTTTTGTGATCGTAAAATAATAAATGATTGATTTGTTTTAAGTATGAGATATGTACACACAAACTGTACCTATGGTCCATCAACTAGCTAATAGACTTATTATACAATACATACATATAAAACCAAACATTATATATGTATGCAATTCTACAAATCTACAATGATCTATAATTTTCAACTTAGATATTTATCAAATAACAAAAATTAACAACAATATATCCATCCCTTCGCATTGCGAAGGGCATGTAAAATCTAGTTTATGTCATTTACTATAAATGAGTTAAAATTAAAAGGTTAATTTTTTTAAGAATATAAGAATGACTTTAAAAATACTTTTTAACTATCCGAAATACATTTTTCTTCAAAACTTTTTCAATGATTATTATTAAAATAAGTTTGAGAAAATTACGAAAATAGACGGTCAAAAAGGATGTTTCCACTAAATAGACCGTGTCAGAGCTTATTTTTAAAGATAGACGACAATTTCGTCAAAATTAAAAAAACTCATTAGGTGACTCGGCGAAATTAATATAGCCCGATAAATGTTTGCCACGTATCTCTTCATCTTAACTCTTGTACTAATAACCTAAATATTATTATGTGTTGAAAAATGTGAAAAACCCTTGGGTTTAGCCCTTATTCGGTGATAGCAGGCATCCCAATTTAAAAAAAATAAAAAACGCCGAATCACCTAAACGAATTTCCATTTCGGCGATTTTTTTGTTACATGTGAAGAAAATATAGTGGCAGACGAAAATGCGTTGACTGGAAAAATTGTGTTGACCGGCAAAAACTTGGGGTCACGTGGCGAGCATTTATTGGGCTATATTGATTTCGCTGAATCACCAAAAGGGTTTTTTTTAATTTTGGCAAAATTGTCGTCTATTTTTGAAAAAAAATAAATTGACACGGTCTATTTAGTTAAAACACTCCCTTTGACCGTCTATTTACGTAATTTTCTCAATAAGTTTTGAAAGCTATGATAAAAATATAAATAAAAACTATTAACTTTTTTTTGAGCTTTTTTACAGTCACTACTGTTGTGATTATCTAAGATAGTCACATAATATAACATGATAACCACATGTGATTATTATTTAATATAATGTAATTATCACGTGCTCGAGGTAATCACAAAATATGACTTAGTAATCATATATTATTTATGTGATTATCAAGTTATAAAATGTGATTACTATAAATAAAAAAATTAATAAAAAATAATTGAAAAATTGAAAAACGTCGAATTTTTTTTATTTGAAAAATAGCTTATAAAATTTATTTGAGTAGAGCTACGAAATTTTTTAGGTAAAATAACGTGTTTTGAATATTTAAAAAGTGATTTTAAAGTCATTTCTACGTTCCTACGAAAATTAGTATCGTTATTTGAACCCACGACTCCACTAATATTTATTTATTTTTTAGTTTTTATAGATTAGTTAGTTAGGATTATATAGATTTTTCAATGTTTTAATTTGACTTTTCAGGAACATGTATATTAGAAGGGTGGTGATTTGAATATTATTATAAGAATGAAAGTTATATTACTTCATCAAAAACGTGATCATGAAATGTTAGTTTTGTACTAATTTTAACAAAGCTCAATCAAATTACATACAAATGAAATGTCGTAATTCGTACATTATTTACCTAAAGGATGTTGTTAATTCGTTATCACTATATTAAAAAAAAATAGACGATGAACACATTAGAAAAATGCTCATTACCCACGAATATTTCTCACGAGATTAATATGTGGGTATTTGCCCACGGAATTGCCACAGATTTCTGATGATTGATCTTTTATTGTTTAATTTCGATATTTACCACAAATCTCCCACGAATTATCCAAGGCGCTATAATTCGTATGAAGTTCATTCCTACGGATTACCCACGAACAATGAATATCCGTGTGTAATCTGTGGGAAAGCAAATCCGTAGGTAATTCGTCGGAATTCTGTGGCAAATGTATTATATTTCCCACGGATTTCTAACGGGTTATATATAGTTAAATTTTATAATTTTTTTTAAACATTTGTGGATAGTTGGTGAGAAATTGTTATGTACTACTATGGATTAGTCACGGATTACCCACAAGTTTATCTAATTTATCTTCTGTAACGAAAAAGTCTTCAAATTGTTTTTCCATTGGAGATGCATTCAAAAGTAACTTATAAATATTTTGTTTATTGATCCTTCGAAATTGGGTCGTTAACAATGATTTTTTACATTGTGTTCATGTTCGTCTTGAGTGACAAATATATTTTATATCTTATTGAAACTACAATATATTAGGATACAACCCAGTAATTCATATCGACAAGTACTATGTGTCAGTGGATAGGGTTCCTAATTATTAAGGGTATCCAAATTTTATGATAATAGTTATGTATAGGTTCATTGTTAAAAGAAAGGAAAAAAAAGCCTTTATACCTTGACTAAGGAGTAATTAAATTAGTCGTTATTAGGTTGTGGTGCAACTAGATCTAGAACCTACTAATTTAATTGACATTAAGACAAGAAACTAATTATTCCTTAACCTCTACATCCCATCCGATTGTTCTTTTCTTAATTGATAAAATCTGCTCAGTTCTGACTTCAATAATCCCATCGAATTAACGAAAAGTAAAAAGGATGTTTGTCCAATTGTGATCCATGCAAAATACGCTGTGTTTTACCAAATGGCTTCATTAAAACATAAATGTATTTTATGTTTACACGTAAGATTATAAAGTTTTAGTATGGTTATTGCCGATTAGCATAATCAAGTAGCACTAGCTAGCTAGCTTGACCTGAACCCTTGCATGTGGGTTATTGTGATGCTTTAATTATGGGGACTTTTCTAAAACTGATATGGACCCTTGTCAGTGAACTCATGGTTTGGTTTAAACCTGACCAGAACCAAGTCCCTACTTTCATTTGGAATCTAGGGTTCAACAAGTTAATGTATTGAAGATTTATGTGTAATGACCAATGAATAGTACAGTAGTACTAATGTTGCGACGAGTGTTGTTGCTAAATATGGCTAAAATGTTAGACCTAAAACTTGCTTACTCAGAATGATTTGCATATGTCACGCACTAATCTCTCTTAATCTTCACTAATAACTTTGACATGTGTCCCAATAATTTTGTTAATTAATTAAGTTCGTATCCAAGCATACGGTTTTAGGCATATGTTTTAGGTCCATCATATTAATCATTTTTTCGTTGTGATGCATGTGTACTTAGTTGTATATATACAAAAGGGTTTAATATTTTCACCATTCTTTTTGTACAATACAACTCTTTAATGTACAATTGTGGTGAATTTATCAAAATTAATGGTGAAAATATCACCACCCAAAACAAAATAGAAAACAATTTACTACGTGTTTATTCTCCTATTAAATCACTCAATTTCTAATCCTAAAATATGACATTTCCTCTTATATAAGTTTTAACAATCTTGTTACTAATTAAAAAGATAGTTAAGTATAACAATATATATATATATCGACCATGCATATATTAAATTTGGTCACATATTGACTTGTGAGAAATTTATACTACTATACCAATGGTTGTACATGATTCATATGGAACTATATATATTTTTCATGATTGCATGGCTAGTAGGTTGACAAAAAGTACAAGCATCCGTCAAGGGTCCTTTTTGTCGTTTAAAGGTTTATTGACATGCAATCTGAAAGACACTTAGAGTTGTCATTTTGTATTCACAGAAAGCGTTAACTCCATCCTACTAAAAAAAAAGTTGCTTCATCGTTGTCACACTGAAAATCAAATTGACACTCATTTTTATATGTATTTATCACATTATTTTCACACTAAAAATTAGGCCTACATAATATTTACTCTTGATTTATCAATTATATAAAAAGAATTTTATTAATTATTTAATTGAGTGTTGCACCCACTTTTTCAATTTGGTTCTAACCATTTTGATTGAACCATTTTATGAACCATGTATGTTGAAGGGGGAGTGGTAACTTTCAAAATGATTTTCCAGCATCTTGTGTCACATGTACTCACTCGTGTAAACCAAACAAACTCATCAATAATTGCATTCATAAAGGAATATCCTTTTTCTCATTTATTCATTAATTAAAGAGCAATAATTACCTTTTTTCTCATTTCTCATCAATAATTACCTTCGTGCAGGCTACCAAATATCAAGGCTATGATTCAATTCTCTGTTGTGTTTATGTTTAACTTGTCTACATCACTTACCTCTCTGATATTAATATTAATGGCGCATGACCAGACTCGTCATGCGACCTGTGAGGGTCTTATCCAGTTTTATATAGGTATATATCTAGCGTCAACGATGACGGATCGTTGACATAGTTATCCTTCTTTCAAGGTTTTGAACTTAATAAAGATGTTTGTATATATTTTTTAATTTAATCATATATTCCTAATAAGTTTTGGTCCTTAATTTAATCATATTAGACTCGTAGAAGCATATTTAATGTACAGAAAAATGCTTAAAGTTATACAGATTAAAACCGAATATTTCTGAAAGCAAATATAATATAAATTGGGGGAATGAATATGGGCGTTTGCGTGCGGAATGTAACATTTACTACCGACCATCTAATCAATTGTCACCACCCTCTCCATCATATCCATCACTTCTATTCCCATATATCATCATCTACACGCAATCATATTTATTTCATATATAGTATACTATTCCACTTGCCCTTTTTTGTTTTTAATCATAGTATAACAAAATCACTCCCAACAATTTTATCTTTCGGTTGCTTCTTTAATTTTGTCAGCTCAGCACTATGTCAGCACAACTAAAACTGATGAAAGACTAATTAAACACTGCCAACGGTCCTTTCTTCAGTTTCATTTTTGGGACCCACTGACTATTAATTTAATTTTTTAAACACAAATTAAATAAAAACTCTTTCATTAAAACAAAAAAATATTACATTAGTTAAAATAAAAACATTACAATAATAATAAAAACATTACAATAATTAAAAAAACATTACGATAATTAAAATAAAGAATTTAGTCTCTGTCGAAGAACCCACTTTAACGCGTATCCTTTTTGAACATCGTTTTGAAATTGTCTTGATACTTCTTTACTACATTTTTTCTAGTTTCTTCGAACATTGCAATTTCGTGTTGTCCCCAGTGTGACGGTATAGGCCGTTGGATAAATTTCCATTGTTTTAACACCATCTTTTGTTTATCAAACTCCATTTTTTGTTACGTCGCTTCTTGTATAGTTTTTAGAGTTTATTGTTGAATTCTTGTCGATTCCAAAATGGCCTCACGGGTTGTGTGACACCCGGCAAATTAGGCCGTCATTTGTACCTAAGATAGGTCATTATTACTTGATTTAGTGTGAAATAGGACTAAGTACAGTAACGATTTATATATTGTTATATACACACGTACGTAATTAATCTTAATTACGCGAATTCGATTGGATGAAATCCGACACAATAAATACGAACGATGGTGAAAAACATTTTCTTAAATAACGTAACTATATTAAATAATCGTTATTTAACTTATATTATTGCAATAATATATGAAACCTTATACGTTTTGTATAAAACGAACCGTACGCGACAAAAACGCGTGAATTGCGCCCGACAACCGAACGAATCTCGAATTATATTTCAATAACTTAAAATGAAGTATTTTAAATAAAACTTCAATCAAAATTTACACGAATAAATCATTAACGAAAAATATAATTAATAAACGTTTAACGTTTAAACGAACGACGAAACGAACGGGTAAACGGGTACCGCACGTAACGTAAATTTGGGGAAAAATTTAGTCAACCCACACCATTTGGGGCCCCCAAAAAATCTGCCACAAACCCCCTCCCATGCCCAAGACTTTCATCATCTCCCCATACCATTACCCCCATCACTCACTCATTCACTCAAACACTCAACCTCCTTTCACACACTTCACTCTTCTCTCCTTCTCTCCCTTTTCTACAATTTCCAGCCCCCAAAGCAGCCCCCAACACCACCACAAACCACCATAACACCTTCATTTCGGTTTGCAAGAAAACACAAGAAAACGAGCTCACGACTTCCATTTCTTCGTGTTTCCATCATCTTCTTAGTAAGAAACTTCATCTCCCTTCTATTTTACTTGGAACATGTTTATTTTCATGTTATAATGTCCATCTAACAAGATCATGTCCAAAAATAAAGTCGAAAAACGTTTTTGCGAACACAAAAGTAACAACAATTTCTGGGCAGAAACTGTGCCCGACTTCAAGGGAAATTTTCGTACACAAAACTTAACGAAAATGGACGATTCAAAAGACAAAAATTAAGTTTAAGAAGTTAGCTTTCATCTCCAAGTAGTTTCGTAATTTTTCGACACCGTTTGATACCGGAAAACGATTTTACAAAAACATGTCGCTATGCTGTCTCGAATGACAGATTTTTGTACCAATTTCACGAACCCATAACTCGAGCTACACAACTCCAAACGACATGAGGTTTTCCCCTAAATCTCACAAATTTTGTTAGCTTTAAAAGTAGTATGATTACGTCTCATGAAGTTTTGTAGATTTTTCTCAGTAATTAAAAGATCACACCTGTATCTGGATTTGTCATTTTTGGACGTCAGGGGACTTGCCTAATTATTTGACTAACTTAACGTTAACTAAAAATTATGGAAAAATTATGCTAAGTAGCTAAGACATATGGGAATACCTGAAAATTTTCTCGGATTTGATCTCGACACTTTCACTAGTCAAAACGAGCAACGAAAAACGTATAAATTTTGAAGAAACAAAGCTCCATGGACTGTTTTCGTATTAAATTAAAAACGACATTTTCGGGTTAATTTAAAAACGTAACTCTAATTTTTATAAGTTCTAAAAACATATTTAAGAGTCGAGTAAAAGTTTCGGGTCAAACCGAACACGTTTGACCAAGTTCCCGAACACTAAACCACAAAAGGTCCTGAGTGTCGCAGAAGAACCTGAGTGTCGCAACCTACGACACTCAACCAAGTGTCGCAACCTTTATAACAAAATACTTTCGCAACAACCTGCGACACTAACCCGAGTGTCGCAACAATCACAAGTTTCGCAATAACCTGCGACACTAACCCGAGTGTCGCAACTATTACAAGTTTCGCACCTTGCGACACTACCTTAGTGTCGCAACCCTTTGAACTTTTGCATCAAGTGTCGCAACCATTTCAAGTGTCGCAGTAACATGCGACACTAACTCTAAGTGTCGCATAAAACAGATCAAAACCACGTTTTCACAAAGTATTAAGAACGCGTAACAACGAATATTTATATACGACACCACTCATACACGCAACACATCTACTCCTATAAGTATTCAACGAAACACAACATAATAATAATGTCTTCGGGAATTATCATTACAAAACGTCACCAACAGGCCGTACACATTTTTCTAAACACAAACGATAACCAAACATTTGGACATAACTAGTTGAGTGGACAACTAGCATGGATGATCTTTTGAGACATTCACTTACTCATAACCTTATGCGTTTAGGGCGCTAGAAGGTTACATTTTGGATACACGTTTATTGATATAAACGCTCGCTTTCAAGACTCAGGTGAGTCTCGTAGCCCCACTTTTAATGTTTTTACCTTGGGGTGAGAATACATCGCACTGATTTTTATATGAACACACGTAACATGGAAAACTTACACTGATTTGCATGAGTGATACTATAATCCACTAAAAGTCCTCACATAATGTAGTTCGTTAATTTCGTAAGCGTGAGTATATTTGAATAGATCTATTGGGGATTGACACCCCCGTCCGAGTTAGTCGCTCTAACTGGTCAACGGACGCTTTATACTTGACATGGCGAGTGTTCTGGATTAGACATTCGCGGAGGCACCAACAAAGGTTAAGCTTCGAACTATGAGCTCATGATACATGACACATATTTACATTAATTTGTATTCGTGCAACGCAAAGGAAATCTTGTGTTTCATACTTATGATTTTAACTGTCCACACCTATGAACTCACCAACATTATTGTTGACCTTTTAGCGTGTATTTCTCAGGTTCACAGACGCAATAGGAATGCTTTGGGAGCATTAGCTAGGGTCGCATGGTTTTTCAAACTGCATTTACAAGGAGATTCAATAGCATTACTTTTTGGTGCACTAGTTATGTAGTAGAATCTCCCGTTATAAACGTGGACTCCAGGAACAATATTTTGATTTGTAAACACAGTGCTTCGACACATTTTATTTATGGAAATGTATTTGTTTCTAAACGACGCATATAGAGGTCGTTCAATGTAACTCTGTGTAATGATTCCTGATTAGTCGCGCCCCGACCCGACTTCCGCTGCATACGAAATTTGGGGGTGCGACAGGTTGCGTCGCTCAAATTTCTTGAAGATGTTGCATCCGAAGAACCCGAACTTCGTTGACTTTTCCGACTTGTTGCACGACTGGGTGGACGACGAAGCTAATCGTTTTGGAATAGACGTTGCATATTAGTCACAAGGTCGGCGGGGTTCGGATTATAGTCGGTTTCGTCCTCGGCAAGATTTATTGGAACGTCATCTTCTTGGAACGCGCGTTTATTGTACGTAATTCCGTGGTCGGCATAGAACTTGGGGACATCTTTGACTACGTAGAACGCAGCCTCGTAAATAAAGTTCCTTTCTACTTGTTACTTGAAGTGTTCTTTTGCCACCCTAATAACGTCCTCGTCTTGATACCCGCTTTGCCAAAGCTCGTTGTACTTTTTGTAGATACCGATAATTTTTTTTGTGTCGGTTCTAACTTTTTTCCATTTGCCGGTTAGTTGAATTTTTGTGCGTTTAACATCAACTAACCGATTGTAGTATTCGACCATTTTGTTCCAAAATTGCGAATCGGCTTGCGAATTTCCTTCGATATGATTTTGTGAATTGTCGACCCATCGCTCAGCCAATGTTTTAACTTCATGGTCCGTCCACTTAGTTTGTGCTCGCTTTTTTTTTTACTTTTACCCTTGACATTAACCTCGTGCTCGGTTTCGTCTTCGGATACTACGGTATTTTGGGTTTCGGGTTGTGTTTGGAAAGGAGTTTCGGGTTGTGAGTGTGAGTGTTGGCCGGATTATGGTTGAGCGTAAGCTTGAAAGCCGTATTGTAGTAGTGGTTGGTACCCGTATTGTGGTTGTTGGTAGCCGAATTGTGGTTATTGGTAGCTGAATTGTGGTGGTTGGTAGCCGTATTGTGGTTGTTGGGGATACCATGGTTGGGGTTGGGATTGATATGAAGTGAAACCGGTTGGTGAATTATTG